>CM029549.1:29589398-30789398 GCA_017141385.1 Sogatella furcifera | reverse complement strand
CAGATAAACTCCTCACAAAATAAGTGCTCTGCAGCATGGAAGGTGAGTGCAGCATTTTGCCAGAGTGTCTTCTTCGCTTCGACAGACGATATCAGGCCAGCCGCCGAGCGCTTCCGGGATCGTGCTTATCGTATATTGACGGATATTTTCTCTCGTTGAATTTCAACAAAATATATGTTTCTTATACTCAAAATGTAGGTCTTGAAAAGTTCTACAAGCTCTATATGAGATATTTTGAGTAGAACAATCCTGTGGTTTTTTATTAGGAAAAGAATGAAATTTTGAGGCATAAATCTGTGGGCTTCCTCCATTCTGTCATGTATAACTCCTGAACCGCAGGAGCTAGAGTGAAATGATAGGGACATGAAATGAAGAGAATTAAATTTTCTAAGAAATAAAAGGAAATTCGTTCTCCTATCTTCAATTGTTGCTGAGTTACATGCAATATAATAAAACCATACAAATGGAAACTTTGGGGGCTGCTGGGGGGTGAAGCAAGAGGGGTAGGGGTGGAACACTTTCGATATGCTAGTTATCTATGTGGGAATAATCAGCTTCATATGTTTTTTATGTATTATTTCCGTATGAATTTTCCTCAATTCGTGGTATTTTGGCACGCCAGGGTGTATTTATCGCATATTAACGGACTTATTCTCCCTTAAATTTCGGCAAAATATATGTTTCTATAATGCAAAATGTAGGTCTTGAAAAGCTCTACAACTTTTATATGGGACATTTTTCAGTAGAACGAATCGGTAAACTTTTATTTGGAAAATAATAGCATTTTCAGGCATGAATTTAGGGGTTTCTTTTATTCTTACATGTATAACTCTTGAACCACAGGAGCTGGAGAGAAATGGTAATGACATGAAATGAAGAGAATTCAATTTTCTAAATAATGAGAAAAAATTTGGTTTTTTATCTCCAATGGTTGCTGGGATAAATTCAATATAAAAAATCTTTGCAAATGGAACTTTGAGGGGGTGCTGGGGGGGAGCAAGAGGGGTAGGAGTGGGGAATTTTGGCAGAACACTTGTCTATATGATAGTAATCGATGGGGGAAAAATTAGCCTCATATGTTTTTTTTCTAAAAAACACTCATTGACTGGACCATGAGGACGCATTCATGAAAACTGTGAGGGAACTACTGTGTGGCGAAGCTCATTACAGTGTCCGTGAATTTATGGGAAATAATTTGAATATCAATTGAAAATGATTAGGCTATTGTCTGGATCAGTGCCATCTTGAAAAGATTTCCTTGATATGACGCCATCGATTCCGCAAAAGTGGGCAATGGATGAAATAGAAGGTATTAACATACTCTATTAAAGAAAGATCAATATTTTTTCAAGCTATATTATTTTCGAGTTGAAACATGATATAGAATATGCATGGATCGTTATCCTTTGCTTTTGTTCAAGTTTATCGATCAGTTGTGAGTTACATTAATTAAATTAAACTCATCCACCGCGTCAGATTCATTCATTGGCTCAGTTGAATGGATTCATTTTACGGCAGTTGAATTTTTTAAAATGCCTATGCAACCGGCCAATTAATTTTAAAATATTTTTTCAAAAAATACTCCACGTGTAATAAATAATCATAATATCGGATGATCCACATGAAATTTAACCCAACCTCGAAATTTATTGCGGCGAAAATGTTTGTGCTGAAAACTAATGGCGTTTTGTAACATGCTTGCTATGCTAATAGAGCCATAATCTCTTTTCTATTAGCTACAATTTAAATCTATGTCCATGAGCTTAAGAACGTGATAAAAATTCTCAGTTTCCAGTTGCCTCAATCCCCATATTCATGAGACTAAACCTTTTCCCTTCGATTTTTTTGTGGGGAAGTATGTAAAATAACGTCTTTGAGAACACTTCGTACGGCATTAACAAACTAAAGCACCAAAATTAAAGTTCGTGTATCCCACGTGAGTGAAATTACCATATGGAAGGAATTTATTGTGCGGAGAAATAAGCGTATTGTAATATACGTTCCTTTAATTATATTTCTCCTGAAAAAATGTATTCTTGAAGATATTTTGACCTAACTTACTAATACACCGAGTGAGAGGCTATTATTCATTGTATTCAAATTGATTATTAATGGTTATTACACTTATGTGGGATACTTGATCTCCCATGTGCTTTAGTTGGCTAATCCTGTGAAGTTTATTATTTAAGATGTTATTCATAATATTTTTACTCAGAAAATTTGGGACTAAATTATCTCTTATCAGGTTATTGGACCTACTTTAAAACCTTTCTTTTGTTCCAGGACTCATTTCATCATCGATATCTTAGCACAATGCTTCCTCTACTCCGGTTCATAAATTCATTTCTATATCAAGAACAATCAACCAACTCCATTGAAAATAATGTGACACCAATTGTGAAAGACCTAGAAGAAGCTAGACTTCTGGAAATATTGGAAGCACCGGATGATGTCTCTGAGTCTTCCAGTGATGACGAAATTGATTTTTTCGCGGGTGAAGGTCCACAGTGCTTTCAGGCGTTTGGTATCGTAACTGCAGTTGGAGTATTAGATGGTGTTATAGATGGTACTCATAGGTGAGATCAATTATCTCTCATTATATATGTACTGTAGAACTTCGATAATTCGTGCCTCTATAATTCGTAGTAAATCTTAGTCCTTTGAAATGAATATTCCATAATTCATAGTTTCTATAAATCCGTACTCGTTCCTAATTCGTAGTAGAGCTTTGGTCCCATGAACTACGTACTATCGATGTTCTACTGTATCATTTTATTACAATTTTTAAAACGTATTATTTATTATCTTTGTAACTTAGTTGTTGAACTTCTTTATTCGGGTGATTTAAAAGTAGGTTCTTTTTTATTCATTCATGCGTTGGCAGTGTTCAAAATGGTCGAGTATGATCGTCTGTACAACTTCAGCGTAGAACTGTGAAAAATCTTATCCTGCTAGACTAAAGCAGCAATATCTATGTACTTTTGAACTATGACTACACTGTACACTAGATGTTCACCTAGAGTGGACTTGGTTGAACCTGTAGTACGAGTAGGACATGTAATTAAATTATAAATTGTGCTTACTTCGAAATAATCGAAACTGTCATCTCCTGGCTCACCAGAAGCTCATGATATTGCTTAATTGTTTAATAAATTGATATCGTAAAATTTTCAAAAAATACATTGGTGGCTAAAGATGTACAAGAAAACAAGAAATAAACTCCATTTATATAAGCTCCCAATTTCAAAATTACTACTATAGTCCATTCACGATCACTTGAGACGAAATAAACAAACCTTTTGCGTGTGTGTGCGTGTAATGGAAGGTCTTCTTCTATGCGAAAAAATTGGCTGCAGTCGAACAGCTGACTCTTGTCTGGAGCTGTGATTGGCTACAGTCCGATTTGTCTTGTCTCAAGATTGTTGTCTTGAGCTGTGGTTGGCTACAGCTGTTGGTCTGTGGCCGAAAGTTTCGCATAGAAGAAGACCTTCCATTACACGCATACACACTCAAAAAGTTTGTTTATTCCGTCTCAAGTGATCGTGAATAGAGTCTAGGTAATCAAGTTTTTCATCAATTACATTGGCAGTTTTGTATTTCTCTGTTCCGTGAATTGAATTTACTTGTTTTATAAATTAAAGTTTTTTCAATATTGTAGGTTTCAGTTGAAAGATGCACCCGACACCATAAAGGTAGGACACACGGTTGAATACCTCGCTTACCAGCCGAGCACTAATGATGACATTATAATAAGAAAAGTTATCACTATCACTGATGAATTATGGACAGATGAAGTTACCAAGCCTGTCGCAAAAACGACAGATGATACCAAGTAAGATAATTTTATCAATAACTTGAATAATTAATTTTTTCATGAAATTATTAGCAAGTCAATGTATGTTGTACAGTTAGTGGGAAATAACATGAGCTACAAAGACTATAATTAATACAGTTTATACTGTGATTATACAACCTCTGTAGCATAAGCTACTAATTTGCAGATTCATTGGTTACCCAATTTGTCAACTTAACATTTGGTGTTCATATTGACAATTTCCAATAATCAAAATGGTGTTCTAATTAGACCTTCCACAATCTACCATTATTTATATTAGGCTATAGTCCGTCCAAGCAAAGAAGACCCTCTGGCAAGATAAGAAAATGACTCCAGCTCAGCCAATATTGGTTCAAAAAATATTGATTCGTTCTTAAATTGTGGATCAGAATGTTTCCTGCGATTGAGACCAAATCAATAATATCGAACCAATATTGACCGAGCTGGAGTCATTTTCTTATCTTGCCAGAGGGTCTTCTTTGCTTGGACAGACTATACCATACTTGCATAACTATTTTTGTAAACCATATTTGTCGAGTCCCTGGAAACTTAGATAAATACTGTTTATTCTACACTCATGTATTTTCTGAAATATTCAAAAGAAATCTTTGAAAGTAATTAGTTGGAAGATTGAAAAAATTGTAATTTTGAAAGTGTGTGATGGTATCATTAAAGAAAAACGTTTTGTTTCATGAGTTCAATTTATTATTCAAAAATCAATACTTATTTTCTTATTGTTATGAAATTTGAGATGGAGTGTTTTATATTGTGCATGTCTAAGGTCTTATCAAACTATTCTATTGATAAGTTAGTGATTCCATTATTTTCAATTGTGAAATACGTGTTTTACACCCGTTTTGTGATTAAGTGAAATAACTATCATTATGATTGTAAGTGAAAGAACTATGAACAATGATTCTATTCCTGAAAAAATTTTACCCTCAATTTTGAATCCTGGTTATCTACAAGCTGATAAAATCTTATCTATTTTCTCGAAGATTAGATATAGACTAGCAAGAGTTTTGTTTTCAGAAAAATACGTTGGTCGTTCCTAATTCAGTTGCTGAATTAGACTGAACAAGAGAATGCTGAGTTTTAGTGTAACTATCTTGTTTTAAACGGATTCAAAATCCTTAAATTTTTTGAAGTTTTCATTGTTTAAAAATTGAGCATTCTCTAACAAAGTGTTCAGCTATTGAAACATTTATCAATTATTGAAAATTCGTGAGTATTATTATTTATTATAAAATTAAAACAAATATTGTTAGAAATCGTTTACATGCTTAAAATAAGTTATATGGTAATCTGAAACAGATTATATTTTCTTGTAAACTATTACAGTAAAATAATTTAAACTCTTCAAGATTGAATATAATTAATATATTAATTAATTAATTAATTAATAATATATAATATATTTTTGTAACCTTTATCAATAACAAGTTTCCAAGAATCAGTTAGTCAATTATAATGTAGTCGAAGAGTTTTACTGGTGGAATATTTAAGCGATGCTGTATCAATATTCTACAGTTTTAGCTCTGAATATTTTCTACTAAATTTTTAAAATAATTTTCATCGTGATCTGTAGCTGAATAAGCTAATATTTACCGTGCTTTAATCATAAGGAAAAAGGTTGACATTTTAAAAACTAGTACAATAAAAAATCGATTGCAACAGTAGTGATAATATATCTAACCTGATTGATGAGTTTCATGCTCCTGCAAGATTCTTGATTTTTGAGTGTACAAAAATAACAAATTTCCGACCAAGACTTATAATTTGGTTAGTTACTTTAATATAATTTTCCCCTTAATATGATTGGAAAAATAACTTAATTCACTACTCAGAAGTAATAAATTTTTTTTTGTCCAAACTTGTACTAAAATTTTAACTATTTTCGCAGGAAAAAGAAAGAAATATTTGAAAGACATAAAGTGTGCCGTTTATCGAAAAGAAACGGACGAGAAGTATTCATTGATCCTCCTGGAGACTATTCATTCAACCTCGATCATGTCAAAATATCATTCGTCCCTATACCAGGTAATATATTATTTCATCTAATTATAACGCATCTCATTTCTTGAATGCATGTTTTTTTTGTATTCTATTTTTTAATCTTGATTTTGCCCTGAAACGATTTTTTTGCTCTTACAGTACATTTACTAGCATATCTTCATTTTATATTATTATAGCGGAATTGACTATTGGTGAATGATCGTTTTCAATACTCAGTCTGAAAGCGGTCTGCAAAAGCGAAACTATTCAGATGAGGCCATTTGACTTGATATGCCTACCATCTTTTTCTTTGGAATCTGATATATTTCCATATTGTTCTTCTTTTACACTTCTTTGCAGTTCGTTGACTGAAATAAGTTATATAATAATTCTTTCATCTTTGATGAAATTTATTGTTCAGAACTGAAGAACGATCGGTTTTCGATATTAATAAGGCTGCAACAATCAAACTTGCAAAATAATATGCCTCAGGCCTGATTTCCCCAATGTGGCTCAAGCAAAGCTACGGCTTAAGTAACCGTTGATCAATCAGAATAGAATCAGATTTTACTTGAACTGTAGCTTTGCTTGGACCGCATTGGGGGAAGTGGGATTCAGCCTTCTTATTTCACGACAGCTTTCACAGTATTAATTCCTATTCTGATAATTTCAATCAATTTATTACTGATAACTCAGCTTATCAAAATGAAAATATTCGCCGATGAATGAATGAATATTGCTTCTATTTTGTCCTAATGCTTCTTATTTTGTCTTCATCCTACTTGAACTGTTGATTATAATTAACTTATAATTTGGTGAATATGTTGATAACTTTCACTGCCGTGAGTACGTTTGTTAAAGTGAAAGTGATTAACGTATTTATTAAGTTATAAGTTTATTAATATTGGTTTTTGTTGTTCTTCAGGCGATTGGTTGACTGTTGTTATGCGAGTTGAGGAATCCGAAGACTCGTTGAACGGTTGTGGGGAAATTTTAGAAATTCTCGAGGTGATGCCGCTACGTTATAAGTCGACCGAGGGAGTAGTCTCGCATTGGGAGGCCGAGCGGAAGATGGGAATCATCGATCGTGAAACCTATTTCACGCTGGATAACTGCGAAATTGGTTATGTGCCCGTTGTCGGAGATCAGGTAGGCATTTGATATAATTTTTAGAGTTATTCAGTACAATATCTGATTTAAAATTTTTTTATTTTATAAAATATGTGAAGGTTGTTGATATTATGTGATTAGTTGATAAGAGAAAGTGAAATCGTTTCTGACTCTTAAATAGGCCTACTTTATTTATGCTTATGCTTGGTTCGTGAGACATTAAATTTGTCAATGCCTTATTGAAAGTTGCAATAATATGTTGATGATTTCATATCTCTGTAGTGAGTTTTTATTCCACATTAGGTAATTTAATGTTTCATGAACCGGGCCTAAGTCTGTTCATAGAAAAAGAATAGTTCAAGTACTAGTAAGAGTTGATACTTCAATTATCCTTTTAAGTAATAGTTACTTGTATTACTCAAGTAACATTTCAACTATCCTATTTAAGTTATAATTTGATACTTCAACTATCCTTTCTCTTTAGTCTGTTTGTCTATGGGCTACTTTTTTAGAGATTTCAAGCTTCTATAAGCAATTGTAGCTCACCTGTTGTTGAACTTGAAAGACTGTTAACAATGTTTTTCCGTTCTTTACTTTCCTCAATCTTTCTTATGTTACGAAACATATTTTCGTATATTCCGTAACGAGGAATTGACGCTCGGTATTGGGATTTTTCTTATCAAAACCACCCCGACCCTTCTAAAAACGAAAGCACTGCACGCGCTTCTCACTGCGCACCTTTCTCTCTCCCCCGCTTCCCTCCTAACAGTCAGTCAGCGAGAGCTTCTCGACTGAGGGTAGCAGCGTCAAGACCTCACTCTGCGTCTTCTCCTGACCGAGTCAACTACTCTCTCTCTCGAGGGTGTCGCCTACCCTAGGCAAGTTATAAGTACTGGGTGTACTTGTTGGGAGTCTGCGTCGATCTTCTGACCGGGTCAACTGCTCCTGCTCGAGAGTGATATCATCTTTAGCTGACTTTTAAGTACTGCTTGTACTTGTTGGACTTCGTGTCTTCTCTAGACCAAGTTGAGTTTATCAGTGAATACCCTACCCTACCTTGCCTTACCTAATTATTTATTTTTTCTTATACCTTCCTACATTTTTCTAATACCTTTTGGCTGTGGCTCATCCCACGGCCAATCTAACTTCTCCTTTAACCTCTTAATTGGCTGTGGCTAAACCCACGGCTAATCTATTCCTTAGTAATCCTAGAATCCATCTTCTGGCTGTGGCTAACCCCACGGCTATTCTATCCTCTCCTTTCACACCTTAATAGGCTGTGGCTCATCCCACGGCCAATTTACCCTCCAAATAACCCTAAAATCTCCCTACTGGCTGTGGCTAACCCCACAGCTATTCTATCCTCTCCTTTCACACCTTAATAGGCTGTGGCTCATCCCACGGCCAATCTACCCTCCAAATAACCCTAAAATCCTCCTACGGGCTGTGGCTAACCCCACAGCTATTCTACCTTCTCCTTTCACACCTTAATAGGCTGTGGCTCATCCCACGGCTATTCTATCCTCTCCTTTCACATCTTAATAGGCTGTGGCTCATCCCACGGCCAATCTACCCTACAAATAATCCTAAAATTTTCCTACTGGCTGTGGCTAACCCCACGGCTGATCTATCCTCTCCTTTAACACAATCGGCTGTGGCTAACCCCACAGCTGATCTATCCTTACATCCAACACCTCCTGGGCTGTGGAAATAATCACGGCCCCTTCACCTTCTATCAAATATCCTTATTAGGAAATATTTTTCACGTTATGAGCAAGAAGTCGTCATACAAGACTTGAAGACGTTTCTTGGATGACAAAGTCGAAAAAGAGGCGAAGACCTCAACCTGAATCGGTTTCTCCACGTCCGAACCTACCCCACTTCCCGACTGTAGCTGGTTGTCCAGGAGAGACACCTGGTATCTTTACGAGGCCAGGCAGAGGAGCTGAACCCCGTAATACTCATTGCTCTATTATCATTGTCTCTTGGCTTTTAATCAATAAATCAATAGAAACGAGTCTAGAAGCTTAGACTATTTCTACGATTTTAGAGCTTTTACGTATATTTTAAATTACGAAATTAACAAGTAAATTATCATGTTAATGTTTTTTATTTTTAGAATTGATTATAAGAGTACTAGTAAAAATAAATTAATAACTTGAAAGGCTAATACTTCGTTGACGTATGCATTACATCACTCAAATTCAAGTTTCATGTATTGAACAGTGGAACCTCGATAATTCGTAGTGAAAGCTCAGTCCCTTGAAATAATTTTCCATTATTAATAGCTTCGATAATTCGTAATATATCCTAATTCGTACAAAAGCTCTGGTCCCATGAACTACGAATTATCGAGGTTCCACTGTAATTGATATATTTACTCTCTTATCATACACAATTTTTCAAATAATTTAATGATATTTTCAGATTAATGCTCATATTATCGAAAGCCATCAAGGAAATCTGTCTTGGCGGGCGCTCAAAGTCATTCCAGCAATTGAACGCACAAGGTTCAACCGCAAAAATGAAATTAGAAAGTCGATACTTGTCAAATCTGAGGACGCACAAGGAGAGCTGCTGCAAAACAAGTATGGAATTAGCATATCGAATAGATGCAATTTCGGCAAACTGGAATACGGAAAAGAAAAGGATATGATCGTAAGTTTCTTATTTTATTGATTTGAAATTTTTTTTGTATCGAGTCAAACTAGTCTCCATTAGCATTTAAATCAGTGTGTCCAGCTGTTCACGGTTCAATATACTTTCATGATGATACACTTTCAAGAAGGTATAAAAGATGATGCATGTATCAAATGAAACAAATTGAACTGCAACGTCTTGTATAATTATTGAGCAGTCTTGTGAATTTTCATAAATTATTCAATACCATTATTCAAACGTTATTCGATTGTTCCATTTGATGCATTTGTTGTAACATCTTTTTTCTTCTTGATGAAGTGAATTCAACAGTATACTTACTGCTTAATGAATGAATAAATGAATGTATGAATGTATGAATGTATGAATGTATGAATGAATGAATGAATGAATGAAATAATGACCCGTATTAACGTATGTAGTCTCTATCTCCCGTCTATACATTCAATCTTCTAGTACACTTGCTCAGTACAAGCAAAGTCTGTACGTACAAAATGTTTCGTTGCAGCATTGTTTACATTGTTTATAGTTGATGCAGTTCATTTGAAAAGCATAACAGATTTCTTCACAGTATATTTCTAATAAAGTCTATCCAAGCAAAGAAGACATTTTGGCAAAATGAGAAAATGAATCCAGCTTGGTCAATATGTGTTCAAAAATGATAAATTTTGTTCCAGATTGTGGAGCAGAGTGTTTCCTACAATTTAAGACTACATTTATAGTTTTTGAATCAATATTGACCGAGCTGGAGTTATTTTCACATCTTGCCAAAATGTCTTCTTTGCTCGGAGAGACTATAATATATAGATGACGTCAAAAAGTTGGGCACTTTGTCTCTTGTATTTGATGTAACATGATCACACTGTACAGGGGGTAATAGTCTGGGTGCCAATGGGGGTAACCTTTTTTTGTGGTATGTCGTTGATTTTTTGATCGATTATGATAGATTTTTATGTGTAGATTCCGAATCCGAGTGAAAGTTCCGATTCCGATGCCAAGCTGTAAAAGTTGAGCATTTTTTGTAATTCAAGATGGCGGCCAAAATTTCGGTTCCATTTCTAATCCACCACGATTTCCGTCAAAACGAAGCGTCGGACGAAAAAAATCATTCTTATCTTTTTTTTAGTAAATTAAATTTCCAAGAGAATGGTATCGGATTCATGTCTCTATCCTTATTAGGAACGGAGTTATGATTTTTCAAAAAAGAGGCTAATTTTCAAGAAAAATGATAATTTGAGTATTTTTAGTTTTTACTTGCTCAAGTCTTCTGATGTATTCATTTGAATCACGTAAATCAGAATCCCTCTGAGGATAATTTTGTCCTCTACAATTTGAGAACAAATAGACTTCTCTATCTTGCATAGTTTTTGAACTAGGGCAGTAAGAAGATATCCTTGTATTTCAAGAAACCCTATTTATGGGGAAAATGGTCTCAAAAAATTATACGTGCTTGTATTGAGATTTTATTTGATAATAATGTATTATAGATCAATGTTCAGCAGATGAGCCACTTACCGACCTGGATTTTGGTTATGTTCAATAGTAAGGACCCTTCAAGGATCTCAATCTAAGGATACCTCTAACTATTGATTCCGATAAGTCATCGGATCTCAACAATTTATGGCTCATTCTTCTCAGCTCATCAAGGCGGTCTAAATTCATATATCATATGTTGAATTCGGTCGAAATTGACAAAATTCATTGCCGAGGCAAAATTGACTTTTTCATCATATACCAAAAAAATGTCATTTTTTGCTTACAAATGAGTAAATCTTTTGAACCTTTTGATACTTTTGTAAAAAATTAAAAGTATCATGAAAATGTAGATAAATTCTTCCTTTTTAATTTCCTATAAATAACTTTTTTGGCATCACGCATTTAAGATTGTTAAATCGACTTGAAAAAATACTGATATTGCATACATTAATTTTATGTATGGCTTGTCAGGCGATCAATAGACTGTAAATAATTTTTGGAACAAGATAAAAATACGTTTTTAGGCTCAAATTGTAGGCAATGCATTTTTCTACATTTTCAATCCTCTAATGAACCTTTTCAACATGTACAAACTTGATTTGGAGACCATTTATTACCAGACAAACAATTGAAAAATGAATGTACGGAATATTAGTATGTTTTAAAGTCGATTTTACTATCTTAAATGCGTGATGCCAAAAAAGTTATTTATAGGAAATGAAAAAGGAAGAATTTATCTACATTTTCATGATAATTTTAATTTTTCACCTCAAAGGGTTCAGAAGATATACTCATTTGTAAGCAAAAAATGACATTTTTTTGGTATATGATGAAAAAGTCAATTTTGCCTCGGCAATGAATTTTGTCAATTTCGACCGAATTCAACATATGATATATGAATTTAGACCGCCTTGATGAGCTGAGAAGAATGAGCCATAAATTGTTGAGATCCGATGACTTATCGGAATCAATAGTTAGAGGTATCCTTAGATTGAGATCCTTGAAGGGTCCTTACTATTGAACATAACCAAAATCCAGGTCGGTAAGTGGCTCATCTGCTGAACATTGATCTATAATACATTATTATCAAATAAAATCTCAATACAAGCACGTATAATTTTTTGAGACCATTTTCCCCATAAATAGGGTTTCTTGAAATACAAGGATATCTTCTTACTGCCCTAGTTCAAAAACTATGCAAGATAGAGAAGTCTATTTGATCTCAAATTGTAGAGGACAAAATTATCCCCAGAGGGATTCTGATTTACGCGATTCAAATGAATACATCAGAAGACTTGAGCAAGTAAAAACTAAAAATACTCAAATTCTCATTTTTCTTGAAAATTAGCCTCTTTTTTGAAAAATCATAACTCCGTTCCTAATAAGGATAGAGACATGAATCCGATACCATTCTCTTGGAAATTTAATTTACTAAAAAAAAGATAAGAATGATTTTTTTCGTCCGACGCTTCGTTTTGACGGAAATCGTGGTGGATTAGAAATGGAACAGAAATTTTGGCCGCCATCTTGAATTACAAAAAATGCTCAACTTTTACAGCTTGGCATCGGAATCGGAACTTTCACTCGGATTCGGAATCTACACATTAAAATCTATCATAATCGATGAAAAAATCAACGACATACCACAAAAAAAGGTTACCCCCTTTTTTAGCATTATTGGCACCCAGACTATAAGTAGGGTCGACAAGTAAGACATAGCCATTCGGCCTAGTACTGACCTTCGCACGCCACTCAGTATGTAGATCTGAGAATTATTCTCTTGAATTTTACCTCAAATTGTTTGAAATCATTCTTATAGCTAATTATATTTTCTACAAATATTGACCAATAACAATAACTATATCTTCAAAATGAATTTTTAAGAGAATTTCTCAAATCAGCATACCTTGCACACGTTAGTACTAGTCTTGTACAGCAGGCTATACTATAAATATATTTTCTATTAATTTTGTAAATTGATGAAGAAAAAAAATCAAAGTCAAATGTCATGACTGTATTTGATTCTAATTCGTTAACAGCTATAACGCACCTATTGTCTCATTTGATTTCAAAAACATGAGCTAGGCATAGCTAAATGACAACTCTAATTGACATTAGCTGTTGGAGCGCGTAAAGATAAGACGAAACCGCCTAACTGTTAAGCTTCAGCTATACAGTATTATTAGAAAAGTGTGTAGATGCACTCAACAAAGAAACATGTCTCAGTGCTTGCTCGGTCAGCATGTCTCACCGAGTTAGCTAATCAAAAGTTTTATATCCAATCATCACACTTGAGTAAATAGTCTTTATACTAACAGTATGTTCGTTTTATCCAGCTTTCTTCTTGAAAGAGATTCTCTTGTTGGAATTGAACTATGGAATGAAACCGCTCTTGCTTTTTTTACAGCTAGAGGTGAAAAACTCGAGCAAAATAGTTCATCAAATTGCAAGTGTAGAATTTTGCAATAAATTCCAAACCCAGATGAAGCTGATTGAGCCAGTTTTCCAGCGTGACCGGTACTTCCAGATTGACATCGGAGAAACGGTCAAGTTCGTTTTCCGGTGCCAAGCGAAGTGAGTCTGATTTTTTATCTACCATCTACTGATTTATTAGTACTATATTGGGTGAATATTCTGTATAGGTACTATGGTTACAAAAATTACTTGTTCTAAATAAAATCAAGTATTATTTTCAAGTTTAAGAGTTTTACTGTGTAACAAACACTCCAAGGTCGCCATACATCCCCTGATTACTTTTTGCGGGGATACATAAAGTCCGAGGTCTTCAAAAGCAATCCTCACAATATTGATGAACTTAAAACCCATATCACAGACATAATCACAAATGTTTCCAGTGCAATCTCTAGAAGGTTTCTGTTAATATTGTGTAAATAGTCAAAGCGTCTTTACTGTATAACCTCAAGGGGTGAACACTGAACATTTTAAACAAATTATCTAATAATCTTTAGTAATCGAGAAATGTGAGTAGTCCTAATAAAATATCAAATTTCATCTACCGTTCATTATAACCTAATTCCCGTTATACACGCTTTAACTATTCACGATGTCAGCGGAAGCCTCTTACTAGTGGAAGAGAGTTACTCTGTAAACATTCGTGATCATGTCTGTAATATTGGCTTCAAGTTCATCAAAATTGTGAGGATTGCTTTTGAGATCTAGCGAACTTGGAGTTTTTGTTATACTCCAATGTTCGTACAAATGTTTTTGATGCTAAAAACTTACTGTACATAAGGCGCCGGAATCCACACATGATTTTAACTTGCACAGCCCAAGGTTGGTCAACTTGCACTGCCTTGTGTACACATATTGAGTAGGGTTAACAACGTTGTGCAACATAATATAATTACCCTTTATTAGTAATAAATTGCCTTTCATTTGTAATAGGTTAGCAGGACATCACAGGTTTTCAAAGGTTTATCAGGACTAGAAGTCACCAGGTAGTTTTCAATTATATCACGGTAGTAGTTTTTAATTATATAGAGTAACAGCGTCATTCTATTAATGAAAGATGTGGTAGACGTAATATCTATGAATAATTTCGTGCCATATTATTTTATAGATATAACTTAGTACTTTTTGTAGCAATTGCAATAGCAATATGAACAGGCATGCTGATAAATGGATCAAGTACGATATATCTCAATCTACTATAACAGTAGACTGTAATATAACAGTCTACTACTGTTTACTATTGCTTAGTAATAATTTACTTCGTTTTTAGTTTTATAATAGGATGTGTTAATTTATATTATTAAGAGCAGTTCATATTCTTACTTCTGAGGAAATATACTCGTATCTTAACTTACTACAATCACCTATTAAAATCTTACAATTTTCACAATAAAGGTTTGGTTATCAAAGAATGTCACTCACATAAATTTAGGAATTTAATAAGTTTTTAGCAAATGCCTGTTTCTATTTCCTTTTAAACAGTGTATTTTTTACTAGATTGAATGAGCAAATAATTTGAATTACAGGTTCTTTGGACATGCTGAAGAATTGGTCATATGGGATTTCAAAAAATTCAATATCGGTCGTTTCTTACGAGTTGAAGTCGAAGATGAATACTTGAAGGACGTGAAAGCTAATAAATACCAGAGGAAGCCAAGAGCGGAAATTGACAGAGAGTAAGTTTATCCTGTTATAAAACTGTAGAAAACACTCTCAAATCAATTATTTCATATCTGATGTAACTTACTTCTAGAAAGTACTTATCTTACTTTAGTACGGTATGTAAATAATAGCTGTCACCAAAAATTAGGCAGCTTCGTCTGTTCCTTGTACGAAATGTAACCTACATATAGCTGATGTAGAGTATTTATCTATGTAAAAATCATCAAGGCATCAAATCATCAAATTTTCAATGACATCTCAACATCAGCTGTTGCACATGAAACAGACGAAACCGCCCAACTTTTTTGCGTTAGGGTGCGTTCATGTCGGAGCTTCGATCATCGATCCTAGCTCTGACACTAATAAATGATCAAGCTGTACATGCGTATAACAAGACAATACAGCTGATAGTAATAATAATAATAAAATTAGTAGTAAAGCGTTACTCTCTTCTAGTCTCGTTGATCTAGTGTCAAAGCCAGTCTTCTAATACGATCTAGTGTCAAAGCCAGGATCGATGCTCGAAGCTCCGATATAAACACACCCTTAGCTATACCAGGGTTTCAAGTTTGGAACCCGACTTATTTGATAGATATAGCTTGGAAGTGATCAATTTATAATATCCATTCAAAATTTTGAATGAATCGCATTCTAAAATTGTTTAACTTTTGTTATGTAAGAATCAATGAATGAGTAAAATTGTAGAACATAACCTACTTCTGGACTGTTTGTATAGATGAGAAAGGAACAGTTTTGGATGAATATAACATTCCATTATAAATATTGCTATTAAATGAATGATTATGATTTCATAAAAAACAAGTTTCCTTCTTCGAAGAAACTATTGATTAGAAACAATAATTCACACAGAAATAATTTAATATAGTCAATATAATAGAGAATAATTTAGTTTCAAAACTAAATTTAACCTTCAATGCGATTCAATATTTTGGGAGTATTGAAAAGTACCTTGTACGGTAAGGATCCAAGATTTTCACACAGATCAAAGCTGTAATTTTTTTCGAATTTCTTGATTTCAGCAATATTATCCCAACCAAAATTGGTTTCATCGTGAATGGAATCAGATCTACAAGGAAAGCTCCCTTTATTCCAATCAAGCTTGGAGTTTTCAAAGTCCCAGACCAGTTTTGGGATATAATGGCTGATAACTCTTGCAGGTAAATTAATATCATTTCAAGCTTCTCACATTTTACCTCTTAGAATACTTGAAGCTTTTATAGTATGAACAATTCGCCTTGTATTTTTGATTGATTTGCTGTTTTGTGAATGTTTTGTCTAAAAAATATTTATATAATCTAAAATTAATATTAATCTAAAAATATCAATTTATATTGAATGTGAAAATCAAGTATAAAGATTGCTTTCACAATCATCAGAAACAGCCATTCCATGACTCTGTGTTTTTTATCTTATTATTCTTATCAAATATGTGTTTCCTGATAGGATATCCTATTTATTAATAATACAAGTTTATTGATACTACTACTCATGCTCATGAAGTTATTCAAGTAATCGCATAAAAAAGTGATTTTAGATAAGTTGCTAGTTATTACTCTAATACTAATTTTCATTAATTGTGCTCTTTCATTAATGGGGCCCATACACTGGTGATGCCAAGCTAAACCAAACCAATACCATCCATCCAATTGTGACGTATTATATACCATCCAACCAATCCTAGGGCTCTATAAAAAGGGGGTAGACGCACGGTCCGCCATTCTGTGGTCAACTTTTAGCGCCAGGTTTGAATTCATTCAATTCTACAGTCAAACATATGATTAATGATAAAAATCATGGTAGAAAAAATAATACTTCTTCACAGAGCAATGAATTTCCAGTCTCGAAATTTCTAAGTCAAAATTTTTACCTTGATTCATCTTCCTGAATCTGGTAAATTTGTATTTTTTCAATTTCAGTTTTATGATAAAAATGGTTATATTTTTTGCAATTTGATGCTAAGCAATATGAACCATTTTATATGACAAATTATCCTCCAAGATTTCAAAACAATAACTGAATTCATTTGCTCAACTTGATAAACATCTGTTGATCGTCTCTATCATCAAAAATATTTATATGAATTCAAACCTGGCGCTAAAAGTTGACCACAGAATGGCGGACCGTGCGTCTACCCCCTTTTTATAGAGCCCTAACCAATCCATCCAACCATCCAATCAAAACTGTTACATAATGTGTTATAATGATTCCAAGATTACTCAGCTGAAGAAGACATTTTAGCTACACTTTTAGCGCGGTTATTTGAAAAAATCATGGAATAATGAAATTATTAAATAATTCTGATTTGAAAATTCTGTCGGTTATTCATTTATTACAGCTTTATAGGCTACAATCAATCTTTATTGAAATATTTTCAACGAGTTGAGCTTGTATTTCAAATCAATATTATAGGCCCAGTAATAAAATTCCAATCCTCTTTTTTGTGTTAAAAATCTAGATCTTTTATCAAATAACAATAATAATAATAATAATTAGAATCTCAATTTATAGCTATATAAATAAATTCTAATAAGTCTAATAAGTCTTCCATCTTTAACAATAATTATTGATGTCTACAAATTAATATCTGTTGAATAGTTTTGGTTTTGATTCGCTCAACACAGATTATAATAAGTCAATTTAATGAATTATTATTAGATAATAATAATATAAGAGTAAATAGCTCCCCGTTCCTGACGTTTTTATCATTTAGATTTAGGTTAAATTGAAAGAGAATGTAAACAGAATAATAAAATTCTAGGACGCATCATGAATGCAGCTGACTGTTTATACAGCTGGCTAAATTTTCATGAAGCCACGAAAAACCATGCAACCAACTCATCCAACCGATCCGGTATGACGTGGTTGGATGGTTTGGTTTGGCATCACCAATGTATGGACCCCATAAGACTATTTCTTCAGTATATTCCATTTTTAGTTTCTATGATTGTATTATAATTTCGACTTTGACTCTGACAAAAATGAAATTCAAACGGTTAAAACGATTCTTCTATTCTGATAACGAGGTATTTTTATTTACTAATAGAACTGCGAGAATCGTACCTTGTCGCTTGAAGTTGCAATGATTGATGAACTAGCACTGTGCCAAATTCAAATAGATTATTATACTTAGATCTCATAATTATTATAGTAATTATACTTGGAAAAGAATAATTGTATTAGAGTAAGCAAATAAATGTAACAGTAAAAGTAAAGTAACCAAATAGTGTGTAGAGTAACCAAAGAGTGCATGAAATATCTTTGTGTTCTTGACACATAAAAAACCTGTGTCAAAAACAGAATTGTTCATAATCTTTGGTGTATATCAAAATAGGTTGGAATTGAAGAACTCCTATGTAGCTAAAAATATGAGTGAAAGGGAAATGGTGAACTGATGTTGCAGTGGAATTTCCAAAATCATCTATTTGACGGGGCTTAAATTACATTATATAGCGGAGTATGGGCTTATTGGAGTATTTTATAGCTTATGTCTCTTGGTATAGATGGATGGCAAAATTTCAGTTGATTTTTCTTCCAATTTTATAAAATGTGGGCTCTTTTCTGTAAATTTGACATGGGCTATTCTGTTAGTCTTGAATAATGTGCTTATAATACGAGTAAATATAACTTTGACTTGATACTACGAAATTAAATGAATGAATATTGAAGAATTAGCATTGTAAAAGGTATCTCTGGAGACTTCTATCGACGAGGGGGTGTGACCTGTATCTCAATTTTTTCTGCAGCGTTTTAAACGGCAGAAGACTGTGAACATACCTACTTTGTTTCACGGTTCTTCTTTGTTTGATGCATATTCAAGATATTTTGAGGTTATTTTGTCCATAAGTTACTAAGAATTTTAAGATGGCGGCTGAACAATATCTATTCACTTGAGACGAAATAAACAAATTTTTTGCATAGCATATGTGTGCATGTGAAGGTAGGTCTCCCTTTATCCGACGGTCGGCCGCAGTCGAAGAGCTGTAGCCAATCACAGCTGTGATTGAAACAATACAACAGCTGTGATTGAGACAATACAACAGCTGTTCGAATCCGGCAGCAGCTGTTGTATTGTCTCAATCACAGCTGTTGTATTGTTTCAATCACAGCTGTGATTGGCTACAGCTCTTCGACTGCTGCCGACTGTTGGATAAAGGAAGACCTACTTTTACACGCACACGCACGCAAAAATTCTATTTATTCCGTCTCAAGTGATCGTAAATAGGGTATAGAGTGTATCTAATTTCGTTTGTAATGTATGTTTTACAGCTTTAACGAGCTGCAGCTGCGGCTGCTGGGTGCGATCGGGAGCCTGAACGAGCAGCTGTGTGTGGCCAACTACCGCACGCGGTGGCACGCGCTACTCTATGTCGAAGAAGTGCACGCCGTGTTACAAATGCGCAACTACGATTTGACTCGTGCACTGTTCAGGTACGTCATTGGATTGAATCCTTATCATGGGAAATTGTGGTTATGTCGGCTGTGGAATTTCTTGGGAACTCCCCACTAACCAGAAGCAAATGATATATACAGGGTGTTCAGGAGGAATGTGCAATACTTCTCAGGCTAATTCCTTACACCAAGTAGACAAAAAAGTTCCATGGGACCAACCCCCAAAAACGCTTTGTTACCGAGATAACAATGGCGGAAAATAGAGATTTTTAAAAAAAATATTTATTTTTCTAATTTTTTAGAGGCTTTAATGAGGTTCTAAAATGATCAATTCCTATGTAAAATTAGCTAAGGAATTTAATGAAACCAGTCTGAAGTCTGTAACTTCAACGGTTATTGAGATAATTGAAAAAATATGCTTAAAAAACGCCATTTTTCAACAATAAGGGTTATAACTGGATAAGGAATCATAAATTTGTATTTTTCATTAATGGAAGTTGAAGAGTGTCGGATTCTAAAGAAAAAGTTAAATGGCAGCGATTGTGTAAATCTTACCCAAATCTCAGAAATAGCGATCAAAAATCGCAAAATCGCTACTAAATACAAATTTATCACTTGTGCTATTTTTTGTCGAATTTTGCGATTTACCAGCAATGCTAACTTTACTTTTGGTTCCTGTCAGAGTCATCATCACTAGTCGAATTAATTTTTCTGGTATGTCCAGTTCTCTGAGGGTTTCTATAAGATATGTCTGGTCAACACTTGTTTGTAGTCTATGAACAGCTGATGAACCGGAATATTGATTCATAACATTATTGAAGTATTTCTTTGATGGTGAATATTTGATCAGTAGCTGCTCTACCCTGTCTGAAGCCACACTGATACTCTCCCAGTACATTTTCAGCATATGTCATCAGTCTTCTTGCTATGACTTTTGTGAGGATTTTATATGCCACATTGAGAAGTGCAATTCCCCGATAGTTACTGCAGTCAGATTTTGGGCCTTTCTTATGTATTGGGCAGAGTAGTGCTATTTTCCAGTCCTCTGGCATTCTTTCTTCCCTCCATACTCTGCAAACCAAGGCATGTACTCTTCTCAAGACCTCCTCTCCTCTGCTTTTGAATAGTTCCGCTGGCAATGCATCTTCTCCTGGTGCTCTACAGTTCTTCATGTCCTTTATTGCTTCCCTGACTTCCTCCAGCCCAGGCTCCGGACCTGCAATGGGTTGTTGTTCCTCCCAGTCACTGTGCCCATCCCTCTCACTGATGGGATTCAACAGGTCCTCAAAATATTCTGCCCAGCGGTCTAGAACTGCAGATGGATCTCCAGTCAAATGCCCCTCTTCATCTCTTATTAGAACTGCTCTTGCTTGGAAACCTCTCTTCTCTTCTCTTATCAGGCTATACATCTCCCTTATTCTCCTGGATTCTGCTTGTTCCTGTATCTTTTCAACCTTTTTCTTTTCCCAAGCTCGTTTCTTTACCCTACATATTCTTGCCGCCCTGGTCCGAGCGTTTATAAATGTCTCTCTGTTATTTCTGGTCATTCTTTGCATTGTTTTTTGCCTTGCTTCGTTCCGTAACCTGATTGCATCCTTACATTCTTGATCAAACCATTCTTCTCTCTGTAGCGGTCTTCTCCTGCCCAATGTTTCCTCTGCTGCTCTTGTCATTGCTTTCTTTAATACCATCCATTCACGTTCCACACCATTGTCTTCCTCCCCCTCTGACTCCAGCAGTTGTTTTACTTTCTCCTCATACTGCTGTGCTATTTTCCCTGTTTCAAGTTTGTCTGTGTCGAATTTCTCCTCTCAAGGGTTTCTTAATGCGTGCAGCCGTGATATTCTCTGCCTGTACACCTCCGTTACTCACATCCATTACATCTGATGCATGTCTTCTGTCTATCAAGACATGGTCAATCTGATTTTTTGTCCTCCCATCAGGTGATTTCCATGTTGCTTTATGAATGTCTTTATGAGGGAAGCACGTGCTTGAAACTGTCATTCTGTTGCTGATTGCATAGTCAATAAGTCTTGTGCCATTATCATTTGACACTGCATGAAGGCTTTCCTTACCTATTGTTGGCCTGTAGCATTCTTCTCTTCCTACCTTTGTATTCATATCCCCTAGAATGATCTTCACATCATGGGCAGGGGCCTCACAGTACAGCTGCTCAAGTCTGTCGTAAAAATGCTGTCGTAAAGTCTGTCGTTTAATGCACCGGGTCTAAATAGTGTACGGACGTTCCATGTAGCTAATTTAATATCCATTCCTTTCATCATTTTTCTTTTCCGAGCCATATTAATTCCTGAATTTCCGGTCCCTGTTCCGAGGCTTGTGTTAGTGTTCGTAACTCAAGTTTTTTTTATAAGAAGGGGTTGTTGGCCCCTTGCTCAACCCCCAACCTGGAGGGCCAGGTAATTTTTTCAGGTATTCTTCCTTAGCCTTTGACAAACCAATGCCAAGCTACAAGGCAGCAGCCAATTTTCTGTTAGGGTTTTCTTCCCTTAGCCTTTGAAATTCCATTGAACTCCATCTGCAAGGCAGCAGCCGTGTTTGCTGGTTTTGGTCCACCCCGGGTATTTGATTTCCCCGGTACCACCTATATCTAGGAGGCATTCCCCAATCCGCCACCTGGGGAGGTGCCCGATGGAAGACCAGCAACTCCACACGGGAGCTAATTTTACATAGGAATTGATTATTTTAGAACCTCAGTAAAGCCTCTAAAAAATTAGAAAAATAGATATTTTTTGAAAAATCTCAATTTTCCGCCATTGTTATCTCGGTAACAAAGCGTTTTTGGGGTTGGTCCCATGGAACTTTTTTGTCTACTTGGTGTAAGGAATCAGCCTGAGAAGTATTGCACATTCCTCCTGAAACACCCTGTATATGGCTTGAATATGTATATTTGTTGGCAGAGAGACCCGTTCGGGTAGGTTCCACTTCATCAATATTGTTTGATACTTGTCACCCATCTAAGAGCAGTCCGTTGTGTTCGTCACAACGATCATAAAGCAGTCAACCTTAGCATGTTACATCAACCCAGCATAAACCTTCCGCTTAACCGAGAAACCACATTTATTTTGGATAAATTAGTCAATTGTCTTTTCTGCTGATATTTCATGTTACATATTAGATTTTCTGTGTTCAAAAGAAGAAAACAATCTGTTGTTATTTGTCTCTAATTCTCAATAATATGACTATGTATGTCAATGGCTCAACAGCCCATGAAGGGCTTAGGCCTACTAGTTGGTTGCCAGTTTCGTATTCACTCCACTATGCAGAAGAGGTGAATTATCATTAACCAGGATAGAGGAAATGTGTGGATAGCACGTTGATCCTCTCAACCATAAGCTAACTTCCGTAACCAAGTGACGGCGTAGAACACCTCTGAATAACATCTAGTTGATCAGTTGGAGTGTAATGCAACAATTACTATTCCTCCAGAAACGACTGACTATCTTTCAATCATTTATTAATAAACTATTACAATTCATCCATTCTTATGCCGTATTCGGTGGGGAGTTCCAAAAGGAAGTTCCACCGGCACCATAACCATTACTATTACAATGATCTATAATTATAAATATTATAATCTGAAAGAGAAAAACTAGGCTTAGCCTGTACTATTTATCTTTCAATTTCAATCGGTAATGATGTCCAAAAGGTTATGTACATGTCACGCACTCTAAATTACTGGTCCGGGAATACTCACAAGAATAATTCAAAAGTAAAAACAATTTTGAATTTAGTAATGTTGTTAAAAAGCCGAAAAATCACTTAGAAACTTTATAATTCCAATAACATGGAATAAAATTGAAATTTTTATGTGAAACAAACACGAGCTACTTCATAACAGCAGAAAACTGTTACTAACGACAAGCCAATCTCCCTAAGGAGGGCTCAATAATTATAGTTGAGGGGGCTCTTGTAATAATTATAACAACGGATTGAATTAAAATGATGGTTGAAAAATAGATTTTTCGTTTATTCTGTGTATATTTTGGAATAATTTTCATCAAGTTTTTCCATCTATGGCTAAAAAAAAACATTTTTCATTTCTCTGAAAAAAAGAAAAATAAATAAATTTTACCAACTTTATTGTATTATGCTTTTCAGACGGTGTGGAGAGTATCTGGTGCTCGATGTTCCGGGAGTAATGGAGAAGCGGCCGTCAATTATTGTAGGTGACGCTGTTTACGCCTCGCAGCCCGATGGCGCCGCTACTGATCAAATCGGTAACTAATCATCCAACTAATAATTATTATCAACTAATTATCCAACTAATATTACTAATAATTTTCAACTAATTATCCTACTAATTTGTTAGTCTGGGGCGTTACAACTTTTAGTCCGTTAGCGCTACCCGGTCGTGGGTTCGAATCTCACCAGAGGGATTCATTTAACCACCTCATCAATCACCCTCGCACTCTTCATTACCCACGCACAAGCTAAATTATAATATTAATGCGGGCATTATCCACAGTAAAAAATGAGTTATTGGCTAGTTATCTATCTAACCAATCGCTTTTTTCTGCAAATCAGTTTATATGACGAAGTTTATACAGTACTTCTCACTCTTTATAGGTTTCATTCTTATTCTGCTGGTTCTTTCATCTTCTCCCAAGAATGGTGTAGGTGAAACCAATTTTATCAGCCAATATTTGAATAGAAAAGGATATCTTTATTAGCCTCTATAGATTATTACAATTTGACACAAGTTTCATAAGTCAATCAACACAATTTAATATAGCAAAATGAAAACAAACTTGAAAAAGCATTAAAAATATTTTTATTGTAGATTTCCCTGAAAGTCGAACAAAGCTTCTCCAATAACAATCAAGTAATTATGTTTTTCTAGTCTATAGTTCATTGATATAAACCATTCCTTACCATTCCCGATCTGCTTGTTCATCCATCTTTGTTCCCAAGCTGGTGTAGGCCAAACTTATTTCATACATACTTGAACATCCTCATTGAGCAATTGTCTATTGAATATTGATGCTTTTGCCAGTTACCAAAAATTCAATATATATTATACAACAAGTCTTGAAATTATTGTTACAGAGGTTCATGATGCTCAATCAACCCGAGTTTAATAGATATGTTTGTTTTTTTACAGGTATCAAATACGAAGGTTTCATTCACAAGATAGTGCGCAACGATTTATTCATAAAATTCAACCCAACGTTTCATCATTCCTATGACGATAAAGACTATAATGTGAGTTTTGTGTCTAATCGATCAGCATTTCGAAAATGTCACCAGGCAGTTCACGTGGCTTTCAAAAATTTGGGCCCCGATTGGCTTTTTCCGTCCAGTCTGAGGCCTTCCCCGCCCTTGTTCATCTTGGAGGAGGGTGATGAGGATGATGAAGAGGATGAAAGAGAAGTCAATGGGAATGTTGAGGAAAAGAGAGAGGAGCAGCCGACTAGTAGTAATGATAACGAAAACGAGAGAAATATTGAGGTTAATGGTAATTGCGTGGAGACCGTTTCAAACCCTTCAAAATCAACCAACGGTATTGAAGAATTGATCAATAAAGTTTCAAAAAATCCACAAAATAATGAATTGGATAGACACAAATCGCAAACAGCCAGCTCTGGTACAAATCAAAACCAGAACGATACTTCACCTAATTTGAAAGATATAATATTCAAAATACCTTTGAAAAATAGTAATCAAAATAGTATTGTACGAGCAAATAATATCAATGAGCCAGGAATTAGTTCGCCGCCCAATAAACTGCCAGTTGCTGACTGGTTGTTAAAAAGTAAAGAAGTTGGTAAACGTCGGAATTTGTTGGATTTTATGAATTCTGAAGCAAAAAATGCGGAAATGACAGCTTTCCAAAATGGTAATCAATCGTTCCCCAATCACATTCCAACCCTCGAAGAGGTCGAGAAACAAATGATGAGTAATACGCCGCCAAAGAACATGGTCACTTTGTCGGAAATTGAGAAACCTCTGTTGACAAAATCCAACAATCGACTTGTAATCACAGAGAATAGCAAGGAGGTTGAGTGGAATGAGGATTGTAACCATGCGAAAAAAGCGTTGGTTAAGGATGTGAAAGTTGAAGAGTGCCAGGTGAAAACGAAAATTCATTGGTTCAATAAACGGCTCAACTACCATCAGAAAGAGGCTGTGCGACGGATTTTACGTAATGAGGCACGACCGTTGCCTTACATCATTTTCGGACCTCCAGGAACAGGGAAAACTGTCACTCTGGTGGAAACTGCTTTGCAAATTCTCTTCATCAGGCCCGAAAGCAGGTGGGTAAAAAATATATGATTATTTAAAACCTATCAATATAATTATTAGTATTTTTATATGATTTTTTACGGTAAATATAGATAGGGTGGTTGAAAAGTTTGGAAATGGCTCAGGATTTCTTGTACAAAGGTAATTTGACAGATGGTGGCGTAAGGGATCGTACTAAAATTGAACGTTCCTAGATTATAAGTGAAATAGGAGAATCATGATAGGCTATCATAAAGTTTTGCATTCATTTATGTATAAATTATAATTAACGAGTCGACTGGAAACTTGTAACCAAGGCAATGTTTTCCAAAACATTCCATTTCTGGATCATGTTTTCGGTCTCAATATTTACTAACAACATGCTTTAAAATTTGGTAAAGAATAAACAAATATTCGGGATTTGGCCAAAACTTCTTCAATGAATGATTCAATTGAACATTCTAGAGCTTATATTTATCTTCCTAATGTGCGTAAGTCGTGTTGATTTGAAAAAATAAGAATTCAATAATTTCAAGATTACCGTCAACGGTGTGTTAGATGGTTACGTAGTGATGGATCTAAAATATGTTCTTCAACTATGAATGCTTCATGTTACATCATAGAGAAAGGATAATAATTAAATGCTATAGGCTACAACTATCCTTTCACGATGGTTCCAACTAACCACTATGTAAAAAAACTAGCAGTACGACCACATCTTCAAGATTGATACAAAATATTTTAGAGAGGTTTCATGTTTTGTTAGTATAATACTTTTTTCAAATCCATAAAACTAATAAAATTAACATTCAACATGAGTATTTACCTTTTTATTTGATTGAATGAATAAATGTTTAATATGATGATTATAATGTAAAACTCGATTGTATAATTTATAATTATTGCATGAAATACATTATTATTTTTTAATTCATGTTCTCCCCTATTCTTTTTCAGATTACTGATAGCCTCACCGTCAAACAGTGCAGCCGACTGTATTAGTGAGAAACTGATCGACACGGGAGTCTTCCCAGTTGGAACTCTGGCCAGACTGTGCTCTCTCACCTATTTAACAAATGAAAGATGCTCGGTCAAATTGGCACCCTACTGTACTGCAGCTGAGTACAGGGTCATATCCGGAGATCAAACTTTCATCAGTGATGAGGGTGAGTTATAAAAGTTCATTATCTTATTCACGGACTCTTTATGTTATGAATAGAACTGATCATGAAACTTTGAATCATGTCATAGATACTCCATACTTCTTGATAGAATGCGAGATTGATTTTGAATATGTGCGCGTAAAACTCAACTTCCAGATAACATACAAACTTGAAAATTTGCACCAAGATTTTGATTATATTGAGGATTGTTTTTGACATTCATTTTTTCAGAAATTTAACCCAGTTAGTATTCTAAAGATGAATTTTAGGCGAACAACGTTGCTTTGGCACATATGAATATGCAGACTAACATACCCCACATGCTTCATGATTGAAAAAAGATTGCTTTTAACAATACGTACCATAATTTTTCTTCTTTTTGCGTCAGCTATATCAGTGATATACCACTACACCGTTTTCAGTAACCTCTTCAGAAATTTTAGAGTTGAAATATTTTTCTTTGCAATTTCTGTTACTTGTCATAATCTTGATTATCATCCACTTCCCTGCTACACATAAGTTTTCAAACAGGAAATTTTATTTATTATAGGAAACAAGTTAGTTTATAAATGTTTTTATCTACAGGCGTATCAAAAAGTTCCTGTTTCAGTTTTACAATCTAAATCGAAATGGCTATCATTTCAAAAAGGAATTTCAGGACTGTATTGAAAAACTCTCATTACGATACAGTTGTCACTTTTCGACACTGTTCCAGAATTCATTCCGAGTTCCATTTGACCATTTTGCAACGGGCTGATAAACAACTGACACAGCAATCTGATCTTCTAACCTAAGAACTGTGACAAGAGATAATGCTTTAATTTAACGGAATCTGTTCATCAATATTTCAGTTCACATATTTGAATAGTCTAAAGTTTAGATAGTTTAATATATCTTGAGTTTATAGTATCTTAACTTCTATTATAAATTGCTTAATAACGTGTCTCAAAGGATGACATTGAGAATGAAATTCTTTCAACTCCAGAAGGCAAATTAGCTATATACGGTATGTAAAACGTTTTTATTGTTAACTTGGGCCTATATTTTAAAGATAATTAGTCTATTTCAGATGTAAAAACAACTAAATTGTAACATGAGTTATGAATAGAGGCCTACCAGGTAGGCTATAACCAGGACCTCCTAAATACCTCCTAATGGTATTTAGGAGGTCCTGCTATAACTAACTAGGCTACTACACTGTTTGTTTGTTTGAACTTACACTAAGTTCACACTAAGAGCGAATGTTTATTGAGAAAATTCTATGTTTCTTCACTAACTTCTTGTTTTAAATGATTAGTTACAAAACCAATGTCACTTGTCTAGTTCAAAACATTTTCTGTAAAACGCAGACAAGTTTGTTGAGCTCCAAAAATAACGGGAATGATTTGAATAAGCTAAAAACTTCATTTAAGATTTAAGTTGAAAAACAAATGTAGCCTGTTTCATTCACCTCCATGCCTAAATTTGAGTTAATTGAAGCTGAAAACTTCATTTAAGATTTAAGTTGAAAAACAAATGTAGCCTGTTTCATTCACCTCCATGCCCAAATTTGAGTTAATTTTTAATTTTGCATAATAATAATTCTATCTATTCATTGGTTTCAAGATTCTCTTTTGAATACTCCATTTAGCCTTCTTTGAAGAACCATGTACTGTAGATTTGAATTAACAACTGGATGTGAGTGAGTTCAAAATTAAATTTTTATTGCTTGAGTCGCAGTAAAGCTGCAGACTTCCACCCGGTGGATCTTGGTTTGATCCCCAGTGCAGACTATTTTATTTGACAAGTTTTATACCTCAATCAATAATCTTTGCTCCGCTTTGGAGCAATTGCTTTTAAAATTTAACATTAGGCAGTTGAATTTTGAAACAAAAATTTGTGAAATGAGTTGAATATTGAAAAGAAAATGAAAAAAATTAATTTGCTTAATACTGCTACAAAATCTATGCATATATTATCTAAAAAAGTAATAATAGAAGTTTAAACAATAACAGTAAAGAAATCTTCAATAGTATTAAGATTGAGGTTCTACAACCATTTAAAGATTTGTTTATTAAAAGAATGTCTATTGTTTATTCATTTTAAATTGTCAGGCAAATGATTGTAAAATTTTGGACCTAGAAATATAAAGGTTTTTGGAAAAAAGTTGAATACGATCTAGGGAGTCTTAAAACATTACTAGCTATACCTCTTGTGTAGTACAATTGATTCTCAAAGCTTTTTTGAGTATGGTCACCTGACATCAAAAAGAAAACAGAAAGAACTTTAAAAATATAAATGTAGCAAAGTGGCAAGCAATTAAATGATTGAAAAATTGGAAAGTGCTTTTAAAAGATAATTATACATTATAAAATTTAAGCATTTCTTGTAACAATGAATTTTGACAAAAATCAAAACACTTTACTTTTTGGAACATTCTGGATAATAGTAAGCAGGTCACAGCAGGTGTTCCACTAACTACCAACTCCTATGCTATCTTTATACGCACATTCACTTCTGTGATAAGACCTGAGGTAGCCTACTCACGAAAACAAATCTTGTAGATTGTTTCATTGAAAGTGTCTTATTTTCAGAACACCCTGTTGATAAAATAGTGTATGCAACGGTTGTATTCAGCCTTTAACGCACTCGATGAGATATTTAGAGCACTCGCTTCGCTCGCTGCTCGTGCTCTAACTTACATCTCACTCGTGCGTTAAAGGCTCTCATTATACAACCGTTGCATAAACTACTATTAAGTTAAAGGCTCTCATTATACAACCGTTGCATAAACTACTATTAAGTTGCCTTATAAATGTTCTAAAGTAGGATTAAAATGCTTATAAGCTTGATTATTAATGTTCATAAGTTTCTAATGTTTATTTTTTGTTTGTAGGAATGAAAAAGTCGACAAGATTAGCGCTTGGTAGGCATCGGGTGACTGTGGGCACGTGTGTGACATTGGGTTCGCTGTACAACATGGGCTTCCCTCAAGGTCACTTCACTCACGTGCTAGTCGATGAGGCAGGACAGGCCACTGAACCTGAAGTACTTATTCCTTTAAGTGAGTAACAGCTCGTGTCAATCAGATTATACATTTATATTTATTAAAAATACAATATAGACGGAATACTTCTATTACAATTGAGATTAAAATTTCCAAAGTTGGGTTATTAAAAGAAGTAAATGCGTATGAAGAAATATTATTAGTTAACTATACAATCAATTATTTGGTAGGTTGGAAACATTGTCAGATGAATGATGAATGAAAAGTTTTGAATATCCACAATAATTATACTACTGTGAAAAGGACCTATCCAACTAGACTTGATATTATTTAATATTTGAAATTAATATTATTTTAGATTATACTCGTATTATTGTTATTTTTCAAGTTTTACAACAACCTTCCAAATTTATAGTTTTTCACCTTCAGATGTCAAAATTTGTGTATAATTTAAGTTTCAATTGTGAACATAACCTTATTAGTTGATATTTTTTATATCAAAAAATGAAAATTGGGATAAAAAATATTCTCATGGCTTTCAATGGTGGGGAGACCCTTACGGGTAGTTCCACCTCGTCAATGTGTACTTGGCCAAATACTGGTCACCCATCAAAGAGCAGTCCACAGTGTTCGTGACTTAACATAACGTTCACCGAGAGACCAATACCCAATGTACAATGACCAATAAAATTGGAATGAAGAGACGTTTTTGACTCTATGTTTCAATCTAATTTAATAATTAATTGTAAGCTCGTAAATAAATATAATTTAGATGGAAGAAATATTATTGTAATTATTATTTAAAATATAATTTAATTAGCAATACCATTAGGTTACTGATAAATCAATTAGGTACCTAGATTCTAGGATACAACCTAGAGAGATTTAGAGTTTATTTATCTATTACAATTGTCATGTCACATAATCATTTTATAAGGATCCAGAGAAGAAAATTTTGAATTAGAATTTAATCCAAAATAATAGTTTAAGTTTTGCACTCAGATACTTTGGTCTCGGAACAATTTCCAAGAAATTTCGAATTGAATTTTCATAAACCTATGATTTGATCTCATAATTGGTTATTCAATTTACTCCTGGACATTGTTTATCATTTTGTGTATCCACTGATCATGTTTTTAAGATTATAATATACACATTTATTACATTATTTTTCAACTTGTATACTTGTCATTACATTATTCTACATAACTACTATCTACTTGTATACAAGACCTTTCAATTATATTGTTTCATTTCGATATATTTATAATCTTTTTAATCTTTTGGAAAGGAAATTGAACTGTGTACACGTTGACTTTATGTATGACCGGTTTTAATTAGCAATAATTAATGAATCAATTATTGTAGCAAATTTTAACAAAACTGGCGGTTGGCAAATGTGTGTTATTAATGCTTAGCTCTTTCAGAACAACCTCAAACAATCCATTTCGGTTGGTTGAGGTCGCTTTATACTCGATATGTTCTTGCAGTTCGCTCGCTGATTGTTCTGACAAAACAGGGCATCAATAATATTCATTCGCCAACCACCGATTCTTTGGCGTCTGCTACACAAGAATCTAGATTTTTATGCGACTTAGCTGAAATTCGATTTTCACAAACCTATGTTCCTCGCTAAATGGGTTATAAAATATCTCTTTTTTATTTTGTCTATGATAACTTACTCTAGTCCGGTACAGTTTTACCGACTGTAAAAATAATAAACTCGGTCACAAATTGTAGAAAACATTCTCATCTACAATTTGAAATCAAATTTATAATTTTTGAACCAATATTGACCGATCTGGAGTCAGTTTCCTATCTTATTAATCTTGTCAGAATGTCTTCTTTGCTTGGGCAGACTATGTATGCAGACAATATCGGCTGTTTGAGAGAACAATGGGCAGATGAATCCGCATTAATTTCTAGCTCCAGCTCTGATTGATAATTATTCGAAATAATTAATATTAATAAATTAGAATAATACTAATATTAATTATTGATATTTTGTGGGATTTTAGGTCTGCTAGACAACAAGACTGGCCAGTCGGTGCTGGTGGGGGATCCACAGCAGTTGGGTCCCGTCATCTTCAGCCAGCACGCCAAGCACCTCGGCCTGGGCGAGTCGCTGATCGCTCGCCTACTGGACACGTTTCCCTACTGCCGCGACATGCAGTCGTTTGCCGACACGCATGGCTTTGATCCGCGCCTGGTCACACAGTTGGTTGACAACTACCGCTCCCTACCTGAAATACTCAAACTGCCCAGCCAGATGTTCTACGAGGATCGGCTGGTTCCACATGTCAGTAGTATTTTGTGTGTCAGAGTGTTGCCATTGGTGTGAAGCGCTCTATAAGTTTGCTGCATGCTGAGCACTGGCGGCTGTTGCCCACGAAACAGGTGAAGTGCTGTACAGTAAAAGACACGGGCAGTTTACCTGTTTCGTGGGTACGAGCCGCCACCGCCAGTGGTGCTGAGATCAAATTATTTCCCAGCCGGCATACTTTTGAGAAAATTTTGAATTTGGCGTTTAATTACAGACAGAATTGTACCAATTCAATTATTTTATAACTTCTCTCAACAGAAACAACATTAAAATTTCATCTCACACTTGATATAGTATAGTCTGTCCAGTCAAAGAAGACGTTCTGGGAAAATGGAAAAATAACTTCAGCTCGGTCAATATTGGTTAAAAAATTATAAATTTGGACTCAAATTGTAGGAAATATTCTGATCCACAATTTGAGACTAAATTAGTCTTGAATTTTCAACCAACCTTCCTACACTTAAGATGTTACCAATATTTATATTGGTACATCTTAGATGTTACCAATATTTATAATATTTATATTCAATAGACCGAGCTGGTGTAATTTTTCCATCTTGCCAGAATGTCTTCTTTGCTTGGACAGACTATACATCCCATTTACTTTTCTTTCAAAATGATGAAACTGATACTGACAAAAGCCAATTGTAGATAAGAAGTGAATATTTCACTTTAACATATGATTAGCGTAACATCTCAATTCAAATCCCAACATATAGTGGATTCGACCGAGCTAAAAAATTAAAATTTTGACAGTAATGGTCACACTATGATTAAAGAGTTTCTGTAGTATTAATTTATTATTCAATATTTATAGGTCCTGTACCCTATTGAATTATTTATGCTTTTTCATCTATTTCCTGACTAACTGAACGGATTTGGCACATGCTATTTAGTTATATGGTCATTATTCTGGTGATTATTATCAGTGGTAGAGGTCTTTAGAACTGAAAAATATGCATAATATGGCTTTTGTTGTGGGGAGCTTTCCATAAGGGTACCCATCCAAAAGCAGACTATAGTGTTAGTGCATTTTTCATTTTCCTGTAATACAATTTTTCCGGAATAATGATTACTTTATTTATTTGATAGTGATTGTGAATTGTCATCACAATCATATAGGAACGGCCTTTTCTGAGCAGCCAGACACACCACACTATTTAATTGACTTTCATTATTGATTTTCACATGCCTGAATATTGCTTGTCTGATACATCTCACTTTGAATGTTAGGTAACCGAAGACGGTTTTGAGGCAAGCATTGTTCGGCGGCTGAGTGGCGAACTGCCGGCAAGGAGAGGCAGCGCCCTGCCTCCAACACTGGTGTTCCACGGCGTGAAGGGCAGCAACTATCAGGAGGATGACTCGCCGTCTTGGTTCAACCCCCACGAAGTGGTGCAGACGGTCGCCTATGTCATGCGCCTATTCAAGCACGGCCTCACCGGCGACGATATTGGCATTATTACGCCCTACAATAAACAGGTGGGGCTTCAATTTACAACTTCTAGTCTAAAATGAAGTAAAGTAGGAGTTTGATGAAGAGTAAACATGATGTAAAAGCAGTGTCCCACTAAAATTCTTCAGCCAGGGCCGCCACTGGGTAGTTTGATAAATTGATATTGTCACTTCTATACCCTATACTACTATTCCCGATGACTTAAGACGAAATAAACAAATGTTTTGCGTGTATGTGCGTGTTAAGGTAGGGTTTCCTTTATGCGAAGCGGACCAACGGTTGACCGCAGTCTATCAGCTGTAGCAGATTATAGCTCTTGTCTTGCTGTGATTGGCTACAAATGTGGCCGAACGGCGTCGGACTCTAACGCATAGAGGAAAACCTACCTTTACACAAACTGCCTTTATTTCGTCTGAAGTGATCGTAAATATGGTATACTATTATACTTCATTCACGATGACTCAAGACAAACTAAACAAACCCACAATTTAACAATCGGGCGACTACTCTGTTGCGATTTCAAATCATAATAACGATTCGACATAGTCGACAAAAATAAATTAGCGACACACACTCACACAAGGAGGCAAGATGAAACAAGATGATATCGATTGTTTGCTCGTATCAATTATACCATGATTAATTCATTCATTAATTAATTTATTCGATAAATTACAATAAAGGGTAAAAACACAGACATGATTATGTGTTCTTGGTACTAACAAAACAATTTTGAGTAGTCACTTGATTGTTTATTTGTTAGTCGAGATTTCTTTCCGATGTTGTAAACTTGTGTTGGTGTTTCAGGCGTTTAAAATCAGGCAACTGTTGTCGAAGCTGGACGTGACGCTGCCAAAAGTGGGTTCGGTGGAGGAGTTCCAAGGCCAGGAGCGACTGGTCATCCTATTGTCGACGGTACGCACCACCCACCGCACACGCATACAGGGCATCGACAACTTGAAAACGCTGATGGGATTCATTTCGTCGCCGCAACGGCTCAACGTCGGACTAACGCGCGCACGCGCACTGCTTATCATTATGGGCGATCCGCATTTGCTGACTCATGACCCCTACTGGAGAACAGTGCTCGACTACTGCATCAAGAATGATGCCTACTGTGGATGCGAGGCCCCCGTCAAAGAGTCTGTCAAACAGAGTGTGAAAGATAGCTCCTGTGGGGATGAATTGCAGGATTTCTCGTACGAGGAGTGATGTGTAGAAGTGGACTATCGATTTTTAGGATTTTGAGTATCGATAAATCAAAAATAGTCGATGTATTAAAATTGAGAATCGATACATATCAAACTTGATTATCGAAGTTCAGTATCGATCTATTGAACTTGAGTATCGGTATCATCGATTAAGAGTATCGGTATATTAAAGTTGAATAATAATTTATTGAACTTGAGTATCGATGTATTGAACTTAAGTATTGATATATCGAATTCAAGTATGGATATCGAGCATAATAAGGCCTGGCGTATGCTAGGACGCACGTGTGCACACGCACGCAAGCCAGCCAATCACAGCTCTTGCCTTGTCCTCAACAAGAGCTGTGATTGGCTGGCTTGCCTGCGTGTGCATACGTGCGTCCCAGCATACGCCTGGCCTTATTATCAGTTTATCGAACTTGAGTATCAATATAGAACCTTTTCAGTATACGCGAGTTTTGTGCACTATTTTTGGTTGATAAGCCATATACAATGTTTCTTTTTTCTAGGGCTACCATCAATGTATGTTGATAAAAAATTGAAATCACAGATTGAAGTTCCTGAATTTGAAAAAACTTCTTGAAAGGGTAGGCTACTGTGAATTCAACTGTTTTACTAACATACGCGAGTATTGGTATATCGAACGTTTTGACATCTCAAACTCTGATACCAATAATTTTATCAAACTTGAGTGCCGATATGTCGAATTTGAGTATCAGCTATCAATACAGAACCCACCGTAACTATTTTTTTTATCTCTGACTGAACTATCGATACGCAGTACCATGAACTAAGGCTCTATTAAAACGTTTTCATTGAGTACTACTCTAAACATTATAGTTTTTTACACTAAAACGTATTCAGTGATTGTAAAGAGAGAATAATTGTCTCTCTCAATTACGGGCTAAATGAAAGTCAATTAGTGCTCAATTGGGAGTTTAAGAGTTTGTTGCATTGGTTTCATTAAATAATGATGTCACTCACATTAATGATTGAATAAATATTGCCGCATACTCTGTACACACAATTTTCTGGATTCATGCTTTGATGGAGAGATTTTTCAATTGGTTGGCACAAACCCTGTTGAGCATGTCTTTTTGGGTGACTACATTACCTTTGAAATTAGAAAAGATGTGAGGTGTAGGCCTTTGTACTGTGTGGAATTGATGTTCCTACATAATTTAATTATGGCGACCAAACCTTTAAACCTTTTTACTTTTAGTGATTGGTTTCCATTTGTTTGAAAGCAGTTTATTGTAGAGAAATTAGTTTGAAGTTACCTATGAGAATAGCCTACTATATTATTTTGTTAAGCACCAATATAAATTAAATTGAAAGACAAGATGTGGTCAAAGCACTGTTTTATTTAAAAAAATAACGAATAAACAAAATTATCGTTATAATGAATTAGTAATTTGACAACAATATGTCTCATTTAATAAGGTCACATTATCACCTTCACAACAAGCACCAGTATAAATTTGAAAATTTCTGAGTGATGATTCTGTTCAACATTACACTGTATGAACAATTAAATTTGTATTAATAATACAGATATGTTGCTAAACATACACATTATACTAATGTGTCCTTCCTGGTTCTAGCTTTTCTATTTCATGATTAGACAAAGTTTTAAATTTTTCTCACATTGTGCAATTAGGTTATCATTTTTTACTTTTAAATTAATCTAATGATCTATTCAATAGTTTCGGAGTAAATATTTGCATGGATTATCAAAATGAATAATCTCTAGTTATTCAAAGCTTTAACACATCATCCATTACTTGATTAGGTACCAAAGTAACTCTATTAACAGAGTAAACTGTACATTCATAAGATTGCTCGTGATCCAATAAGAATAATTTTTTTCATATTATAACTCAATATTTTTCATCATCAACTATTCATTGATGAAGAGACAATTTTAAGGGGGTGTATGCGTTCCATCGTGAAGTGAGATTTCAAGCATCGCGCAAACGTGGAAAGAGAAAGAAGATAATGTGAGGGTATCATTTAATTAGGAATACTCGGAATCTGTTATTTTTTGTAACAATATAACGGAATAATTATTTTTAATGAAAAATATAAATTCTTCACTGCCACTTTAATAAATCAGGGAGTAACTCGTTTTTAAAAATGATCACAAGAGTACTTTACTGATTTATGCTGTTATATTGATAAATATTTCAATAGATGGGCGTGACAACCCGTCTTTAAGACACCCAAGGTTTCATCTTGCCTAATTATTTGTAGTATCAAGATACACGCGCGCGATATATAGTCAACGCGCGCTGAGAATATAATTCTGGTATAGAGAGTAGAGCTTAAAGTGACCAAATAAGATTTGCATGAATAAACCCTTCCAAGCAGAAAGGGTTGGAATCGGGTACTCAATGTTGCTATTCAAGGTCTCCTCTATGCTAGAAACTATTTTTATCGTGCGCGGCCTGTGATAAATGGCTAAAATGTTTTAGAAATGGCTAAATAAGGGAGTGATTCAATTTTGTAAATATTCATTGTGGGAATTTTCACTGTTAATGTAGGTTTTATGATACGATGTGATAATATATTACGATATGATGATATGAAATCATAAGAGCTGTAATTCTTTCAATTGATTTTGTATAACTTCAATGTTCGATGTTCATTCAATGTGATTGTATTAGTTTTAGAAAATGTGATATACCCACTTCTCAAAGTTCATGATGAAGCTCTTGTTCTTCAGAGTTTTATCTTAACTGTCAGATACTTATTTGTTCACGTATCGATATTCATGATTTATTTCCATGAAGGTTTCATATAAAGAGTTCTAATCACAGTCATAATAATTTAAATTGTACGGCTGGTTTTCTTGTGATGGAATTGTTTCTTGTGTCAGTTTAAATATTCATCTTATAAACTATTGCACCTCATGTGAAAATGATAAATTATCAATCCACACTAATATTATTTAAGATGATTTATGTTGTGATACAAAGGGATTATTCTCACTTTCGAATATTATTGAAAATTATATTTTATTAATTCTGAAATTTCATGAAATGCGTAAGATTGAAAAATGAAATATTAGATCCCAAGAGGAGTTTCCAAGTGTATAAGGTTTTTGAAATGGGTACCATTTTCGGTAAAATTTATGTTGAGAAGTAGTTGTGCACTGAATCTTTTGTGATTGTTATTGTGAGGCTTGCAAATTTTAATTAACTATTATTATTAGTTTTACCATATAATATTAGTTTTGTATTATTTTTGACGTTGTTGTATGTGGGCTGGGTCATTGACTCCAGCTCACTGTATCAATGATTAAATAAATAAATAAATGAATAAATAGGCTACACAACTTTTATGTTTAATAAGCTTGAAATTATCATACATCTCTTTCTTTGTTGAATGTTTAACCTATTTGGATTATTGGGTTTTACAATCAGAGTTTGGTTCCTCTTCAGAATTTTTTGCTGTTATATTGAATTATTACTGGAAAATTATTCAAGTATTCAGTAAGGATTCATTTTGGTGTGATAAAATTCAATTTTGGTTGAGATAGAACTTGTAGATTTAAGAAGAAATAAATGTACTTGAAATCAATTGTCTTATAGATTAATTGTATAATATTACTGTAATTAGTCATCTTTGTTGTATTGAAGAGTTCAAAACGATCACGCACTATGTGGATTTTACACTAAATATTTGAAGAACTGATATCCTTTGATTGAATTTTTCAAGAGATCAATCAAGAATATCATGAGTACAGTATGTACCAGTTAAGTTTGATCTTCTTTTTTTCACTGTACTGGGAATATTATTATAAGAAAACTGAGAATATTTATAGTAGTCCATTCTTTTTCAAGAGATGAAATAAAGTTAATCTCGTTGTGTGATCATAGAAATAGTTGTTAAAACGGATAAATACAATTGATTAATTTACGAAAAATTAATTATTGATTTAATAATTGAAATGATTTTATATTTGATGTTCTTTTACTATTTACAGAAAATTCGATTTTTTATTGAATAATCAAGAGGAATCAAAGTCCCTTAATTGAATAAAATATTATAAATCCGAATAAAAATGTGCAAAATCATACTAAAAACTTGATATTTCAAAAATGTATAATATTTCTTATTGTAATTGCAATTTCGTGTTCTTATTGTGTTCTTTACATTTCGTTCAAGTTGATCTTCTTTTATATGTTTTTCGTCTTTTATAAGTGATGAAATGTCACCTGCTAACTTTCCAAAATCTGTAAATAATCGATTCAATGTCTACTCTTGTAGAAATCTTGTAATATCGTGGAAGCAATATCCATTCCCATTTTAAAAAGCTGGATTTTCTACTGAGAAATAGCGGAAGTTGAACTTTTGAAGACATGAAGAAATAACAAATCCTTCAATTTTTCATATCTAGGTATTTTTCCTACAGAAATTGGACAGAAAATATTTGGTAAAGTTGTTCTAGCCTTGAAGAAGAAATTTTAAAAATTGATCATTATTGCTTGAAAACTCCTAAATTGAAATAGTGTACAAATTCTTTCACTCCAGCTTATATAAAGGTTTTAACTGTATTAAAAAAAAATATGTTGACAAGTTTTTCTAGTTGAAAAGAAAATTAATAAAGATATGTTACGTCAATGTCGAAAATAATTAAATGTTGTAATAAGTTATTTGGGATTTTCAAGAAAACTTGTATATTATTTATTGTATGTGTTTTTATTGTAGACTCGTTGTCTTCAACAATAATACTGGCAAGTGCAGTGTAAAATTGCCGGTCAATTGTTTCCCCTTCTTGAAGAATTAGCCATTCCTCATTCTTTAAACATATCTGTTTCGAATATCTTCCTGTGTCTTAAGCCCGTCCTAATTGCTACGATTTTCCGTTGATAATAGATTCATACAAATAATTTGTAGCGTTTGGGCCTGGCGTGTGCTGGGACGCAGTGCACACGCAGGCAAGCCATCCAATCACAGCTCATGTCTTGTCCTCAACAAGAGCTGTGATTGGCTGGCTTGCCTGCGTGTGTACACGTGCGTCCCAGCATACGCCAGACCCTAGACCTGGATTTAGCACCCCCTCCCTAAAATTGTCTCTTCTCTTAATGTGAATAGTTGATGCCTAAATTAATGTTGTTTTCTCACTGCAGTCGAACTTTTTCAAGATAAATACAAAGTATGCATAACTTTATGATTCTATTGCTGTAAGAAATCCGATATTATAAATAGAATTTGATTGAAATTTAGCCAAATTTCAGTAACACAAAACTTTTGTTAGCCGTAGAAAATTGCAACCAAAGTTAACTTACAACTCAGTTTCAATGTTTTTCATGGATCTAGTAAAGGAAAGACACTTAGCGCATCCTCCACCTACTATTTCCAGTAACAAGGGTTTTCTGTCGTTAAAATTGAACGTCTAATTATCAAATTTATATTCAAATTCGACAATTATTTATTAATATTTGTTTCTCAACTGTCAATTCATGTCATTATTATGATTCTTAGTTGACAAGTATGATAAAACCGTGATAGATTTCATGAAAATATAATTCTATGTGTATTATTTGATGAAATATCACTCGGTACCCTTTGAAATATTAATATTTCAACACATTTTGAAATATGAGATTGATATTTAATTAAATAATTCACATAGATAAGTAGCCCTATTAAAAAAGAAATTATTACAATAATTCAAACAGTACAAACTTGATCTATTGGAAAATTTTCATAACTGTTTTTCTAGTCAATATACTTTCCAGGCTCAATGACTGAAATCAAAATTCTCCAATGATTTCAATTTTGGAGAAATATCAATGTAATGTTTTATATGAGTCGGATGTTTAGTGCTATTTATAATTAATTGTATTTTATCATGGTGCTACTGTAGCCTACTTGTAAAAATTATCTATTATTATCAAATTGTGATTCCAACAAAAGTCGCACAAAACATTTCATTTCATTGTCACAGTGACATATATCGATCCATTTCAAAATAACATCGTATCGTTAAGATATAATGACATTTGTGAAATTTCATTAGAAGTGTATAGTTTTATACAATTTTATGAAGTAGCTATTTGTATAGTAATTGGAAAATTCAATAAGAGAACTGACGATTTATTGAAATTACGATCCATTGTAAAGTAGTTCTAATTAGAACGTGTCAGCAATTAATTAATCATCTTTTTTGGAAATTTTAATAAGTTATTGATTTTCCAATCTATAAATTCAGATTTTCTATTCAGTTATCTATTTTTTATTTAGTAATTCTTCAATCATTGAAAGTTTTGTTTCTAATTGAGGCATTGTGGTTTTGATATCTATAATGCCCTGTCATTAGGATTATTACATTTTTGTTATTCTTTTTTAAACTCAGTGCATCAAAAAATAGTTTAAAGCTTATCTTGATAATATTTTTTAAAGAATGAGTTGATTCTTGGTTTTCATGTTATTTTGTAGTGATTAGATTTTTTTTTAATTTTTGGAAATTATAAAGATATGCTTTAAAATCGCAATTCGTGTCATTTATTTTTGTGATTCCAAAGATAGATAGAAATTAGGCCGGTATCACACTGTAATATTTCTATTATTAGATTATGAAAAGATTTATGAAAATGCGATTTTATCGAGACATGATTTTATAATATGATAATAGACATTTATCATAGTACATCATAGTTATCTATTATCATAGTTAATCTTATGAAAAGAAATGTAAGTTGAATACGAAAATATCTGGTACCGAGCTTCGCTCTGAAGCTGCGGCCGAACTGTTGAATTACATAAATATGTTATTGTAAAAAATCAAGGAACCTCCTTGTAAAAAATAAATTCAAAATTGATATGATCACCCGGAGCCTTCCGGATTGGCCGATTGGTCTGGGGCGTTACAACCTTCAGTCCTCTAGCGCTACCCGATCGTGGGTTCGAATCCCACCAGAGACATGGTCGTTTATGCACCTCATAAATCACCCTCGCACACTCCATTACCCATGCACAAGTAAATTTGAATACTTATATGGGCATCATCCGCAGCAAAAAAATAAATAAATGTCTGAGTTTTCCCAGACATGAGACCTGGTGCAATCTTATTTTTCCATCACGGTTATATTACATTTCAAATTTCAAGAAAATCGTTGGAGCCGTTTTCTAGATCCGTGGTTCCACATACAAACATACATACAGAAATTACTCGCTTAATATAATAGGATAATATAATATTATTATTATTCATATCTTTTCATATAATTAACTATGTTAATAGAAATATTAGCATGTAATACCGGCCTAATCTTATAGAAATTTGGTGCTGATTGGACAATAGCTGATCAAATTCAAAAGCCTTAAAATGACGTAATTTTACCAATCTCATACTGATTTTTTTGCGCTGCTTCAATTAATTGCCTTTATTACAAAAGTATGATTTTCGAATTTCAAACACATATTAGAACCATTTTCATTCCATTCCTCATTTCAATTTACATAATTTTGATATTTTCGAAGCATTAATATTGAAAAAATCATATTGTCAGAATATTAAATATTACCGTTGAAATATGTTTTCCCTATCATTATATTACTGGTGGTTCGATAGCTTATTTTCATTCAAGTTCTCAAGACTTGAAAATCTATTCAATTCATTTGTGAAAACAAAAAATTTCAATCTTTTTATTGGGCCTATTACATTCCATTAATGTTTGATACTTGTGATCAATTCAATGATTCTTGAAATTGAACAGACTCCGACAGAGAATTTAGAAATCGATATCTTCTTAAATATGTACCTTTATAATTTGAGTACCTTTATAGGCTACCTTTAATAACAGTCTCTTGTTTGATATTCAAACATTCTCAATATAGACCTCTTCATACACAAATCAAAACAAGTTAGAACTGTCTTAATTTTTGCATTCATTTTTCTCATTTTCTATTTGCTTTTGCTCCAGTGCTCGAGTTTTAAAAATTTCCCTTTCACATCGTTCACCTGCAAGCAATCAGGAAAAATATAAAAAAATGATTGCATTTGCATCAACATATACATCACCCTATATTTTCAAAGTTGATTAATAATTTATAGTAATAAATGTCATTTACAAATTCATTTTACAATTTTCATATAATCTACTGCCACTTGAAATAATCTACCAATATTGTCCTAGCAATAGAAAGATGGCAGTTGTCACTTTAGTATATTAGGCTACTGATAATAGCTATTTATGTATTAAGAGCGTAATGCGCGACTTTATCGCTTGCGCAAAACATTTATCACGCGACGCGTAGCGGAGCATGATAGTTTTGCAAGAGTGATAAAGAAGCATTACGCGCGAATTACATATTTTTTCTACAACTGCACGAACCTGTTAATCTACAGTTTTTTCAGTCCTCAAATACTGCGAACTATTAAATTACTCTTGTGTAATTACCGGTACAGGTACAATCAGACATTGTCGACTTTTGATAGGTTATGTTATGACTCCACCTGACCTAATTTTGGCGAGCCATAATCAGCTGATTAGCGAGCGTAAAGTAACTCTACTGCTCATGCGCAGTTGCTTAGCGAGCGTAAAGTAATTCTACTGCGCATGCGCCGTTGGTTAGCGAGCGTAATAAAGATTCTCCTCAGAAATGGGCTTCTTTACGAGGAGAATTCAGTTTGTAAAATCTTGTTTTACGCGCAGTTGTAGAAAAAATATTTTAAAGTTATGTGATGATAGATATTCACCTGTATCAGTACAAGCTCCCAAAATCCTTCAAGATCATTTGGCGTTATACTTTCATCACTATCTCCTTTTTGGAACTTTTTTAACAGGTCTTTGAACTGCTTGAACTTTTCACTGACTAATAATTTGGTTTGACCTGGAAATTACAAAGGATCTTTCGTGTTAAATCTGCGGTGATAAACGCATAATATTAGTGATACTAATATTAATAAATTACACAATAGTTTGCCTTTGGACATTTCAAATCCAATAAAGAGTTGGTCATGGATATAAACATAAAAGAGTATCATTTGAATGTAAAGTTGATACAGTATTTCATTTTTGAACTATGAATTTTTCAAGTTGAAAATACTGTACATCAAAGTAAGTTGGGTAAATGAGAGTATTATGCAGCCATATATGATATTTGGCTTCATCAAATACCTTTCGTCTCAATATTTATAATGGGGTAAGGCTGCTTAAATGTGTTGCTTAAATACATGAGTTATAAAATCGTTCTTCTCATTATATATATTATTGGGTAAGGGCTACTCGAATAATTTTCTATGATTTTTAAATATAAGTTTTTGATTGGATCATAATTCAATTTTATAACTAGTATAAATCTAATGTTATTTTAGTAAGCTCCTTAGGAACGTGAAACTTATTTCTAAAGTCGCGTTTACACCGGAATGTTAATAACATTTGTATAATAATTTATATAATATATAAGTCTATATAATAAAAAGTTATTAACAAATGTTGTTAACATTCCGGTGTGAACGTGGCATAATAACGCTTAAAACTTGAAAGTGTATTCATGAAGTGTAAATACGGGTACTGAAACACATGAAGACTGAAAGATTAAAGCGCTTTTCTTGTTAAAAGTATCACGGTATATTCCATTACGGTACGGTGCTCTAGAAATTTTTTAAACATTCATTTTCTGAAGAAATACATGACGAAATATGTGTAGTCTACTCAGTCAATCTTGCAGATAAGCACAGTTTAATCTTAGAAAATAATTAATACAAATTATTCTATGTTAATTTCAATGAAAATTTTGAAGACTGGTACAATTTTATTTTACCTACAGCTCTTCTTATATCATCTTGCATTTCTTTTGGAATGTTTCCCGCTGAATCAAGAACTGTCTGCCATCTACTACACAATACAGAAAGATTGTAAGACTCCTCTTCCAGCCTCACTTGAAAGGTATCAGATACGTCCATCATTTCTAGATGAGTTTAGTACCGTAAACCAGAAACATTTTTAATAATATAAAGATTGATGAGATTTTGATTTATTGCTAGTGAAATATTCAGGTAACTATAAAAAATTGTAAATAGATCAAGATTAAATGTATCATAAAGTTTTTCCATCAGCTGATAAGTTTGGCTCAGAAAATGAATAAAATGGTTTTGATGAAAAAAACTGTGAATTTTGATCAAGAAGCGATGAAATCATGGAGGTTTAGTCTGGGTGCCAATGGGGGTAACCTTTTTTTGTGGTATGTCGTTGATTTTTTGATCGATTATGATAGATTTTTATGTGTAGATTCCGAATCCGAGTGAAGCCAAGCTGTAAAAGTTGAGCATTTTTTGTAATTCAAAATGGCGGCCAAAATTTCGGTTCCATTTCTAGTCTACCACGATTTCCGTCAGAACGAAGCGTCGGACGAAAAAAATCATTCTTATCTTTGTTTTAGTAAACTAAATTTCCAAGAGAATGATATCAGATTCATGTCTCTATCCTTATTAGGAACGGAGTTATAATTTTTCAAAAAAGAGGCTAATTTTCAAGAAAAATGAGAATTTGAGTATTTTTAGATTTTGCTTGCTTAGATCTTCTGACGTATTTATTTGAATCGTCTAAATCGAAATCCCTCTGGGGATAATTTTGTCCTCTACAATTTGATACCAAGTAGACCTCTCTATCTTGTATAGTTTTCGAACTAGGGCAGTAAAAAAATATCCTTGTGTCTTAAAAACCCTATTTATGGGAAAAGTGGTCTCCAAAAAAATTTATACGTGCTTGTATTGAGATTTTATTTAATAATAATGTATTCTAGATCAATTTCCAGCAGATAAGCCTCTTACCGACCTGAATTTTGGTTATGTTCAATAGTAAGGACCCTTCAAGGATCCCAATCTAAGGATACCTCTAACTATTGTTAAAGTCATCGGATCTCAACAATTCATAGCTCATTCTTCTCAGCTCATCGAGGCGTTCTAAATTCATATATCATATGTTGAATTTGGTCAAAATTGTCAAAATTCATTACTTTTTTGCTTACAAATGAGTATATCTTCTGAACCCTTTGAGATAAAAAATTGAAATTATCATGAAAATGTAGATAAATTCTTCCTCTACAATCTCCTATGAATAACTTTTTTGGCATCACGCATTTAAGATAGCTACATCGACTTGAAAAAATACTGATATTCTATACATTAATTTTTCAATGGCTTGTCAGGCGATAAATGAACTGTAGATAAATTTTGGAACAAGATAAAAACAAGTTTTTAGGCTCAAATTGTTGGCAATGATTTTTTCTACATGTTCAATTCTCTCTCGAACTTTTTCAACATATACAAACTTGATTTGGAGACCATTGATTACCAGACAAACTATTTAAAAATGAATGTATAGAATATCAGTATGTTTTTAAGTTGATTTAGCTATCTTAAATGCGTGATGCCAAAAAAGTTATTCATAGGAGATTGTAGAGGAAGAATTTATCTACATTTTCATGATAATTTCAATTTTTTATCTCAAAGGGTTCAGAAGATATACTCATTTGTGAGCAAAAAAAAGCAATTTTTTTGGTATATGATGGAAGAGTCAATTTTGCCTCAGTAATGAATTTTGACAATTTTGACCGAATTCAACGTATGATATATGAATTTAGACCGCCTTGATGAGCTGAGAAGAATGAGCTATGAATTGTTGAGATCCGATGACTTTAACAATAGTTAGAGGTATCCTTAGATTGGGATCCTTGAAGGGTCCTTACTACTGAACATAACCAAAATTCAGGTCGGTAAGAGGCTTATCTGCTGGAAATTGATCTAGAATACATTATTATTAAATAAAATCTCAATACAAGCACGTATAAATTTTTTTGGAGACCATTTTTCCCATAAATAGGTTTTTTTTTAAAATACAAGGATATCTTTTTACTGCCCTAGTTCGAAAACTATACAAGATAGAGAGGTCTACTTGGTCTCAAACTGTAGAGGACAAAATTATCCCCAGAGGGATTTTGATTTACACGATTCAAATGGATACGTCAGAAGATCTAAGCAAGCGAAATCTAAAAATACTCAAATTCTCTCAAAAAACTGTAGAGGACAAAATTATCCCCAGAGGGATTTTGATTTACACGATTCAAATGGATACGTCAGAAGATCTAAGCAAGCGAAATCTAAAAATACTCAAATTCTCATTTTTCTTGAAAATTAGCCTCTTTTTTGAAAAATCATAACTCCGTTCTTAATAAGGATAGAGACATGAATCTGATACCATTCTCTTTGAAATTTAATTTACTAAACCAAAGATAAGAATGATTTATTTCGTCCGACGCTTCGTTCTGACGGAAATCGTGGTAGACTAGAAATGGAACCGAAATTTTGGCCGCCATCTTGAATTACAAAAAATGCTCAACTTTTACACCTTGGCATCACTCGGATTCGGAATCTACACATCAAAATCTATCATAATCGATCAAAAAATCAACGACATACCACAAAAAAGGTTACCCCCTTTTTTCGCATTTGGCACCCAGACTAGTTGGGCGTTTGTAATAATAATGTTTTTTCACCTGAGCTATTATAACTGAAAAATCATTTCAAATATGTTCCATGATGTAATCCCAAGATGTCGATTTCCAATGTTAATTTTATTTTTCCTGGAGCTATGGAGGAATATGAAGGTTTAAAAATATTTTTTATTATGTAAAATAGCCTGAGGAATAGTTTAGAACATATTTCAAGATGCGATTTCAAGTAATTTCTAATATAACTAGGAAAAACATACAAACCACAAGATATTTTTGCGTTTACACAAAACCTTATGGCCAGGCGTATGCTGGGACGCATGTGTGCACACGCACGCAAGCCAGCCAATCACAGCTCTTGTCTTGTCCTCAACCAGAGCTGTGATTAGCTGGCATGCGTGCGTGTGCATTTCATGCGTCCCAGCATACGCCTGGCCTAAGTGTTTACAACTCTAAAACGATTCTGATTCGATTTCTCGGTTCAATTGACATATAATTCGATATTTTAGTGACTTCCAACGCAACAGAAATACGTTGAAATTCAATAAACAATTCTTAGGAAAACTCCATTTAAATTATCAAATCTTTCGCGGACTTGTTGGCAGTTTCTGCTATCTAGCAGAAAGGAAGAACTAAATCGACATTGCGTACTGTCGAAGTATTCTGTATCGATAAAATACACCGACCAACAGAATAATAATAAAAGCAGTCTCGCTCGCGCGCACACTTGGTTAAGCCCGTTAAACTTCAAGATATCGTGGAATAAAAAATCGTACGAGATTTTTCACAAAAAAGTAGGATAGGGACATCTGATGAACCACTGCTCAAGAATGCACCGTTTTTGAGCAATAAATCATTAAAAGTTTGTGAATATTTCAAAAATTATATTTTTTCCTGACGCTATTAAGAAATAATGAGTAGTCAGGTATTGAAAAATGGGTAATGATCTGATAAATCTATTGAGATCAGTTCCAAGCTCGTATCTGCAGTGGTTCCAGAGTTATTGTCAAAAAAATACTAATGAGAAATTGTACGCTTTTCTCAAACGCTCAAAACACTTATTTCTCAAAAACTAGGCAAGTGACATGCTTGAAACTATTTTTATTAGATTCCTCAGTTTATTTTCTAGGTCCCAGGGCATTTTTATTAACTGATATGCGCTACAGGCTTCAGAATGATCAATTTTTATGAGGATGCACAGTCTTGAAAAAATCTAAAATCGATTATCCTGAAATTTGTGAGGGTTGAAAAGGTTTTTAAAAAAATGCCAATATCATGAAAACTTATATGAGGAACCTATTAAAGACATTTCCAAAGAGGTAGGATGGAAGGTTTTTCCGATAAAAAATGGAAAGTCCCAAAAAAATTTACAGAAAACATTTAGCGAAGACAGCAGCTCCAGGCTATAGCTATAGCTGATTTCTATAAATATAGTGGTTACAATTTCAAATTCTTCTCATTATAAGAATAATAAGACGAAAGTATCTGATGCAAAAATGTCTTGAAATACAAGGTTCTGGTGTGGAAAATCATTGAATATTGGAAGAGTTTTCACGATTTTCATTTTTCCTGACTTGATAAGCTTTGAATATGTAAATCGGTTGAGTTTACATGATATATTAATTTAATAAACAATTCAGTATCGATACATTGGTACTTTGTATTGTATATATTATGTATATCGACAGAAATAGCCAGCTATTACTGTATAAGAAAAAAGTGTCTGATGAAAAAATGACCTGTAATGCAAGGTTATGGAGTGAAAAATAATTGAAAGTCGGACGAGATGGTACCTTTTTGACTTTCATGACATATTCAGAGATTATCTTCATTTATTATTTTGTCGTCATTTAACTTTTTTCCTTTGTATATTTTAAATTCTTCTTTTACATTCAATTTCATATTTTTGTTTCCAAAGTTTAATATTATCATAATTGTTTTCATATCTCTGTACCTATGACTTGAATCCAAAAGATGTTCAAAGATATTCCAAAATTTTTTAAGAAGGGTACCGTATTTGATTTTCATTTAATTCATCAATTTTTTTAAATAGCCCTAAGTTTTAAAGTTTAATTTTCGAACTGAACTCAGTTTACACTCTCAATTAAACTTGTATTGGTTAAAACTTGGTTTGAGGTTCAAGTTCAAAAGTTGGTTAAAACTTGGTTTGAGGTCCAGTTGAAAGTGAGTTTGAATTATTGAGTGAGTCTTGTAGTGTGAATGGAAATGTTACATAACTGGATGGTACATCATTTTTTATTATCTGAGAGTTTATACTGTTATTCAGTATCTATAGATTATGAGTAAAAAGTATAGGAGAAGAAAAGTGAAAGAAGGAGAGAGTGAGACAGAGAGAACGAAAAAGAGAGTGAGAACGAAAGAGTTTGAGGAGAGTGATAAGAATCGTGAGAAATGAATAAAGGATGAACGCAGCTAGACAAAGCGGCTATTCGAAATGCATTTAATAGAGTCTGACCGTGATGCATGGCACTGAAATCCTGAAGGATGCCCACCCACCCAGGGACCGGGACAAGGACTCTTCGAGATGGATCACTCGCTTTGTGGGTTAAAAGTGAGGGGAGAGATGGTGGTGGATAAGGGAGGGGGACAGTCACACTCCTGAGGGGAATGACGACTCTCGAGAGCATTACAATTTCTCTCCATCAGAAACCATCTCTCCTGAAACGCCGTCCGACCATCACCTAACTCTGTTTTATGTTACTTCTACTCACCACTTATTACTTTTCTCTATACCCCCCCCCAACGAAATTTTCTGACTTGCCAACACTTTGTCAGAAAGACAGGTTCGCACCTGCCACATCATTATCATCATCATCATCATCATCCTCATGGTTTCTCTCTCATTCCCCTTCTTTCTCACGTAATTCGCCTTTTCGTCATAAAAACACAACTTCTACTAGAACTGCGTCATCCCTATATTTCGTCTGACATAAAAAGGTGAATGATTTGTCAACACTGTTATAATTGAGTTTTCTTGTTATGTTCTCAGACAATTTGATAGAATGTAATGTGCACTTAAACTCAATTTTAATCTTTTACTTTTGCTGATAAATTTTGTAGTCGGCTCATAAATAGAATGATTGATCGTGCTGTTCAAATAAGTTAGCTTGTATTAAAGACTGTATACTGAGTCTAATTATACAGTCTCTATAGCCTACATTATTCTCACAAACTGATTTCAAAATACTAAATTATGTCATTTATTGTATCCCTAATTCAAATTAAGCCGCGTATCGACAGTCCGAGGCATGTGCCACGAATGCCTCGCGGTACAGTCTGTTACGCAAAAAAAAGTATGAACTCATGGCTGAGGCATATGTGTGATCTGCAATTTTTGTAAGACCGTTATTACACGATAATAGTTCTATGAGCATATCTGATCATATGGAAAGAGATGAAAATACCAAATCATATTTTCATCATAGAACTATTATCGTGTAATACCGGCCTAACCAAAAATGCGAGCACGCGAACAAATTGACTAGCGCCATCAAGCGGGAGACAAAGCAACTAGCTCTGAGAATTAATAATTTGGACTTTGGAGGTTAGTTTGTGCTCAATTAGTAGATAAAAATATAAGGCAATGTTTATTATTGCCTATTAAAACCTTCTGCACACAAATAGAATTTTCAATCAGAAAAATGCATAGGAATGGGGTACAATTTTGAGGTTAGTTTGTAGAACTGTTTGTTGTGCGTTGCGAGGCAACAGGCACTGCTCGCTGCGAATTATGTGCAAACCCGGTATCGACAGTCCGAGGCATGTGCCACACATGCCTCGGACTGTAGATACGCGGTAGATAGTAGACTAGTAGTAGTACTCTATTTTTGTGTCAACAGACTGTACTGTGAGGCATTCGTAGCACATGCCTCGGACTGTCGATACGCGGCTTCAAAGAATGAATTGTTTGATAAGACAGCTGTAGAGACTCTCAGAGAATGAATAAATATCTGGTACCGAGCTTTGCTCTGAAGCTGCGGCCGAACTGTTGAATTACATAAGTATGTTATTGTAAAAAAACAAGGAACCTCCTTGTAGAAAATAAATTCAAAATTGATATAATCACCTCTCACAATTTTTTGACAGTCATGCACATGTGTTATAGACTTGAATGTAACCATAGCTTCCTTTAATAGAAGGCCGTGGCCTGACAACGCTGTAACAGCACTGCAGCATAGGTCTACCTTGTATGATTCTGATTCACTTTTCTCGAATAAAAATGCTTGTCAACTTATTTTAATCAAGATTGTATTACAATTTGAATAGATACTTATAGATATAAGAAAGAGAAATAATTTTTATTGAAATAAGTATAATAGAAATCAAAGTATATGTGCATCACGTTTATCAATTTAAAATATTGTGTTTTATTTAGATTTTGATCAATGAATCATTCTTCTGTTTTGAATAATTGTTCAGAGCCATTGTTATAATTATTTTGAATGCAATAGTCTACTATTTTAGCAGTGATTACACTCTCATTGTTCATCCCATTATACAATTGAACAGATACTATCTAACTTTATCGTTAATAAGTACACAGAACCGCTTTTGGACATTTAGTAGTCAGGAATACATATTTGTATTTTTCGGTTGAAACATTGGTTGCTGATCCGTCCCCTTACTTATTGAACCGAAGTCCATCATCATGAACATTTGAGAATGGGGCAGCGCTTCTTCTATTAGGCTCTACCATTACATCCAATTTCCATATTTGTCCTGATATTCGCTCCACAAAACTTGATACATCCTTGTTAGAATGTTTTCAACACACATTCAATTCTTCTGAAGGAATCAACTCCTTTCTTGGGATTGCACGTAGCCACTGGTTTTGCTGCTCAACACCAAATGACATTGTAAGAATTTGAATAAATTCATTTCTTTTTCCAAGATTGTTGCTGTCAATGCCGGGAATGGAGCAGGAATAAGACATCTTATTGAATTATATTCGAAAGGGTTTTCAAAAAGATTATTATCTAATAAAACTGGAATCAAAGTTAAGAAAACAAAATTAACACACCAGCTTTGCAATCGATTCAATGCTTTCAGCTGGTCTGATTACTACTTATACTACAAAATCTGTACCTCCAGTGCGACGTTGCCATATTACTAGGGCAGGACCTTCTATTAAAGGAAGCTATGATGTAACTCCATTCACTCCAGCTGGATAGCGTTGGTCAGCTAATGATAACAGCCATTATACGCAGTACTTGGGATTATGCCTGAATAAAGAATATTTTATTCTTTTATTAATCCTGCCAGAGAGTTTTCCCAGACATGAGACCTGGTGCAATCTTATTTTCCCATCACGGTTATATTACATTTAAAATTTAGAGGGAATCAATAGAGCCGTTTTCTAGATCTGTGGTTCCACAAACATACAGTCATATAAACATACAATATCTGGTACCGAGCTTCGCTCTGAAGCTGAGGCCGAACTGTTGAATTACATAAATATGTTATTGTAAAAACATTGCATGGTTGCCTGTAAAGTCGGTATACGGGCGAAAGTTTTACGTGACAACGACTTTGAGTGGTTTTAAAATTATTTTTATAATAAAACATATGATTTTTTTGTCAACATGATGGTTATGGCCAAACACTAACATTTGTATGCCTATCTCTCTCACTCTCTCTCTCGCTCTGTCTCTCTTGCTCTTCCACTTCCGGGTAATCACTTCCATAACGCAGTTTCTTGAAGTCAAAAATCAAGGAACCTCCTTGTAAAAAATAAATTCAAAATTAATATGATCACCTCTCACAATTTTTTGACAGTCAAGAACATGTGTTATAGACTTGAATGTAACTCCATTCACTCCAGCTGGATAGCGTTGGTGAGCTAACAATAACAGCCAATATATGCAGTACCTACTTGGGATTATGCCTGAATAAGGAATATTTTATTCTTTTATTAATACATACATACAGAAATTGCTTGCTCAATATAATAGGATAATTTTCAAATGTGTCTCTAAATTTTCATATCTATTTTAATGAAGTTTTGAATTGTTGCTCTTATTGGCTATATCATCCTTTTAAAATTCAAAATTGATTATTAATTAATTCTGGAATGGAGAAACCTTTGGCAGTAGCAGACATTTTCACATAATATGTTGAAATGGACTGCATAAATTTTAATCAAAGAGTTAGAAATAGTAAGGGATTTGATTACGTTTTTCCTTCTACTTTGAATGTTTATCATTGGATGAAATTAATGTCCATGTTTCCACTTGACATCTCAAACATGAACCAGTATGAAAAAGAATAATTATTCTCAAATTTCAAAATTTTTACCACATCCAATTCTCACTCTGGCACAGAAATAGATGTATCTCAAAATAATATTATCTGTAGTGTAAAAATACGTATTAAACAAGGTCACTGGCTTCATCTTGAAAAGCCATTTTGTGTAAAATTACTAAATAATGGTTCCACTTTTGGATTGCCATTCTGTAAATAGTCGTTTAATGTAAAGCTTATAGCTGAATAAATATTCATATTGTTACGGAATTTGACAGTGTCTGATGGCCTTGAGACGGTTATACACCAAGTGATGGACAGGCAGGGAGGGGAGGCTTTGTGTAAAGAACATTATCACTTTGTTATGTAAACAGGCAATTATCTCAAACCCTCTCGAAGTCATTATACCAGAATTTTCTAGCATTCTCTCGTTAATTCTCAGAAGCCTATATATTCGGAATGTTTGGGTTTACCAGAGTCAGTCTTACTCGAGCATTTAAACAAGTTGTGTCAGTTGTATCATGTGACAGACAAGCCAGACGTTGTATATAGACACTCTATAGTGATATTCATTTTTTTATTAGTCAGTTTGTATTTCTTCTTAGTGTAACATTGTGTGATAAAGACTTTTATCATTTCTTAGTGTCATTTTGTATTGTGAAACGTTAAAAACTCTTGCTATCTTCTGTTCTGTTATAGTTTATCTTTTACCAGAGTGTTATAGCAGTGTAATTAATAAAGTTAATCAGTATAAATTGCCTCAAGTCTTTTATTATAGTGGAAACCCGTAACAATATCATAATCAATATTAGAAGTCAGGTAGCTTCTCAGAATGAGACCTCTCACCAAACACCAAATATTGTTATTATTATTATTAAAATAATAATCAAATTTCAAATTCCATCTGCAGCTCACAATCCTCATGTTATGTCCTTTATGATTATGTGGTATGCTATGGTGAATTTGCTAATACATACGTGATGTGTCATAAGCAACAGGATCACCTGATGACTCTCACCTTATGCCTGAAGTCTGACCGACGAGCACTGCTATGTATAAGGCTTGGAAAGACTTAAATATGGCAATAATCATAAAAGATATCTCATAGGAATAAGCATCCAATGTAGATTTACAATTAATTGGTGAATGTGAGGCTCTTAGAAGTAATATAAGAATAATAATAATTTGCAAATACAAATTTGCCACCAAAGCTGATTAAAAATTCTATCAGGCAGGCTACGACCATATACTGAAAGACCCTTTCCCACAGATCGCTCGAACCACGGACCACGTATGAACTTTATTACAAAGAACCCTGAGATAAAAATAAAATATTATTCGACGAATTATTCAATTACCAATGTATTATAGAATTATTAAGACTGAGAATAATGTACAATTGCACTAACCCATGATATATATTTATGCATGCTTGTTAAAAATATATTTATTGATATTTAAATTCCGAATAGACTATTCCATTAGCTTCCTGGCTGTATCTCACACACAGTCAAATCTTCACCTGAACATTGTATCGCACTAAGATCAATCAGGTAGTGAGATAGTAAGTTCCGTATAGTACCTAACAGCATAAGTACAGTTCTCTGCTATACTAGCATTGAGAGTGAAGCTATATCCAATTGATTCGTGCCTGGAATTTATTTTATTATATGGTGTTACAAAGCAGTACATCATTTACTCTGTCTTCTGAGCGCAGCCGCCGGCATCATACTATTAACTACATTATTTGGAGTCTTACACAGTGTTACCCAAATTTGGGGCACTACAAATGGCTTTACCAACGTAGGCTGTTTGTAGCATTACAGTAGGCATGCATGACTTATTTCTTACGGATTATAATATATTTTTTACCATCATGTGGGTGGCACGATTTTCAGAAAATAAGGTGCGTTCACAATGATAAATGGCAGTGAGGTGTATTGCTGACTTGTCAATCTTTTCGCTCTTGTCTTTTGGACTGTGAAATTTCGACAGGAAATACCTTTTCCCTTTTCCTCTTCTTACATCTTCTGTCTCCATTTCTCTCCCTCTTCCACAGTCTCCCCCCCTCTCACTCTCTCTTCCTCTCTCTCACACACACACACACACACACACACACTCTGTCTCTCTCTCTCTCCCTCTCTCTCTTAGTTTCTTGTCTCTCTAAAACAGCTCTCGTAATCTTAATGGTGTCCCGTTTTGTGCATACAGTACAGCATAACAAACAGCAGCCAGGTTATGCTGAATAGCCTAGAAGTACGTGCTACGAAGTTGAGATTTCCAACGAGAGTCTCGATCTGTTTCGCTCAACTCACTCACGGGAAATAATGTAGTTTCTAAATGACAATAGATAGATAATTCGGTTAATTCCAGTAAGGGTACTTGAATTAAGTTGGAATTGCACCATAATAATTGAACCAAGAATAATCAAGGTATCACAAAATATCGAATAATATGTCACATGGTGAGCAAAACCAATTACAAAAATACAAAAATTCAAAATATGGTCATCAAATATGTATAATATTATTTTACTATTATTTGTACTCCTTGTATCAATTTAAGTTAGAATAGAATAGCTTATTAGTCTCTTACTAGGTGCTATATTAATGAGTTAAAAAAATTATCCGTACTTGTACGTTTGTTGTGGGGATGAATATCGATTGACAAGAAATTAAAACAATGTTCCTTCACCTTAAAACTGATTAGTGAAAACATGGATGCTTCCAAACATCGGTGTTTTTCCAAACATTCATTCTACTAATATATTTGATATGTTATCGTGAATTATATTATTATGGTTATCGCTACAATATCCATGATAATCTTGTTAAGATTTTAAAAGTTGTGATTAAATTGATGAATCTGATTTCATGAATTTATTATGAAATTGAAAATTGTCTCATTTGGGAGAAATATCGAAAGTCCAAAAAACGTTATGACAGTATGAAGTTAGCCCCCCCCCACTCATATCTCGTCTCCCAGGTGTGATATAAGGTTCAATTGGTGTCATTTGTTAGTGCTTTGTTAGTGCTGGATGATGCTTTTTGTCCCATCGTAGGTGCTCTAATGATTCAGGAGTTATGAACAAAAAACTGTAGGGGTGGGGGTGGTGGCTAACTTCACATGTGAAGTTGCCCCCCCACTCATATCTCAACTCGCAGATGTGATACAAGGTTCAAATTGGTGTCATTTGTTAGTGCTCTGTTAGTGCTCAACATTCCTCTTTGTACCATTGTAGGTGCTTCAATGTTTCAGGAGTTATAACAAAAAAACGTTATGAGGGGTTTCCCACTCATATCTTGACTCCCTGATGTGATACAATGTTCAAATCTGTGTCATTTGTTAGTGCTTTGTTAGTGCTCGATAGTGCTTTTCGTCCCATTGTAGGTGCTCTAATGGTTCAGGAGTTATGATCAATTAATGTGAAGTTGGCTTCCCACTCATATCTCGACTCCCAGATATGATACAAAGTTCAAATTCAAATTGGTGTTATTTTTAGTGCGTTAGTCTAGATAGTGCTATAGTGCTTTTGTCCCATCGTAAGTGCTCTAATGGTTCAGGAGTTATGATCGAAAAACTGTAAGGGGGGAGCTAACTTCACATGTGAAGCTAGCCCCCCCCCCCACCACATATCTTGACTCCCAGATGTGACACAAGGTTTAAATTGGTGTCATTCGTTTGTGCTTCATTAGTGTTCAACATTTCTCTGTGTCTCATTGTAGATGCTCAAATGGTTCAGGAGTTATAACCAAAAAACGTAGTGAGGGGTTTCCCAATCATATCTTGACTCCCTGATGTAATACAATGTTCAAATTGGTGTCATTCGTTAGTGCTTGGTTATTGATGGATAGTGCTTTTTGTCCCATCGTAGGTGCTCTAATGGTTCAGGATTTATTATCAAAAAACTGTGGGGGGGCTAACTTCACATGTGAAGTTAGCCCCCCCTCATATGTCGACTCCAAGATGTGATACAAGGTTGAAATTGGTAAAAATTGGTTGGAATTAGAGAGTAGAAGAAAGAGATTAGATTAGATTAGATTACTTTATTCAAATAGATAACAAAATTCGGCTTAGATTCTACATTGTAATATAATATATGAGTAAGACAAAATTTCACAAAATAGAAACTTCTCGTAAAAATACAATAAAACGGTGAAGTAATGAATGCAAAATTTATACAAAATTTTAATTCGATTTTCTGCAAAATGAATAAGGAGTGTAAGTTATCTAAGTGAAAAGGCGAAGTTTAGACATATATATGTCCATTCTTGGGAAAGGATAATAAGGATATCCTTTCCATTAACACTTGGCCTTGAATTGAAAATTTATAACGAGCTTTTAATATTACTAAAGATAGAGAGGAAAATTTTTATGCAAAAATTTTCTAGTAATTTTTAAAAGACTAGATTTAGATAAATTGATACTTAATGGATATTTGAGCCATATCATAAGATGAGTAACAATAAAAATGATAATGGTAAATAAATAATTGTAATTTAAATGGGTATTATGAATTGAGATAACTCAAAGTAAAATTATTTACAAGCATATACTAGTAAATGATAATGTGATGAATGACAAGAACTAGGTTAATATTAAAATAATGTATAATTAATATTATAATAACGGTTTGAATGGTGAATATGTGATGATAGTGTGGAATGGAAGTTCAATTTATAATTAAAAGTATGAAGAGACAGTTATGATGGTGTGTGATGAGAATTGGATTTATTCAAGTATGCAATGAGTAATAATAAGGTGAATAATGGAATTTGTCATGTTGTTGCTCTAAGTCTGGACATATTCGATCATTTTGTCTACAAGATATTTCCTCAACTTCAAGATGAAGCTCGCTCGGCTCTCAATAGACCTATTAGATTCAGGGATAGCATTCCATTCACGACAGCCTGAGACTAGGAAGGATTTAGTATAGATTGTAGTTCGGTGAATTGGTATCCTTAAAGTATTTTCTCCAGTTCTCGTGCGTGATGCGTCTATTCTCCTACCCTCAGAAACAAATTTAAAATCGTTTTTAAAATAATTAGGTTTACCATATTTTAAAATATCCCTAACAAGCTTGAAGAGAGAGAGAGAGAGAGAGAGAGAGAGAGAGAGAGAGAGAGAGGAGTGAAATGAGAGAGGAGATAGAGAGAAGAGGTTAAAGAGAGCGAAAGAGAGAGTAAAATGTGAAAAGATGAATAGAATAACTTTATTCATGTACATTAATTATTGATAATAAAATATGACTACTTCGTTACAGCCTTGAAATGGCGAAGTTAGGACCATGTCCTGCCTTACATTCAACCATCAGGATAAAGAGACCGATATGAGTAATTAATCTAATTAAATGAAAGCGAAAAGGCACTCATTTATAGAGTCTGATGATCATTGTAGTAATTTGTCGCTTTTCACTGTAGTCCAAGGAAGAAAACATTCTGGCTAGATGGGGAAATGACTTGGTCAATATTCGTTCAAAAAGAAAAATTTTGGTCTTAAAATGAAGATCAGAATGTTTCCTACAATTCGAGACCAAATCTATGATTTTTAACCGATATTGTCCAAGCTGAAGTTATTTTCCCATCTTGCCAGAGGGTATTCTTTGCTTGGAGAGATTTCACATCTCTATCAGCAATAATACTATAGAATGATGATGTAGCCTTGTATAGTCTGTCTAAACAAAGGAGACCCCCTGGCAAGATGAGAAAATGACTTCTTCTTGGTCAATATTGGTGCAAAAATTATTGATTTAGTCTCAATCGTAGAAAACATTCTGATCTTCAATTTGACACCAAATTAATAGTTTTTGAAGCAATATTGACCGAGCTGGAGTCACTTTCCCATCTTGCCACACGGTCTTCTTTGCTTGGACAGACATGCGCATTTAAGTGTAGGTTTCTCGGAACTTCTGATCAACACTACACACAGAGAAGAAGCAAAGAAGACATTCTTGCAAGATGGGAAAATGTCTCCAGCTCGGTCAATATTGCTTCAAAAATCGAATTCAAATTGTAGAAAACATTCTACTCTACAATTTGAGATCAAATTTATAATTTTTGAATCAATATTGACCAAGCTGAAGTCATTTTACCAACTTTCCAGAATGTCTTTTTTTCTTCTGCGTGCAATTATCAACCAATGACATGACATCGCGCCAAGTCTTTCTAAGCCGGGAAATTTAAATGAATGAAATCGTCCGAACGGTTTTTTTGGATCTGGGGGGAGGAGGAGCCTTGGGAAAATTCTAAAAAAACAGAAACATTCCTCTCTATATTAGTGTCCTCCCCATGAAACTTCAAGTCAATCTGACAACAAATAAAAAAGTTATTCATATTTCTTGGATTTCATGTCTTAATACAATGGAAACTCAAGAAGTTCCGAGTGTTCTACCTAGATAATGTACTGAATTTGGACTGCTCATTTATTTTTGATTATTAAACTGATAACTGATTATTTATTGATATTTTCTCATTTCTGAACGCAGGATTGGGTTTATGAAGAGTTCCTTCAAACATATATATCGTTACAGATAGGTTATAAATCTTACAGATCTTCACTAATTAACAATTTTATTTTATGTAAGCATAATATTCTTGACAATGATATACTTTTTCACGATGTATAATTTGAAAACTTCAAATCCAAAAATATTTGAGTGGATTCGTAAATATTTCTTTGTTTTGGAATTTGCCTTATGTGAAGGCGTTAACTCCAGCACTTAACCCACTCATCCACGGCCATCCTCAAGACTGTTTTAACATTAAAATTGTATTAAAATTTCAATACAGAAAGTAATGGTAAATAAAGTCACATATAGAGAGACACAGTTAAAAGTTTTTTGGTTCATTAGATTTTTAGTTTCATGAATACATATTAATAATTACCAATATAGATTTCAAATATTGCTGTAAATCATAAAAGTATTAATATTACTTAATCAAACTGTCACTCCCATAAAATTAACAATATTGAATCTCTAATATCTAATACCAGTAGCCTAATTTGATAGATTGAACAAAGATAATAGGATTTAATAAGATAACGGTAAATTATACAGAATATTACATTATAAATAAATATAACATATATTGGAATATTAGAAATAAGAGATATGAGTTGAATGGTAACTCCTGAACCATTAAAGCACCTACAATGGGACAAAGAGGAATGTTGAGCACTAACAAAGCACTAACGAATGACAACAATTTCAACCTTGTAGCCCCACAGTTTTTAGATCATAACTCCTGAATCACTAGAGCACCTACAATGGGACAAAAAGCACTATCCACCACCAACCAAGCACTAACAAATGACACCAATTTGAACTTTGTATCACATCTGGGAGTCGAAATATGAGTGGGGGGGCTAACTTCACATTTGATCATAACATTATCCATCATAAGTTTACTCAAACTCTATGATAGAACTTCGTCACATTATCCAAAAGACTGATACAGAAAATACGAAGATATACAAACAAATTCTCTCAACAATAACACAATCCAACATTGCAAGCTCGAACGGAGAAGTTATGAATGTTTTGAAAGGGAGTATGAATATTTACGATAATACAATAAAGCGATTTCTTTTCAGAACAAACTTAGTTACACAACGGATTTTTGTTTGGAAGAGGTACGTAAAATTCCAGCCCCACCACTCAAGATTTTAAACTATGGAAAGATACGTCCTGGTGACCAAGGATACAATACTTATGCTTAATGGCAAATTATTAGCGAATATAAATAAAGTAAACTTTAAGGATTGTAAGTTACCCAATATTAAATGGTATGACGGAGTACCTGGTTGTGGGAAATCCTACTTCATAGTTTCTAAGCATAATCCTGGAAGAGACCTTGTCCTTAGTCAAACACGAGCTGGCTTAAAATCTATTAGTGAAGAAGTGGTTAGGATGCATGATATCGATGAAAGGAGCATAAACTTAGATTATAGAACTGTGGGATCTTACATTATAAATAGCTCAGGTGAAAAAACTTATGAAAGAGTTTTCATTGATGAAGTATAGTTAATGCATGCTGGTTACATTGGTTACATAGCTGAATTGAGTAAATCACAAGAAATAATTGTAGTTGGTGACTCACAACAGTTACCTTACATTGAGAGAAGCTCCTTGGAAACGGAATGGCATGAAATGTGTGGCTTCTGTGAGCATATGCATACCTTTCAAAAACCCGCAGATGCCCAGTAGATGTTTGCTATGCACTTTCCCCCCACTATAACATCATCGCTACGCTAAATGGTAAAATATCATCCATACTTTCGACACACAGATTAGGTGAACATCATTTTATATTCTCGGAGACCCTTTTTTGACCTCCACACAGGAGGAGAAACAAAGAGTAGCTGAAGCACTAAATTGGGGAGAAAATACTTGGAAAGGATGGAAACTTCATACTATTCACGAAGCGCAAGGATTAAAATCTAAAAACGTAATATTAATTAGAGTGGATTACCGGAACAGAGACATTTATAACAGTATCCAACATGCAATAGTTGCTCTTTCACGCCACACCAATACTTTCAGATATTTAACTACGAGTGTAGAAAAAGATGCAATAGACAAACTCATTGATAAATTAAGAACAACAAATGAAACTGATCTTGAATAGCGGAACAGGGATAGATTATGCATGCTTGATAACAGACTTGATCATGGCTGATATTGATGAAATTCTTACTTTGCTGGAAATTGATAACATCACTCCTGAAATCGATGAGTATATCAATTATGTTTCTTCAATAAATGGAAAAAATATTGAATTCTTAAATATCTTCTCGACCAATATCCGCAGCCTTCATACAAATTTCAATCAGTTAATCTGTTGTATAAACAGCTTAAAAACAGATATCCATGTAATAGTTCTTACGGAAAGTTGGCTAACCGAGAACATTCCATTTACTTACAAGATCCCAGGTTACACCGAAGTAAATAAATATTCGAAAATTAACAAATGCGACGGTCTGTGCATTTATATTAGAGATAATATTGATGTCAGTGTGATCGCTTGTGACATTGTTGATGCAAACTCGTTGTGCTTGGACTTGAAAACACCAAATGATAAAATGTTCAGAGTTATAGAAATTTATAGATCACCCAGTAATCATAACACCGAGAATTTTGTCAACATCCTGAACCATTTCCTTGACAATATACCCAATTCAATGAGTGTTTGTATGGTTGGTGATATAAATATAAATATTCAATCAACTAGTATACAGGTTCAGGAATACATGCATATTTTAATGAGCAAAGGATTCAAATCTCATGTAAATGGAAGTACTAGAGTATCAACCACATCTGAATCGTGAATAGATCATATCTTTTTCAAAAACACAAATAGCAATTTCAGCTTTATATTTGGGAACATCTTCAAGACAACAATAACGGATCATTATTCGGTTCTATTACATTCAGGTAATGAACGGAATCCCGAAACCACTTCAAATAGAAATATACCTGCAAACAGCATAAAAATATCATACAACTACAGACTTCTTGCTGAAAAATTGGAAAAAGAAAACTGGAATACAATTTTTGGAAATGAAGATATAGATATACTTGTTGAAAAGTTTGTGGAACGGTTAAATGGTATTATTAATTCAGTCAAAACTAAGATAAACATTCCTCGCCGAAATCGCCCTTTGAAGCCTTGGATAACGCAAGGAATAATAAGATCAATTACTATACGGGATAGAATGCATGATAGAATAAGGAAAGGTCCTGCAAATGCTGATTCAATAAATGAATACAGAATTTATCGAAGCACATTGAATAGGCTCATAAGTGAAGCGAAGGAGAAATATTATAAAGTTGAAATAGAACAATGTCGAAACAATAGTTCAAAGCTTTGGAGGAGTATTGATGAGGCAATCGGGGAAGGAAAAAAGGAGTGTAACAGGATCAGAGTTGAGGCCATGAGGCTGAATGACTTTTTCACCAATGTTGGTGAAAGACAGGCTATACCTTTGAACAATTGTTTCTCTGTCATGTAACCCACGTCCAGAGGCATTTATTAAACATATAAAACTATTATTACAATATGTGAAGTTATACTACTATACTAATACTACTTTTCTAAACTATCATGAAGCATCCCACTATAGAGTCTATGTGTCGGGATGCATTTTGTCTAGTATACAATATAAATCAAATATTCTACTTTACTTAAATATTCTTCCAATATATATATATATATATATTTAATTTGGGTTATTTGATGAAAATAAGTATAATGTTAGTACCTTACAAGTATATGATATATATATATATTTTTTTTTACTATTTCATGATTATTTGGAAATTAATAAAATAAAATTTTAACAAGCTGTAACGAAATATTTGTTGAACATTTTATGATAATAGAAATTATTTAAGTTTATTTACAACTTTTTAAATTAACCAATACATAATAGTTGCTCGCTACCATTATTCCCAATGCTAATTAACATGGATTTTGTACTTTTCTTGAACTTTAGGATGCCCATTCCAATTATTCCAGCAGGCAGTAAATTGAAGATTTTGCATCCTATGTATAGGGCAGACTTTTGGCCAAAAGTTGTGTTTCTTCTAACTATGTACAGGTCTCTATCCCTAGATCTTGTATTGTGTGCATGATCTACGTTGCGTGTTAAATGCGGATTTGTTTTGATAAAAATGAGAACTGTATATATGTATAGTTGTCGCACACTTAGAACTTTATACTCTTTAAATAACTGCTCGGTTGGGTAAAGTCTGGGTCTATAACAGATTATTTTTAATAAAAGCTTCTGAACTTTTATGAGCGGATCTACATGATTGTGGTATGTACCTCCCCATACAAGTATTCCATACCTAACAATTGATTCAACCAGTGCATAATAAATTGTTCTCAGTTTATGGGCAGGCAAGATCTGACGTAGTTTCACAAATATGTAAACAACTTTCCTTAGTTTAGTGACAATATATGATACATGTTTGTCCCATCGAAAAAGGTCATCAACTACTATTCCTGGATATTTAATTTGATCTACTCTATCAATAATAGGACAGTTGCAGGGCAATATAGTCTGTGTACAATTGTGTAGTTTAAGAGTATCTTGCTGAGGTTTTTGTGCGCTTGTCAGTGAGAAAGCCAAAAATTTAGTTTTTTCAATGTTTAGTGTGAGTAGATTTTTATTCAACCAAAGCATGACTTGACGCATCTGCGACTCTGCCAATAAATTAAACAAACTGTTCCAATCTTCTTCCTGAAACATTATGGCTGTATCATCAGCAAAGGCTACCATCTCTCCTTTTATATCTAGAGAGCACAATTCATTTGCAAATACTAAATATAGAATAGGTCCCAGTACTGTTCCCTGTGGTACTCCATATTCAACAGTTGTTTCTTGGCTGATTTTATCACCAATCTTTACACTTTGTGCTCTTTCATGAAGGTAGGACTTGAACCATTCAAGTACTATACCCCTGATTCCAATACTCTCAAGCTTCTTACACAGCAACTCATGTGAAACGGACACAAATGCTTTTGCTAGATCAAGAAAGACTGCCAGACACTTCTTATTACTGTCTAGACTATCGGTTACAAACTTTGACAGCCTGAAAATTGCATCCTCTGTACTTCTACCAACTCGAAACCCATACTGATTAGAAGATAAGAGCTCATTTCGTTCCAAAAAATCAATTAATCGCTTTTTCATGAGTTTCTCCAGAATTTTTGAAATATTACTTACCAATGGAATAGGCCTATAATTACCAATAACTATCCTATAAACTAGTTCAACCTACCAATGAACTAGCGAATTCTCCCAACTTTGATCACAACAACGGTATAACCGAAACACCTCTACTGAATTCTTTCTTCATGAGTCCAACAGATTCTAAAGAAATTGAAGGGACAATGAAAGAGCTGAAGAATAATTGCGCCCCAGGAATGGATAATTCCAATAACACAGTACTCAAGCAAATAGGACACACTATTTCACAACCACTAGCCACGATTTTTAATAAATGTTTTGAGCAAGGCTACTTCCCCAAACACTTCAAAAAAGCCAAAATAAAAAACCTCTCTTCAAGCAAGGAGATCCATCAAATCCTGGCAATTACAGGCCAATCAGTCTTATCAGTAATCTGGCAAAAATTATGGAAAAGATTATAGAGAAGAGATTAGTCCTGTTTTTGAACAAACATAGAATAATAAATGAAAATCAATTTGGATTTCAGGCTGAGAAGAGTACGGAAGATGCATTAATTAAATTTGCTAATACTGTTTCACAAAACCTGAATTCCAATTACAAATCTATAGCGGTTTTCTTGGATATCAAAAAAGCTTTTGATACTATTCCACATTACTCTCTTTACAATAAACTCGAGAAATATGGCTTTAGGGAATTCTTCTAGAATTAATTAAAAGCTATTCGAGAGATAGAACACAGTCTTTAACAATAAATGGATGTACTGATACCTCTAAAATGACCTCTTACGGGTTGCCTCAGGGAACTGTACTTTCACCAATCCTTTTTATTATTTATGTGAATGATTTACTGAGCCTGAAACTAAAAAACTCAACAACTATATCATTCGCAGATGGCACTGCAGCTGTTTTCTATGGAAAATCGTGGATCGAGGCTTATGAAATTGCAGAACAGTTTGAATTAAAAAATTAAAAAACTTATGAAATTAAAAAATGGTTAGACAAAAACACTTTGAGCTTGAACATTGATAAAACCAATTACATCACTCAATACAACTGGTAAACCCGACGAAAATATGAATCTGAGACTACATTCAAACTGCAACATGAACTTCAATAACTGCACTTGTCCCATAATAAAAAGAGTAACAAGCACAAAATATCTAGGCGTCATAACAGATGAATATTTGAAGTGGGACATCCATATCAAATTTTTATGCAAAAGAATCAGATATCTTTCTCATAAATTCTACAAAGCAAAAAAATTCTAAACTCAAGTCATCTTAAAATGGTATACTTTGCACTGGTACAGTCTATAATTCAGTATGGTATTTCAGTATGGGGGGCTGTTATAATTTCCACTTGGAAGAGCTTTTCATAATTCAAAAATCAATCATTAAAACAATCTTAAATTAGCCTAGACTTTTCCCAACCAACCTGACTTTTGAAGAGTTAAACGTGTTGACAGTTAGACAGTTGTATGTAATGAATGTAGTGAAGTATATATTTAAATATAAAAATAATTTCATTTGCACTAATAAAACTATCAATAATCAATACAATTTAAGACCCACCTCAAATAAGTACCTAATCTATCATACTAACATTGAAAATATTAGAAGACAACTAATATATTTAAGCACTAAAATTATAAATAAAATTCCTGAACAAATTATTAGCTGTACCAAGATGACAAAAAAGTAAAAACAGATATCAATGCTTGGATCAAAATTAACTTTAACTTCTTCTACCTTTGAGAACTATAATAAGTTAACAGAGAACTTTTCTGATTAGTGCGCTCACTTCCCCTACTTGTGCTCTATCACATTCCTTTCCCAATCCTTTCCAAAAATTCCAAGGATCAAAAGCCTTCCTATGACATGGATAGCCATAGTTGAAGAACTTTTGATCCTCTACCCTTCTTCATCACATAACATGTATAAATTGCCTTCTAATATTGTAATGTGTTCTCATATTTATGTTATTTCTTTTATACTGTAATGTTTTTTTATTGATGTAATTAATTTTTATTTCATATTGATGTATCTTATGTGAGTGTGTGTGTGTGTGTGTATGTATGTGTGTGTGTGTGTGTGTTTGTGTGTGTGTGTGTGTGTGTGTGTGTGTGTGTGTGTGTGTGTGTGTGTGTGTGTGTGTGTGTGAATAAATAAATTGAAAATTGAAATTGAAACTTTGTATCTCATCTGGGAGTCGAGATATGAGTCGGGGGGCCAACTTCACATTCGATCATAACTCCTGAACCATTAGAGCACCTACGATGGGACAAAAAGCACTATCCAGCACTAACGAAGCTCTAACCATCCATACCACCCCCATCGTTAGTGCTTTCATGGGGGGGGGGAGCAACTTCACGGACCTATGATTGACCAGTTGTATTGTGCCAGATGGATCCCTTACTTTATGCGCCTGGTTGCATACCCGACTCCTGCATGATACCAAAGTAGTACAAGACAGCCGGCACCGCTATCTGTGATTACCAAGACCTTCTTCTTCTTTTATCTTATCTTCCCCTATATCTCATCTTCCTTGTCTACTTCCAATATTGAAACTCACATTCTTATTAAGTGAAAACTCCGTGGCTGATGATCTATTCAGAAGAAACAAAGATATGTGAACTGGTTTATATAACTCTGTAACAGATATTTGAAAACATTTAAAATTTACAAAGAATGATGAGTCAGTTTGTATAGACTAGAAGATAATATTAATGTTCTAATATCTGGTACCATTCGCTCTGAAGCTGCGGCCAAACTGTTGAATTACATAAATATGTTATTGTAAAAAATCGGGTAGGGTTTGATTAGTCCAGGGCTCGATTAGTTCAGTTTTTCAAATATATAAGTTGATTTATGAGATTGGTTCGATTAGTCCAGTTTTTCCTGTACTAATCGAGGCAATGTATTTCAATTCGACCAGAGGTTCGATTAGTACAGTAAAGTTGTTTTATTAGTCAGGATGTGCAAGTAACTCGATTAGTCCAGTTTAGCCAATTCATGCGATCCGCTGAACCGGATATAATATGTGGAATCAACTATATCACTCTCTCAGCGTTACAGTAGAGACAAAGAAATTCTCGTTTTGACGCTGCCACAGTCGCCGACGGCAAAAGTTATCGATCAGTTCAAGTAGCTTGCAAATTTTGACGTCAGGGCTGATATGATAGCCCAGTAAAATAATGGTAGTTTTGTCAGACAAATGGTGCAAAAGTTATTTTCCGGTTGTTTTATATTATGACTGTATTCCAGTGCGCTGAATCCGAAATTGAAGTTTTCTGCCGTCCTAGGGTACAGCTTCACCCTTAAAAATTGAAAAAACCCTTAAATTTCAGTAATTTTTTGTTTCTGATTTTTCAATTGATATTGTTTATTTATGGAAAAAATATTCAGTTATAGATTATAGTCAATAAAATTACTTGGAAAATTTGAGGTCACACGTTGAATTTTGATCTATTCTTTTAGAGCTGATACGTACCAAAAAGGGGTAGATTAATTCAGTCTTTGAAAATTGAAGTCAAAACCTTTGGATTTCACAACAAGTAGGCTTACTTGGAATATAAGCTGAATTAATGTGCTCTTGTGAATTCTCTCGTATGAATTGCATTCTCATTTTCATGAATTGGAGGACGGGGAGGGGGTTGTCGGTAGGAAAATAGCCACGGGAAAAATAAATGAATAATAATAAATTTTTATTTCTCAGTAAGCAAACTAGTACAAAGAAAACATTAAACCTCCACAAAATGTATACAATTAGGTACTCTAAAAACTATAGTTTAGATATGATTTCCAAATTTACTGAGAATAAGAGGCACTCCCGAGAAAATTCTATGTGTGAGATGCCATCAAAGTTCAAAATTTTGGAATTATTTCTCTTGCAATAAATAAGTAAAATTATAGAAAATTCCCCACTACACGGTAAGGACGACTCCTCAGACACTGATCCATGTGGAAGACCAAAGGAGTAAGTAAATCTCCGTAACAGGCAAGGCAAGAGTATTGAAGACTTGAGGAGGAAGCGTCATTTTGGCAGCAAATTTTGGCTCCACAGTTTATTTTGAAGAGAGCAAAAGTTAGCCTATAATATGAATGTTCAGCTAGGTACTTGAAATCTAAAATTATATTTGCTATTAGTCCTGTATTATTCACTACTCCCGTGCTAAGAATCATTGTATGTAGGCTAAGTTACTACTAAATACCTACCACAAGTACCGTATTCATTCTTGTATAGTTCATTTCTTGAAAATGCTGGCTGACTATAATGAATTCCTTCAAGCTTAAGAGAGCATTCAGGGTGCTTCCTTATCTCATCTGGTTATGGGTGCCTTTAAATGATCTTGAAAAATGTTGAATACTTTCAATATAGCCTACATTATCTTGATAAGATGTAATATATAATATTATACATAAATTGTTGAAAAATTAAGAATGTTGTATATAAAGTGTATAAATTGGTAGTAGTGTTAATTGAATTAGCTATCAAGTTATGAATTGGAAAATCAGTTTCTTTCTAATGGTATCATTTATAGCGACTTACATTCATTGTTGAGTAGATCAATAAAGAACTTGTATATGTAGATAATTTTTTTTGGCTTGGACGGGCTGTATAGTAGAGTGAGTTTGAAACTGGCAACGAACTGGTAGGCCTAGGCCCTTCATGGGCTGGTGAGCCAGACATGCATACCGCCGTATGACAGTTACATACCGTAATAATACATACCCATATCAAATTAAATTCCAATTCAATTTTATTGTCATTAAAAAAAAAAATTATTATTCATAAAAAATCACTTTATGCACTCCATAAGACTTGCAGAATATAGCTCAGAATAAACTTAATTCTATAAAATAATCATTAATAGCCAAATATAAATGTGACAACTTGATAGTTTGAATTTATTAATGATATAATAGCTAGCATGGATGATGATAATAATAGTATAAATAATACTATAAGCTGAAGTTATTTTCTCATCTTGCCGAAATGCCTTCTTTGCTTGGAGAGACTTTACATCTCTATTCTATCAGCAATAATACAATAGAATAATGATGTAGCCTGGTATAGTCTGTCCAAGCAAAGAAGACCCTCTGGCAAGATGGGAAAATGACTTCAGCTCGGTCAATATTGGTTCAAAAATTATTTATTCGGCCTCAATAGTAGAAATCATTCTGATCTACAATTTGAGACCAAATCAATATTTTTTGAACCTATATTGACCAAGCTGGGGTCACTTTCCCATCTTGCCACACGGTCTTCTTTGCTTGGACAGACATGTGCATACTAGATTTCTCGGAACTTTGAAAGGCCTTGATCGTTTGATCTAAGACAACACTACACACAGAGAAGAAGCAAAGAAGACATTCTGGCAAGATGGGAAAATTTCTTCAACTCGGTCAACATTGTTTCAAAAATCATCAAGCAAATTTCGAATTGTAGAAAACATCCTAATCTACAATTTGAGACCAAATTTATAATTTTTGAATCAATATTGACCAAGCTGGAATTCTTTTCCCAACTTTCCAGAAAGTCTTCTTTTCGTCCGCATGCAATTATCAACCAATCACATGCCATCACGGCAAGTCTTTCTAAGCCGGGAAATTTAAAATTAATTAATTCGCCCGAACGGTTTTTCGGATTTGAGGGGGTGGGGGCGGAGGAGCCATTGAAAAATTCTACTAAAAACATGAACATTCCTCTCCATATTAGTGTCCTCCCCATAAAAATTCAAGTCAATCTGACAACAAACAAAAAAGTTATTCATATTTTTCGGATTTATGTTTTTATACAATGAAAACTCAAGAAGTTACGTGTGATCTACCTAGATAATGAAATAAATTTGGACTGCTCATTTTATTTTTCATTATCAAACTGATAACTGATAATTTATTGATATTTTCACATTTCTGAACGCAGCATTGGGTTTATGAAGAGTTCACTAATTAACAATTTTATTTTATATAAGCGTATATTCTTGACAATGATATACGCTTTCACGATGTATAATTTGAATACTTCCAATCCAATAATATCTTAGTGGATTCGTGAATATTTCTTTGTTTTGAAATTTGCCTCATTTGAAGGCTTTAACTCAAGAACTTAACCCACTCAGCCACGGCCACCTTCAAGACTGTTAACATTAAAATTGTATTAACATTTCAATACAAAAAATCATGATAAATAAAGTCACATATCGAAAGCCAAATTTAAAGGTTTTTTAGTTCATTAGATTTTTAGTTCCATGAATACAATAATAAATTCAGCTTCTGAATAATACAGATTTCAAATATTGCTGTAAATCATCAAAGTATTAATATTAATTAATCAAACTGTCACTTCCATAAATTAAACAATATTGAATCTCGAATTTCTATTAGCAGTAGCCTAATTTAATAGATTAAACAAATATAATAAGATTCAATAAGTTAAAAGATACCGGTAAATTATACAGAATATTACATTATAAATAAATACAACATATATATATATATATATATATATGTTAATATTATATATATTTATAATATATAAATATTACTTAAATATTTTTCTTTTTTTCTCTTCATATCTGTTTTGAGCTCTTGATGCTCCATGAATATAACTTTGACGAGGTGATAGATTCTGAATGTTTCAACACTATTGAGAGTGATGATATTTTTAGTTTTGATCCAGTATGCTATACTAATGTTATAGATAACATACATTTTCTAAATATAATACACATGAATATCCGCAGTATTGGAAAGAATTTTGATGAATTTGTTTATACTATACAGAACTGCAAAGTGAAGTACGATTTAATTGTCTTAACCGAAACCTGGATAACAGATCAGATGATAAGGTTTTTGAATATAGTCTAGATGGATACACAGTTATATTTAAGCCAGGTCAGTTGAATAGAAGTAACGGTTTGTGCGTGTTTGTAAAAGATGGCTTGAAAATAGATAATCTTGTTTGTGAGAATTCGGCGGCTGATTCGATCTCGATTAGATTACAAGCTTTCACATTCTCTATAACACTGATAGCAATCTATAGATCACCATCTGCTAATATCGAAGTGTTCTTGAGTGATTTAGATGTTACACTAAGTAGTATTGACAGGGATGAAAATGTTATTCTAATTGGTGATATAAATATTGATATTCTAAGAAATAGTAATCTAGCCAATGAATATACTAGTCTAATGCAATTGTTCGGTCTAAGATCTCTGATAAATAAACCTACAAGAATAACAAATAACACCAAATCATGTATAGACCACATTTTCTGTAGAAACATCAACTTTAAGGAGGAAAATATATTAAGCACAATACAGAAGACCTTTATCACTGACCATTTCTGTACTACTCTACACATTAATAATTCAAATATAATTAGAAAAAATTTGGAGGAGAAAACTATTAAAAAGATTAAGTACAGAATTCTTACTGATAAATTGAAGCATGAAACTTGGGAAAATGAAACTCGTTTCACTGAATCAAATTTAGATTTAGATGATAAAATTAATAGTTTTTGTAATAAAATAGTAGGTTATATAAATTTTGCTACTCAGCAAACAAAAGTAACAAATAAAAATGGACCTTTAAAAAAATGGATAAGCTCAGGGTTGATGAAATCTATTAGAGAAAGAGATAAAATGCACAAAAAACTCAAAACCCAACCATTTAATACTATTCTACAAGCAAATTATAAGATATATAGAAATCTTTTAAATTCGCTAATTAAAAAAGCCAAACTGGACTACTATAAGAATAAAATGGCAAATTGCAAGGGAAATAGTAAAAAAACATGGGATTGTATACAGGAAATCTTGGACACAAAAAATAATAAAAAACTAGTTGATATCGAACCACAAACATTAAATGAGTATTTCTCCAAAGTAGGTAGTACGTATGCAGAAAAATTAAATAATAATTTGAACTTGAATAATGCACAAATACCTATAACAACACAAAACTTCCCTCATTCTTTTTTCTTGTACCCAATAAACGCTGATGAAATAACAGTTGTGATAAATACATTAAAAAAAAATTCTTCTCCAGGTGTCGATGAAATAAATAATACTTGTTTGAGAAATATTGCTGATCTCATTTCGCAGCCTTTATCGGAGCTATTCAATAGATGTTTAGAATTGGGGCATTTTCCATCACACTTCAAAGTAGCCAAAATAATTCCTTTATTCAAATCAGGAGATAGGAAAGCTCCGGAAAACTATCAGCATAATCAGCATAATCAGTAACTTATCAAAAATATTTGAAAAATTATTAAAACAACGTTTAATTGATTATCTTACCAAATATAATTTCATAGAAGTAAAACAATTTGGTTTCCAAGAGGGAAAGTCTACTGAGGATGCAATGTCTCAACTGGTAAGGATTGTGTCTGATAACTTTCAAAACGACAGAAAAACCTTAGCCGTCTTTTTGGACTTAGCAAAAGCGTATGATACGATACCTCACAGATCTCTCCTGCAAAAGCTGGAAAATAGGTTTCCGTGGAATAGTTTTGAAACTGTTTGAGGACTATTTACATGATAGATCACAAATATTAAAAACGAGCAAAGTAACTCTATCAGAATACGGCCTTCCTCAAGGGACAGTCCTCTCGCCAATTTTGTTTTTAATCTATATTAATGATTTATTGAAGATTGAAATAAATGGCTGCCACTCAATTTCATTCGCCGATGATACAGCTCTAGTTTTCACAGGTTCTAGTTGGGAGGAAACGAAACGTATGACGGAATCTGGACTCACAGTTGTAAAATCTTGGCTTGATCAGCACACTCTCACCTTAAATATTAAAAAGAGCGTCTACATGGCTTTCTCCCCAACAATCAAGTCCATACCGACAGAAATTCTAGATGAGGGGATTAAGATCCATTCGTCTGATTGCGCTCATCAGAGTTGTCTGATAAACTTAAATATTGTGCATGGGGACTGTATATGTCAGACTTTAATGGGTGTTAAGGAGGTAAAATACCTTGGGGTGATATTAGATCAACATCTTAGAAGGAACGCACATATTGATAATATGTGTAAAAAAATGAAACATATTATTCATAAATTTTATAGTCTGAGCAGTATTTGTGATTTGAAAATGTTGATGATCGTCTATTCAGCATATGCCCAATCAATATTTCAATACGGTATAAGGGTTTGGGGTGGTGCTCTGGACACTCACTTTCAAAAACTAGGTGTGATTCAAAGACACATAATAAAAGCGGCCCTCCGAAAACCAAGACGCTATTCCAGCCACTTACTATATTCAGATTTCCCAGTCCTTACAGTAAGACAGCTTTATATAAAAAATCTAATTCTTTACATACTCTTTTACTCCATACACTCCAGCATACAATTTCCGATCACCTTCAAATTACATTATTCCCAGAACAGATCTTGTAGTATGCCGCAGACAGTTTCCATATATAAGTAATAAACTCATAAATCTGTTACCTGAACATTTCATCACTTGCAACATCACAAAATCAAACATCAGAAGGATGATTCAATGGATTAAATCAATGAATGTATTTCACCTTTTACATAATTAAGTTTTTTTTTTAAAACTATATTGCCATCATACACATACATATACATGAATAATTGTCATTTTTCACTACTTTATAATAATATTATTTTCATGAATTATATGAAAGCCAAACTGAAGTAATAATAATTATCGTTAGATAGATAGCAATAATTACCGTACAATACGATTAAAATTTCGAACTGTTTTTTGTTACTCGTCGCCAGCACACAAACCAATAAGGTTTTGCTAGTAACGCCAATTAATTTTAAGAAATTAGAACATTATTTTTCGTATTTTATAGTTTCTCAAGTCAATTATATTATGTTATGTATTGTTTTTGTAAATCATTTTTGAGGCAATAAAAATTTGATTTGATTTGATATATACTGTGTTTCCATTGAAATAGAAACGAGTCTCGAAATATATATATATATATATATATATATATATATATATATATAAATATATACATACATGTATATTAGAATATTGAAAATAAGAGATATGCGTTGAATGGTTGTATAATGAAAATCAAGTTATTGTCATTTGTAACCTAATTCAAAGATCGCGCCGCGCCGCCTTGGTTTTATATGAAATTTGTTCGACGACCACTTTGACGCCGTCTAGTTATAGTCAATTCCTTGTTAACGCATATAGTTGATTTATTACCTGGTACGAATTCAGTACGCCAACTGTACTAATCGAGGCACTGTATTAATCGAACCCCTGAACCTGCGCCTCGATTAGTCCAGGTGCCTCGATTAGTCCAGTTTCTCAGTTTCTTAATGTAGGATAGGGACTGTATTAATCAAACACTGGACTAATCGAGTAATCCCCTAAAAAATTAAGGAACCTCCTTGTGAAAAATAAATTCAAAATTGATATGATCACTTCTCACAATTTTTTGACAGTCATGAACATGTGTTAAAGACTTGAATGTAACTCCATTCACTCCAGCTGGATAGCGTTGGTCAGCTAACGATAACAGCCATTATACGCAGTACTTGAGATTATGCCTGAATAAGGAATATTTTATTCTTTTATTAATCCTGCCAGAGAGTTTTCCCAGACATGAGACCTGGTGCAATCTTGTTTTTCCAACACGGTTATATTACATTTCAAATTTTGAGGAAATCGTTAGAGCCGTTTTCTAGATCCGTGGTTCCACAAACATACATACATACATACAGAAATTGCTCGCTTAATATAATAGGATAACGTTGTCATGATCGTGGGTTGTTAATTAAAAACAAAAAGTGTTGTATAATTATACAGATGTTTTATAGTTGTAATTATATACTGATAATATGTTCAGTCTGGTAGAAAGGGACAATGATATCTGAAAATCTAATACTGTCACTGAAATATTGACGTGCCTCGGTCTTTTGTCCGTGAATTTTGAGTCTTTTTCCAGTCTTTTTTTTGTCTTTGAATTCCATGACTGTAATGATCCAGCCATTTCCAGCAATACGAATGTGACATAGCAACAAAGAGATTTGTGTGTTAATGAAGTGATACGCCAGTGTAACCTGAGCATGTATACGCGCATTGACAAATCAGAGAGCGGCAAACAAACGACAGAAATTCCCCGTCTCGAAAAAATAATACCGGAGATGGTTTCTGTGTAATTTCGCATTCCAACCAATTAGCACTCAGGTAGAGGAACCAGCAATAATCCCTCTTGAAAAAGAAAACCGACTAGAGAGCTTTTCATACTGTGACCGGCTTGTAACGGATAGACGGGTTTTTTGTGGTGGGAAGGGTTTCAAGTGGTGAGAGTGGGAGTGACTGAGTGGAGAGAGAGAGAGAGCGTGAGAGGGCGAGTCAGAGCGAGAGGCTGGAATGGTCTAAGACAAAGCAGGAGAGGAGTAAATTACAATTTTTAAAAAGTGTGAGTGAGACAGAGAGTGGAAAAAGAATGATTAAAAGAGAGGATAGGCTATGTAGGATAAAAATGAAGGAATAGAAAATAAAGAGAAGTGAGACAACAGATTGAATCAGATTTTTTTAAAAGATAGAGGAATGGAGTCATACAGTGCTTAAAAATGAATATTAAAAAGTGTATAAAAAGGTATGATGAGAAGAGGGAGAGAGAGAAAGAAAGAGGGAGTTGAGGAGAAAGGTTGCGAGGGTGGGAGAGGAAGAAAGAATGGAATTAGAGAGGAAAATGTAGAGTGAGAATGACTCAGAGTTGCGAAAAGTTGGGAAAAAAGATTTTGATAAAAAATGGCGCGCGTGCGTCTGCCATGGAATGATGGATGTAATGATGTTTTTTGAATGGACGTCGGCTGGAGCGCCAGCTAGTGTTGAGGGAGAAATTCTGGGGGAGTGAAGGAGAGATTCGGTGAAAAATATGAACCGAAAAGGGAGGTAAAACTGGGTGGAAAGAGAGTTAGATGTATGGAATGAAAAGTAGTGAATTGAATAGAAACGGATGAATTACTTGATGGACAGACAGATTTAGAGATTTGATCAGATAACATTAGATTCCTTTATTCATTCAGTCCATTGAATAATTTATTTCGGCTTAAATTAGTTCTCGATTAAGGATTTTTTAGCATGAAATGAATATTTATACCAAGCGATGGATATTTGTTTCACAGCGATGACAATGTAGTTATTGTCATGAAATTGAAACGAATAAAATGGAGTAGCTTATGAAATAGTTTTATTCAACTTTATGCATTACAAACCACAACTAACTAAATAAAAACGAGTCAGACATATCTCCTGGTTACGACCAGCTGGTTATCATCTCATTATCCATAATTTTTAAATTACTGTTATGGTAAAGATATAAAGCTATCCTTAACCAAGGAGGTTTAGATCCTCCTTGTCCTTAATGCATATAAATTGACGAAACAGGTACAGAGAAGTGAATTAATCATAACTGAGTATAGATTCTGTTGTTTATTGGAACGCTTTCCAGAAATTGGTTGATCCTTGAAATAAATTATTCAAATTTTAATGAATCCCAACCATGTAATGAAATAATAATTGAAAATTAGAGTTCGAAAAGAACATATAGAAATGGAGAGAAGCAATAGTCATTCCGCACATTTCAGAGAAAATATTGGGCGAATAAGGTGAGGTAATTGTGTGAATTTTGAGAAATTATGCGTAGAAGGTATATCAAGATGGAATAAAAATCCATCGAGGAGATATTAGCGTGGAAAACACAACGATTCCAAGAAAAATATTCTTCAGAGGAAAATATTTATGAGTTAGATGATGAAGAAAGTAGAAGAGAATTAGAGTGACATTGCAATAAGAGGAAAAGAAAGAAAGAAAGGGAGAGAAAGTGAGATGAAGAGTACGGGTAAGAGAAGAAATGATGAGATCAGGGAGAAGGAACGGTTTCCAATCATCAAGCGAAGTGAATGGATTCTACCGAATTCTGAGAATCAGCTCGAATAGAAAAATAGAATTGTAACAAACGGACGGAGGAAACTCGAGCACCAGGTGAGAGATTGAATGGAGAAAGAGGTAGATAAAAAGAGAAAGAGTGTGTGTGAGTGTGAGAGTGAGTGAGAAATACAAGCGGACAGATCCTGAGCTCAGGTTGGGTCAATTTTCGCTGAAAAGCTAGTAGCGGATTTCGTCGGGTGGAGTGAGTACTAGCCTATTTCGTGAGAGAGCGATTTTGAGATAAATAGTGGAAAATGAGTAGCGGAAATTTTCTGGCGAGCTAGAATGAAATGAAATTTAAGAGAATTTCTCTGAGGAGAGAGGGGCGAATGAAGTTTAAGAGAGTAGGAAGAGGAAAAAGAGAGTGGTGAGTGAAAAGAAAGTTAAAGAGAGAGATAAGAGATATACATTTGAGAGAGAAGGAAGGTGAAGAGAAAGGTCGAGGAAGAAAAGGCGTGAAAGAGAATGAAAGGGAGCACATTTAAGAGAGGGAAGGAGAAGAGGTGATGAGAAAGGAAATGAGAGATGGAGAATGGAATGAAATTTGAGAAATTTTATGTGAGTGGGTGCAGGGTGGAATGAAGTTTGAGAGAGGTGGAGAAGGGAGAGGAGTGAAGTAGGGGGGGGGGAGAAATGAAGGAAGAGAATCATATGAAATTTGAGAAAGCTGGAAATGAGAGAGCCAGAGAGAGAAAGTGAGAGAGAAGAAGAGAGAGTAAGCGAGAGAGTTGGGCGTCTCCTCTCACCGGGGCCCGATGTTTTTGGACGCATTGTGGTGGGTTTTTCAGAGTGCGCCGTTGCTAGGCAACCGACAACATCGATTGGGCCCTGCAAGGAAGCGGCGCGCACGAGTCGACGCACGCACGCGTAGCAACCCGCGTCAGCCCGGCTCACTCTTGGCCAGACGTCGCGCTGCATAAACACTAGATTTCAACGCTGTTCATCGCTGAAATCACGCAGCTTCAACCGATTTCAACACTACTTTCAAGGTAACCATGCAATTTCATTACTGTTTTTCAACTGGATTTTTAAGCCATGATACACCTAAATCATCCTGTGGAATGTGATGAAAAAGTTTCTGTGGTGTAAGCATCATTTTGAGTCCACCCACAACCTACAAATGTCTGTCCCTTTGAGATATTGCTTTGATGAAATTTGTACTTTGAATCCAAATTTTTCTAACCAAAGTTTCTGTATTATTCCTCTAGATGTCTAGATCATAATAAAACTATTATTATTTGACCCATTGTGTCTGGATGAAAACAATTTCCGATTTGATAGCATTGTTTTGAATCCGCCCACAACGTCCTAATGTCAGTTTCTTCGTCCCATTGCTCTAATAATATTTGAAAATTGAATTTCAAGGTACCCCTCCAACTATTGATATAGACCCTTCCACAAGGGCATACTCACATATTATAAATTCATATATAGCCTACCTAGCTTGGAAGGTATTATGACTCAAAAGCATTGTTTCGAGTCATCCACAACCTACAAATGTACGTTCTTTGTCATATACCTCTTACAATATTGATGATGATCGACTAGATATCCAAACAATAGAACTGGTGACTAGCAAATTATGTTTTTTTTTAAATAAATATCTAAAAGAGTAGATTGATAGTGTTGGAGAAAGAGTGACCAATAGAGAACGAATAAGTATTACACTGGTCAGCTGATACTGTTGTAAACTCTACTAAACCAAATTCACGTTATATCGAATACACGAAATTTACGATACACGATGCACGAGTACATAAAATTCACGGATACTAAACATAAACTAAACATTCACGGATACTAAACATAAACTAAACATTCACCTACATTTAATAATCCCTGGAGTTTAGTTGATACTGAAGTTTGATCCTTCAATATCACTTTGAGTCCTCTCCTTCTTCTCTCACAACGTTGATGATGATGAGTTCCTAGGTACTCTATAAGTTTCACAATAATTAACCTGGGCTTATTCAATTCTTAGTGTTTAGCTGTATACGATATCTTGTTTGAAGTCATTATATTCTCAGTTCGCCTATCTTCAAATGGGTTTTCCGTCGTTTGATGCCTCTCATATCATTGATGAATATCAACTTCTAAAGTACTTATCAAATTTACAGTGATTTACCTAGATTATAAAGTTGAGTTTAAGAGAGGACCTGCCCCTGCGAGACCTAACTCCGCCTCGAGATAAAATACAATAAAAATAATAATAATAAATATAATCAATAATGATCAAAGAGCTCCTAACAGGTTTCATTCAATTCTCACCTAATTTTAAATGAATGGATAAATTCATTGAATTTTCAATTCGATGTGTCTAGCTGATAACGATTTCTGATGCGTCAGTACTATTATGAGGACTCCCACAAACTCCAAATGTTCGTTCCTTGTCATATTTCTCAGTCAACATTGATGAAGACTGACACTTACATTGTGATGGATTGTAGTGTTAGTTATAGCTAGTGACAGAAATCAAGGCGGTTTCGTCTGTTCTTTGTTGTTTTCCAAGAGCTGACGCGCTGATGCCGTCTGCAAACAGCCTGCGTAACTGTATGGGACCAGCTGATCAGCTGACTAGAGAATAGAGCTTTACTGACAATTACTGTCAGTTTTAGCCAGTTATTGAAACGTACAATGAACAGACGAAATCACCTCAATTCTCGGCAACATCTGTAATTTATTGTAGGGATGAATAGTACAGGCTAGATAAAGGGCGTAAATAATTATATTGACGGGATACATACTTTTCATAGATCACCAACTGGTGGTCATAAAGGAATTATGAAACTTAGAAACAAGCTCAGTTCTTTTTCATTAGGTCTGTTATTCCAATACCATATGAAGCTCGTAATTTATATTTATTTTGTGTAATCACTTTTGAGTAATAGTTTAAGTATAGCCTATAATACTTCAAGGGTATACATCCTCTTGTGGATTTATCTTCTTTGTGGTTTAAGTACAGATTTTTTATTTTTCTCACAAAGTACATTTCTAGCCAAGATGTGAAACTATATTTCTCGTGCACAACATCATAAGGCTTTTGTAGAAGCTTCTAGGTGTAGAGGTGAGATACTTTGTATAGGGTTATATTCATGATAATGATAATTATTATCAAACTGGAATTATCTCAATAAATAATTTTTAGAACAGGCATTATTATTTCATCTTATAAAAATTCTCATAGAAATAAGTATACAATATTTACTAAAGGTAAACTAATTAAAGGTAAACTGATAATCATTATTATACGATGGTTGCATAATCAACGTGAGAAAACTAAAATCCTCAATAAGTTTGGAATTCTTGTAAGATAGTTGATGCAAAACTTTATTTATTATCACTATAGTAATTAAATACTGAACTCATCATATAAAGCATTGTTTTTAGAATATACCCCGTGCTTCTTCTGCTAGAATGACAAAATTGAATTCCATTTTGATATGCATTGAAAAGTAACAAAAGATTCAAAATAGAATAAAAAATTAATATTTTGGTAATTTGAAAAGTAATAGATTCGAGAGGTAAAGGAGAGAAAAATGAGAGATTTGGAGGGGCTAATTAGAATTAGGGGCTAATTTAGAATGTAATTACATTCTTATATTGTTAAAGCACATGAAACTTTGATAATCACTTCATAGTTGGGGTAATAAAAGTACAGGTCATTAAAGAGTAATTCGAATCAAGCTAACTCTATTTGATAAGTATTTAGATTCTATTGAGCGGTGGGGGTATTAGGGTAGGGTAGACATGGTGAAATAAGAGTGAAAAGTTACGTTCTATTTCTTATTCAAAGAGAGAAGTTTCTACTTCTTTACTCCCTAGTTGCAATATTGATTGGGGAGTCCGATCTCACAAGGTGACAAATAAACTGGAAAACTTCAATAAATATGACATTCCGAAGATAATCTGTATATTCTATAGTCGCTAGGGAGTATGAGATGATTAATTTGTGAGCCACATATGCCACAATGGGTCAATCAATAGTTGTAGCCACAATAGTTCACTATTAAATTTAATAGGACACCATATGAAGCATCTCTATTAATCATAATTGCAGGCCCTACACCACAAATCACTATTACAATACGGCCATGTTACCAACTGCTGAATGCTATCATGCTCCTTGTGAATGTTTATCCATTGTAAATATTACCACAATATTACGAAACAAATGTATTTAGTAATGAGCTATTAGTAATTAACATAAGTTGACTCTTTTTTGACGTTGCGGCGGTTTATTTTCCACTTTAATAATAGATAATTATTATTCTAAATTTATATAGATAATTATGTAGTATAATAGAACATCGCCTCCTGGATACGTAGGGAAATTGTACTAGAAAGTTCATTATATTGAAGTTTAGATAAAATTTACTTGCAGTATTTATGGAATCCTGAATTTATATAAAAAAATTCGATTACTGAGTTATCAACTCAGGCCCATCAATTCTCCAATCATAATAATGAAATGTAGTCAATCATACTAAGCGAAATTATTGTTCTTATTATTACTTTCCTTGCCCTACCTACTACCATAGGTAAGGAAATTTTTTTTGGGTATTGGTATGTGTATGTGTGTGTGTGTATGTATGTATGTGTGTATGTCTGAATACACGAAAAATGGTGGAAAAAATGACGGATAATATGCTAAAAATGGTGTTTTCACAATTTTCTCGAAAACGGCTCTAACGATTTCGTTTAAACTCATACCCGAAATAGTCCTATATAAGCCCTTTCAAATCCCAAGATTCTTTTTCCTGGTAAAATAGCAGAAGATCAACAGCATTATTGAGGAAAATGGATTTCTATTTCGATTTTCTCAAAAATGTCTCAAACGATTTTTTTTTCAAATTGGCACCCTATATAGTCATTAAAGCTCTATCAACTGGCATATGTCCCCTCTGAGTAAGATTATCAGGGGCGCCACCCCATACTTGAAAAGTTTGTAAAGTCTGTAGATAGGCAACCCGCACTACATGGCTCGGTAAGTGGAGTTCGAGCAACACGGGCAGCGCGCTTGACGCTCGTGTACAAAAAGTTTATGAATGTCATTCCGACATTCTCGCTATCTAGGCAATCCGCATCAGGGTTTAAGAAGGCAAAAATCACATTTGAAAGAAGTATTAGTGTTTCATAATAACTATTAGTAAAATACCAGAGTTATGGAATCGAATGATCCATTATCGATTCCACCTCTTTGCTCCGATATATTGGAATACTACAGACCAAAAAATCTACTTTTATTCAAAATATAAGTCAATTCGGTAGCCGAAGCGCCGACAGGCGCGAGACATCATAGGCTTGTGAAAATTTCAAATCACACAAGAGATGGGCCAAAGCGCCGGTAGGCGCGAGGTGTTAATGGCGAGTGCAAATTTCACTACAGCAATATCTATAATAGTCTTATTTCAATTTATAGTCTATTGCATTTATGAAATTTGCACTTGCTGGTGACTATACTCAGTCCACTGAGTGTTCGGACTTAAGCTCCTCCTCCGAGGTTCTGACGTCATGATCCGACCAGCTCACAAGCGGTTGTAATTGCCAGGAACGTAGAAATTTCTAATTGATATTGAAACTTCAATATCGAATTTTTGAGTGGCCTTAGAAATATTGATGTTTTATGGTTGTTTGGAAAATTCACATCCTTCTAACATGAGAACGATCATGATCAATATCACTTGATAGAATAATAGTTGATTGAACATAATATTCCAATATCCTGGCACCGAGCTTCGCTCTGAAGCTGCGGCCGAACCATTGAATTACATAAATTATTTTTTCTACAACTGCGCGTAAAACAAGATTTTACGAGCTGAATTCTCCTTGTGAAGAAGCCCATTTCTGAGGAAAATTTTCATTACGCTCGCTAACCATCTGCGCATGCGCAGTAGAATTACTTTACGCTCGCTAAGCAACTGTGCATGAGCAGTAGAGTTACTTTACGCTCGCTAATCAGCTGATCATGGCTCGCCAAAAGTAGGTCAGGTGGAGTCATAACATAACCTAACAAAAGTCGACAGTGTCTGATTGTACCTGTACCGGTAATTACACAAGAGTAATTCAATACTTCGCAGTATTTGATGACTGAAAAAACTGTAGATTAACAGGTTTGTGCAGATGTAGAAAAAATATTGTATGTAATTCGCGCGTAATGCTTCTTTATTGCTCTTGCAAAATTATCCCACTCCGCTATGCGTTGCGTGATAACTGTTTTGCGCGAGCGATAACGTTGCGCATTACGCTCTTAATACATAGCTAATTGAATTACATGAATATGTTACTGTAAAAAATTAAGGAACCTCCAGCCTTGTTTTGAGGAAATCGTTAGAGCCGTTTTCTAGATCCGTGGTTCCACATACATACAAACATACAAACATACATACAAACATACAAACATACAAACATACAAACATACAAACATACAAACATACAAACATACAAACATACAAACATACAAACATACAAACATACAAACATACAAACATACAAACATACAAACATACAAACATACAAACATACAAACATACAAACATACAAACATACAAACATACATACATACAGAAATTACTTGCTTAATATAATAGGATAATAATATTTTTGTTATTATCATTTTGACTGCTCAGTTCAAGCTGGGAATTTCAACTAAACACTACTGCAAATTCAAGTATAGACCTATTATAACCTAATCTGAAGTTTACACTTTCAATAAATTAATCTCATCACTGTATGTACTTTGAATTCCATAAAACCAACTTTTTTAAAAGAACTATGTTGTTTTGTTGAAGGTAAAACGAAAGATATCTGCCAAAAAATCTTCCATGAGAGGTTTGAATTATGTAAATCAGCTGAAAGAGTGCAAACACATAAATTTTGATAGATTCTCTGAAAATTGAAAGGCTTGCGTTCAGATTTCCACAACATGACTGTGACCTAGAAAGTAACAGCTGCAGCATGATGACCTTACTCGCCATTGGCTAAAGCCGCCTGCGACGTTCAAATGGGGGAGGAGCTTAGGTCTGAACACTCCGTGGACACAGTATAGGTATAGATACAAATGCAAATATGAATGGCATGGAAAGTTGTGTGAGTGTACCACACCAGATTTTTTTTTTCATTTTGTCTTACCTGAATTAGTAGATTGGACTCTAGCACTGGCGGTTCGTGCCCACGAAACAGGAGAAGTGCTGTACAGTAAAAGATACGGAAACTCTACCTATTTCGTGGGTACGAACAGCCAGTGGACTCTTGTAAGATTAGACTCTCCGTTATTGTTAATAATCAATTCTTTCAATTCAATTTCGAAGCACAAATAGAATTGAAATAGGAGGAACCAGATCATATTACGACATAAAAATAAATTTTATGCTTCTCGTTTGGATATATTCATTCAAATATTTTAATCGGATTGGAAACAGTCGACTCAGCTGGTACTGTCTTTGGTGCTCGACTCCAATTGGTGAAGCTCCTCCCACCTATTGTTGTAGTGGGAGTAAGAGGTAACGTCCAATCGCAAAGCTTCATCGTAGCAAAAGTCGGTACCCCCATTTCGTTTTAAAAAGCAGCAATTTTCTCCATCTTGGCTAGCATATCATATTTACTCTGAAAGTCTCTCTCTTTTAGTTTTGAACAGTAAACAAGATATGAAGAAGTATCGCATCACTTGACAGGGTAGCATCACTTGAACATATTTCAATAGAATTAAATAAATGGATTTTTGTACATTTTCTTTCTCTCTTGAATACCACAGTGTCATGATGGCCTCTAGACATCGCCGGATTAATCATCATTATATTATTTTCTTATCATATTATTATTATTGTTTTTTTATCATTTTTTAAATTATAGTTATAAGTTATTTCATTGCCAGAATTTATTATTAAGAATCTGTTAACTTCAGCAACTCACTGCCAACACACAAGATATTCTTATGTTGGCAGTGCCAGAAATGACTGACTGTATGATAAATTTATGATAATTTTGAATTATTCACATTTGATGAATTATTCACATTATTCAAAAGCTCTATTATATGTTTTATTATCATTTGTATTTGTATACAATGTATTTTTTTTTTTTTGGCAAATAAATTCAAGTATTCAAGTCTGATAAGAAAAGTTATTGACATTTATTTGGGACTAATTTTATATTGATAATAACTAACGAAGCAAGCTTTGCATTAGTTTTTGAAAAAGAATCAATTCGCAATTATTGAATTAATAATAAATTATTGAAAAAGTAAATATTTGACAATATAAATTCAATATCAACAAAAAGTTCAGATTTTTCAGTTTATTCTTGAAAGAAGATTGAATCGAAAACACCGCTTTATAGACTTATTTAATGATAGAGTCGTATTCAAAAATCTTGTAATGGATTAGATCAATATTCTCAAAATAATTATCATGTAGAAAAATGAATGATAATTTTCTACTCTCAGACACAGCCCAGCTCAAATAAAATTGTACCCCGTAATGAATGAAGAACTCGAAATAATTATAAACTTTGTGCGGAAGAAATTTTTCTCTGTTTAAAAACACAAACAAACTCGGATTACCAACACAAACTCACTTCTCAATATCAAATCGCAATTCGCCGCTACAGAAAAAACTTATTCCGCTTTTTGAAAGCTACACCGGTCGGTTTCACAGCGAGAAATTAGTCGTCGATAGCTGTTGACAAAAGATATTAAAAAAGCGAGAGAAATCTCGCAGGCGTGCTTGATTGGCGCTTTTCTTTATTTAATTTATTTTGTGGCAGCGTCGTGGAAATACAGCGCGTCCGGGGACTTCTTTCGAAATCTTGTGAAACCTGCCCGGTTTTCATCAAGACTAAACCTAGAGTTTAGTCTCAGTTTCTGTTACTGTTTCCGCCCTGACCTGAAACCGCCCGTTTCTTTCAATCGTAATTCAGCTTCTCCCATCCTCTCCCCTCCTCACCACAACTATCCTTACCTCCATTCAAACTTCCTTTGCCTGGCAGTCTCTTGACGACTGCCTTATCAATTTCACCTTTCCTTTATCGCCTCGCCCTGTATTCTTCGCTCGTAGAAAACCGGAACAGTCTATCTTTACCTTTTACTTCACTCGCCCGCGAATCGGGTCTGTCCATTTGAATGCTATCTTTTCCTTCTACATTCAGTTTATCTTACTATTTCTCCCACTTGATTCTTCACTTATCAACTCTCTCTCTCCCTTGAATACATTCTCTTTTTCTCTGAATCCATCATTTCAACCCTCCCCCTCCCTCCCTCTCTTCTCATTTTATAGCTCCTCTCTTAGTCCATTTTACTTGTTAATTACTTCATTTTCTCATTTTCTTTCTATTTTACCTATGGCTCATTCCATTCCTCTTCAATCATTCTCTCATTCACCATCCTAACTTCTCGTCCCTTTCCATTTTCTTTTTGATGTTTCTCATTGTCTCTTATTCTTCTTCTTTCTTCTTTCCAAACTATGGACTGTGTCCATTTAAATGCTCAGATTTTCCCTAACTTTCTCCGAATTTCCCATATTTCTTTCTATTAATACATCCTCTCTTATTAACTTTTTTTCATCACACTACTTTCATTCCCATTTTCCTTCTGCCGCTCTTCACTCCTCTGTCATCCTTCTGCTTTTCGAATTCAATGAAATCATAATTTTACTTCCTCAATATTTTTGTACCTTCTACCTAATGTCCTTCACCCTTTCATATGCTTCCTCAATCTCATTCCTTCTCTTTTCATTACTCAATTTCCTTCACCCTTTCAAGCCTTTACTCCACTCCCCCACCTACTCTTTCACACTCCATTTACTTCAAGATTTCCAAATTCCTTCTTCATAATTTCTCTCGTCTTCCCAAAGTTTTCCTTTCATTTCCACTCTCCCCAATCACATTTCGTACCCACTATTATATGATACACATTTACACAATCTTGCACACTTTTCTGTCTTTCTACAAACTCCCTACTTCACTTTATTTCTTTCATCTTTTCCACCTTTCCCTCTTTCATCATAATATTTCACATCTACTCTCTTGTTTTTCTTTCACTTCCACATTTCCTAAACACACCATTTATTATTATATTATTTTCCCTGCTAACAATATTTCGCTATCTACTTACTAAAACTACATTTTCTCCCTTCTTCCATCTTTTCTCTTGCACATCTTATTCATCCTATTTTATTTATTCTGTTATTTTCCTTCCTCTTTCTTCGTTCCTCAAATATCTTTACTGCTCCACTTCCTACCTTTTCTTCCTAAAATTCTTAAGCTTCACCTGTTCTCCTCTCTATCTTCTACTTTTCTCCCTCCTTTTTCTGTCCCCTTGCTTCCATCTGAAACATCCTGGCTCCCCCCCAGCCAAACCTATTCTACCTCCAAATCCAAATCCTTCTTGTGTCCTTACTACAAAATTTCTCTTCCTATTCTCTACTTTCTTTTTTTCTCAAATTTTTCCCTTCCTTATCCCTCTTATTTTTCATCTTTTCTCTCTTTCAACTCTCCCCTTTTTATCATCTTCTTCCGTATCTCAACCTTCTTTATTTCTCACACCCTTTCTTTTTAAACATTTTTTCCTATCCACATCCTATTCATTTTTGATTCGTCTCCTTCTTACGCTCGTTTCTCTCACACTTTTCTTACTTTAGTCCTTTCCTTTTCCCAAATTTCCCTCAACTCTTCTGCTCCCCTCCCGGATCCCCTCCATAGATTACCAGCCATCCGCCCGCCACTTCCTGATCCACATTATTACTCCGCCATTAATCTTGCTTCAGCTCTTCCTGCTATCTCTCTTTTCTTGCTCCACCTTGCGCCTTCAAAAACCCCCTTTTCACCTCCCTTCCACCCTCTAACGGCTGAAATACCAACTGAAGCGACAGCCAAAGATAATGTTTGCGGTTATTTGTAACGATCACGGAGAGGTCGCCGCGTTCCCTTTTCAAGTTTATTTATGTGTAAATGATTTCGGTTGGCTATAACATGGCGATGGTGCAGAGGGAAATGCAGACAAATTCTTGAATAGTTTCCACTTCGCAAAATGGAACCGAATTCTCAGGTTTCAAGTTTTATTGATCACTTGTTGAGCCTAGGTGATATGTGCAAGTTTGTCGGTTTCTCATTGAGTTTCAGCTTGAGTTTGTCGTTTTTTAAGATTATATGTGAAGACCTTGATCTGTAAATTAATAGTAGTCGAATACACTTCGTTGGAAGGTTCACGGAACTTTCAAAATGATCCACTTAGAAAGAAACACAAGACTTATCATGTGGCCCAATAGATATACTATTTTCGAATTAACTTAATTTTCCTGTAACTTAATGTAACGAAATCCTGATCGGTTGGGAGCTTGATCGTGGATCAGTTCATCCAAATGCCTAGATTATTATAATATATTATCTTGAAAACTATTTTAGCAACTAGTACTACGTGCAAGGAACTTCAATAAGAATTATTAGAATGGTTAATTGAATTGTTTATTGAACTCTATTTTTAATTAAAATTTGGATTTAACAAAATAAATAGGAATTTATCAAATATCAGGTCAACTACAAATCCTGAGAAAGAAGATCAAATCAATTTGAACAGTTATTCTTTTAAAACAAATTTAAATCTTCAAATTACTTTCTAATACATTGCTAACCTGCTAATTAACGTTAAGGCCTCGGTCACGGTGCATCTAACAATATTTTTGAGCTAGATTATCAAACAAAAGTTGGCACTCACCATGAATCATTTTTTTAACACAAAATACACAAACACTTTCATACTCTACTCAAACTGAAACTTCACATACCGTACTAAATATTAACTTGACATAAACTTTCAGACTTTATCTACTATTTTAAAACAAAAACAACTGGTCGCAAAATTTTTACTTTTGACCCCTCTAGATGGACAAAAACCCATCTAGAGGCCGAGGCCTAATCACACAATTACATTTTCGATGTTCCGTGTTTCAAATCGAACTCTCGCTTTCCCACTCAAAATTTGCCCCCTCCAACGACACCCGGTCGCCTGCACGAGCGCTGAGCCTATCTCAAGTGGAACAACCAGAATTCTGAAAAGGTCAATGTTCGTACAATTCCCAAATATAGTAGCTTTTTCGACATGAAATTGAAACTGATACTTGGAAAATGCACGAAAATTGCACTAATTCTGACAGCTAAGCAGCAAGTTAGCAATTACTATAAAACATTACCAATTCTGAATTTATTACAATTAAATTTATCAAAACCAAAGTTCATGTCTATTATTTAAAAGTTCATCATCCTGAAAAAAATAATAATTTATTACACACACAAAATAAAAATTCAATAATATCACAACTCAATTTTTACCATATTACAATCAAATGAAATACCGGAATTATAAGATCTTGTGACATTATTTTCAAAATGTAAAACTAATATACAGATAACACATTTGGAACATTGGTTAACTCGGACCAAGATGATAAACGATGTTTTACGTATATGGAATGAAACTAGGTCGCTCCTCTGCCTGAATGACTCCACTAACTGGAAGAGTCATGACTAGAACAATGAAAGAGTGACAAGAGTCCTGATTTTGGGCTTACTTTGTTGCCATCTGGTGTCGAATCTGACAAACAGCAAAAAATGTGCCACTTTGCTGCGTTGCCAATATTCTGTTTTTATACGGTACTCCCAATCCCCCTCCCTATACCTCTCCTAGAGGTTGGAATGCTTTGTCACAAGCATTCACAAGTCAGGGTTGGTTTCAGTATTCGTCATTCTCTTCACCTTATTTCTATAGAGGAATCTTCTGTCTAGACTCTTCAAGGAAGTGGTGAACCTAAAGTAAACAATGAGTATTATCATTCTTTCAAGGAATGAGGCAAAATAAAAAGTTAATAAACTTGAATATGGTCCAGTCCAATTATTAGAATCGCTTATGAAGCAATAGTAGAATGTAGATGAAGTAGGCTATTATTGAATAGAAATTTATCAATAAGTACAACCTATAATCATGTATAAAGCGTCTTATAGACATGAAAAGTAGGGAAGGTAAGTTACTGGTGTCACAGTAGTCTACTGTAAGACTGTAACTTATCACTTAGGCCTATCTATTGAAACAGGGGTAGTGGGTACTGTATGAAACATTTTCCAAGAATAAGTTTAAACCTAGCTGCTGGTTTTATGTGCATAAATTAAAACAATTTTACCATAATTATCATTTTGCTTTACATCGGATCGAATAAATTTATATTCATTTATAAAATTAATCATATTAATCGTATTATATTGTCAAGTGATGTCCACGGATTTGACTGCCTGTCCAGCGGGATTCTCTGGGAAATTGACCTCCTGGGATGTTCTATCGATGGTGAGAAATCCAGCTTTCTCCTAATTTTGTGACGGAAAAATCCTTTATTGACTGGGCTAATAGGCGTGCAAGTTTCAAATATGAGAAAGCCATACTAAACTTTGATTTCTTCATACTTCGATATGGATTCATAGACTCAATAGAAGACTTTATTAATACACACTTGTTTTTTATTAATGGATGCAAGTTTTATTCGATTGATCATATTCTCGTCATGAATCTTTACTCCAATGAGGAACGATATAATCACATTTAAACTCACCTTCAATTAAAAACCATTTTATAAAATTCGTTTCGTGACATTGATTCTCAAGATTTTACTTTGAATGAAATTTTTCGAATCTTGAATGACACGCAACCAAGTTCTGAGAACAATATCGCTTCAGCTTTCCAACATAATGCACTTTTCGAGAGAGCTTTTCCCTGTTCCACAGTGGGAAAAAGTCAACCAATTAAGAATGAGTTATGAGCGAAGATCGAATCTTAAATTGGGATTTCAGAAATGGGAAGGCTGTATTAAATTCGCCGTAATTTGCGAGAAAGGTAGAGGCGGGAAAAAGTGGAACGTGCCATATATCATGCCAGGGCACAAGCGACGTTTGTACGTCCAGAGAGCTTTTGCCAGCAAAAATTAGATGCTGCCGGATAAGGCTTTCGTTCGTGGTCGCGCTAATATCACGAAAAACTCTTTCTTGTCCTTCAGATTAAAAGCTTTCGCAAATAAATTGCTCGAGAATTGTTGTTTGGAAAGCAAACAGTTCGTTACTGACAAGATAGGAAATATTTCCCTAATCTATTGGCAGATTATAGTAAACGGTATTTATACTGTTATCTACGAATAACATGTCTATTTTGTCATGTCTCTATTTGTCTCTTTGTTATATTATTGGACGCGTTCACGTTTTTGATATTCGGTCGAATCCACTATATTTATCCACTATACTATTATGTCAAGAATTTTATTAGAAAGATGCTTGAATTACCGAGTATGTTGAAACTCATACTTCCATTCAACAATTTGCTATGCCATTTTTTCGGTGTTAGTTTCATAAATGATATTTCATAATGATCCTATGTATTGAATAAGTCACTTAAAGTAAAAAAAATACAATTTTCATGTAGAATAGTGATTTTTCTTGTCTCTTGAAAAAGGTTTAACCAACGAACAAATGGTTCTAACTTGCAAGTTGAATTACATTATAATCTAAAAATTTCGACAAAAGTTTGATGAAAAAAATTATTTCAGAATAATATTATACACCGCCTTTATAATGATAAAGGGATGTAAATGACAAATTCACTTTCTATGTGAGTTTCCGCTGGAGAATGATTAGCACTAACTGAGCAACGTGCGCGGTGTTGAAGCGTCAATACCACCAGCACGTGCCCTTAACGGGTGGATAAAATACCCTGGGGAGAGAGACAAGGACTAGACAACGTGAGAAATATAGAGAATGTGAGGATGAGGAGAAGTGAGTGTTTGAGGGAGATAGTAACAACCCTGTCCGGTATTTCTAGGTTGTGAGACCGTGAGGACGGACCAAACCACAAAAGACTTTGTGGTTCCACCATCCACAAAGAGGCCGAACCCCCTCCCCCTCCACAACACTAGAAGCACCGAAAACTCAACAGTTTCAAGCCGGTAACAAAGTTAAACGTGAAAGAGAGAGTGAGAGGGAGAGGACGTAGGAGAGAAAATGAGAGAGAACGATCTCGCAAGGCCTCCCTTCAAACTTCATGGTTTTATCTACCACTTGTGGCTATCTTCAGAATAAATAGTTATCGAAAGTCTGGCCTTTGTTACTCATCTTACTCAAGTAGAAGAGAAAAAATGTCATAAACGCCTATTTTTCTCTAAAATGTCTCAATTCATCTAAACATTTTACGGGTTACGAATAAATGGATACAAACTATCCTGAAACTAAATGATCAATGAGCTGATGTTTATATTAGAAAATAATCTTAATCTAGAGGTCTGAACTGAACTACGTTTTTTTGGCTTCCCCCAACACTTTTCTAGTTTCCTCAAATCGGGATAAACCTTATTTGTAACAACCTTTATTATAAGTATATCAGTTCAAAAAGCAGCAGTCAAATTTCATATCATAATAATCTTTCCACGATGTTAACCTTTATTTTTTATATTAATTTATCAAAATTTGAAAGAAAATCTTGGATTTAGTATCTATATTTTTATCGTATTATTTCGTAATATTAATGAATTATAAATGATTGTATCAATAGAATTGATAGAATATTTTTAACCATCAGCGCCTTTATCAATGAGAACTACCAATGAATATTTAGGTGAATTGGACGAAACTTGGAAAAGCAGAGGTCGAATCTAAGACAGTTCTCAGTCTTGGAATTGATGGCTGTGTTGAAAACCCATCATGGGCGAACGTTAATGAGTGTTTAAGCAGAGTTCAGCCACAGTGCAAGTCAATAGGCTGCTACTGCGCCGAGTATTTCATTGCTGATTACTGACTGGAGTTTTTGGATTAATATCGTGCAACGATTAATCAAAAATGACTCTCATCCCCTGCTCCTCCTCCTCCTCCTCCTCCACCGCCACTTTCTTCTTCTTTTCCCCTCTTTCTCCTCCTCCTTCTCCCCCTCTTCCTCCTAGCCTTTGTTGAGAGGAAGACCAAAAATAAAGAAGATAAGCCGAAAAAATTCCAAGTTGAGCGGAGGCCAGCACATGGACTTACTGTGCCATCCATCTTGTCTCTTCAAGTCGCTTTCCTCTTTTTCCCTCTCTTCTTACTTTTCTTCTCTCCCTCTAAGAATAATTTTGGGTTTTTCTTTCCTCCTGTTATTTTGTCCTTTCCCGTTTCTCTCATCGTTCTTCAAAATTCCTTTTTACAGATTTCTCCCTCCTTTTCAAAAACGTCCTCGTCCTTTTCTTTCTGTTCTCATGCTTTCCATCTCTTATTTTTTCCTTGTCCTCTTGTTGTCATAGTTATTATTTTTTCTCCATCACTATCAAAGTTTTTTTGTATTCCTCACTTCATGGTCTTCTTCCTCCCTTTTTTCATGAACATCTACTTCTACCTTATTCTTCCTCTTCAGCGCATTCTTCATCTTGATTCTTTATTACAACTTCTTCATCTTCTCTTCTCCCTACTTACTCCTCCTCCCTCTCATGAGGGGTTCTTACTCCTCCATTTCTTATCATTCTTATCATCATTTTGTTCTCAAGGTCCTACTCAGTTTTATTCTTCTACTCCCTTTTCTCTTACTTTGTTCTCGCCCTCTCCTTCATCTATTCTTTCTCCTTTATACTTGTCCTCTTTATACTTGTCCGTATTCTTATTTCTTCATCATTATCTTCTTCTACTTATATCTACTTTTTCCTCCTCCACTTGGTCATGCTTCAGCCCTGTTTTCTTAATCTCCATCCTCCCAAAGACCGTTCTTCTCACTCCTCTTCCCCCACCACCTTCTCTAATCGTGTCTATTTTTGTAGTGGAGTAATTTCACGTTGGCCCGGCCTATTTCTTTCGGCTTTAACAACCAGCTGGAAGATCCATCGCTTTCATCGAATAGTCTCTTCTTTTTATTTTTCATGTTATTCTTCTTCCCTCTTCTACGCCCTCTCTTCTCCTCCTCTTCTTCTTCTCCTTTTTCTCCTCCTTCCACTTGCTCCCTAATCCCGTCTCGATCTTCCATCACCACAAACCCTTCTCTCACAACCGCTGCCAGTTCTTCTTTATCCCGTCTTTCATCCTGATGATTTTTTCCTCCGTCTTCTCAAAAGCTCTTTGTATTAAGACCGGGATTCGACTAGAAAACCGCACTTGGAAGATTTTTCTTCCCCAGAAAATCTGTTCAGTTATTTTGCCATCTCATCAGAAATTTCCATCTTACTGGATTCATCCACTAGGAAAAACATGGAACGATACGATAGGGTCTTGCTTTAAAAATGATTTTTGAAAAGGAGATCACTTTGATATCTTTACTTAGTTCTGAGTCTTGAAGAAATGATTACGTGTATGAAATTTTTTGAATGAGCCACTCATTTTGAGTTGAGTTTAAATCAGTAGATATATATGAGTGATTGTTCTTGAATTCTATTACATCCACCCACCGTAAAATGATGTCATATGGAGGGCAAATACAACAAGAACTAATGAACTTGGGCTCTATGAAGACAAGAAGGAAGCAGCACCCGCCTGTTCGTTCTGACAGCTTTTAATCGCGCAATATGATATTCATTTAATGAATCAATCAGTGATACTATACATTCACTCATCTATTCATTCATTGAATAATTGATATTGTCGGTGGAAGCTAGTTACTCAGTCAACATACAACAACGTCTAAACCAGGTGCTTTTGTGCTATGAATAAAGAAAATGTGATAGATTGACTCAACTCATTTACCTTTGGTTTTCTTCGAAGTATCCCATCCACGGTACACATTCATGTGCAACTTCTTGTTCATTTTGTGATAATCAATCAGACCCTATCAATTAATGCAACCTGATAATCAATTGGGGGCGTGATCATGCTAATAATTTTAAGCTTATGGAGCTACAATTGTTTCATACTCCAATCCGAATGATAAGTGCAGCATCACTTCGTCAAATCATATCAGCAATACGGGGAGCATTAGTGAAATGGTTTTCCCGAGATTATAATCTATACTATAGTATTGAAAATTGATACCTCTATGTTTGAGATTCGGTGATCTAGGCAGCTTTAATCTATTTCAGGGTACCTATTTCAATTCTGTATCACGATTTCAGTGCTATTTTCATCCCGATCAAATGCCGTTTTATCTGCAGTTTTTATCCAACGTTCATGGAATTTCTGCTCTCGATGGAGCGTTCTCTGACTCTTCGCTGTTATAGTTGGAAATGGATGAAAACCTATCTCGAAATCCTTACTGAAAATACTCAGTTTACTATTGATTTGCACGTTACACCATCCATTAAATTCAATAATTACTACAAAATGGCAAGTCGATAATTTGAGTATTTTTTCTTTCAACTGCAAAGGGCATGATTCAAGTTGTTTTGTCTGTGTAAAACATGAAATGCAGTATTGCCTTTATTATGAAGTTAAGTGTTATTAGACAGTAGAGAATAGAGAGATCAGGTTCATATTAAAATTTTGTACGTTTGGAAAAATAGTTTTTGTAGAATATTGGATGGACAATCATAGAAATGATTGATAGCATTAATCTCAACTTCAGTCATGGATCCAATGGATTTATCAATTCAATTTATCAGCTCCATTACCTGAAAAATTATGTTCAGCGCCAAACCAGAAAGTTCGAACTTCTGCCTAAGTAAGATATAACTAATGCAGTTGAAATGCTCTCAGCCATAACAGGCCATGTATATTGAATTGATATAAGTGAGTTATCTGGACAAGTTTCAACCCTCAAATAATTCGACAAATTATATACCATACATGTGAAACCAACACAAAGTTTCCAGAATAATGCATTTCCCAAGTTGTGCCTAATTCGAATTCGATTCATACACCGCTCAGACGCAGACAATCTCTCTCTGTGAACTAGTTTCAAAGCATGTTTGGCGAGGGTGAGTTAATGCGGATTGAAGAAGATTCATTAGTATCAGCAAATCAAGTGAGCGCTGTTCTGATGAGGGACCATGTAGAGATGGAGATCTGAAACACAAAACGGTGGACAGCTTTGGTTGATAGCGTTATGATTGCCTACGACAACCGACCGCTTTTCCAACGCGTTCCCCCCCATCCCTGTCCAACTACCCCGTCAAAACCTGACACAATAATACGTTTAGAGAAGCCGAAACGAACGAAATAACAGACAAACGGAAAAGGCCGTGATTTGGTCTGCGCCTATCGTTAGCCGGGCCTTTTTACATTCGGCACCACCGCTCCGGAAATTGAATTGAGCCCCCACCCCCCTGTGACACCCCCCCCCCCAGAATATCAGCCACATCGAATGCAAACCCTTTTCTCGAAACCATCTCTTTTTGACAGCGCTGGAAGTTCTATCTCCCTTTAAGCAAACACGAACGCCAGAAACAATATTGAATCGCATCTTTCTACAATCGTCTTGCATCTTGGCAACGTTTGAAACAATATTGACGGAAATTTAAAACGTCTTCGTTACGCTTGTATTATTGACGCAACTGTTATTTATCATTGCTCCACTGATGTTGGCACTCAACTGCTGCGCTATTCTGTTCAGTTTGCTAGTCTAATTTGGGATGCACGGTATTTGCGTTATCACACAGTGTCATTTATGTTCTCACTCACCAACGTGGAATATTCGAAGATATTTGTGGAAGAGTTGATCGTAATAATCAATGAAAAATGAAAATATCTGCAAGAGCACGAAGATTCAATCATCCCAACAAGAAGCTTCAACATTTTTGAATAAAATTTTGGAATAGAATTTTTCGACTGTTTTTCTTCCCTTGCCGTTATTATTATCAGATTATATTATTTGACAATGTAGTAGAAAGTTTTACTCGAATGTAATTTCTATAACTAATAAATCTATAACCCCCACATTTGGAATGAGTGTGTTCTATCCATTCGCATGATCTTCCAGTCGCATAAATCCCTAGTTCACATTTTATCACTCTTTAAAAAAAATTTCTCCATTAAAAATCAAATCCTCCTAAGTGTTACAAATGAACTAAATATACTATGAACTGTAAACTGATATACTAATTTTACAAAAATTTTAGAATAGCAAAATATTGATTTTTATTGAATAGTTGCGAAATGTTAAGGACAATCGACTTTATACAACTCTTGAATGTTAAGGATTATAATTTGATAACTCGAGCAGTTAATGATAATTCTACTTTTAAAATCTAGGTTTAATACAAGGAACGTATTTCGCCCCTTTCTCAGACCACCTTACTTCATCCAAATCTGGCCTAGCTGATTGAAACTCATCAACCAATCACTCGTGCTCAGAGGTTTGTTTACTTTCGAGTCTAGTTGTGTTTGTGTTTATGCCCGGTAGTAGCCTTCTGTTGATCTAACTGCTCAAGACATTTGGCCGCGATTGGTTTCCTGCTAGCTGCTACCAAATCGGTTCAATTTGCAAATACGTTGCCTAATCCAAGAGAAAGTTGGCTGTTTGGAAAGTTCATCAATCTTTAAACTTCATGAAGCAACCAGATTAGAATGAAGTTGGAGATAATTAAGGTGAAACTTCAATCAATAAGGCTACCTAACTAGCCAATATTAGTTTTTGTATACAACATTAGTTTTTCGTATGTTAAATTGATTATTATAATTTAGCCGGTGAAGCTACTCAATCATATATTCCACTACCATCTACCTAGTGACTATAAAAAAGTCCATTCACGATGGCTTGAGACGAGATAAACAAAAGCTGTGCGTGTGTGTGTGGTTGACTGTAGTGGTTTCGCTTTAGCCACGTCATAAACAAGTCACAGCAATTCACGAATTTTGTTGTAGGCAATTCAGAATAAGTATCTCTAAGTAATATTTGTTATAGGTACATATTGGGAAATTGCTTGTTTCGGTTGTCTCTCGACTGCATGAGCCTAAAATGAACAAACGATTATAGTGAAAGTTTTCGTCTCAATGCTTTGGTTACAGTCCCGACAACAAAATTCGGGACTTTGGCATTGCTGTGACTTGTTTATGTCGTGGCTGAAGCGAAGCCACTCCAGTCGAACACACACACACGCAGACCTTTTGTTTATCTCGTCTCAAGCCATCGTCAATGGACTATAGCTTAAATTTCTTTTTTGTATGTTAAATGGATTATTTATAATACGGTAATTCTTTATACTGTTCTGGAAATAGTATGTGAATGGATGAAATGAAATGAACTAAGCGAGACACCATTTAAGTCAAGCCAGGTATAGTAGTGGAAACTACTGTTGCATCAGAGTCAACAGTATCCACTGTTAATGTTATCTCTGATTATTCATATAAATTCAATTATGTTGAATTGTTGATTGAATATTTTATATTTGGAGATTGAAACTATCATGCAATTGCGACAAAATGTGAACGCATTTTTGTTGTATTGATATATAAATCTGACTTGTTATAGACTTATCAGACTTGTGATGTGTGTGACTTGTTATATTGATAAGACTGTTCATTTGTAAACACTGATGTGAATCTAGCTCGAATAGTGAGAACTTTATGCTTTCTTTATAAAATGGTTGACCGTTGTAATGATTTAAGATGTTAATCATCATGATAACTCCAAGAGTTTACCAGAGATTGATAATGGTGTAACAACCGAAACCGGTATCTCGATTTTCTAATAAATCAGTGTCTTTTCATTTATTAATATCATGATGATTAACATCTTAAATCATTACAACGGTCAACCATTTTAGAGAGAAAGCGGAAAGTTCTCACTATTCGAGCTAAATTCGAGCTACAGATACAGTATATCTATACCATGAACTATATAGGTAAGATTTTTTTAAAGATCCCCATCACACTTTAATCAGGCTTTGGACTGGCTGAAGGATTATTAGCAATGACATTTTGATCCTTGAGGCGTTTTTAAAATCTATTTACATATTTACATTTATACATTTATTTGCACATATTTACACAAGTATATTAGCTTATATATGTTTTGCAACAATTATACACACTTCCACACTCATCAACATTAAAATCTATTTACATATGTACACGTATTCTCACAAGTTTAATACTATATATATATATGTATACTTTGCGACAGTTATACACATTTCCACCCTCCAAATAATTAGAATTGAAATATTGAGATTAAAACGTACTGACAGTAATTACATTCTTTCAAACATAAGATTTTTGCCATTTTTTTGTTCTTTCGTAAATGCAATTACTTCTTATTCAGATATACTAGCCTCATCATTATTCTCCTTCTTACAAGCAACTCAATTATTTCATCGTCAAACTCTCTAGTTTTTTATTTTTTATGAATTATTAATTTTTTATGAATTTTTTCAAGTTATTCTTCAAACCAGCCGATTTTGGAGTGTCCTCACCAACATATTTCAAGAAAGACTCTTCCATCTGAGATATTACTTTTTCGAACTCAATCATAGGTTCTATCAGTCCTCCAATAGATAAGCTTTCGGACCAAAGACTCTTACTCTCGATTTCTCAAATAAGTATATTCTCCTAAGTGTGGAATTTTTTCACAATCCATCTTATATATATCCCTTACTTATATAGCGAATACCATCAGAAGTGACAGATTCTTGAATGTTTGATCCTCTCAACTCTGATTCTCCACACACCTCTCTATCAAGAATCTCATCTCTTTCTTCTTGTTCTAGATGAACTGCATCAGACTTCCTAGTTCCAATATACAAAATGTAATGGCATCAGAACATTATTAACGGGCAAAATCTTAACTTGATAATGGTATGAATAGGTAGTATATACCGTTCCTGTACCAGACATACAATAAGACTCTATATAAATTTTATCCCTCCCAACCGAAATCACTATGGAAATTCAATTATAAGTTTGTGTTGTTATACAAGCTGTGTTGAAAAATTTAGAGTTAAAAACACTGGGAGTATACGCGTTATTGAGGTATAATTGATACATTTTATTATATTGGAATTTTATTTTATTGGACTGATTTTCCAATAAACCAGTGGTTTGATAACATCTTATTGTCTTTTCATTTATTATGGATAACTACCACAATATCAAAAATTATTTCACAACTAATAAAGAGTATTTGAAAAAGCTTTATCGTTATATTATAACATTGCGCTCAAATTGAATGACAAGACTTGCTTGATAAACTATTGAAAGGAAACATTCATAATAGCATTACAATCAATAGCATCGCTATTCATAATTATATCAGCCCAGTTGCAACTCCCGCGAAACTTTAACAGACTTTTTCTCATGTTCAATTTTTGTAAAATATAGATTTAAATCACTCAAAATGTAGTTTTTGAAATTCTCTACAAGCTCATATATGAAATTTTCCCATTAAACAATTCTATAATTTGTAAATTGAGAAAAAGTGCGCAATTTCTTGTCTAGGATAGGGAAATCAATGCTAAATTTTTGACTAGAGGAACTCAGTGACGTTAAAATTATAACTTTCACAGCCAGCTGCTTCACTCCACCTCACCTCTCCTCTTCTATACACCTTGGTACAATATAGCCTTATTTATTCACAAGGTTGTCTCGCCTTTTCTCTTCATAGATGACGTACATAATTCTATTCTTCATATAATCTCTATAATATGACAATAAGTCTAATTAATTCCATTGAACACGCCCAGATTAAACGTGCATTCTAGATTGCGGATCGGTACAGTCTACTCCTTTATCAGTGGTGTTAATCAATTAGCAATGAACCTTTCATGGCATGTCAAACATATCATGTACATTTCCATCATCCAATCACAGTGAACATTTTTCCTTGGACTGGAACAAACTTTTACGTCTATCAATCATCATGAGGTTTTTGATGTGTATATTCTGAACAATGTCCATTAGCTTTTATACTGTCTTAGGAAAGCAACAGGCTAAGCTTTGGTTTGATTTGGATTTCTCTCTAAAATATTATATTGAAAGGTTGAGGTCAAATATTGAGGTTAAAAATACTGTTCGCTCTCCATTCATATAGAAGTGAAATGATGAATATCGAACGGTTTTGGACAATGCTCATGTCAAAGGGTTAGTGAGTTATCATGATAGACTGTCAGTTTATTGAAAAATTACTTCATCAAGTAATTCACCAATTCCAATTCACCAATTCACCCAAAACTCTTTGAATCGATATCGCTTTGAAACTAAAAACTGATTTTTTCCCAATTTAGAAGGAGTGACAGCCACAAGGGAGTTTGTGATGTTGAAAAGGTAGTAATTTGTAAAAAAAGTTCAATGGATGATGTTGATGAGAGAGTTCATTCTGAAATAAGAGGAACTAGTGGAGAAGAAAATTCAACATCAAATAGCATAACGATGAGAAGAGAAAATAGTAGAAACTTTGAAAGGGTAAGAAATGGATAGAATGTGAAAGGAGTTGGCTAATTGAATATAACAGACGAAAAAGGGAGAATGTTGGATAAAGGAAGGACATTTTTAAATAGAGAAGAATGAGGGATTAACCACTCTATCAAGAGGAAGCATGTGGAAAAGGAAAAATGCTATAAGAATGAGAAGAAGATCAGAAATATTGCAAGAAAGGAAAAAGATGAATCGACTTACACGGAAGAATGTCGGAGAGCGAACGTGTACAACACGATATAGATTGTACAAGAGTGGCAAGATTGGAGTAAGCCAGAGAAATTGATGAGAAATAGTTCATGAGCAATAAGGTTGTGTAGCAATGAGTGAGAGAGAAGACAGCTTGAGAGAAAGGAAGATGTGGTGGAGGTAAATAGATTAATAAATGTACTGAACTGTATGTAGAGATAGAAACATAGAGAGAGAAAGAGAGAAAGCGAGTTCAAGTGCAAGAATTGGAGAATGCTGAAGTGGGTCTGCGTGGCAAATGACTATTCTTTAATACGAAAACGCTGGAGGAGTAATAAATTCCAGAAGGACGTGTCCTGCCGCAGAAATATTACTCCCATGGGACAGAAAAAAGGGCCAAGAGAGAAGAAAGAGAAAAAGAATGGGGAGAAAAAGTGTGGGAAATGAAGAAACTAAGTTGGAGTTGTTGTTTGGGGTTGGTAAAGAGTCATGCCTCTTTCATTAAGGGCAGATTGTAACAGACATGAAGGTCATATGTTTCTAGGAAAAACTGTTTTCCATTCAGAAACATGTTTGTCCGTCACCCCTTTTGTTGCGCAAAACGCCGCTAGATCCAACGTTTGTTGTTTGGTAATTAATTGAGAGGAATCTTGCTCCAGCAAAGGTGTGTTCTAATTGCTGCTGAACTGACCTTTTTACCGCTCTTCTTTATGACACTGATAAAAAAGAAACCGCGTTGTTTCACTAAATTAATATAGCAACAATGTGGTACTTTTCATTATAGGGCTTTGAAGGCACAATGTAGTTACGTTCTGTTGCATTATTTTAATGTTGAGTGAAGACTGGAATGGGAACATGTTTATTAGTTGGGGTACTTTGTTTCCTCATTCAGTATGACTGTTAGTGTGGGTTGTAGGGGTGAATACTGTTAGCATTCTTAGTATGGGTTGGCTATGTAAATCGATAATTTCAGAATCTGTGCTCTTTGAACACACTCCTAGTCACATATCCAGATTTATCTCATTGAATTTTTGTTGTTGCTGACAATGTAGTATCAAAGAGAATCTTAGATTATCTTAATCCTAGATAAAGATACCCTATCCTAGATGAAGAAATCCTATATTAATCCTATCTTTAATCCTAGATTAAAGAGAAATCCTAGAGCTCTATTATTCTATGGTAGTATGGAGTTAAGTACTCTCTTCTTCGTTTGAAATTCAAGGTTTTAAAATTGGTGCTTCATTCAATCCAGATGAGTCAGTTGTTTATTATATAGGCTAGTTACATCAATTGTGATTGTGTTTGTTCACAGAATACAAGATTATTCAGTCTTATTATTACAGTTTAGAAGGTTTGATGTGTATTTTGTTCATTCAGATGTAATAAACTATTGACGTAACTGTTGTTTGTTTACAATGAAATACAGCTATCTATTTTTCATGTTGACTGGGATTGTTTCCCATTAACAATGATTGAAATCTAATTTCCTGTGTAAATTCACAACCCACGACCAGTTGACCTTTGATTAGGCGGAGTACAGAAATTAGCGTGTAATGCGATTAGCCAATGGCAGAGTGCGCTTTGTTTCATCCGGCAAATCGCTATTGGCCATTCAACACAACACCTTGCCAAGGATTAGAGCGGTGGTGGCAGTGACCACATAATACACATACAGACTACAGAATATTTGTATTATGATCGCTGGACAGACTTACCGCAGAGCTTTGTAAGCAAGACACGGCCTGACAAACACGGGTAGAGCTGGTGCCAAAAATATAGGCGGTTGACGAATGTCTGTTATCATTGCTCAGCTCTATCAGGACAATCTGAAGTAGTCATTGAAAGCAAATTAGTATAGCTTGGGTCGCTTTCGTCTCGATGAAATCTCGCAGACAGCCTGCCGACTGTCTTGACAGAGCTGATAATTGGTAACAGTCATTCGCCAACCGCCTTAATCTTTGTCACCATCTGAAGCATCTCAAGTCTTGCGTGTAACAGGCACTTTGTATTACAGCACCGCTGTTAGTTGAGTGTGGTATCAAATGCACGCTAGCTGAGAAGACACGCCTTGATAATAAAAAGTATATTACAACGACGTGTCTTCTCAGCTTGTACGAATGCCCGCCAGCTGAGAGGCAGCAAGGTATGTAGTACTGAATGCTATTTTACGTTCCGTTTACCGCCAATCCGATTCTGTACAAGTGGATGTTGCGAATAAAGTGTCGCGTGATTTGAATATACTATATATACAATACATCAGGAGAAAACATCGTACCATTATCTAAAAGGCGTATGGAGCTGAGAGGCTGTGATCAGAATTGATCCAAATGATAGATGAGAACTTGTTGGAATTGAAAAGTTCGGGCAACGTTGCATGAACCGTTTGGATTTGATAACATTTGGTTATTGATAATACAAATTTTTATTCTCACCAAATATCAAGAATCATTCGAATATAAAATTCTAATATATAATGCTGATAGAACTTCTATAACAATTTGCGATGATATGCGTATCCTAATAGAAAAGTATTTAATTGTTCTTATGGCTTTCTGTAAAATCAATGTCAATGCTTGAGATTCTGGAATAATTCGTTGTGAAGTAGTCCAAAAAAGGAGTAGAGACTCACTATTATTACTTCAATATAATCGCCAGAGGACTTGATTGAGATTAACAAAGAATAATCGCCAAAAAGTGCCTAGATTAAATTTGATAACATTCAGCTTACTCAGAGCGCATAGAACAATATTTATACAAGTTGGAAGAGCATAATGTTGATAAACCTTTAAGCAATCGTCTCAAATATTTCCATAACCGGAAATAATTGCCCGACTTGAACCGAGAACGCCTACCACTCTATTCCATTCACTGAATATTTGTTGAACATGAAACATATTAATGTATTTAACTGTGCCAACCAAAACTGGGTCGTTGCCGAAACCAAAGGAACACCTGTATGAGAATAGGTGCCTGATATTGCGGAATTGTTTCTGGTTCATTCAAACATAGCGAATACATTTAGCATCATTTACCCAACTGAACAGGATTATTTGGAAGGCGAGAGAGAACGTGTTCTGTAGAGTAGGGATGTGGTTTTTGTTCAAAACAGTAGGGGCTACGATTGTATATGGATGAGGGTAGTGGAATATTATTAAGGGGTTGGAAGGGGTCCTTGTCGGGTGGGGGGGTTTTGAGAGGGGTGTCCAGTTGGTGTATTGATAGTCCCCCCAGGGCTGTTTTAGGGGTGACCAACCCAAAGTTGTGTTTAAATTCAGCGCCGGCCGGTCGAGCTCTAGCGAAAGCAATCTCTCCAGCGGTTCTGTTTGTAATTGATACTGAATAGGTTTTCCTAATGCTGTGCTGACGTGGATGGTGCTCAGTTTGGCTCCCTTCGTGTTGAGCTCCTCTCTTTTGAAGCAATCTGTCGTGCGAAAATGTGTTCCAGCATTTATGAAAGCCGCTGTCCAGTTCAATGCTTCATCTTGTCAGCTTTGTTGTAAAGGCGGTTCGAATTTGGGCATTCAATAGCATACACCTAATTTTTTTGGAGTGATCGGTTTTAAGAGAGTTTTAAAGATAGTGCATTTGAATGGAGGAAGCTTATTGAGGAGAAAATTGAGTAGGATATAGTTCGAAATTGTACAGTTGATGGAGGGAATTTATCAAGAAGATTAGTGAGTAGGATATAAATAGTACATCAAATATATAAAATTGAATAATTTATATTATCTCTCATTTTTAGAACTTCATAGATTTTAAAAAAGAATTTGAAGGGTTGAGAGTTCAAAATCAGTTAGCTTCGAAAGGAAAGATAGGAAGTTCGAATTTGGATACATGGATATCCAAGAATATATTTTCCATTTTTGAGAATTAAAGTATTTTGAGTATATTGATATTTGTGAGTTCAATAATGATTGGCTATTGCATATAATTAGTAGAACGAAGGAATGGAAAAGGTCCTCGATGATAAGTTTATAGCTACCGAATTTGCCTGAATCAGTTAAATTAAAATCAAATAGATCCAAGCTGGATCAGTCTCACCGTACATTACGATACAAGATGTGATAATTAAGTTTTTTCGTCGGTAAGTCGCTGATTTGATCTGGAATAATGAATTACCTGGTCTGTATAAAATATTACGAAAATTGGTGTCCCTTTCAACATACTTCATTCGAATGCAGAATAACGGGGACTATCCATAAAAATCAGAAGGTTTTCAATAAATACCAATATATGAACAGAAAAATACTTTTCAAGAGACTTCCCGGCTAGATTATCTATTTTCATTGATCATCAGAAACTGTTCACCTAGTTTCAATAGATATATATTTCAATCGATGATTGTTCATAATCTTTGCACTAGATATAAGTTTTGTGTTTTCCATTGGGACAAAGTTCATAAATACTATTGATTATGCAGTCTCTATAATAAATACTATTCAGTATCAAAGTTCAATTGTCAATTGCGGTGTGTCAAAATGGAGGAAGTGGTCTCCATTTGGAAGTTTAGGTGATAGCCGAGAGAAGTTTTAAGAAAGAAGACGATTAAAAGCTGAATCGTGTGTAGTCTGCAAGAACTTTGTGCCGGGTTCATTAGATCATCAGCAGCCCTATTGAGCTCATCAGTTGGAGTTCTTGCGTGGAAATAAAGTTCTTCGGAGTCATAAATTTCATTCCGCCCCCCTACTCCCACACCTTCCCCGCACCAGCCCCCTCATCCACGTTTCCGCGAAACCTGATTGATGGAACTTCTTCGGGCTTTTCTTGGCACCGGATTTTTTTTTCAAGGAAAAAAGTCTCCTGAACGTGAAACTCTTCGCTGGAAGCAACCTTCAATGCTGCTTTATTGATGTGAACCAATGAAATTTTCTGTGCGATAAGAGTGCTGTTGCAACACAAGAGCACCATACTTGGAAATTTGTCTTCCTACAGATTGGTTTTTGCTGCAGACGAGATGTAGAGTCTCGAATGTAACGCCCCAGGCTAGATTCGAACGACATAATTTAGTTGATGGAGGAACTTAAAGGTAATCACTTTATTAATGAAAATTGTCTTCCAGGAAGATCAGTATTATTCAAAATGTCTTTTGAGAGATTCTGCTTATTTTCCCACACATTCATTGTTTTGTAAAATGAATACTGTTTCCTGTTGTGATTTTCAATGATTCGATTTTTTTCTTTTTTTCGTTGGATTGTAATTCAGAGACAAACCGGGCACACACTAGACTTGAAAATTTATTCCATAGGAAAGTATCCTTAGGGTGAGAATATGTAAAAAAGGAGAGGCTTAAGGTGAGGCTTAGTCTTGAAGTTTTTACAATACTATGATATGATTTTTCATTTTAAATGATATCACAGTACCTATTGATATCACAATAATAGACTATTAATAGTCAAAACATGTAATGCTTTAGAAAAAATAACTGAAAAAGGGTACTGTGATATTATTTAAAATAAAAAAACAGTGTTAAAATCCCTGAGATAAAGGAAACACTCTGATATTATGTATGATATACATGTAGACTGTAGATGTAGAACTATGTATATACTATGTAGCACCCGCAGCCTCACCTCAAGCCTCGCCTTTTTTTTTTTTAGTGGGTTGGGCTTTGTAACCCTTAGCTACCGCGACCACTATTCGATCTTTTGTGGCATCCCCTCTTTGGCTAATGCCATGTTCCATAATCCAAGGCCAGAACAAAATTTACTCAGGGCCTTGTAGTCCAGTTCTCTTGCCTCCTCCGGTAGGAGGGTTGCCTTTCCAAGAAGTCTCCTCTTCATTTGCAATAGTGCTAGACATTCCAGCAGCAAATGTGCTGCTGATTCTGTCTCTTCTATGTAGAATCTGCATTCATCATCCTGACATAGTCCCTTCTTCTGTAACATATACCTGAATGGGCCGTGTCCTGTCAGGAGGCTTACTATTTGCCTCAGCTCCCTCTTTTCCAGGCTTATTACATTACAGGAAGCCTTTGTTGAGGGTTTAATCAACATTTTTGATTGTTGTAGTCCTTCTGTCCTATTCCAAATCAAAATCTTCTTCTTTTCCTCTCATTCTCGGACTAGCTTTACAATAGCTAAAAGGAACCATACAACCTGGTTCTGGTCCTACAAATGGAGAATCTGCACCTTTTTTTGCAAGGTGATCAGCTATTTCATTTCCATAGATACCCTTGTGCCCTGGTACCCACATCAGGCTAACCTGATTCCTGACAGCCAGTTCCCTTAGGGAGTTTTGACACTGTGTTACCAGCTTTGAGCTACTGGAACAGGCCTGCATCGCCTTTAGGGCTGCCTGGCTGTCACTCAAAATAGATATCTTTGCCCTTCTCAGTCCTCTTTCAATGAGTTGATTAGCACACATCTCTATGGCCATTACCTTGGCCTGAAAGACAGTTGCCGTTTTTCCTAGGGCCTTATAGAATTAAGTTCCTGGCCCATATATTCCAACTCCTGTCCTCCCTTCCCTGTGTGATCCATCAGTGTTCCACTTCAGGGCATTTGACTCCCGAGAATACTCTCTTCCACCCCTGTCACTCTCCAGGATTGTGACTTTGTAGGGGGAATCCATTAAGTATTCCCTGTTTTTAAAGTCCAGAACAGCCAAAGCCATAGCTAATTCAGGAAACTCCTTTCATATTGGCAAATGACCTTTCTCCATGGAGTTGTTGATACTTCTGTTACCGGTCATTTTGAGGGCACTCAGCGCTGCCCTTTTCTTAACCTCCTGCGCCAGAGGCAACATTCCAAATATTGCATCTAGTGCAGCTGTGCTGTTGGGCATGAGCCTGTGGCTCCACTAATGCCCAGACCTGCCAACCTCTGCAATTTTTGGAGTTTAGTTGCAGTAGTCTTCTGTTCCACCTTAGGCCACCAAACCAATGCAGCATAAGTAACCATAGGCAGTATTACAGTTTCGTAAACCCAGAACTGCATACTGGGCCTCAGCCCCCATTTCTTACCACACAGCCTCCTGCAGGCCCCCATAGCCTTTGTGGCCTTTGTAAGAGTCCTCTTAATAAGTTTTTGAGGGTAGTTTTTGAGTTTTCGAGGACTATCCCTAAATATTTCTGTCCTATAAAGGAGAGGGCCCTTTGTAGCAGATCACACAGGGTGTCTGCTGATTTGCCCCTTATCATGAGGACCAGGTCATAAGCTTGCATCCTGTATCCTCTGGCTGCCACTTGTTCTAGGAGATCATCAATAACCATAACCCATAGCAGAGGCAAAAGAACCCCTCCTTGGGGACAACCTCTCAGGGCTGTAACAGTTACTGACTCACAACCCATTTCAGCAGTTATCAGCCTATTCCTGAGCATTGACATAATCCAGTAGGCAGTATCACTATCAACCTCCTTTCTCATGATTGCTCTTTCAATAGATGGAAATGAGGTGCTATCAAAAGCTCCTTCCACATCCATAAACGCCCCAATTAGCGTCTCCTTCTCCTCTAAAGCCTTTTCTACCTCCCTGGTGAGGACATGTGAGGCTGTTATAGAGGAACGTCCAGCCTGATAGGCATGTTGGGACTCATTTAAAGTGTTATTGTTGAATACTTCATCCCTTATATATCTATCAATTACCTTCTCCATGGTTTCAACCATGAAAGAGCTAAGGCTTATTGGGCGGTACGACTTAGGCAGAAGAGGGCTTCTGCCCCCAGCCTTTGGCACAAATACCACCCTAACCTGTCTCCATCTTATAGGAATGTAACCCAAAGCATAACTAGCTCAAAATGCTTCCACCATTGAGGACTTAATTTCGTCTGTGGCGTTTTGTAGCAGGGCTGGAAATATACCATCTGCCCCTGCTGCTTTATAAGCCTTGCCTTATTTGACATGTTATTACCCTGAGGGTACTCTGTGACTTGGGATTTGTTACATAGAGGCTGCCTAGGAGTTGATTTATTTATGAAGAGAACGGCAATAATTGAACCTAAACATTCATTATATAGTACTCCTTGTTCTTTATACAATTACTCATTGTGTGTTTGCCTCTATCATGTGATAAGGGTCAATAAAAAATAAAAAATATAAAGTCAATAAAATTCAATAAAAACTCTTAAGATATCTAGAAAACAAACCCCTTTCTAACAAACATCAAAATGTCATAGAAATTTACAAAATATTTTGCTCTCAATTCAACTTACACCCTAGCTAGAAAAACAGGGTTACAAGCAAATAAATGTCAATTTGTTATTTTAATAATAGACTTAGAAGTTGATAAGATTCTGTTGACACTAAACAGTTTTCTAATTTTCATCACACTTTTTAACTAATAGAACAATGTGAATGGAAAAGACAAATAATGGCTTTTCAAGTGGCACCGTCATATTTAATTGAAAAGTTTTTTCACTCGACTCAATTTTCCCGTTTTTTCTTGAAAAATTAGAAGCTTGAGATTGTTGAATCTGTGTAAAGTAATAAATTGTCTCTCAAATGAAAAGAAACGCTGCTATTCAATTTCTAGGTGAACAGCATAAACAATTAAACATAGCTATCCTTTGAAAGCCTCTCTGCCGTGGAGAAAATTGACTAACAATAATACTTATTACTTTTTTAACTTGAAACACGGAATTAAATGCACCATTTATTAATTTTTCTACAACTGCGCGTGAAACAAGATTTTACAAGCTGAATTCTCCTCGTAAAGAAGCCCATTTCTGAGGAGAAGCCATTTCCGCTAACCATCTGTGCATGCACAGTAGAATTACTTTATGCTTGCTAAGCAACTGCGCATGAACAGTAGAGTTACTTTACACTCGCTAATCAGCTGATCATGGCTCGCCAAAAGTAGGTCAGGTGGAGTCATAACATAACCTAACAAAAGTCAACAATGTCTGATTGTACCTGTAATTACACAAGAGTAATTTAATAGTTCGCAGTATTTGAGGACTGAAAAAATGTAGATTAACAGGTTCGTGTAGTTGTAGGAAAAATATTTTATTTCATTCGCGCGTAATGCTTCTTTATCGCTCTTGCAAAATTATCATGCTCTGCTACGCGTCGTGTGATAACTGTTTTGCGCGAGCGATAACGTCGCGCATTACGCTCTTAATACATAAATAGCTATTATTCTAATACTAAACTTTCCTACCCATTTGTTATTGAACAGAGGAATGGGTTCTAATACTTCTAATTATGTCTTGTAGAGCGCAACCATTGGTTTAATTATTTTCTAATCTTTCTTATTATCAACTAACTACATTTCAAAGATAAGCTGAATCACTTAAATCAACTTTTCCAGGAACTCATTTCAGGTTCGTTTTTAAACATTGTGAAAACCGTGGTATTGCCCACAATATAGTACGTGATAGCCTAATGAATCCACCCTAAAAGGATATAAAATGCGTCATGAATTCGTCTTCTTTTTAATTAAACGAGGAGAAAATGCGCGTTGGAAGAGGAGAGAGACAATTTGTGACCACTTCCTTTTATTTACTCCGCTGTTTTTATGTTGAGATCTGATTTCCCCAGGGCACGCAGACGACCGCTTTATTTGGCCTGCTTGTCTCAGTCTCTTTTCTCTCCACTTCAACAGATCTCTTAATGCAAATGGCTGTTTGAAAATGCCAGACAACGCTGAAAAAAATAATTTCATGGGCTTTTCGATTTTGAAGATTTGAAAAGTTGGTCTGATTAAGATATGGATTTTGATTTCGAAAATTTAAAAGCAGTATTATACTTGCTACTGGAAAAATGTTAGCACAGGGGAGCTACAGATTTGAAATTCGAAGATTTCTAATATATTCTGGTTTGCAGATTGAAATCTTTGAACCATCGCTTTTAAAATGTTGCAAATTGAAACATAATAAGTGATTGTTATAAAAAAAATACTCAACATTTATGCTGTAAATTTGATAATCATTTGTAATTTTCAACAAATTCGAAAACTGATACCCATAGAAAATGGATATTGTATTCAGCGATATCAAATGATTGATTCATTGAATTGCCACAAGATACTCACTATAGCTATTATTACAATAATTATTCCATTAACAACCTTCATATTCATGAGAGAAGAGTTTCCATTCAATGATGAAGAAAGGTTACAGAAAAGTAGTAGAGCTCATAGAAATACATCAGAGACTGGATAATTACAGGGTGGCTTCAATGTCTACATCATTACTGAGCAGAATTGTTTCGAATAATTGTAAGAATAGATTGTAAATCTCTTGTTTGATAGCTTGCAAGAGAGTAGAAGGATTAGGAAGCTACTTCATTCAGATGTTTCATTGCAACTTATTAGTCAGAAATCAACATTTATGGTCTTAACTCTAATACAAGTTCCCTCAATTTCTGAAATGTGTCAAAAACATTCCATGAATTTAATTCGGATGAGGAGATTCTATCGTCTGTAGAAATGAGTTGAAGGAATAACCAGAGGAAGCACGATTATGAAAATTCTTGGGAATTTGTTGAAACGCCATCCAGCAGTTGATTAAAATTTCATCAAGGAACATTGATCGCTATAGATATATGAAACGATAATTTGCTATTAAAGATTGTTCAACTATGGCTATGAATACTTTCATCAAGTAGCTGGGGAACATTGTTAAATTAGAGATTTTTAATCTTAATACCGTGGAGCATTGTTCAACTATAGATTTTGGATCTTGTACTACTGTGGAGCATTCTCCAACTACAGGTTTTCGATCTATAGTAATACTGTGCAACATTGTTTAACTATGAATTTCGAAGGCAGAACTCTTCAGTGAACAATTCGTCGGGAACTTGCAGCCCGTAATTGCATCAAGAAAAGTTTTCGCAACGAGAAAAACAAAGGATTCGTTTTAGCGATCGAATGAAAAAACTTCCGAGCTTCTCGTTGAATTCGTAAACTTGAGGGACGCACAATTGAGAACCAAATGGCTGGGAACAATACGACTAATTGATCAGCTTTAAGAAGAATCCTTTAGCTCGGTGGAGTTTTCACTTCACTCGGACGGGAACGAAATTCAATTATTGCTTGGTAAAGTCGAACAATATCGTTGGACGACTACTAATCTGGTCTCAAGAGTTTTTTCGGTTTGTTTCGTAGCTGGGGAAACCAATGCAAAAATAAGCATGGCCAATTATTATTATCTTCATCATCAGTTTTAAATCTTTACTAGCATTATTATGTAGGTAGTATAAAAATTATCACTCCCAATATGATTATTATAACTACTCTTGAAACACTATTCGATATGAAATTGTAGAGGATTACAGTTGCAATATGAGATTATTCTTTGTAGAATAGGCCGCCTAGTAGTAAGTTTTCCAATTTTAAAGGAGTCAAATTATTTGGAAGTTTCAAGATCACAAAAAACCGTTTTGCTGGCATTGTTCTACTCTCAAAAGCTGCCATCGCACTGCTGGTGGGTGGATAGCATGGAGGGTGGATGGTTCATCTATAGAACATACAACATCTACGAGTATAATAAGACAATATTATTATGACGTCATACTATTTTTGAGGTTATGTTATCCATATTCTATAATTTCAAGATGGCGGCTGAACACTATCCAGACTTTTCACCCTCCATGCTATCCATCCATCACCTACCGGCAGTAAAGCTTGCAGTTGTTTATCTGAACTTGCTTGTAGAATGTTTCTCAATCGTTGAAAATTATGTTAACAGTATTCCTCATTCAAACACAGTAGGTAATGATAATACAATAGATGATGATAGTCCAATGAATGTGAATTGAACTCAACAGAATCACTAGAACAAGCCAAGAAACCTATGATTCACAATGAATGAGATTGACAGAAAAATTTTGCAATTCAATACGATTTTTATAGGTATGTCTTCACTACCATTTTAAAGTTATTGAACGTGTTTCTAACGTGATTTTTCCTTTACAGGTGAGCAACAACAGTTAGTTGAAAAATTGCCATGGTTGTAAATTTCTAGAAGGTAAGCTTTTAGAAACAAATAATCTATTGTTATAAATATTGAAATTGAGATGAATATTTTCGCATATTGTTCAATATTGAGAAAAATCAATTCTGTTCTATTCTCATTCCTTCACCTTTTTTCAGTTGGCCTTTTTGTCTGAAACACTGTGGTAATAACTTTAGAATCATATAAATTCATGTCACATGATTTATCTTTCCATATATACATACTCTCCACATTCTACGATCATTCGATATAATGATAATTATCAATGTTTAAGTAACATTGAAAACAATCAATATAAGAGCTCAATTAGTAGCTTCAGATATCATCTCTTAAATCACCATCAACAAACTATTGTTTTGAATACTGATTATCACTGAAAGACACTACATTATTCACGAAAATTCAGCGCAAATGTATGTAACAGTCGAAAACGATTCTTCCAGCTGAGAAATATTTAGATGGCAATTAATTGAACAATTCAGAGCTCGTCATGAGTACAATAACAAACCTCGCTCGCCATGCTGGTCTGGGGCTAGCCCTTAATTTATTCTACACATTCCACCAGAGATATTACACCAGCAACAATAATTAATGCCAGAAAGTTATGAGATTTGGCATGCGGTGGTTTGTGCCCGTAACTAAAAACATGGCGGCACACGCCCAACAAACCCCCCTCCCCCACTCATCGACCCCCGACCCCCGATGGGGGGTCGATGAGTGGGGGTGGTATAGAGTTCACTGGAGAGTTGCAATAATTAATTCAACTTGGAATACATTAGCTGGCGATTGGTTCCCGAGTGAGTTCTAGTTGGCCACAGCCGCATCTGCGGTTTATTCTATATTCCATTACGCACACATTTCTAAATCACGGTTTTCAAGTACTATAGTACAGATAATATTATTATTGGCGTTGTTTAATATCGATATGGATTCTATCACTGGCTATTTCTATTGCTCAATATCAATATGGATTCTATCAGCTACTGTTCTAATAATACAATTATGATTTTCTTTCTTCAACGTCGATATTTTTCGGGTACAAAAATAACGTGATTTGAAATTTCCATGCATGTCCCATCTTATATTCACCTCTGCTATACGGATGAAGACAATCAAATTTTGTTTTTGTAACTGCTACTTTATTACCTCGTCTCAACATTTCATTATTGTTCTTAGAAAATCATTGAAGTATTAATTGGCATGAATTCATGATACATTACACATCGACCTATTTGTTTCTTGTCTTGCACTAGAACGTCTGTAGATTTTGTGTGCTGCACAGCATGTGTCCAATTCCTAAGCGCATGCAGCAGCTGTGCAGCAACCAAAACTCGATCACGTGTGGATATGGAGTATGGAATCTGGGTCGTCTGCTGCAAACGACATAGCATTCCGATTTTAAATTCAAGAGGCATGCATGTTTATTGCATATGTGTGATGTATGGAATGCCTCCTGCTCAATGCCTCCATGACAATGCATAACATTATGCCTGCACCAGTGGGTCATCTCATCTGCCTGAACTGGAACTTTGTAAGATGAGGGTCTAGATTTATAAACGAATCATTCCATGCTCCACACAACCCTCATATCGAGGTAGGAAGACACCAATTTTCAAGCTGCCTCATCCCATGACCCATGCCGAGTATATGTCAACCCATGTAGACCATATACTCACATTTTCAAGTAGCAATTATTAATACATTTCTCCCCACCAATTAAATTCTAAACATTTTATCAGAACAAATATGATTCATCAAAAAACCGGAGAAATATTAAAGAGAAGCAGTAGAACTCGATTCCTAAAGATATATGACGGTAGCTTGAGTAAGATTTAAAAGGATTGAACGTTGGATTTTGAGACAACAATGTTGAGTTTTACTTTCGTAGCAGTCTTTTAGATTGCGTAGTCAAAGTTCACTCTCCTTGTAAAGGCAAAATTAAGCTCTGCATGGTACTGTGAAGTATTTTCTGAGCCCTTCTAAGCCTAATTTAAGTCGCTAAGTTGGGTCACTACCCAACAAGCACTCACAAAATCCATGGAAATTACAGTACCAAACAAGTAAACTATGTGAATCTCCTTGTAATACCTTTCGCTTTCTTTAGTCCAACTTTAATCTATGATGGCCAGTCACTCATGTCTTGTGCTCGAAGATTGAATTGTGTGTTTTTTTTTAATTTACCGGTAACGTCACAATAAATCAAATCAAATATTTTTATTTCCGTAAATAAGCATCATTAATACAGTAATGAAACATTCTTGTCATTCAAATTGAAATAAACAATAACACATGGTAGAGATTACAACAAAAAAGTGATTAATATGATTAATTGACATAATATCTTTAAACTGTATAATACAAGTGAATCTTTACAGGAAAAGTGTCTACATAGGTATTATAACCTGTGCGTAGACACGAGTTGATATAATGTTTTCAGTTTACGGTAGATTCAATTCGATTTGGTAAGTTATTCTCATTTTCCATTATTTTTTATGTTCGCTTAGCAAATTAATTCTAGTGTTGACGGATTTCCCAACCGCGACGGTCAAGGTGGTAATTGAGGCAAGTTACAGCGAATGAGATAATTGGAAGTGTGATTAAATTGAAGATTTTAGCAGTATGAGCTTTCAAATAAGTAGTAGGATCGATCACCTGTAGCTCGACACGATGATCGCTTCTGTCATTTCTCTTCCTATTACCCTCAGCCAATCAGATATCATTTTTTTGTAAACTTTAATATTATGGACAAATTTCAAATGTGGAGGAATATTTCTATAAAGAATTTGAGCTATATAGTATGAATTAGTGACGGAAAACGTTCTAAATAATCTGTCAGTATGGATTGTGTATGTTTGTGTGCTCCGGGTATTGTAGTCATGATTATAAGAGACAAATATATTTTCAGCGTGTTTATGAATGTGTATGAGTAAAGTCTTCACAAATAGCTGCCTCAAGTTCAAAACATTAAAAACATTGAAAAGGTCATCTGTAGGGTACCTTCAACCCTTCCCAAGAGCTGCTTTCATTACGGATTTTTGGATGATATTCAATGGTTCAAGAATAGATCTATATGCTCCCCCCAAGCTATTATTCCCCCCATAAACAATGATTGACAGTAGGCAAAGTAGCACAATTTAAGTTCATTCAGGTTTAGTATTTCATTAAGTTGTCTGAAAACGTATATAAACTTCCTAATTTTATTTTTCAAGTATTCTACATGTGCTAACCGGTTCATAGAGCTGTTGAAAAAAATTCCCAAGTACTTATAAGAGCTAACTTTAGAGATGCTTCCACATTGACAGTTTCTTGAGCTCGTATTGCCACATGAGTGTAACTTCAAGCTATCTATCTGCATATTGAGTTTGGATCTCAATGCTATCGGCATAAATTTAGTTTTTGAAATATTTATTGTGAGTGCGTTCTGATCAAACCATTTTTTCACCAGTGAGAGATCCAATGTAACCGTCTCAATCACCTCTTTCCAATTTGGACCATTAAAAAAAAAATAGCTGTATCGTCTGCAAATAAGTAAAGTTTACCCGTTATATTAACATTAGCTAAGTTGTTGATGTAAATGAGGAATAGGATCGGGCCCAATGTGCTGCCTTGCACCACCCCATAATCTATAGGCAACTCATTGCTTTCAACCCCATTGACATCAACAACCTGCCTTCTCTCAGACAGATAACTTGAAAACCATTTGTATGCATTTCCTCTAACACCGATCAATTTCAGCTTTTTTTATAATTTTTCTCTGTTCAAGGAGTCGAACGCTTTTGCTACGTCTAAAAAGACTAAAAGACCTCGCTTGTTATTATTTATGAAATTGTTTACATCTCTATTGGTATTAAAGAGAGTATCATTTATATTCTTATCCTTCCTGAACCCATATTGATAATTTGTTAAAATTTCATTGCTCTCCAAATAAAATCTAAGCTGTTCCTTGATAACCTTCTCAATTATTTTAGAAAATACACTTAGCAATGAGATAGGTCTGTAATTACTTTTATTGTTTGCTTCAGATGATTTGTATAAAGGAAACACCTTAGCTTTTTTATAAACAGAGGGGAAAACACCAGAAACTATACATAAATTGACAATATGTAGCATAGGCTTCACAAAAATATGAGCATTATCTTTCAAGAGGGAAGCTGAAATGCCATCACACCCAGGGGCAGAGCCACCTCGTAAGCTGCTGATATGTCTTAGAATATCCTCTTCTGTTACTGAATTGAGAATGAAAGTAGAATTTACAGCATAATTTTGATCGTCTACCACCAAGGGTCCGCTAGAATCAATAGCATTAGCAAGATTTTGACCAACATTAGAAAAATATTGGTTGAACTCATTAGCCACCTCTAGCAGAACGTTTCCATTGATTTCTGAAGAACCTTTATTTGTATATTTAACAACAGGAAATTTGTCTTTAAATTTAATTCTTCCAGCTATTTCATTCAAAATTCCCCAAAACTTACTTGGGTTGTCCTTACAATCATTTATTTTCTGCCTGTAGTATTGCTGTTTTTGATATTTTATTAAACTAGTTAATCTATTCCTGTAAGATTTAAAATAATTTTTGAGTTCTCTGTTGAAAGGTTGTTTAATAACTAATTTACTTAATTTATCTCTTTTTCTTATACATCTTATTATGCTAATAGAGATCCATGGTTTAAGTTTATTTAATCTATTTTTATGAGAATGTAGCTTATATGAATCGTGGATAATTGTTTTAATAATATTTTCAAAATTTGATGCGCTTACATTGACATCGGTAGTCTGCAGAACAGACTGCCAGTCTTGCACACTCAAAAGTGACGTGAAAGTTGATTTATCTAAGTAATTATGAGTGTTAGAACTATTGTTTGAATTTTTAATATCAATTCCAATTTGTAAAGCAGTACAGTAGTGATCTGTAATGTGGCTATGTACGACTGCAGCACGAACATTATTGTAGTTTTTGTGCTTAATAAATCCGTGATCAATGCAGGTCATACTTTCATCAGTCACTCGAGTAGGTTTATCAATGCAATCCCGCTTCTGATAAAATATTTAAATAGCGATCGCTTTTGCTATCTGTATTAAGGATATTCAAATTTATATCTCCCACAAAAATGTTTGAAGAACTTTGTGTTAATGTGGCATAGTAATGTTCTAGATTATCAAGGAATATATCGATATCGCTGTCGTGTGTTCTGTACATGGCAAGTAAGTTAAAACGCTGTCCGTCACACCTCCAATCCAAGCTCAATCCATAAACATCTCCCAGGGCGACCTCGCTGGATTTGACCAACAACGACTTCCTTGCATAGATTATTGTACCATCATTTCGGTTTCTTTTTTGATTTGTCGCTATTAAGTCAAATCCCTCGAGGGGTTCAATAGCAGTACCATCGCAGTGCCAGGTCTCCGTCAACACAATGATATCAAATTTTATTTCACTTCTGATATTTTGTTGAAGAATATTAATGTTACTTTTTTCAGTGGAAAATACTTTGATAAGCTCATTGTTATAGTGAACTTCATTGCAAAAAACATATTGAAATCTATCCATCTCATCAGATAACATTTCTAAAACAATAAGAATAACTATATACTAACAATGTAAAACTATTAATAAACTAAACCAAAATGGTATATGCCGCAAAAGACAGTCAGACACCGGCTTGTTCAAATAACAATTTCATCTCAATAATGTGAACTGGCATATATACATAAACGAGAATAAATGGGAGATATAATATATCTTATAATGACTTCATGGATTAAACTCATCAAATTATTTAGAAGTCAATGTAATGTCAAAAATTAAAAGTAGCATGTAAATATTAAGTATATAAATAAAAAAGGTTGTTAGTAAGAGTCGTACTATGCTTATTTATTATCAGATAAGAGTTCTCGTTGATCAAAAATTCATCATCAGTACTCTCTTATCAAGCTCATTAGTGAATGGATACCAAGTTGGATATTTGATAATTTCAGATAAGAATGACAGAGGTAATTAAGTGGTTGATTCATGAAGTAAGAGCGATTACAGAGATGGAAACTGAAAACAGTTATCCCATTTACGGTGAGAAACAGACAATGAAACCAAAGACAATATCTCATAGAGTTTGTTTCACAAACTTAAATTTGAAATTGCCGAAAAAATAAAATGCTAAGAACACACACTACTTAACTTTATTGCATCGTAGACCGCTCCTTCCATTCTAAAACGAGTATGTATGCATAAAGATATATCTGAAGAGAGCTCAAATCAGCTCTAGATTTCTGAAATTCATGCAACAATCAATGCAACATGCAACATTCATTCATGAGACAATACAATGCTCTGGAATCTGGAAATGATATCAATAAAACCATTATTTTCTGGGTGTTAGTTGAATTCAATCTGTTTTCATTGTCGTATTGATAATCTGCTCGATTCAAATTACTTTTACTTTTGTTTTAGAGTGGAAATGATATGCTTTTTATTGTTGATAGCATATGCCAAGTTAGAAGAAGAGTTTTTGGCTCGAAAACCTGTTATACTCTTCTATGTAAGATGATTGAATAAAGATGATGATTATGTTTCACGATTTTGCATGAATGCCTGAATAATATTCTCTCATTGCATAGGCCTACTCTGTAACCGATGCCGTTCTATACGATTCGCACTGTATTCAAAGTTCATCAAGTGTTCAAAAGCGTTTTGTTCCAACGATAATTGCGTTATCGCATCATAATCCCGTTGCACAATTTCATTAGCATTGACAAGCTTGTGTGTAACTTGTGCGAAAGTATAATCTCTCAACTAAGTTTCCGACAACTTCTCAATGCTGAGAACATTCACTTGTTCCCCACAGAATTATCTGCTATTTGCAGTGAATCTCCGCCAGGATCCGTCTTTCCAAGTTCTCATTTCCTGCTGGCAAACTCACTCACGTCATTTCAATTCCCGATTGACAATAAATTCACACATCGATGACACGTGCGGTGGATTTATCTCATTAATTTGAATATTTTGCAGCGTGTGCGTTGCTATGACGTTTCCGGAATGTTGTCAAATGACTAAATGCATATTCATATCTCCTATAATTCCGATTTTTTCGTTTTCTGATAATTCTTCTCGTTAACTCGTGATAATTGACTGGGATTGAGTGGAAGTAGAAGTGTGATCGAAATATTCGAGAAATCAACTGAATTGAAAGTGAACAGAAAATATTAGACAAGTATATTAAAGTTTTATTGAGATCAAACTGAACTATAATGGAATAAATATACTAAATTCTATATAGATTGAGTAGAAGTAGGAGTGCGATTAAGATATTAGAGAAATAAACTGAATTGGAAGTCTTTGTTCAGAACTTGGTTTCCAATTTCACAAGATTTTATTGCATTCATTCATGGAATGACAAGCGCACAATCATGAAGTGAAAAACAGACATTGTCCTTACTATGTTCATCTCAAATTCTGATATAAAATGTGATCTGAAATGGGTTATGTTTCTTCAGCACCTTCAAACACAGATATTTCCATACAGAAATAATGAGAAATTCATTATTTTCCTCAAACTCCAGAGTTGAATGCTTATTATCTCGTTGCTTCATGACTGTCCAATAGAGTATCCAATCAGATGGAATTTATAATGAACCCTACTAATCATTTTTCATTCATTTCAAGTTGGATAATTCAGCTTGGTTATGCTAAGTCATCCATAAAGCCGTATTTGCTGAGCTGATGACGCGACTTCATATTGCTAGAATTACTTCCCTTGAAACATGTATGTACTCAACCTTAGTATTCCACTCATACTTGTATGTACTCACACTGCTGCTTCACTCCAATATGCGGGATACGGAATACGCTCGTCTAAGTAATTCATATCAACATATTATCTATTATCTATGTATATCAAAGATGTATACATATGTGTATTATATAGGCTATGAGGAATGTGTGCTAGAGTGTGAGTGCCATTTCAATATGCTCCAGTCCTTAGTCTGCGAGAGTGGAATGTTCTGTTTGGCAAAGTGGGAAGACTATATACTGCAAAGCATTTCCAATAATCGATCACTTAGCGCTATATTGCAGCAGGATGACAGCCCGAGCAACTAACTTAGCATGACGTGAGCTAAACGAGTGACATATTACACCTGGAGTTATCAGTCTTCATGAATTGTTTGCTGGTATAATTTACCAAGTGTATTAAATTTGCATGAGACACCAAAAAAGAGCATTACGATCATACCAAGTTTCATAAACAGAATCATTGTGTGAGGTAACAGGTTTGATATGTTATAAGGATCTTATATCTATGTCGACATCAGATAATATCGATACCTGATATCCCTATCAGATTCATATAAATCTTTCCCCAAGTAAATTATACTTAATTTGATGATACATTTCTAGATTAGATTAGATTGAAGTATTTTTCAATCATGTTATGTTAAAAACATGGTAGAAAGTTTTTGAATATTTGGATAGAACCTACTAGGATAATGATTCCTACTGTCGTTGGTATTACTAGTTATTGTATCAAAAATATCCTATAGCCTATAAATCGTCTCTTCCATTGCTTTTGAAGAGACTTTATTATGGGTTGATTCCACTTCATTATTAAAGAACACGGGTTCCAGCAGTCGAATTTTCAACTTGAAAAGTAAATTTAAATAAACTAACTAACCAAGTAATAATGAAGTATCAATCGAAATGATTTTTAAACAAACTACCACCATTGATTACTTTGTGAAATCTACATTTACATCGCGTTGAGAGTGCTCGTGAAGTTCAATTTTCAAATTGAATAATTTATCAACACTTGTCTGGTAATTTGAAAAGTTCGCCGAAGACATGTGGAATGAATTCAATTTACTGTGGTGAGTGGGAAGGAAAGGAATGTTTTGAGGGGGAGATGGTGTAGGTGGAGAGGCAAAGGAGGGGTGGGGAGGATAGGGTGCAGGTATTTTCCGCTGGAAAATAGAACGAACGACAAAGTTGGTCGGTGGAGCTGTGCAGTGTGCATTCGCCGCCTGGGGCCTCGCGATGACAACAAAATATCTCGCGTCTTAGACAACACACTTGAATCCCATTACAGCTCCTCTATCCAACTTGCCATAATTGCGCTGCGACTGGAAAGCACTCAAAAGTAGTCCAATACCTTCGAGGGCAAACTCGTTCCAGCGAATGAGTTCCTCTTCCGCGGATTGCTCTTGATCTCCAAATATTTAACACAGAAAATGTCAGTGGAGTGTCGCTTATGGGAAAGAGCAGAAAGCACAATATGAATGCTGTGGTGGAAATAGTGTAGAAAATAGCGAAAGAGTAATACACCCACACTATGATGGTACATTGTGGTATGTTGCTTATACTAAGAGTAGAATGTAGTACATTACTCCACAATGCGACTCAGTTATTGTGAATGATTTTCAAAATGTGACTCATGTACTGAAGTGTCTTTTCAAACACGATAAGTTTACATCTGTAATGAGTTTTCATCAGCTGTAATGGCTTCTTGTTAGTTTGGTTCTATTTTGCTCTAAAATTTTCCCAGTTCATTAAAAAATCCCAGAGTTTTTGAACATTTTTATTTAGTGTTCCTGATCAGATCTTCATTGTTAACAGTGAACTCAATCAAAATTCAGGATTTTGTAAAGTGAAACGTGTTTTTTTAAAGTTAAAATTGTAATGTAAACATTCAGCAACCATCATCATTCATCCACTATGTAGCCTAAACATCATCATCCACTTATCACCTTTGCTTAAAATACTTTATATAAGTCGCAATTGTAACAACAAATAATAAATAAACATCAGTGCTCGGTTTTTTCGCACACCCGTAGATTAAAAAGTTATATTCAGAAGAATCAGTCTTGAAGCACCAGATTCGGACTTGGAGCACGAGCAGCTTTAGGAATATAGTTTAGTAGGCTCATAGTCTCATAGATGATTAAAATGTTCAAGAACTTAGACTTAGAGAACTAGTAGATTTAATACCATTTCGGATAGAGAAGGTTTCTCATCATTATCATCTGATATTCCATTTCTCATCATTTCATCATTACAGCCAAATTTCTACACAATCCAAATAGAGGTTAGTATGATTGGATTTGAATTACCACATAAGGACTCTCATCAGTTTTATAATAACTTTCGTTTGTAGACCTCTTCAAATCAGTTTCAGATGATATGACATAGTTCATGTTTGGCTGTCAATAATCTGGGATAGATCTGATCTGACATTAAGACATGATGTTTCTTTCAAAATGTTCTTATGGCTTTCAAAGATAGAGAGAGCATTTGATTCGATTAGTCTACATGACCACATTACTTCATTTATAGGTAACCCAAAAATTTTTTTTTCCATTCAGACTGACAAGAAAAATACGCCAAATATAATACTAGTAGAACCGTACATATTGTTTCACGATAAAAAAGTGATTTGATTGCTTTAGAGGCAGCAATGTCTGTCTATGTTTGTGACAACTGTCTCTCTGACTACGATATACCATTGTTATTGTCATTTTGATTATGCTTGTCATTGACATTGTCAACCATAACTATCTGTTAATTGAACCCAACAGTGTAGTAATTGTTGAGCAAGATTAAACCGGCTGTTGAAATCTCTCATAGAATTATTCCGCGTGGAATCCCATTTTCTCATACAAATTAAGAAATTCTCCGAGTTGTCTGAATAACAGCGGTGGTGTTGACTGCTAGAGACAGAGTAAGAGAAGGAGAGAGAGGGAGAGAGAAAGAGTGTTAGAGAAACTGAGAAAGGGAGAGGGAAAGAGATAGAGGAATAGAGCAAAAGTGAGTTAGAGAAGGTCAAGAAAGAGAAGTAGAGAAAGAGTGAGTGAGAGAAGATGAAGTAGAGAAAGAGTGGGAGAGAGAAAGAAAGATTCTGGTAGAGAAGTCATTGGAGAAAGGCGCCGACTTTCTCATTGTTGTGTGTAAGTAATTTCTGAAAGGATGTTGTGTAAGAGATGGGTTTTCGGTTAGGGGGGTGGGGGAGGGGTGCTTCTAAGTCGAGGCAGGAAATGAGTTAGGGGACTTGACTAACCACAATAGACGCTGTTGGGGATGGAATAGATCAAGGGGGGCAACTGAGTTTTGTGCCCCAAGAAGGTCTTGGGGGGTGTCAGCTCAGAACCACGCCTTTAGTTCTGTTCAGCTGATGCCCTTAAGTTACTTATATACCATCCGCGTAATAACTAATGCAAGACTGGTTTTCCGTGGAAATTTTTCTTTAAAAACCGTGTAAAAAGTAGCTAGTGAAAAAGTAGCTGAAATGAACACTCACGAAGTGGTGGTTCTCGTAATCATGATCATCATAAAATTATTGTTTGACGAGCGGTACTTATGAGCGAAAGTTTCAAAGGTGTTATTTTTCTTGAGTCTTGAGAAAGCAAGTTGTTCATAAACTTGAACACGCTGTAATACGCTCTCTTAAAAGAGTAATGCTAAACTCTGTTAGAGATCTGTTAAGAAAAATAGTCGAGCGTGTCCCTATATAATAGTTTATTAGTCAGATTGAAATTTCTCGTCAAAGACCTGTGCTAAAGCTAGCAAATAATAAGCTTCAGTTGGAATAATGGAACGTATAATATTGCCTATATTTGCTTTTATCAGATGAATGACTTGAATAAAAAATACTGTAATACCGTAATTGAAAAATTTTGGTTACATTTTCACAACAGGTATGGCTAACTAGCATTAACGGCAGTTTGATGACGTTCAAGTCTACAATTTTCTTCAGTTTTCAATCCTCTATAATTCAATACTTAACTAATCCTCTCAATCCTCTATACTTCTCTACTAATATTATTTATTGTTTCATAGCTCTATACCATAGTTGCATGATTGAATTCACATGATGAGCATTTCGTACTTTTCTTAATATTCTAATAATCACAATTTTTCGGATTTGGAAATAATCAAAGTAGAATTTTCGCATGCCTAACCCTTCCATCATTATAGTTCGTGCAAGCTGAGAAGACTACACATTTTAACGGGGTACTTTCTTAGCTTGAGCGAACCATACCTCCAATTAGACACTTAGCTTTCAATATGAAGCTTGCATCCTTCTCAGTATCCTCCCATCACGTTGATTGCTGATTGAAACGAGAACATTAATGTAGCTTCCCCATTATAGTCTGTTTGATAATCCAATGAACGCCATCGTCAATCCCTCTCCTTTGCTGAGCTTCCTAATGACCCAGAAAACGAAGGCATCCTTTGTTGTGCGAGCTACCACCTTGATGTTTTCTGGCCTAATTATATTGGAAGCACGTGCCTCATTTCTGGCGCCTGAGAGAAGAAATATAACTGATTTTCTGTCACGTGCAGATCCTGGAAAAGTCAATTGGAAAAGCCGACTGCCTTTGTTCGTAATCTCGCTTGTGCAGGAAAACAACACCAAAATCATCATCATTATCATTATCATTTTCATCATCATCATCATCATCATCATCATCATCATCATCATCATCATCATCATTTTCATCATCATCCATCATCATCATCATCTGATTCTCCCTTGTTGCCGTCTGACATGAGGACATGACACTGAAAATAAAGTCAGCCGCTTTCCCTAATACCCTCCTATATTCTCTTGTGATTATGTCGACTCCTTGGCATATTACGTCAGCAGCTGAAGCACCTCAAAACAACTAAACGCATCCTCAACTCCAATTTTTTATTCATAAGATGTGACAAGTTCCCTCAAGAGATTCAAGTGGTGACAACATAATACTGTATGAGCTTTTTTCGACTACAGTATTGTTTTAATATTCAAAAAGTTGGACAAAAAATATAATATAATTTTAGAATGATTGGTTTAAAGCTCTCATGGAAGGCTAAATGAGGTTCATTCTTCCTGTTTTATTTCTATTATCCTCCATATAGTCTGCTAAAAAGAGAATAATCAAATTCCTGTTATTCATAAAATCCCTGCAAAAAATCACCTATGTTCTTATACTAAATATATCCCTTACAGAAAATACAGTAACATATTTGTATAAAATATTGTTGCCAAATACAGAATAATTCACATAGTTTTTAATAAGATTCTTGATAGAAATCATATTATTATAATAGGACAGAGAACGAATGATAATAATTTTTGTTGTTTGTAAGTAGTATAGGCCTATAATATTTTGATTTGAGATTGAATTGAAGATTCATTTTCATTTTCATTCATGTTCATTTTTAACATTATGTTTTATTAGACTCAATTTTAAATCAATAGAGGAATGGAATGAATACTAGTATGAAATACTTTGGGGCGGAAACTGGCTTGAAAAATTGGAAAATCTTTGTCCGGTGACAGTAATAATTCTTGCCATATTCTAATCAGTCAATTCTTTATATACCACAACAAACAATGAAATGTAGATAAAAAATGGGGTAGCTGTTATTGTAATTTTTTGCGAAGTCGAAAGATATCGAAAGTCTTTCAAACATTATTGTTAAATGAGCTGTCACAGTGATGTTTTTACAGAGCTTGAATCTGATCTCAGTCTTTGAAAAAAGCAACAAACCGCTACTTGATTGAGAGTCACACAACGAGAAAGATCAGCGCTCTGTCCCATTTAGCGCAACAGAATTCACAAAGATTGAATGCAGTGGAAAAAATCGACCGTTTTCAAATTAACAGAATAGTCCGAATCGAGGGGACACAATATTAACTTGACATTTATTGCTGCGATTCGCCATGTTCTGACAATTCTCCATTTATTACAACGTTACTCTCTTTTTTTAGCTAGTACAAGCAATTGATTCTTCCCAATTATTCTTCATTCTCTCGTGAGCTTCTCCTTTTCTCGTTTTATTTCACCCTTGTACATCTACATTCCCTTGCCACTTCCATTCTTCATCACTCACTTTAAATCATTCTCTTCCACTATCTTAACGTATGTTCTCGTACAGGCCTACCTTCATTTTCTTTTTTTCTCTTTATCCTCAAACACTCTTTTTTCAGCTTGTTTTATGTCTTATTCAGTTATGGGATAGACTCCCTTTCAGTTAATAATCACAGTTAGCTCTTTCATTATTGAATCTTCGTGTCTTTCCAATCAACAGAAAAAGTAATTGGAAATCATCTATACACTTCATTTTGATGAGAAATTTATGCCTAGAAGATGTATAATTATTATACCCGTATATCATAAACTATGGAATGTAAAAGTATGGTGCACAATATTCATTTAGGTAAATATCAAAGCTCCTCTTTCAACAATACCAAGTGTTCAACGAGTTCAAAATATATACATATAAATATAATTATAATAATTATAATATATTTTTGTGAGGGTGATGCCCACATGGGCTCTTGGGCCTGTGCGTGGGTAATGGGAAGGATGATGATGAGAGATGAATGGACCTACTGCTTTAGGTGGGTTCCGAACCACCGGGAAGCGATTTTTGAGGCTCATAAATTGAATTCAGAGGAACCGGTCACCATTACAACGGTGGTGGTAGAGGCACGTCGCTTATCTAATCTCACCGATTAGACGCTCTCTACCACTGGGACAAACCGCTTCCCATTATAAATATATATTTTTTCAATATATTCAAATGTGATTTATTCTTCTTTACATGGTTCAATAAGTAGTTATAAAGTATTTATCTATTTATCCACTATTTTATCTACATTGATAATGGCCTAATGTGCCGAAGCATGTCTGTGTTTCAATAATTTTATAATTTTTTTTGAAAGGGTGTTCTGATTTTTATTTATATTTTTTTATTTATAAAGTGATATTTTGAGTACAATATCTCACGTGTCTCTGAGGACATAAGACCAAGAAAAAGTTTATAAAACGATTGTCGGAAAAGAATGACGAAAATTAGAAAATTGGATAAGGAGACAATTTAGAAAATAGAGTAGTTGAGTTATTCACAGCAAGAATTCATTGTTACTATAAAACAGATACGATAAATATCAAGTTCACTTGATATAAAAACTAATGAATTTTTGTTAAATAATATAAAATAACAAATTAAATCATGTAATGCTTGGAAAGGAACAGATATTCAAGAATATTATAGACTTCTTCGACACTAGTTCAAATTCCTTTATTTGGAGGTTCGTGACATAAAGTTTCACCATAATATGAGGAGTAAATGAAAATTCTCAGTATTATAAAGATGGTTAAAACGAGTGACTCAATTCTTTTTTTTTTTTGAGGGTGATGCCCACATGGGCTCTTGGGCCTGTGCGTGGGTAATGGGAAGGATGATGGTGAGAGATGAATGAACCTACTGCTTTAGGTGGGTTCCGAACCACCGGGAAGCGATTTTTGAGGCTCATTAGAATTCTATTCTAATTGAGCAGGTCTCTTCATCATAGAGAAACTCCTCCTGTTTCAATAAGGCTTATCGATTACATCTGAGCTTGATAGGCAGTATAATGCCGTCACTTGCACCGCCCACAGTCATAACGTACCACATAAACCGAGTTCCACATAAACTGAGTTCAAGTTTCATTTGGACGAAGCAATCTACTTGGACCCAGTAATTCAAGATAAGTGCATGTGCATGCATCCGCAAATGCATGACGTAATCCAGGCATGCAGCGTCCAACTTTGTTGAGGGGCTTATCATGTGATAAGCCAGCTTCACTCGCATCTCTTCTGTCCTCCCCCCTCTTCTCTATTCCCTTGATCCTTCCTACTCGTCCATTTAATTTTCTCTACGGCATTTGTGGGTCTTGCTAAATTACAATCTAATCCCGCAATGAGCATGCGCGACAGTCAAGATGGCTGCTGTTTTTGGAGAAATATTCAGTTGTTGGGGTTTTGTTAGTAGTAAACTCCTGAACCAGCATTTTTTAATAGAAATTTATCGGATATTATCGTTCTTGATAGTATTCAACTTGTGGTTCTTATTATAAAGCGGTTTGCACATGGTTGCAATTTACTTTCAAGATAATACATCAAAGAAGATACATTTTTAAATTTGGAGAATTGAGTAGAATGGTGTTGTATCATTATTGTTGGGGGACGTTTCAATCTTGATTCCAAATCTATACTAAATTTGATTAATTTATTACCTTGTAAATAATTTGAAATGTTTCATCTCGATAGCATTCCAGGAATATTTTGAAGCAAGAACACACAAATTGAAAATGAGTAAGTCACATGAGCAAACAAGACCACTGACTAGTATGGAGTATGGACCGTATCAATAATTTAGTAGTAACAAAATCTCATCTAACTATTCATTCAATGGCATCTGCCGTCTTGTTCGTCTTGTTTAAGCTCACAGCACCACTGAATCAATCACTAATTACTTGAAATGATGTATTTGAGTTGCAGGAACTTGTATGTTCACAAACAAGCGTTACTTGAACGACTAAAGAATAATTCTTCCGATTCATAGGTGTTGAAAAGCGCTTTGACACGCAAGTCATGGCACAAACAATAATTATAAGAACCTTCAAGATTCTTGAAATTAATCTTTTAGGATTGATTAAGTTCACTCAACAAGGAGGGGTTGAAGTAGAAAGTGAGCAATGCGCCGTATTGTCATCAAGCCAGGCTGGAGGTGACGCTTTCTTGGACGCCATTAAATCTTGATGACATCCAAGAGACATCGACTCTGTACTAGCTCCATGTAGAGCGAGCGTCCTAGCTCATTCCAGACTACAGTGCACACTGCATGGCAATCCATGCATTTTTAATGCTTTGCATTCGCTATTCAACCGTCTTCTACATCTTTCTCTCGGGAGAAGAAGAAGAAGAAGAAGAAGAAGAAGAAGAAGAAGAAGAAGAAGAAGAAGAAGAAGAAGAAGAAGAAGAAGAAGAAGAAGAAGAAGAAGAAGAAGAAGAAGAAGAAGAAGAAGAAGAAGAAGAAGAAGAAGAAGAAGAAGAAGAAGAAGAAGAAGAAGAAGAAGAAGAAGAAGAAGAAGAAGAAGAAGAAGAAGAAGAAGAAGAAGAAGAAGAAGAAGAAGAAGCAGAAGAGGAGGAGGAGTAGGAGAAGAAAAGAATGGCAATGGTTCAAACAACTTCAAGAAGATGAGGTACAACAGAAAGGACAAAAAGAGACAACAAAGAGGAGAGGAACAAGTAAAGAAGAGAAAGGAGAATTGATGAGATGGAAAGGAGAAAGTCGGGAGAGATTTGTGGGACTAAGACGGAAAGCGATTACAGTCTTTTGCGCAGAGGAACTGAGTTTTACGTTTTAAAAGGATGAAATTCACAAGGCGCTCTAAGTACTTTTCCCTGAAAATATCTGCATTACTTTCAGATTGTTAGGATTTGTCGCGAATGGAACCGATAGTCAAGGAATAAAATGGATAATCGGGAGATTGGATCTAGAATAAAGCCGATTCAGAGAATGAAATTTTCCTTTAATGTTTGGTTAGAATTGAAGTTTTTAACTGCTCATTTTGTTGATTGTGGATGATAAAGATGCATAATGCTGGTATGAGTAATCTGTTTATAACGTGAAATCAATTTAAGCATGCAGGTACGCTGTACGCTGGGTTGAAGTGAACAATCGAAATATTTTCAATGAACTTGAAAAGTTTAAACATCAAGACTGATAAGACATGAGAGCAATAAGTAAGCTTTTCAGTAGAATAACCGCGAAGGGGAATTTTCAATCTGAAAATCTCATTTAGAAAATCACAACTATGGCCATTAAGAGAAGAGTACTGAACGAAGACTAGAACTACTTATTCAGTAGAGTGAGAAGCTGAGGGGTGGGTGATGATGCTTCGTCTTGAATTGTTCGGAGACCATTAGAGCTCTTATCTCACTAGTTGCTACAATTGTGAGAATTGCATATAGTTGCAGATTCACAAGCACTTACAATATGAAACTCTGTGTTCTACTTCTAGAGTGGTTGCAATTTATGACGCTGAGTAAAACGATATTCAGGAGTCCCAAAAAAGTAAAGTGCTCCGGAAAGATCGAGAGCTTGAATTGGCTGTAAGCTGGCATCTGTGAGACGTCTCACCGGAATCTCAACTCGAGAAATATAAATACTTTTCGCTTTTCACAACGCGGCGAAGTTCAATTCGAGTTTTTGCTGAAATTTTCTTCATCGTCAGAAGCTGCTGTTGTCCATAACTTTTTTCCGAGCGCCGGTAATAATGATTTCTCACTTCGTTTCAAGAAAGAGTGGAAAGTTTGTATTCAAGAAGTTGGGAAACCTTCAACTTGTACAGGAGAGATTATACCGATTCGTATTTCAAAGGGAAATTCAGCAAGATTGAAAACCGTTATCACTCCACTCAAAACTCTACCGTCTCTTTCAAGAAAGCTCCTCCAGTGTTTTATCCGATCGATACACCTTACAACTCTTTAATGAAATACATTAATGTTTTATCTCAACACTTAGTTTTTCGTGAATGGAAGGAATTCGAGTTCAATCTCGAAACACAGTTTCACATGAAAGAAAGCAGAGAGTTATGCTTCTATCTTGATACATAAATACACGTTAATGAAATTATTTTTTCAATGCATTACATGTTCCGACAATGCATTTGAAAATGACTATAAATAGTCGAAACATGTAATACATTGAAAAAATAATTGAAAAAGGGTACTTTGATAATTATTGAAAATAAAAAAACAGTAATAAAAGTAGCCCTGAGATAGAGGAAACACGTTAATGAAAGTATTTCAGGTTTTATCACGAGGCACTTCTGGATTTATCACAAGATACTTGGGTAATCAATAATAACAAATTCATATACTTACCTCTTTCTAAGCAGGTACCATTACTATAGACCTATTATCCTACCGCTCTACTCTCTTGAACTAATTAATTGAACTGAGATATATATTTTGTAATAATTGACCTGAGAGATATTTAAATAATAATTGAACATTAGTTATAGGATTGATTCGTACTTCGTTAGAATGGAAACTACCATTAACTATCAATTCCATTAATAAATAGATTTCTTTCATTGATAACTTTCGCACCTTCAGGTTCTTTGAACTTTTTAGAGCGTAATATGGAAAATGAAAGAAATAATTGTTGAGAGACCAAGTGGAAGAATGTGAGCGAGAATACGTGAGTGAACGATGGAGTGATGAGTGGGGGGAGAGGGATGCGAGTTTGAGATAGTTTTCTGCCATCACCATCATCATCATCATCTGGTGCGCCCAGGGAAAGATGGCGAATATTTTCATCCTGGAAGCGAAAGACGTGACTGACAGCCAAAGGAGATGGAGATGATGTAGAACAGTGTGGAGAAAGAGAGAGAGGGTGAACAGAAGCCTCCGATTAAAATTCAGAGCCTTTCTCGTAGCCTGTGACATCTTGACAGCTGTTGTTGGAGAAAGAACCGGTGTATAAAGAGAGAGAGAGAGAGAGAGAGAGAAGAAGAAGAAGAAGAAGAAGAAGAAGAAGAAGAAGAAGAAGAAGAAGAAAAAGAAGAAGAAGAAGAAGAAGAAGAAGAAGAAGAAGAAGAAGAAGAAGAAGATTAAAGGAGAAGAAAAAGAAGAGGAGAAGAAGAAGAAGAAAAAGAAGAAGAAGAAGAAGAAAAAGAAGGAGGAGAAAAAGGAGAAAAAAAAGAAGAAGAAGAAGAAGAAGAAGAAGAAGAAGAAGAAGAAGAAGAAGAAGAAGAAGAAGAAGAAGAAGAAGAAGAAGAAGAAGAAGAAGAAGAAGAAGAAGAAGAAGAAGAAGAAGAAGAAGAAGAAGAAGAAGAAGAAGAAGAAGAAGAAGAAGAAGAAGAAGAAGAATAGCAGGAAGAAAAATGACAAGAGGAGGTTGATAAAAGAGAAGGGGAGGTTGATAAAAGAGAAGGGGAGTGTGTTACTTATAATGAGATGTCTGATAAAAGGTAAGGAAGAGGACATGCCTTTTCTAACCTCGCCGCGAGAAATGGAAAATTCACCTTTCACCAAACTCATACATCACTGCTGCTGCTTCGTTCTAATATTGTCTTCATCACTGTTCTACGTACAATGTTGAAGGTTTGAAGCTTGACAATCGTTTAGTTACGGCAATCGTTTGGTCGGGCGACTTCAGAGTTGCAAGTGAGGCATATCAACCTTGACAAGAGCATATTACTTAAGTAGCTCTTCTCTCTTCGCTTCTGATTACTTCTTGAAAGTTTTAATGGAGCTTGGAAATAAACTGTAATCGAAAGAGGCTCATCAATCCAGAATGAGTTTTGTGCTATCTGCTATTGCTGCTTCTCCTGTTGCTTCCCCCTTTTCGCTATTACTATTATTCTTGTTTTCTACTTATTTTATTCTTCTCATCTTCTCCTTTCCAGAAATAAGCAGGGATGAAAAGAGGTGAGGAGCTAGGGTGGAAGGTATTTCTACGACAATTATTATTGTAGATAGAAACGTCCCTTTTATCACATCCCGCTCAAGGCCGAGTATTAATGGAAAGGATATCCTCATCATCCTTTCCCAAGAATGGACATATATATGTATAAACTTCGCCTTTTCACTAAGATAACTCACACTCCTCATTTCATATTGCAGAACCTCGAATCAAAACTTGTATAAATTTTGCATTCATTACATCACCGTTTTTTGTATTTTTACTAGAAGTTTCTATTTTGTGAAATTTGATTTTGTTTTACTCATTTATATTACCATGTAGAATCTAAGCTGAATTTTGTTATCTATTTGAATTGAGTAATCTAATCTACTCTAATCTCGTTCCCTTAATTTAAGAATTTGCAACTGTTATAGGCTGCTATTGAAATTATGGGTTACCACCAAGTAGCTGTACAATAATAGCCTACTTGTAAACGATATTATACGAGTAATAAAATAAGATTTACCAGTGCAAAAATATAAGCTATATTTATTTATAGGCATTTAAGTACAGTAAAAACCAGAATGATTACTCCACTCAATATAAATTGTAATATATTTTTACAGCCTATCTTGAGATAGGTAGGTATCTTAGATATCTAAGATAGAGTGATCCATTTTTAAGTGTTTATCATAATCTTACAAAATCTTATTTTCAGGTGAGTTTGGAAACCACTTCAGATATAACGAGAATCAAATGTATATTTTTCAACATTTCATCATAATTAGTAAGTTCTCTACTTCTAATATCAATCTAATAAATTATTTTAAAGTAAAGACGTTCTGTATGATAGAAGAAGTTAGAAAATTGCAATTTCATTTGAAGACTGAAAGAGGTTCTGAGAATTTCTTATTAGAATGGATAAATAATAGAACTTTAGTTTGTTTTCGAAAATAATTAATGTCCCAACTAACTTTGACAACAAGATGGACAATTTGGAAGTCATATTCACAGTTGTACAAGTGAGAACAAGATTATTGTAGATAGACTACTTGAACAACAATACGTTTAATATTGTAAGATTGTGGACAAGCAGGAGGTAATGAGATTGTGATTTTTACTTCACATATTAAAATTTTCTATTTGTTACTCGTCCGGTAGTATTAATCTCATGTTGAAAAGTTCACTCAAAAGTTGAAAATTATTCACTTAAAGCAGTTCGTGATGAAGAACTTCTCATAAATGTTCACTCAATTTTCATCGGCAACCAACAAAATTCATCCTGCTATATTCTCTCAGAATGAAACAAATTCATTCAACTCACTCAAGTAAACCCTTCATATTTCTACAAAACAATTCATTATGATGTCAAACAAGAACTAACCAATCTAATACTCGCTGTATACTCTATCAAAGGTACCTTCCACAAAGTCTACAAATAACTAAAGCAACAATGGACATGTTTCCTGAATAGACAACAGAGGATCTATTTGAATGGAGGAATGAGAGAAATTTGTGAGAAAAAGAAAGATTACTTATATTTATAGACAGTAGAAATAGAGAGATAGATGGAGAAAATGGGGAGAAAACAAGTTTACAAAATGGTAAAACAATAATGGACAGATGTGTCCTGAATAGACAACAGAAGATGTACTTGATTATATGGATGAGAGCGATTTGTGGAAGGAGAAGGGAGGAATGAGGGAAATAGTGAGAAATTCGAGAGAAAAATATAATGAAACGAGGGAGAAAAAGTGGTAAAGGGAGAGAAAGATGAAGAAGGAGAAGAGGGAGAGAAAGATAAAGAAAACAGAGATAAATATGGGTGAAACAGAGATGTGATCCATGTCAACACAGATTTGGCAAGTTTTGTCCCAGTTTCAACAATGGCAGTGGTCCCACTTGTAGTTCTAGGGCGGAGAGAAGCAAGTTACTCTGGAGATTTGATATTTCGTCGCCGCTCGTCAAATCCCAGCCATTTGTACAGTAAGCTCACACAGTGAATACAGTGGCCACCCTCTCACTGTATTACTGCATTTCTGTATTTCACCCTCTATCTGACTGTATTTCTGTCCATGTATCACAATATCAAATGTTTGCATTGGATCGGTGTATTCAATGAACGTCAATGTGTACATTGGTAACAGGAGCTTAATGCTTGATTAAAGAGGATGGACAAATATTAGTTCATATTACATTAATACATTACTGAACGTGTTTCAAAAAGTGTACATTTTAAGGTTTAAAACAGTGGCGGATCCAGGGGTGGGCTGGGTGGGCAGCTGCCCCCCCAGTTTTCATGGGAATTTTTTCAATTGTTTTTCTAGTTAGACGCACATAATATAATTATTTCTAAAATAATTAATTTAGTGTGGACTAAAATCATAAAAAATAATTTAATGGTTTATAGAATAGATAATATCTGTTATTGGAAGTTCATATGGACTTTCTAAGCCTGATTGAAAATCCTCACTCATGTTATAGTTTGGTACTTCAGTCAAAGAAGCTTGCCGATATATTCCATCAATTAAGGTTATTGAGTCCTCCAATCTACAATGAAGTGGATTATGATGATTGCATCATATCTAAAATATCATTACAACGTAAATAGGCTACCGGTAATCAGTCTAACTTAATTTGATGATTTTTTTTAAGTTGAAAATCTTAATGCCTTGAAAACCTGGCTTTATTTTATTTAAAAATGTAGTCTTGAGGTTCAAAAGTAGATAGTTTGGCAATAAGTTTCACCAACTATTGAGTTAATTCCAAATTTTTCATACTACACAGAGTGTTCCAGAAGGAATGTGCAATACTTCTTAAGCTGTTTCTTTACACCAAGTAGGGGAAAAAGTTTCGTGGGACATATCACCAAAAACGCTTTGTTACCGCTTAGATAACAATTTAAATGTCTCAAGAAATATTCATTTTTCTATTTTTTCACTGGCTTTATTCAGATTCTAAAATTATTTATTCCTATGTGAAATGGAGTTGTGAATCTGAGGAATTCAGTGACTGTTTTATGAGGAGTTTTTAACTTGAATGGTCATTGAGATAATAGAGCAAATATGCTACCATAATTTTTTATTTTCAATATTGATAGAAGTTGAAGAGAATCAAAAGATATTCTGAAGAGATAACAGTTGAATAGCGTTGATTGTGTAAATTTTACCTTAATCTCAGAAATCGCGATCAAAAGGATACAAAACATTGAACAGGTGGAAAATTACTGTAAAGTCGCAATTTCAAGATTTGATTGAGTTTATCACGTCGTAATTTGACATGGTAATAAATAATTTTATAACTTGAATAAAACCTCTAAAAATCAATACTTTCTGAAAAATTTCAATTTCTCTCCATTGTTATCTAGATAACAAAGCATTTTCGAGGGTACCTATGTTCCATGGTACTTTTTTCTCTACTTGGTATAAGGAAACAGCCTGAGAAGTATTGCGCATCCTTCTGAAACACTATGTGCCGTAGTAAGAAACTATTGGATTCAATTCAATAGTTGTTAGTAGAAATTATTGCCAAATTATCTACTCTTGAACCTCAAGAGTATTATTCTTTTAAATAAAATAAAGACAAGTTTTCAAGGCATCAACATTTCCAATCTAGCTCGAAAAATAATCAAATTGAGTTACACTAATTATTTATTTTGTCATGATATTTTTAATTTTTTCCAAGGAAAAAAGATGCCTGGGAACCCTACTATCTAGAGTAGGCACCCACATATCCTTTTATAAACTCCAGCCCCCCTCCCACTAGAAAATTACTCGTGAATTTGAGCCCTTGCCCCCCTCCCCCAGTTTTTCGGGTTTGGAACCGCCACTGGTTTAAAAGTTAATATTTTCCGCATTAGCAATATTTATTCTTGAAATTGATACTGTTCTTAACAACACATTACATTCTAGAGTAAGATTCCGATATTCTGAAAAATATCCCTATACCATTTTAAAGTACCAGATCTCTATCAGATTAATTTGAATGTGATTTGTTATTAATACTTCTGAAATAGATTGTAGGCTAATTCTTCTTGCAGAGCCCTTCATAACCATAGGGCCTTTCAAATACCATCTAAAGAAGAATAATTTTTCAATCGAACTGGCTAGTTCAAAGCAAAATTCATGAGCCCTCTGTACATTAAACACCTCAGATTAAGATCTAGAACTTGAAAGCTTCATTATTGGTCCAATTCCCTATCTAATTGTAACTTAATCATGTGATTTTCTTCTTGAGAAGCTTCATTCTTGGCTAATAAAGAGTAAGTGCCTGAAGATATTGGAATCTCAGTCCGAACTACACTCAAAAGGAAGCTGTCGAGACAGAGATCATGTCTGAATCTTTAAATTATGCGCTGAAGCACTAGAAGTAGCCGAGTGAAAGAGAGCACGATTTATGCAGAGTGCAAGCCTTTATTCGGGCTTCTCATGGTCTGGAAATAATGGAAAGAATCGTTTCAATTTTCCAGCAGCAGAGAATGCATTCTAGTGCTGGCGAAGCGCGCTCACAAGCTTTATTAGATATTCTATTTGAAGCAATAAAAGGCTGCTTGTATTATCTTCAAGCTTGAACATGAATTACGTCCGATCGTCTTGCCGCCTTTTTTTCAGCATTTGCATAGATAATAAGAGCGTGGAGAGCGCATTTTCAGAGCGTGCTCGCTCTTCCGTTAAGATTTTTCGTCGAAAGGAAAGTTGTAATCAGCTGGTTGGGAATTTCCATTATCATCATCCTGTGTGTGTTACCTCCGCTTTGCAAACACGCAACTCAATTTTTTGGTGGAATTAAGACGGGCTTAAATAGAACTCCGCGATCCGCTTTGCGAATCGGTCAGGCATTTGCAAGTGGCACAAATTTCCAATCTGCATTTTTATTGGGTGGCCTTTCAAATGCATCCTGCCCTCGTTCTTCAAAGCTTCAGCTCGAGTGTTTTGATATCTACCCTTTCATACTTATCAGAGCAGATATGTAGGACACTATTCGACAGAATCTAAAACACGATAATGGAATCGTTATAGATATTTTCAAATAACTCAAGTTAAACTCATCTTCTAATTATTATAATAATATGATTGAGAGAGTGCAAGAATAAAAAAGTTATTCAAAGTAAACCCTCTCACGTTTTCAGGCTCTAAATTACTTTTAGTTTGAAAAAGTATTTGATAGAATCATGGTAGTAATGGTTATTACCTAAAATATTTCAATAGAAACAGCCAATGCTACGCTGATATTGTAGATTGAGAGTGTAGATTACAGAGTGAAGACATAGTCTCTTTAGTGTAGATAATGGAGGAAGAGCAGGATGAAGAACGAAGAGTGGTCTACACGTCGTCTAGTCTACTGACTAATTCACCAGTCTTTGTAACCAACTTCTAAAATCTAGGATAGCATCATGGATATTTTCCCTTGATAGTTTTGAAACCATCTCAAAATAATTCAAATCAAGTAGTTGCTAAAAAATCAGTCTGCGACATGATTTTGTTCTGAGAACATCTACACAATCATTACCAATTTAAAATATCTTCTAGCTAGCGAATAATAAAGCTGGAAGACATAATTTTTCTCGAAGGAAGTTACATAGCAGATCTTCTTATTACTATCAAACTGAAGCTAATTCAGACGTTGTCTTCTACCCGATTCGTTTGCTATAAAATCTTATTATGCATCCCATCAGCTGAAAGATACGTTTGTCCTGTTAAATTGGAGCTTTTCCCACTACCAAGCAATTCCTCTTTTGAATGTTATAAGATTCTCTAATTGGCAATATGATACTGAATTACACTTTGATCTTTACCATCCACCTTATTATATTCAAGAAAATTCAAGATAATCTTCAAGGTAACCTCCTTTACCAGCATATTATCGTTTCCAGCTATTCCTTAAATTAGAAAATGCTTTTTCTTATGCACTTGCTTTCTTCTTTTCCTTTTTTAGCAAGCATATCGTCTCTGTCTACGTCTAGAAATTACCTTTGAGATACGTTGTAAAAATATATTGATGTTAATTACTGATTAACTCGAGATTCCTTTGAAGAAAAAATTATCACCTTATACAATATAAATAAAATTAGACTAATCAACAGACAAAAATTAATAACAAACAACGGTTTTGTTGTGTATGTTATTGATAGTGCACAAAACAAAGTGACAGCAGTAGCCGAATGGAAAACAAAATAGAATTTTCTAAGTCTCTACTTCAGTCCGTTATTATTTTAGGAACATCATCAACTTAACGACTAAACCCGATCCAATTCTGAAATATTCAACACAATAATTCATGTTTGTTACGATTCACTCGTGATTGTTGATTTTGCCGATGCATGCTCGTTAACTAAATGTTATAACTAACGAAAAAGATATCACAAATGTGGATTAGACTGAACACATTCCATTGAAATAAACACAGTTTCCATTGTGTGAATCATTTCGTTACAATCATGTTTGCTGGATTTTTCTCCTCTTGCTTTTAGCAAGCATGTCATCCCTGCCTAGGACTTTGAACCACATGAAGAATAGCTGTTGTGGATAGCTATGTGCTATCTCTCTACACTAAAGCAGAATATCTCGATTCACAGTAACAGATTTTGTTACAGGTAACAGATTCCAAAAAGGAAATATTCATTATCACTTTATAGAGTTGTTTCGTTTTACTTAAAGATCATTCCTCCAGTTCATTTTTTCACATTTACTATCAAGTTTATATAGTACAAACATCAGTATTAACTTTCAAATTTTATGATCAGACTAATCAGAATTGTAATGTTTGAACTTCAGATATTCTATAATCAGTATTAAAAAAAAATATGCATATGGCTTTTATTGGGATGGCTCCCATTCACCTTGGTAGCAATCTGGTCAGTAACAAAGCAGTCCATAGTGTTTGTGACAACATCACAATCACCTAGATAAATAATCAGTATCTATCATACAAAATGAGTGCGGAGTAAAATGTCTGTAGTCTAATGAAGAACAACACAATGAAAAGTGGCACAAATTTTATTTTGAATAAATTCAACACTCTATTTTTGTTAATTATGTATATTCTGTAATTAAACATCGATACAAATTGAAATTTCCAATAGAGACTGATAGAAGGAGCAAGAGTAAATGCATTTGTGTAAGCCAAATCCAATTGCTGTATAAATAGGAATCTTCAATGGAATATGATAAGTATTCATAATATTATTATTATCGATTCACAATAATTTGATTCTAGAAACGCTTTTATGCTCAATTTTCTGAGTTTTATTCATTACATCGATTAACCCCCGCGGCAGCCTCGAGAGACGCATTTCATTGGCACTTATTTGTGAATCGAGTTCATGCTACCGACTGAACCAGAGAGCGAGTAATTCAATTTGCACATTACAAAAATTCAATTAAGACGCTTCGTAATTCAAACCTGTAACTGGATGGGGTTGCCCAGCGTCAAATTTCATGCAAGAACTGGGTCGTAGAAAAATTCGACTTTTCAACCTAATTCAAAAGTTATTTATTCCGCAAATGCTATGAAGTTTTTCTCATTGTTTGAATGAAAATTGTTCTCTGATACTACAGAGTGCGGCAACATAACTTCCTCATTTTAAAACTTTACAAAACGCATTGTATGAATCAGAAAATTTTTATTAGTTTTTTATAATATAGGCACATACATAAAGTTTTGTTTTGGAGATCTAAGAACCCAGATCTAAGTTTGCCCAGTTTTGGAGATCTAATCAGTAGGTGACGTCCCCCATTCTCCATTCACTGAGTGAACCAATTTCTGGCGTTTGTCATGCCAGCATAGCTGGCGTTGTGTTGGCAATTTTTTCCTGGATATTAGTCTTTAAATCTTGTAGGGTCCTTGGACGGTTCAAATAAACACGGGATTCCAAAAAAACGTAGAAAAATCACAAAGGGGTCAAATCGGGAGAGCGGGCCGGTCACTTCAAATCGCCCCCAATTGAAATGAGGCGCTCTGGAAAGTGTTCCCTCAGAACAGTCATCATGTCATCGATGTCTTGAAGTGTGTGCCGTTGCACCGTCTTGTTGGAAGCAGATAATTCCAACTCATCTAGTCGTGGGAAAAAATCCTTTAACATGTTTACAAACCGGTACGAATTTTCAAAAATCATTTTCCTCAAAGTAGGCTACCATTCACCAATAATTCCACTTGAGGAAACTATTCGCCACACTGTAATTTCAGGTGAATGCAAAGGCCTATGATGCAATTATCGAGGATTGGTATCAGCACAGTAGCGCCAAGGACCCTACAAGAATTGAAGGTCAACATCCAGAAAGAAATTTCCAACATAGCGCCTGTTGTGCTAGCTGGACAAAAGCCAGAAATCGGTTCACTCAGTGTATGGAGAATGCGGGACGTTACCTACCTGATAAGATCTTCAAAACTGGGCAAAACAAAACTTTATGTATGTGCCTATATTATAAAAAACTAATAAGAATTTTCTGATTCGTACAATGCGATTTATAAAGTTTTAAAATAAGGAAGTTATGTTGCCGCACCCAGTATTATACAAAAACCGATGAGGTGAGAAAATCTTCATCTTTATTCTCTACTTCCAACTGTAACTTCAGTAAGAATTTATAACAAAACAAACAGATAACAAATAACGTCTGATCTATTTATTAAATTTAATCATTATTGGAATCCTGTATATCTAAATTTTGCTATCGAATATAATATTTCTATCGCTGTTTTTATTTCCGTATATTTCCGTTTTATAAACGAATTCAATGGAGAAAATTGCATAGGAGAAAATGCATCCAAGTATACCGTGAAGTGATTCTATATTACAGAGCAAACTTAAAGAAAATCCTATTCCACTTCTCACTATAATAAGGTTTTTGTTTGGTAGTTAATGTTGACGGTGAACATTGTCTAATTATTTGAGAAAGTAACAAATAAGCTGCTTATTTGAAAAATAACAGTAATCGATTGTGTTTTTGAAATCCAATTTGAATGAAGATAATCATAGAGTTCTCTACGTACTCTAGTCAATAGGAAAATCCATATGAAGATTCCACGAATATATCGTATAGATCTATATTTGATTCTATGAATAGAATCTTGTTCTACAAATAGATCATAGAATCTAGTTCCATAAATAGATCATAGAAAATTCCACGAAACAAACCTTGTAATGAAATACGTTACAAACTTGGAGTACCTACATTACTCACCTAGCATAAAATTGTTATCAGTAATCCAACATCCCCATAACTAAGGTATAGCTTACAAGTAATGGGGTTGATGACTATGCACGAAATGATAAATTAAGATTTCAGATATCTAGTTGATATATTTAAAATTGCTATTGTAGGCAAAGGCACTACCTCAGCACATAATACCTACGTTTACAATAATTGTGCAAACCCAATATCCAGTTGTGTGGTTAATGGAACAATTCGATGGGGACTTACGCCCTCCCACTCGCACACTATTGATGTTCATATGTGTTGGCTTGATGTAGAGTTTTCCACCACAATAACAAGCTACAATATAAATGTCGTTGTGGCAGAAATATCCAGTTCGATAAATCATCTTGGAAGGCATTTTTCTTTCTGGTTGAAATGGAAGAATCGTGTATTATGCTTGGGGAGATGTACTTTTTCATGGCACCACATTGCATTGCGCCGGCTCATTCTTCTCATTCGCATTTCGGGCGGCTGCTTTCTTGCCATTTCGAGTAGAATTAGTCTGTTTCATCTTCAACTCACGATTGTATGCTTACATCTGTATGCACTCTGTGTGCATTATGTATGTAATATTGTATGACAACATTCTCCTTCATGATTTTGATTACGAATTGTTATCATCGTGATGTAGCCTATTCGATAAGAACATCACATATGTACGGAAACTAATGTTATTGGAAAGAAAATTTCGAGACTAAAATTATACATTAAATGTATATCATTAAAACAAGAGTGATATGTAAATGAATAACACCCTGTTTGGACGATAAGTCCGTGGGGGAGTCATTTTAGACAAAAAGAAAGTTTCCTTACATAATAACATCAAATGACATCATAATGACATTAAATCAATAAAGAACGATGAGAGTAGGCCTAGGACTTCGGTTTTATATTATTCAATTGGTTATTAATTCATGAACAGTATAATTTGATAACAGCTTCAAATCAATCAATAAGTAATCGAATGCATAAGTATCAATGATTTCATGAGTTGATACATGCAACCAATCAGAAAATGTTTTGTGAGAGAGAAATCATAAGTTTAGCTTATCTCTCCCCTGAATTTCAATCCATAAAGAATATTGATGACTGACTCATAATAATACAAAGAAAATCTATTTTCTTTTATGTTGAATCAATGTAAAAATTAAAATTTTACTCGTCATATCTTCACAAATTGATATTCTAAAGACATCAACCTATTGGTTTTGATATTATATTCTAACCAAATGGATTTTATAATGACGTTAGGCATCGACCAATGAGATTAAGTTGTGGGTGTGGACTATTACTGTGCACCTGAAGTGTACTCGATCGTGGTTGGTCGCCTAAATTTTACTAGCTGGCGTTCAAAATTGCATCCTTCATCAACCAAAGAGTACAGAATGAATGTAATATGTAGTCGATTGTCCTACCAAATTATCTACGCAACTATTCTACAATGCTTATCCATTTTGTAATATAACTGATAGTTTCAAAGTATGTTCTGTTTCTTTCAAAAAATTGATTATGTTAAAATTACAAAATATAATTAATTCCAGAATTGCCAGCGTTATAATGATGTGGATGGTTTTACAGTTATGATGGTGAATGAGTTTTGCACGTACTGATAGAGATAGTGGATGTAATTCCAGCTTCATTGTAAAAATAAAATGAAATATAATCAAATTAATTGGATTATTTTTCTACTCTTTTCAAATGGACTACAAAAATACACATTATATCGATTGAAATTCTACACTGATGATTCTGAATGTGATTAACTATTTTGAAAATTATTTATTGAAGAAGCGTTTGAATATGAGAGGAAGATTCAGTGTGTGTATGCGAGAGCGAGAGAGAAAGAGTTTGTGATAGACTGGTTGATAGGAAAGAAAGATTTGATGAAACGATGGTGGAATGATGCAAGCTACGGTCTCGTTAGATTGTAGATTCGGAATAGAATAGGCCCTGGAAAGGGTCGGACCAATAGCGTTCTACTTCCACCCTTTTCCCACCAGAGTGCGTTAATAACGCAAAATCTACCTCTTATGCCAAGCCTGCAATACCCACAAGACCGATACTTGGTTGCGTACTCAGAATAAAACCCCTGCGTATTATTGGTTGGAAGCTCAGTTCCAAAACCGCTCTTCCACATTCACTCTCTCACTCTCTCTCTCTCTCTCTCTCTCTTCTCTCTTTCTCTCTCACTCACTCTCTCTCCCGATCACTCATTTCATCGGAAGCCGTTCGCCGGTAACAGTCTCTCTAATTATTTCCTACTGGCTCTTTCTCTCAATATCATTTTTTTTGCAACCAGCTGTGACCGTTTTGAAAAATAATATGAGAGCGTTTTTATCCCTCGCAAAATTACCCTCATCTCAATTTTTATTCCTCTTGTCCAATACGTTTCATTATCATGTTCAACTGAAATTCAACATCCAGTATCCGCAACTTTTCTATAGACATTTGATTGGAATAATTTTTTAAAGTGATGCCCACGTAAGTGATCTCCAAACTTGTACATTGGTAATGGATGAATGTTCGTGTGAGAATGATCTGACGGCGATATCCTTGTCTAGAGAATAGATTAAAGTCTTGATAATCAATAAACTATTTTATTCTTTCCATTTAATATGGATAATTACTACAATATCACCTTCACAACCTCTCAAGAAGTTTCCTTTTTTGAAAAGTCGGGACCCATGAGCCATATCCTCTGATATGCCAATCCGGTCATCATGTAACAGTTGAATAATCAACATGAAGCACAAAATTATACACATCTCAATAGAAATACGATTGAATAATGTTCAAGATCTTTCAACCTTTTGACCTTATTTCATTTTAATACATGATTCACCTTGTGTATCTTCTTGAAAGGTGATTGAGACGTGGACATATAGCTTATTAAAATGTTGGAGGCGGACCACATGTTTAGCCTTAGCTACAAGCGATAAGCAACAATAAATTTTAGATATGATACAATTAAAACTAAATTCAACTACCTTCTTAGCCTTCTACCTACTTTCTTAGTGAATTTTTACAATTTGTTTCTTGTCAATGTATTAGTTAACTGCTCGAAATTTCAAGTGAAGTATTGGTTATCTAAGACGGTGCTATCAGAAATTAAATTTGGCCTAAAATTTATTATTTGTCGTTGTGAAAAGTAAGAGTTTGTATTGTACTACCAACGCTATCTATCGTTTGGAAATGTAAACCAGTAAGCTACTCTAGCATCGTCCGTGCTCGACTCTCATTGGTATGTTGTCTCAAATGTTGAAATGGGAGTGGGAAAGGCTCGTCCAATCACAGAGCCCCTTAGCTCAACAGAGAAGCTCCACCATTTTCTTCCTGATGGATTCCATTTTTTTGCCTTCCGTTCCAACTTCCTACTTTCAAGCTCGACTGTTATTGGTGGGTGAGCTGTCAGAAATTGTTCGAAATGGGAGTGGTCAAGTCTCGTACAATCGAATATTTCAATGGAATAGCTCACGGAGAGCTTTACTATTTTGCAAACTGAGGCATCCATTCTGTTAGCCTTCTTGATTCCTACTTTCATCCTCATATCATCCTCTATCATTGGATAGTTTCCTGAAGTAAAGAAAATAAGATTTAACGAATATTGTCCTATCTTATCAATAGAAGAGCTTCTAATTTTTTACAGAGCCATAATTTTTCTTGATACCATAAACTGATTGGATAAAATGATGTCGAATTTCACTGATCTGAAATGAACAATGAATGAATCGACAATAAATCATCTTTTCAATCAAAATAATCAGACGTTTGAAGATAATTTCATCTAACATTGTTAATCTTATGAGTAATCACATAATATGGATCTGTAAATTTAAAATGATAGGCATATTTATGCGCCTAAATCCAGGAATTGAAGACCAGGCTTTGGTCAATTGCCTGCTTTTTATTCCTTATGTTTATTACTTGTTATTGATGTATTTTTGCCAACTCGAATAAATTAATGAATGAATATATTGATCTTATCTATAATAAATTACTAATGCATAATTCACCACTTATTAGCAGCTTGATATTTTTCAAGTAATCGGGTACGGTACTCAACTCAATTATTAGTTAACCGACTCTATTATTATGAAACTTTGTATGTTTGAATGCAACAAAAATCATTACAAACAGCAATAGAATCAATTTGAGGGTAATTGGCTATCTTGTTTCAATTATTAAAGTCCAATAACAAACAGAGGGGAGGGCGTGGCCAGTGAAGGGCGCTCTCATAATTATTGATGAAGGTAACGGTTTCAATTAGCTTGTACTATCGATGCCTGATTGCAATAACACAGTTCGCAAAGAGCTAGCGTCAAGTAATGGAAACTAGCGACTACATTGTAGCTTGTTTCAGGTGATACAGTAGATATAGTAGTTGATACAGTAGACTGTAGATATACTATAATTTATAACGTACGTAGTCTATGGTAGTACCTGATGATTAAATGGAAGCCTTATTCCGATATAAATTGTTCATTATTCTGATGTGATGAATAGAGTTCATAGAATGAATCCTCTACCACTCCACTTACTTCTTTGGGGCTGTGGTCAATTATAAAAAGTCAAGAAGGTCAGTAATGGAAATAAGATGGAAACTAGTATGGTATAGTAGAAAGAATTAAATCGCGGTCTTTCCTGGGAAAAAGAATCAATAAAAACAGGATAACAATATTATGAAACAGAAAACATCAAACTCTCTTCCAACACTCGTTGATCAGAGTTCAGCTTGTATCCTTTTATTAAAAATTCCTTGGGAATTGTTGGAATCAATGTTCAAAACTATAGAGACTGTATAATAATACTGTATATTACTTCTGATTATACAGTCTCCATATTTAAAAAAAAAGTAAAATCTTTCTTAAAGGTAAAGGTAGCGAAGGTAAAACTCATCATTCAAAATTAAATTAAATTTGAAGAATTCTACTCTTTTTCAATTAGACCTACGCCCTACTTCAGGTCATATTCATGTTACCTTGTAACTTATATGTGATTGCTATGAAACTGATCACAAACTCATTGACAGTACATGTTCACTGCAATGTACAAGAGTACCTTACATAACACAAAATCATTATTCATGAATAGCTCAAAGCAACCCTCCACTCCAGTAACTATGCTCTACTTTCATAATTAATGTGATTAATTGGCCCTTTGACTCTTGAACACGATGCTCACATGAGTGGAAGGAAAGTGGAGTTATATGAGTGGGAAGGAAGTACAATCGTTTTTTGAAAAAAGTTGAGTAATCTTGGTTAGTAATTTAACTAGCCCGCGAGCAGTCTATCAATAGAGTTTGGAGTTGTGCTCTTTCTATTCAGAAAGCCTGGGTAGCTTGAAATAGGCCACTTGAACCGATCTAGGATCTATGAGATGTCTGGCAGTCCAATTTCTATTGAATTATTTCAATTCCTAGAGATGTGGAGTTTTAATTAATTGAGTTGAGTTAAATTCAGGCAGTCATTTTCATTGGAAGCTCATTTCTCCATCGGTGTCAATAGCAGACTAATTTACAGAGTTTTAGGTATATTAAATTCGAATTGACTTGAGATACACTCAATTTCTACATAAAGTTGATAAAAGTTCAGATCTAAAGTTTATTCCTAATGATTATTATACTATTTTCTTACACCTGTTATCGATTATTGAGTATTCCGCTTCAGGCTATAAATTATGATAACCCAATCTTCCCCAACAATAATTTGAAAGGTAGGGTCTACTTATAGGTTAAGAAGGCTCAAATTCTCAACATTTGGTTCGGTTTATTTTAAGCTTGATGTTTTCAATTACGTCATTATTTTTACAACTGAAAATTATTATTATTATTTTGTGAAATCGATCATTCATAAGATCTGTTTTTTAATAATAAAATTATATTCTGATCATACAAAGTACAGTAAATTAATAAGTAAAATTCATTCAGAAGTCATAACATTACTATCTTCTATTACGAAATTTTTACAACACTATTCTCCAATACCCTCAAATACTAAAAAAAAATTGGTGGATTAGAAAAGAATTGTGTGGCAGGAATACTCTGAAGAAGTGGGTGAAGCTCTTGAGGAATGGAATTCCCCACTGAAAATGGCACTTCAAACTATCAGACGAACACTGCGGAGTGGTAGGAATATATAGGTATAGGAATAAAGTTCGTGTGAAGAGCCAGACTCCTTTTTTTGAGTAAACCACAATTTCGATACGCCAGGGAATGCACTTGGAGAATAGACCCGACAAATCGATCAAGTGACAAATAATACCTGTCACGAGCATCCAGCCAACTGTCACTGTCTCATCGCTCTTTTCCCGCTTTTTTCTGTTCGTTTAAAGTCGATGAAATAACTTGCTGCAACTCGAGATAAATTGCAAAGTTGGAGGAAAACTCGGTGAATTTAATCTCGGTTCAGCATTATTTTGTAATTCTCTTTTTGCTGTCTCTATTAATTCATGAGAGATGTACAGTAGTGGGAACTTTGCTTTTATAGTCCCTACCTCTTCAAATTTGAGAAGGAATACTTCTAGAAATTTATTTACATTCTCAAATGTATCAAACAGCTAATCAGATTGATTGATTTGAATGCTAAAAATATTGTATTAAATATTCAGGGTGTTTCAGGAGGATTGTGCAATACTTCTCAGTCTGATTCCTTACAACAAGTAGACTAAAAAGTTCCATGGGACCAACCCCCAAAAACGCTTTGTTACCGAGATAAAAATGGCGGAAAATTGAGATTTTTCAAAAAAAAATTATTTTTATAATTTTTAGAGGCTCTACTGAGGTTCTAAAATAAACAATTCCTATGTAAATTTAGCTGAGGAATCTAATGAAACCAGTCTGAAGTCTGTTACTCTAACGGTTATCGAGATAATTGAAAAAATATGCTTGTAAAACGCCAATTTTTAAACAATAAGGGTTATAACAGGTTAATGGATGTTGAAGAGAGTCTGATTCTAAAGAAAAAGTTAAATGGCAGCAATTGTGTAAATCTCGCCCAAATCTCAGTAAAGCCTCTAAAAATTAGAAAAATAAACATTTTTTGAAAAATTACAATTTTCCGCCATTTTTATTTTGGTAACAAAGCGTTTTTGGGGGTTGGTCCCATGGAAATTTTTTGTCTACTTGGTGTAAGGAATCAGCCTTAGAAGTATTGCACATTCCTCCTGAAATACCCTGTACATTGTCAAATTTTAGTTGAATGTGATGAAAAAATTGTATGCATTATAATTATAGATTCAATTCGAAAATTTTAATTTTAATTTTTTCTTAGCTTAGAACAGTGAAAGTTATAGAAAAACTTCCTTTTCTGAGGTTAGGCCTTTCCTATAGTCATAAATTCGATTCTGATATAACTGGTTCCAATATTCAAGGCGCTAAGGCTAAATAAGTTTGATAACTACCACAATATCACCTTTATAGCTACTTTTTCTCAGACTACTCAACAAGTGGAAGAAGTCTGTCCAAGTCTGTTCTAAATGCAGTATTAGGCTAGTGTTATCACCAAAAACCGATAGTAGAATTTGTATAGAACCATATAGTTGAACTTGAATTAAACATTCGAGCGTAATTAATTGGATGGAGTTTGTTGAAATACAGGCTAAGTAATATAAACTTATAGTTGACCTGAGATTGATAATATGCAGCAACTGAAACCGATTTCTTAATGTTTCATAGATCTGTGATTTGACGATATCTTGTCTTTTCAATAAATAAGGATAACTACCACAATATCACCTTCACAGCTTCTCAACAAATAAGTTTATGGAGCTTCAATAAATTGTATATTCATCTTAAAAATGTATTTTAACCTCTATTCCAGATAGATTTCTTATCATGATGTTTATTTGCTTCGAAACAAATCTTCTAAACAAATCCCCGAACCCCATACAAACTCCACTGCTCTTGACTGTCCGCTATTTATTGATGGGTGAGTTCTCTGGGTCCTAAGCGAGATATATTCATGACTGGGTTTGAGCCCCCGCATTATATCCATGTACATTTAGGCCTATTCTATGTATATGTATGTGTAGCGGCTCAAGCCAAGCGCGCTCCAATGTAAACACAAACAGACCCATCAAAACAATTCAGCCATTAGCCCTGTCGACCCCTAAGCCTTATTATTCTAAGCTCCCCCTACCTCTCACCCCCACAATTTGAATCATTGCTCACTCATACCATTTTCTGTTGAGTGCAGTGATAGAAGAGTGTGTCACTGCAGTCGAATGCTTTGTAAATCATTTTGCAAACCTCGAAATAGCCATTGGAATACTGTACAAGAGAACTATTTGGGTGATTGATTTTTTATAAAGGATATTCCTAGTGCTAGAAATTGAAGTGGTTTTATCTCTTCCTAGTGCTATATTGGCTAGTGCTGAACTGTGCTATTACTGGCTAGTTAGGTACTAGCCGGTGATTTGAACGTTCAAGGAACAGACGAAACCACCACTTAACTTTGGCACCAGCATTACTGGAATCCACTTAAGGGATCGAATATGGGATGTGAAGAAGTCTGGCGAGACTACTCAGCTGTGAACTCAGTTTCTTGGGAAATAAAGAATGAATTGCAATATTTTCCTCATCTATGGTGTGGGTTGGGCGGTTATAGAGTAGAAAATTACTCTTATCTCCTGGGTTCTGGGGCCCATTGAGCTTCTTAAAACATAGGCTGGAATTCACCTTTGAATTCTAATATGTTCTGCAGTATAAATATGTTATTTTAACTTTTTGACTTGTGCTTTGGTGTTTTTGGACTTTCAGAATTGAGAAGAACTTTCCCGGATCGAAATTACTGTGAAAATGTACATATACAAGAACCTCTGTTACCTATGAAATTCAAATTAAATTTTTCTAGTCACATGACCAAAATTGCTTTTTTGTGATTGTAGGAAATATACACAAATATAAACAAATACAGGTACAATAGAAATAGGGAAGCATGTGGAGAGAATTCGAATTCAACAAAAGGGAAATCATGTGTGTGTATGATATAGACATGACTATTCCATTTTAGAACTATATTTTACACTATCATAAAGAGTAGATTATAAAACTATAATTGTGAATTATAGAACTCAATAATTCTGATGATGGAAAATGCAGGCTTTATAACTTATTATGCTTTTGTAAATGGGGAAATACAGTTCCCATGTAGTTCAAGTTCTGTATTAACTTTAAAAGTTCAATAATAAAAGCAAGCTTGACGGTCCTGATGAAGGAAATTGCAGGCTAATAAAGATATACATAGTACATGCATATATGTATATTAGAGTGGAAGATATGGTTCCCATAGCGTTCAAGAACTGTATTAATTTCAAAGAGTTCAAGTGCATGTTAATGAACAAATTATACTGATGCCAGAGATCATTTCAAGTAACACTTGGCTGTCCTTTCCTGGAAGCCGAGCTAGTTAAATAAAAGCAAATGAGTCGCAAAGAGAAGTTGGCTGGCTTCTGTTCAGGTCGTTCAAGGAAAAGAGGTGGTGGAGGAGGATGAGAAGGTGGAGAAGGAGGTGAAAGAGTATACAGCGACAAAGGAGGAGGCGATGGCGTAGGAGTGGAAAGAGGTGAGAATATGATCATATAAGAGAACAGAAAAAGAGAGAATATGGGAAATTTCCGAGAAAGAAAATATCGAGATCTGCACTAGTTTGTGCAGCAGTGGCGGAGGAATTTGCATGCGAATATGTTTGGGCAGATGCTGCTTCCTGATATCCCTCAAGATCTTTGGCTGCCTCTCTAGTGCACTATGGAGTATGGTGAATAAACTATAATGCTCCACGTTATGGCGCCATAACCAAGAATAAAAGCGTTGCTGCTTTTTTTCTAGTTTTCAGCTCAACCTCGCATGAGCTCCACTGTTTTCAGTAATAAGCTGTACAACTTGGCAACACTGGTGTGCAGCAAGAGTTCATTCAACATTTTATTGTTTTTTTCAAGGCGGCATATTTCCAAAGTTCTGTGATAGAAGTTTCATTCCTCTAGTGAATACAAAAAATAGAAGATTTCATATACATTGAAAAATTTAATGTGTTTCTTAACAGAGTTTGAATAATTGAAATTGCATCAAATCCAAATTAGAATAATTTTGAGTACTCAGAGCTTAGATGATAATTACTTGGGGTGTGGAAGTATTTAAAAAATATTTCATATAAGCCCTCTAATTATTGAGTCTATTCCCATGAGAAGTAGACATCTATCCATGCACTGAACTGTTCGTCACAAGAACTTTGCACTACAATGTCAAATAAATTTCTTGATTAATATTTCAGCATCTCAAAAATATACTGTACCATTGAAAAGTCTTCAATTATCATTATTTTTCCAATTTTCAAGTTATGGGAATGAATTCACCATTGAAAAAGCTAGGCTAATGGACCACACCAACTTGAATCAGTAAATTATCTGATAGTTTGGAATAAAGTTCAATTCAGCACATAATTCCAAAAGCTTACAGCAATTAAATGGGAAATCATTGATTCGACTTCTGAATTTTCACCAAAAACAACATGATCTGATCATAAACTTGGATTAGTCATCATGTTGTACGATGTGAACTAGTTTTCAAGAATACATGAGCCACCCAATTACAAAAGTTCAAGTCCAAGACGCAATTAGAGTCGAAACGTAAGATGCCTTTCGCATTTGGAACTGTCGTCTTGAGCTTGTTCCGTTAATAAGGAGATAGCGAGCGAGCTCCAGTCGAGAGTAGTGTGAGTTGCTAGTTTTCTCTCGCGCTCAGAAGAGAACACACTCGCTTAATCCTCTCAGACATAGACTTCTCCGAATAAGGGAGAAAATACATATCCTCTGCATTACGAGCTCTTTACACTTCACATAAAATGGCAAACATTCTGAATACAAAGGAACTGCATTTGCGAAAGATACAGTTTCACGTGTTACTCGTCTTCAGTTTGACTATAACTTGATCCATCAATCACAAACAAGAGATTCATCGTATGTTCGATAAAAGGATAATAATTCAAAGGAGTTGTTACTATTCAATAGTCTTCATACTACCTTCTTCGTTCATTGCAAACAATGTTGAACATGTTTAACCTATTCCACCATCAATATAGCAATATAAGTACTAAATAAAACAATATAGCAATATATGTATTAAGATAAGAAATAATAACATTATAAATTTCTCGATCATACTCATAATTTAATAATGTTATATTACTTGTAATCGAAATGTGTAATTCATGAATTCAAATTACCCTTCAAGTATTAACATTGAATGGAAAATCTATAATTCGGCAACGTATATATACATCTATAAGGAACAAAATAATAATCAACTCCACATCTAGAATCCTTGATTCACACTCAAACATACTTCTATCATTCTAAAGATTTGAAACATTAACATCATTACTATTCTACCTTTATGTTTCAACAACTTTCAATGATCATGCAATTTTTTGAACAGTCAGATTGGAAAAATATGAGCTCTGCCACTTTTCAATGCAGTTTCAAATGAAATTTTCATTTTCATAACCAACAAAATAGGAAAGAACATGGAATAAGAAGCATTAACTCAGACTAAATCATAGTTTGTTAGTTTCCTTTGACTATCTCGAAAGTGGAGCCAGACCTCTTTGTGAATTTCACAAAATTACATTCCACGTTGGAAGTGTAAGAGTAAATTGCAGTTCAATTCACGACTCAGACTACCAGAGAATGTAAGTAATATGCACACTCGAGCATTCGTACCGATGCGCTTTCAATTTTCAGTAGTTGCGGTGAGCATAGTGCTAGAGAACGTGAAACGCTATTTTATTCAGGAAAAGCGGCGCAAGAGTGTCTCTTTTGAAGAGAATAAGGCGAGCGTGAAAACGCGCGTCTGCTAATAGAGATAAACGCCGCGGTGTGACACTGCGTTATAAAACAGCTTGATGTATCGCCTGGCCCCAACGCGCGTTACTAAATGCGTTTCACAGCGCGGTCGCTCTCAAGCAATACATTTGCCGATCCATGCGAACCATCCCTTTTCCCCAACAGTTTCCCACATTAGTTACACTTCAAAAAGAGACTCCCCCTTTTTTAAACGTCATCAACCCCCCAAAAGCATTAACCGGGGAGAATCTAGATGCTCCTGAGCGCTCTGCAAACCATAACGGCTTCTATTACAACTACAATGCCCGGCGAGGTATTTATTCCAGTGGAGGCTGTATTGCACATCCTTAACAATGAACGGACACAAGTGTAATGTAATACTGTACCATGAACTAACTACTCTTTAGAGTAGTATTGTCTTTAGTATTACTAAATTATCGTTCTCTGGCGATTACCTTCCTAATTGTTGGAGAAACGCGATTTGTTAATCGCATCTGGGATTACTTGAGCGATCGAGTGTCGCAAAAAACATGCAAAGTTTGAATAGATGGGAAATGAGTTGTTCTTGTTCATTTAGAGAATAATCTAACCGTTTCTTGAACTCTACCAATAGTTCTGATTGTTACTATTCAGTGTGGAAAACGCACGTGCTCCTTCCATAAGAGTGTAAATGCTTATACTATGTAGTATTTGAAAATAGTATATTCAATGATTGACTCTCAATAATAAATTAATGTTTCTCTGTTTAACGAGTAACAGGAACTGCATATGATATTTCACTCAATAAATGTCATTACGGTATTAGAAAAAAAGAGCTACAATCTTTTTGTCATATTGAATTTTCCAAAATCGGGGGGGCCCGGGGTGTGGAAATTCTGGTTACAGATGAAAGATTTCAATCACTACAAATGTACAGGCCCGGTCCTATAAATGGGCAGACTGGGCAAATGCCCAAGGCGCCAAATTTTTGGGGGCGCAAAATAAAATAGTAAATTATAGAAAGAAATTAGCTACTAGAAAATATGTGACATAATATGCTACATATACAGAGTGTTTCAGGAGGAATATGCAATACTTCTCAGGCTGATTCTTACCCCAAGTGGAGCAAAAAGTTCCATTGGAGATACCCCCAAAAACGCTTTGTTGCTGAGATAACAATGGCGAAAAATTGACATTTAAAAAAAGATTTCATTTTTCAATTCTATAGAGGCTTTATTCAGGTTTGAAAATTATCATTTCCCATGTTAAATTAGCTGAGGAATTCAATGAAACCAGGTTGAAGTTTGTAGCTCCAACAGTTATTGATTAAATTGGGAAAATATGCTTAAAAAACAATTTTTCAACAATTAAGCGTTATAAGTGAATATGATATCATAAATTTTTATTTTTAATAGATGCAAGTTGAAGAGAAACCAGTTCTAAAGATAAAGTTCGATGGCTGCGATTGTATAAATCTTACCCAAATCTCAAAAATATCGATCAAAAATTGAAAAAAATTGGACAAGAGGAAAATCTGTGTTTGGTCGCGATTTTGCTATTTTTGATCGCCATTTCTGATATTTGGACTCTCTTCAACTCCCATCAATTAGAAATACGAATTTATGATTTCATATTCAGTCATAACCTTTAATTTTTGAAAAGTGGCAGTTTTAGGATACTTTCCCTATTATCTCAATAACAGTTGAAGTTACAAACTTCTAACTAGTTTAATTGAACTCCTCAGCTAAATTTTACGTAGGAATTGACCATTTTCAAACCTGAATAAAGGCTCTGAAAAAATTTGAAAAATGTCAATTTTCTGCCATTGTTATCTCAGAAACAAAGTGTTCTTGTGCTATATGTCCAATGGTTTTTTTGCTCTACTTTGGGTAAGGAATCAGCCTGAGAAGTACCTATTGCACTTTCCTCCTGAAACACTCTTCTGTATAACAGAACAAGATGCCTAAATGAAATAAAAATAGTAAGAAACATAATAATGAAATATTATTGTTCATATGTAAAATGATAATAATAATATCAGATCTTGGAACACCGCAATCAGTTAATACGCTTTTGGCGGTACTTGCGTAACTGATAATGCCATAGTCCATTCATGATGGCTTGAGACGAGATAAACAAATGCTCTGCATGTGTATGTGTGCGACTGGAGTGGCTTCGTTTTAGCCACGACATAAACAAGACACAGCAATGCAGAAATCCCGAGTTTTGTTGTAGGCAATCCAGAATAAGTATCTCTTAATAATCTTTAATATAGATACACATTGGGAAATTGCTTGTTTTGGTTGTCTCTTGACTGCAACCTAAAATGAACAATCAATTATAGTGAAAGTTTTTGTGTCAATGCTTTGTTTACATTCCCGACAACAAAATTCGGGATTTCGGCATTGCTGTTACTTGTTTATGTCGTGGCTAAAATGAAGCCACTCCAGTCGCACACACATATATGCAGAGATTTTGTTTATCTCGTCTCAAGCCATCGTGAATGCTGGACTATAGGCATTACTATACTATTACTGTTGGTGCCAGTGCATCCGCGTAGCATCTTCTGCTGTCACATGGAATGCAACCTAGTCAAAATAGCAACCATGCAAATCTAGGAAGGGGGCGCCAGTAGATCATTTGCCCAGGGCGCCAGCCACCCAAGGAACGGGCCTGCAAATGTAACATACTTGAGCGGTCGTCAGCCTTTAAAAAATAGTACAACATTGTAGTTCATAGAAGTTCAATCTTGAATTAAAATAAATTGGTCAGAAAATACAACAGGAGTAGAATTACTCACGTATCTTACTCAAGTATTATATAATAAGCATACAAGGGAAAAATTAAACAAAAAATCCTTTTATATCTTGCTTTCGTCATCAATGAATGATATTATTCTTGTCCTTTTCCAAGAGAGATTATACGGTATTTCACAACTTATTTTAGAGAATTATGGAAAAATCTGTTCATTTTCATTCAGGAAGTCACTGAACGAACGTATCTGAGAACCTAAGCATAGCCTCGAGCGAGTAATCGAGCGGCATTTCTATCTTTTGTATAATTAACAAGATTGCTTAGACAATTAATTACTACTGCTAATAAATAATGAGAAACCCTGTGGATATTAACTTTGTACTGCAGTGGAAATTTTGAGTTGTAGAGGGTCGTATTGTGTGCGGGTCCTAATTGAGGTGGATGGTAATTAGTACAGAATCAGATTTCAAGTAATTATTATGATAATAAGTAATGGGGGGAGTTGCTGTGCTCATCCATATTGAAAGAATACAGATTCTCATCATTTCAGCTCCATTCTAATGACACTGTAATGCTTTCATACTTTTTCACTGTCTATCTTGTACGAAAATTTCCCATATATTGCAAATAACGGATTATTCGTAAACCTCTTTTCGGTAATCACCTTTTGTTTATTTGAAAAAAAGAAATGTAAATGAATTATTAATTGTCAATAATTGTTCATCATTGAAAATTAATTCAACCTTCAAGTCAAAAAAATCCGTAATTAATGAATTGTTTCTAGAAATGTGAAATCAGAAGATATCAGTATGAATAATTATTACTGATACTGTCTAAGACTCTATGTTTTCCAAAGTATCACTAGTAACATGCAGGTACAATAGATACAAGCAAATAACAAGAAATTTGAGGGTCTTACAAACAAAAATTTCGAGTAAAATGGGATGCAGTAACGTATATCTGAAGAAAACACAGAAGCAGTACTGGTTTTCATTCATGTCACTAGACGGCAGGCTCGCTTCGCTCGCCTTCTCCGCCTAGCCAGGGGGCTCCGCCCCCTGGACCCCCGACAGTATCGTCAATGTAGGTGAGTCAAAAAGGCTCGCTTCGCTCGCCTGCAAAATCTCTGTCAGTGTAAGCTGATACAAACAGGCTCGCTTCGCTCGACTGCAAATTCCGTTCATAAGGGATTCGAAATTTATTGAGCACAGCATTTCTAGACCTAACCTGGACCTGTTTACCGAATTTCAACATTTTCTGCCATTTTCAAAAAATAGTAAAACGCTAATATTAAGCGTATAGTAATCTTGGAAAGTATATCGGACATAGTTTGAAACTTGATTCAATATCTTCTAAATTAGTTCATCTATAATCTCGCTGAACCATTCAATTTACAGTAAGGATTGGTCGTATCAAGGCGAAAGATATGCAACCCGCATCTACAATTTTGAAAACCTGATTTAACCTGAAAAAAACCTGATTTGAACGCATTCGGTTCATTGGATTTTTAGTTCTGGTGATGAATGAATGAATTGAATAAATGAACCAGTCAGTCAGTCAGAGCCATTTCGATTTTATAGATAGGCCTACAGATTGCATCACAATAATACAAAATATTAGTGTTTACGTGCATGATTTCTCACTGGTATAATAAACATGCAAATACAAAATTCATACAATTTCACACACTTAGAAAATAGAAAATTATTTGATTCCTTTCTTCTGATATAACCTACAGTGACTATATAACTTATGTAGTCACTATAATATAACCTATTTATAATTTGTGAAATAATATATGATAATTTCGAAACATGCATTAAATCGTAACCTCCTTGTTATTAATGGTTGACAGTAGCACATCCCCAAGGTTCATAAATAGGAACCTATACGAACCTTGGCACATCCCAACAACTATGTACAGAAGTTAGATTGGACAGAGCTAGTTTAATCGAACTGCTTCGAACTAACATGGTCAAAATACTGCTAACTCAGTTCAGGAATGTTCAGGAATACATGTGAAACTTATTGGAGGGACCGTGTTCGAATAGGGGAGCAAAGCATATACAAAACACACATACATATATATTATTATGATTCCGTTATTTTGATTGATGGATGCCTTAGCAATGAGATTTCATCCCGTTTCATAACTTGTCAGAGGCAGGCTAAATGATTCATTGCACGACGTAACAATCACCAATTCATCAATTTCACAGAAAAAATTGTTCGGCTTCAGAGCTCTCGTATATGACCAGAATTGAAAGTTCGATAACTCATCCTACAAATAGGAATAACAATGAGTTCATGCCCAGCTTCCGTTTCATTCTGAGTTATATGTCATGTTAATGATCTTATAATCAATTGAAATATTGGTATACCTTTCCAATAATTTTAATATTCTTATATCCTCAATTTAATCATTACAAAAAGAATGTACAGGAGGAAAGTACAGCTAACTAATATAATTCTTTCTCAGTCATCCATTTTTTCCACTGATAAATTAAATTCTCTCAATTACCTTATTCAAGTAAGCTCCCTTCCAGTTTAGATAACAGTTTGTTGAGGGTGATTTGAAATAGAAATTGTTGTCCACCAAATTCTTCCCAGTCTTAACTGATATAGTCTGTCCAAGCAAAGAAGACACTCTGGCAAAATGGGAAAATGGCTCGGTCAATATTGGTTCAAAACTATTAATTTGGTCTCAAATTGTAGATCAGTATATTTTCCTAATTTTGAGACCAAATTTATATTTTTTTAACCATTATTTGCCTGGACAGACTCAATTGCGATCAACTGAGTGGTACTTTTTTGTATTAATATTCCATAACAGTAAAACATTAACAACTTATATCAATCTTTCTCGTGATTGGCATATGATAAATAACAATATTCCTTCAAGGATGTCATTGCATTGCAATTAGATATAAAACTCAACCGATTTTATTGAAAAACTCATCAGAAGCTTTTTTCTAAGGCTGATGCATCACCTATAGGCATGCCTATATTTTATGAGCTACTTTTTTACTCATTAATTCATTCATTCACTGTTTTATTCGAAAAAATACAATAAGATTATTGGATAGAAGCTCTTAGGCTTGTGCGTTGGTAATCAGGAGTGATGCTGATAATACGTAGAATCGATTCAACGTTTTGGAGGAGGAAAGGCTGACTGTCCCAACAGAGCTGAGCATCAATAAAAGTCCGCATCCAGATCCGCCAACTCAATTGGAGTCTGCTATATTTCTCATTTTCTCAATCACTGGTCTGCAACTGATTCGGAAAGGCTGTGACGCAGGTCTAAATTAAATATACGCAGTAGGGCCGCGTTTGTGGGAAGCAGTTGGAGGAAAGTTTGTGGAAAGTAGTTAGATGAATTCCGTTTGCGAACTCGGAGCTCTATACTAACCCCGTTAACAATTCAAGAATCGACTGCTATCTCAAGCTGACTCCCATTGCTGGTCAGTGCTTCTTCTCCTCGTATTTCTTTTATTCATCTTTTTTTTGCCGGATGCTCTTTTTTCTTCTATCACCTCACTATCTCCCTCCGACTCCGACTCTCATATTCCATTCGCATGCTCTCTCAAGTTTGTATCCTACAATTCTTCCCATAACTCTTTTTGCTGGACACTTCGTTGAAGGTTCTATTCATCTCCTTCTTATTTCGTACTCCGAATCTTACTGTCTCTTTTTATATCTCAAACGCACACTAGGCTATCACTTCAGTTTGCATTGTATACTTTTATCATTCATTCATCTTTTTTTGACTGTAAGCAGTTAAGTGTAAGCAGTTGACTGTTAAGCAGTGGCCACACCAACGTCTGCTGGAGGTAGCGAGCTCGCTACCGCGGAGGTAGTTCAGGCCACACCAAAAAACGTCTGTTAGCGGTAGTTTGGTTTTGTTTTTGTTTTGATGACAATGACATCGACATGCGAATGACTCATTGCACGTGTGAGTATCGGTATTCTGCGCATGCGCTACCGATGGCGAAGTTTTAAAACTCGCCTTCCATGTTATTCAATTGTGCAGGCCACACCGAGCTCGCTACCTCGGCGGTAGTACCACCAGCAGACGTTTCAAAAGTTCGCCTGGCACAGCGAAGTAAAACTACCGCCGAGGTACTACCTCCGCGGTAGCGAGCTCGGCGTGGCCTGCTCAATTGAATAACATGGAAGGCGAGTCTTTTTAGCTCGCTACCGCCGCGGTAGCGAGCTTGGTGTGGCCTGCCCTTAACTTTCTAAATTTTCTCATTTCTTCTATTCTCTTTCTCACATCCCTCTCCTATTCCTCCTTCTCTACTCACCCTATTCCCATCTCTCATATTGCGTTTGTGTTTTTCAGTACCTTTTTTCCTTACTACAGTATTAACATTTCTCGACATACCACTTTTGCATCCGTTCGACTACTGTCTTGTTGAGTACTGAGAGCACTCCTAGAAATATTTTTCTCTACTTTTTCCTAGTATCTTATGACTTTCTGCTTGTATTGTTTGCCTTCAACCTTTTCAGCAAAGATTGCCTTTTCCTTATGCTCATGTTGACATCCATATTCACTGTGCACTATTTGATAATATGTGTCCCATACCCCCAATATGTGTACAATATGTGTCCCCTCATTCATTTTTCATCAACACTTGCATTATTTGATCAAGATTCCTTCTTATTAATGTACTTTAATCATCCTTCCCCTCTGTCTCTTTCTTGGTTTCCAAATCATCAGCTATCAATAATAAAACAACTGTGTACAATTTGTTGTCGCTAAAGCTTGAAATATTTTTTCGAATACACCAATACAGTGTACCTAATGAACACAATATTGAATAGCCTGTTGACAATAAAAAATCTATTATTTGTGTACATATTTAATTATATAATTGTAAAGAGTTGCACTTAATAATATTGTTAAAATATAGTGTACTTCTATAATTGATAAAAATATATTTGCTCCTGACCCAATAAGGTGTACCAATTGGAGCTGTGTAGGTGAATTAAGATCTCTAATTCTCTATCCCCATAAGCTGTTTAGCTCTAGATCATGGCGCAGGTTATTCAACGCTTATTATTACCAATTGCGAATTGAATATTGCGAAACGCTCCTTGTGCGGTTAATTCTCGATTGAGGGTCAAGTCACTTTATTCGACAAATGAGAACTTATCGAGAGGGGCTTATTGAGAAGTCGCCTTTATTATGCACTTGAAACAAACTGCCTGACACTATCAATAGGGACTTTATTGAAAAGCCACCTCAACTTGAAACCACTGATACCATCATTACAGCATGTATGATACTATCATCATAGAATACACGATAGTATTTAGGTCTGTACCTGGGTTTAGTGTTACTATAACAGTAGCTGATAGGGCATAGCGGCCTCCTGAGTCACTTTGTAAAATGAAAATGTTCTTGGAGATAGAATAATGTTGCAGCCAGTATTATCGTTCTGGCTCATGGTGTCCTTAATGTTTGTCCTCCATCAAGAACAAGGCCTAGCGCTCTTATTGGCCATGAGCGTCAACAACGTATGAAGGAGTTGGGAAAAAAAATGCGATAAGACAAGAAAATGAGAGAGTAAGAGGATAGGGAAAAGGAAAAAGAACAAGGATAAAAAGGAAAAAAATGAGAGAGAAGACGGAGAAGGAGCAAAAGTGAAGTTTGAGTGCTCCAAAAAAGAGTAAAGGGTGACTGGTATCAGGCAAACTCGAGCACTTGTTGACAACATATGAGCAAAGTTTTAAACATTGTTCCTTTTCTCGGCACCACGCCAGACTGACGTTATCACGCTTGGCTTCAAGGAAAAATAAAAAAAAAACTGCAGTGGAGCAGCTGTAAATTAGTTTACGACAATGATAAAACTTGAATATTGACGAAAGTTGTGCACTAAACTGAATGGTAATGTCAGTATAGTCAAAATACATCTAGACAGCATTAAATCATTCAACTTAATTTTTTTCTTGAATCATTGTATAGAAATACAATAAATGAAGTCTAAAACTTCCACAATACTAATGGTGTACTTATTGACTAATAATTATTTCAAAGTAGCCGATCGATATTCAACGAAAGCTGAATAAATTTAACATTCATAAAATGAGTTCAATGCAGACTTGGAAATTTGTTACAATGACTTCTTCGAAAAGCTTCATATCACGGCGGTTCATAAAATTAGCTAACGGACTCTTGTTTTTCAGACCAGTATAGTTTAACTGTAAACTCTAGTCAACAGAAGATCATTCTAATAACCTGATTTCAGGTATCAAAAGTAGATTTCAGATACAAACCTATGTTACTGGCGACGTGTGTCATGGGAAAAGATGAAGTGTTGTGCAGTATAAGATACGAGCACTTCACCTGATGAGCCGCCAGTGTAAAATTATGTAGAGCTAAAGTATGAATTTATGGTTAGTGAGGAACAAATTAATCAGAGAACAATGTGTTCATCGAATCAAATGCTGTCATTTCGTTAATTGGTATAGTGAAGTAATGAATAATTATTCTTGCTTGCGGTGATTTAACGCTTGTGGCAAGCTAAGTTCTCTGTGTGGAATCGAGAATTTTATTGAATGAAGGATCTCAGTTCGATATTAGTCAATTATTGACTGATCTCAATTCAGTGACGATTTCGTTGTAACACGCTTTGTAACACGATATTTTTCTGGTCCTATAAATTTTAATAGACTGGATGAAGCTCGAAAAACATGATTATGATGTGAGCAGAGACACATATTATAAGGTCTATTCAATGTAGTAAAAAAATTTTTTATTCCTTTTTTTTAATGAATTAAAGGTTATGAGAACGGCAGAAATCCGGACGTTCAAAAATCGTGTTGAGTGGAACATGATAATCATTATGATATCAGCATCTGTTACTCAGTTTCAGAAGTGATATGATTACATCGGAACTTCTCTACAAGTTAGAATTCAATTAGGTAATTGACATCAATCAACAGTGTAAAACCAACTACAATAGTAGTCAAGTCATCAACTTCACTAGTAATTTTGCACTGTTGGCTCTATCACTGCACAAACTTCAATCTAGAATAATTGATTCCAAAACAAGAATGCAAAGCTATACAATCGAATGCAGTCGATGAGATAACATTGCAGCAAACATTTTGAAGTTGATCATACTGAAATGGAATGATATCAATGTTTGTGGGCCCTAAACTGTTGCCTACCACCGTAGATATACTAGCATAGCTATCTATGTATTATAGTTAGTCTCTGCTACAACCCATAACAGTTCAAATTGTAAAACCATTCCCCAGATCATTACATAATGGGGGAGATTGGGGTGGTGAATATCGATTGGAAATTATTAACAACCAATGAAAGCTTCTCTGGCGATATTGTCTTGTGAAGCGATTCAGTTCCCCGATGACTTCGAGCTCCCCCACTTCGAGATATGGATCCTGCAAGTACATAAACATTTAGATATGAACCTGCAGTTCGAGATTTCCCTCGCTACATCCATTAAATACCAAGTTTGACAATCATGATGATAATGATGATGATAGCAGACATAACCGCATAGTTTGAAACCAACTCAGATGCGAGTAGAGTTCTGTTTGGAGCTGTGTGTCCAAAGCACTGGCGGTTCGTGCCCACAAAAGGTGAAATGCTTTACAGTAGAAGATACGGGCACTTCACCTGTTTCGTGGGTACCATCCACCAGAGGTCCAAAGTTCAATTTCCTTCCAAGAAGATACAAACGTTATCAAATGTTGGGACATGGTGGGATAATAATACGATTAAGTACATACAAATCCTTCCAATCTGAACTTGAATGAAAATTTATAAAAGGCTTTCTTCACAAACAAAACGATAGAATATGATTTTTCAATTTAAACAAATAAATCTCTTAATAATCTCTTATAAATTGATCTCTAAATCTCTCTTATAATTATGGCGCGTCCACACCAGACCCTTTTCAAGTCAAGGCGAATCGTCTCAAAAGCAACCTCAAGTGGACGATCCATTAATTTATCTCGTTTTAATATGATAAATAAAAAGCCTATCAAGGGTACTAGAATTTGCATTTTCAGTGTATTTTGTTCATTCGGTTTGTTATTTTGTGGTATAAAAAGATTGAGTTTGAACTTGATTAAGGAAGATTGGAAAATTAGAGCAATAGATAAAAAGCATTCAACCACACAAATAACGGAGAGTGAACTTTTTTGTATATACGATTAGAGAACGGTAAATTTTTATGATGAAAATCATGTATATTTATGGACGATTGACACTTATCACACACTCCCAGAACGCAGTTCAAATTCCCACAAGCATCGTATGAAACGTTACAAAATGATAGTATCATAATCGGCAATATCGTTCTAGAATAATACAATTCAATTATTACGATTTTCCGTTTTCATTCCTTTCAAACGAAGACATTTACATTTATCACAAAAACCTATTATTATAGATTTTTATGCACTGTAACTGCACTTGTTCATTGCCCAAACTGTATTGTTTGTGTAATTTGTTTATTGACTGAGGTACGCTTTTCCATCTCATAAACAAATCTGAAGACAAATTTGCAGCAACTCTGAGTTATCCATCTAATTTTGAGTGACTGAGTGAGATTGCCAGTTTATCGACGGAGTGACTCATCTAATGCTACTAGATCTGTGTAATTGGCAGTGAGATTCTCAACGCAATAATACACCTGTAGGGAACAGTGCGTTCGCCTTTCAGGGAAAGCATTTGATCTAATTGATCCACTTATCTCGCGGGCTGAAGGATGACGTCACAGTTGCGCTTGAAGAATGGATACCGTATCAAGACAAAGTGCTCACCTTACCCCACTGATTGCGCCCCAAGTTCAGCCATTAGCTGCCAAATTAATTCAATCAAATTAACTCCAGGCTGCTCCCTTCAATCTCACAGACTGGCATTTGTTGTCAGTCTTCTCCCAAAGGCTCAAATCTCTACAGACTACATTTATAATAAAATTATAATTTTTATTACAAATTATTGATACCATCTATTTCCTATAGACTCCATCAATGATTTTATTACTGGAGTGAATAAACTTGAGATATTGTAAATCCACTTTAATTTCAGGAATTAGATTAAGTTGAGAATTAAAGTGTAATTGAAAATGTGATAATTTATTATTATGAGAAGGTTTCACAAGATCAATATTCAATCTGAAGCTCCTAATACGCATTCTTCGAAGGTAAATTTGATTAATTTTCTTACAAAGCTGATCTTGAAGAGGCTCATAATAACTATATTATGAAGAATTATTGAGAGGAAATTCAGATTCAAAGATTCAGATTTATGATTAGGTAGAAACATTCCATGAAATATAGTGCGTTCTTAAATAGGTAACTCAATCAAAACTCCAATTTTAAGTCCATTTTGTAATGATTTTGAATTAAGACTAATTACTGATTTCTCTGTTCAATAGGTAATTCAGAGCTCGAATTTCCTTCATCTCTGCTGAAACAGCTCAATAAAGGTATTTTTTTAGTTAATAAAGATTGGTTTTCTATCTATAAATTGAATATCTGTAGTATATGCTGGATCACTTGATGTAGATGCAAACCTTCAATTATTATAAATATAGAATTCAAGAGAATAATCTTTACATCCATTGAACAAGAAAATTTTGATAATCCTGTTATGTCTGCTATCTAAATGAAATGGAATAAATGAATGAAAGTTGTCTGCCATCTAAAAAAACAGATAGTTATTAACCAGAACCTGCTGACATTTACCGACGGAATTCGAAAAAGGTACTTTTGAGATATTTATGATATTGAAAATGAATATGGATACTTCGAAAATAGTCCAACTCTGGTTATGATGTAATTAATAAATTTACAAATCAAACCCATATTCCCTACCCAATGTATTCACAAGTATCAATTCCTAATGGGTAGCGTATTATGCTGAAATCCAGCTTCAAGAATTCCCAACATTAATAAATCATAAGCACAACCCATCTTCGGGTGGCAGAGCATTAGTTGCAGCACTAAAATGAGTTCCACTCGTATTTATGGGTCTTGGAAAGAGTTTTTTATTCAACAGTTTGCTGCTATGACGCGAGCACGCAGCGCAGCGCACAACTAGAAGAGTGAATATTGTTCTTATCTCTATTCATCCAGCCATATTTGTTATCTCTGCCATTTGGAGTCACGCGAACTTTCTTCCTACGCCGACGAAACATTCCATAAATTAGAGTGCGTTCTTAGAGCAAACTTTGCCGGGCAGGCAGAGAGGAAACAGTGTTGATCTGTGGGAATTCAAGGCGAAAAATTATTGGGGAAGTCTAGTTGTCTCATTTGGACAGAAAATTTATCAGCTTATATTCTTCAGAAGATGATATCATTCAGACGTCCACTACTCCAGATTTGCAAACTACCATGATTCTAGTAGTAGACACAATACAATCATCATATTTAAATTTTAATGCTCGAAATTATATTAATTCCAGAGAATATAACAGTTAATATCTTCATGAGAGATGCATTGAATAAACCCGACATATGATGACGGATATGTATCAATATTAACAAAATATAGACTAATCAATAAACTACAAGAAAGTTCTCAAGTTCTCAATGAGAGAACTACAAGAAAATTAAAAATTTATTCATTAGAGAACAAACCAATACTTATGAAATGCAAAAATCCCTCTTTTACTCGTAATCTCGTATAAAAAGCAATCCATGGGTACATCATGCCTGATTCGTTAAGATTTTAATTATTATCGTATTGTAATAACTTTTGACATAAGAGTATATTTTCCGTGGTATATGAATAATTCCTCATCTATGGAATATCAACCATCATTTACGATTTTTCTCTGTCAAATTCTTCATCAATCATACGTAAATTAAAAAACGTACAACCTCTGGATAAGACAAAGGAGCAAAGTAAGAAATTGTGTTTCTGTATAACTTTGAAACAAATGTGAATTACATATTTTATATTATACCCATAACACTTCAATCATCCCTGCAAAATTGCTGTACATAGATGGTCATTATTTAAAAAATCAAACACCACTTGAAGACAACAACGATCGTCATAAATTCAAAAATATTCCATCATTTCAAAAACGAAGTAATAATGTGAGAGAAACTTTGAAACTGAGTATATACTCGCTTATACCCATGGGAATGAGAATAGTGGTGGGGAGAGAGAAGAGAAAAGAAAGGAGGTGAAGCTGTTAGGACCAAGTATGTGCTGAAAGAAGGTGATAAAGAGATGAAAACTTGGAGCTTGTGATGAAGAGTGAAGGGACTTTGGGTTTTGAATAGGAATGTTTCGGTAGAGTGACAGAGAGGGAAAAGAGTGAGTGAGATAATGAGTGAGAGAGGTGTTTTTGGAAAGAAAGGGTGTGCCATAACCGTAGGTACAGAGAATGAGTTGAGCCGGCCGTTAAACAACAATAGAACGGCGAAGCTCTTTCTATTGATCAATTTAGGTTTTCATTATGAGGCGACCGAGCGGAATGAACGAAGGTGTTTGGAAAGAAGGTGAACCAAATGAAAAGAAAGAAGTTTCCCTTGCTAGCCTACAGTTTCCCACGGAGAGAAAACTCTACCGATAATACTCTGCTGACATAGACATAATCTGAATTGGATAAATGGCCCGAAATGAAAAATACGTTACTCTTTGCGCTTCTTCTTACGGGACTCTTCTTATTCCGTTCCGTTCTTCTTTCCTTTTCCTTCTCACTCCGTTCTTTCCTTCTTAATCCTTTCGTTCATTCCTTCTTATTCCGCTTCTTCTTTCCACCCATTATCGCTCCATTCTTCAAAATGTTCCGCTGAGCAGAAGATCTAGCGATGCATTCATACTGAGACAAGATACTCAAATATCAGAATGAGAAATGAATGAACGGTAATTTTCGTAATGAAAAAGTCGTTCTGATGATGAATTGGAAAGAGGTTGATTCAGGGATATGGATTTGCAACTGGAATGTAATAACCATTGACTGAAAAAGCGTCCAATCATTCACCAATATAGCCAATATTCTTATAAATGATTCCTACCTCAAGGAAGTTATGATGATGATAACGATGTTGCTGGATTTTATTGGTGATGCTGGTGTTTACAATGATAATGATGGTAAGATGATAGTGATTATTATCAATATCATCAAATAGAATAATAGACCATAGAATAATATTCGAAAATTAATCGCATCAGAAGGTATAATATATCAGTGACTCAATATAAGTAGGCAACATTGCGATGGAGACACAGAATTTTTTGTCAATGGCGCAACAGTCCTATGAAGGGCCTAGGCCTACCAGCTGGTTGCCAGTTTCATATTCACTAAACTATACAGCCCGTCCAAGCCAAGAAGATACCTCGGCACGTCGGGAAAACGCCCAGCCCGGCCAATACCGGCCCAAAAGCTCAATCAGAACTCACAGTCCCCGAACCAACACTGGCCGAGCCGAAGCCGCCCCCTCCACCTCGCCAGAAATCCCCTCCCCCCGGCTGGACAGACCATACAGCAAGCAAATAATCATCAACCAGGATAGAGGTAACGTGTGGTTAGCACGTCGATCCTCTCAACCATAAGCCAGTCTTCACAACCAAGTGAAGATGCAGAACACCTCTGAATAACATGCAGTTAATCAGTTAGAGTGTAATACAACAATTGCTATTCCTCCAGAAGTGGGAAACGACTGACTGTCTTTACTAACGACAGCCAATCTCCCAAAGGAGGGGGGAGACAGAATATTGCTACTTAATACCTAATGATTATACATTAATATCGAACTAGCAAAATCCGAAATGGGATCCTATGATAGGCTGCATGTTGATGACCTGTCATTGGCTGATTCTCTAGCTTGAATATCATATATATTGTTGGAAGCTGATCTGAGAATGAATCACTTCTATTGAACAATTTATCAAATATTTGATCTGCTGGAGTTCGTGATTTTATCTAATTACCTACTTCACTATATATTTATTTACAAATGTAAATTCAATAACACAGGTGAACAGTTTCTCTTTTTAAAAACAAATTGAAACCTGCACTATTTCTGGTTCTTTCGAGAACTTGAACGTGGTGTACGTGATAGTAATACTATGTGATTTTGGAATTATCCAATCAGTAGCCAATTCAATTGAATTTGATCTCTCAATTACGAAATTTGGTATTTAGAATTGCTCTGAAAGAGATGATTTGCTAGAAGATAGTGGTACGATAAAATGATCCCTCTAAAAATGAACACATATTACGTAACTATAAAACCTCCAAATCAGCACGGTCGATTGTAGTTTGCATGCCTGCAGCTTCTACTATTGTCGGTTTAAAGGCATGTAAGCCAAGCAATAAATTTCCTGTTCAAGTTATTCGCGAAATTCTAGGGGAGACTCTACACGAACGCGCGTCATCATCCCATGGTAGTTACAGGGTGTGATTGGGCCTTTAGTGCCAGATAGCCATGGAGTTCTGGCCAGCTATGGAGAGTGGAATCCATGGAAATGAGGTGTGGTTCGATATGAACTACAACATTGTTAACATGGCATCTAGCAGCTTCTCCTCCTCTTCGTCTTCCTCCTCTTCATCTTCCTCTTCCCTCTCTTACCCGTCTCATCCCTTCATCGTCCTCCTTTTCTTGTTTCTCTTCCTATCTCCTCTCCACCATTTCCCCCAACCCGCAGCCTTTTCAGGATGTCTACAACAATGGTTTGCTCCTCTGGCGAGGAAACAAGATAAATTCCAACCAAACTAACATTGTTCCTAAAAGCAGCAAATTCAAGCCACTCACTACACACTGTGGTGGCGTAATCATTCCCTTTACACACTCCCTTTCATTTACTCTCCTCTCTCTCTCCCATTCCCTCCTTTCTCTCATTTCCTCCATCACTGTTCCATGTAACAAAATAATGTATCACTCACTAAATATGGTGTCCATGTTTCTCCGGCTATTTACAAAAGAAAGTTTGATGGAGCACTCTCGGCCATTCTGCTCCAATAAGTTCATGAGATCTACAAACAAGAGCAGGCCTTGTTTTCTGTTTATAATAAAGCTATGTGAGTTTTTCGAGTTTTTGTTTAAAAGCTTCCATTCCCCATGCAGAACACATGGGGATACATGGTTTTTTAAATGGCAGCCTTTAGTTTTTAATGCTCAAGCAGTCCGTAAAATTCCTAGTTAATGATTATTCCCAGTTTTTAGTTGAGTTTTCATATTCCAAATCATTCTTGAGACAGGAAATTGCTATCTGACAGTAACTAGCAGATTTCAGTTCAATTCGAAAAGCAAAAACGGGACGAAATTTATACTGCACGATCCAATGTCTTGGTCACAGTGATAGGAAAAAATCCTACTGAATCCATGAGCAATAAACCTCACTCCAGGTACATAACAGTAATAATTCTTTCTCGAAGTTGTTAAATAATGAAGGAAAATTAATTTTTATCTTGAGACACATAACTACATTTTCAAACATTTTGTGATGGAGCTCGCAATCGTATATCGTCGGTACCAGGTACCATAATCGACCGCATTCACCATTATTCATTTTACACAAAACGAATTTTCACAGGTTACACCTGAACAACAAGAGTATTAACTGTTTAGAAAGCTTCCATTAACTGGGAAAACCCAAACAAAAATTACTCTCTCAGCAGAATGTCGACGTTTTCCCTGAATACCTGAGAGGGGCCAGATTTGTATATTCGGTTCAATTATTCATGTAAAATACACAACTATGAGAGAGTATTTCCCATGTCTACACTTGGTCGATTTCTGTATGCTGCATAGCAAGATACTAATGCTTGAGCATATGAGGCACATGAAGCATGCACTGCAGCACACAGCATCGCTCAGTGCACTGGTATTCAGCCAGTGGCTAACTGAGCACTCTAATAATTTGCATCTCTCCGCTCTTCTGCCTCGTGGCTCTTCAACAGAATCATAATAAAATGCATCGAATAGCTAGGCTTTTAACAATACCAGCCCGAATTAATTGGGTTTGCGTTGTATTAGAGAATTCCATCACTGAAATTTGTTCGTGTGAAACCGTTAATAACAATTACATGTTTTTTGAAATTTTTCAACTGCAAAAATAGATTTTTTTTGTTTAGGGGTTCAGAAACCTAGTGAGAAGTAAGCTTAAATCTCAGAGTTAGAAAACAAGATGCCGCTTTTGATAAACAAGAACCATTAATTTCGAATGGTAGCTGAATATATAATAATAATAGCCATAAATGAACCATATGAATGAACCTCAAAACACGCTCTACACTCGACTTATGATTCCATTGCACAATCTATATCTATAAAAGCGAAATGGCACTGACTGACTCACTCACTGACTGATTCATTCATTCATTCATCACCAGAACTGAAAATCCACTGAACCGAATGCGTTCAAATTTGGCATGTATGTTCGGTTGGACGTTTAGACGCTCGCTAAGAACGGATTTTAAAAACTTTTCAAGGATACGCCAAATATTTAAGTTTTTCCATAGGTTTTCTGTTTTTTCTCAATTTTTTCGAGAACCAATCGGTGGAAAATGTTGATATGTGGTAGGCAGGTTCAGATAAGGTCTAGAAATGTTGTGTTAAAATATTTTTGAATTCCGTTCAAGATTACGCCAGTTATCAGTTTTTTAAATTGTAGATGTATTGCGGGTTGCATATCTTCCGCCTTGATACGACCAATCCTTACTGTAAAATTCAATGGTTCAGCGAGATTATAGATGAACTAATTTGGAAGATATTGAATCAAGTTTCAAACTATGTCCGATATACTTCCCAAGGTTACGCTCAATATTAGCGTTTACTAATTTTCGGAGTTTTTCTTGGATTTTTGAGAATAAATTGGTAAAGAATGTTGAAATTTGGTAAACTGGTCCAGATTAGGTCTAGAAATTCTGTGTTCAATAAATTTTGAATCCCTTCTGAACGGAATTTGCAGGCGAGCGAAGCGAGCCTGTTTGTCTCAGCTTACACTGACAGAGGTTATGCAGGCGAGCGAAGCGAGCCTGTTTGACTCACTGACACTGCTGATACTGTCGGGGGTCCAGGGGGCTCCGCTAGGCGGAGAAGGCGAGCGAAGCGAGCCTGCCGGCTAGTATGTAATAAACATAATCTTTAAGTGCTTATCTGTATAAGCTTGGAGAGAACGCTAAACTTTCCAAATCAATGTAACAATCAAATATTTTTTACTTCTGACTTACATAACCTACTCCATAGATATCGCTAAGAAATTACTATTTTTAATATTCTCAAACGGGTGCGTTTTATGAGAACCCATTAGGAGTTCTGGCTGGCCTTGGCGAAATAATTTCTCGAAATAATGGAATTTCAAAAGAATTTGCCATTTTGGCATTTAAATAAAGGAAAGGAGCAACGGCATAATTATTTGAATTCATTTGTTTTGATTTACAAGCGAATAATTCTGAAATCTTTTGCGTGATACAGGTAATAAGAATATTTAAAAACCCTTTTAAATTCATGAGAATACAATACAGTAGTCTCCTCGTTCCATAATACAGAGCAATGCACTATTTACAATCATATTGGATCTGAAACGAATACTATGTTTCATGACTTCAGAAATTAACCATTAAAAATGACTATAGTCCATTTCATTCATGCATTTTTGTTACATGAATCGCTTCAACGTCATGTCGTAATATGATGATGTTTTTGTTTCTTCATTTCAGTTGCTGGTTACTGGATTTAAATCTATTAAAAATGATCTATTGGGAACACAAGAATAATTTATAAGGTGGTCGATGAATTATTGTTTGGCCTACATTGAACTGTTTTCGTTGAATATTCAATCAAAACTATCTTATTTCTGTAGAATTAGATAGAATTATAATAAATTATCGATGTTTGAAAAGAATATTGTTTGTTTGTTTGTTTTTTATGAGGGTGAAGCCCACATGAGCTCATAGGCTTGTGCGTGGGTAATGATATGGATGATAGATGACGACTACTTTGAGGTAGTCGGGACCGACGGCTTATCGTCTTCTCCGAAAGACGGGGTGGCCGTATCTATGTGATTGTGCTGTGGTCAAAAATTGTTCCCCGCTTGGGATTTGAACCAGGGTCCACCTGGTTGTCAGACCGGCGCTTATCACTCCTCCAACGAGCCACCAATACACTTATTTCAATACACAACTATATTCAATACACTTATCTCTATTTCCATGAATTATTGTTGAACGCGATTCCAATAACATTAATTTATTGAAAAATTTTGAAGGTTCCATAAATATATTGCTAGAATATATTTGAAATACTGATAATAATTATTGACGAGGCATTTAACAATGTTGTAAAAATATTTCTTACAATATTCAGACTATATTTTCCCGCTACCGGTAGGCTACATGCAAAACTGAAGATACAGGCAAATTTCACATTTTGGAGAATAGATTTAGAAACCTAAATCTAAAATTGATGAGTGATCAAATGTTGAGAATAGATTCACACAAGTGCTTACTCTAGATCCAATAAAGTTATATCCTCTCATAATAATCGAGTTCTTTTAAATGTTCAATCATAAATATTTGATAGGGTAATTCGGGGAGAGATGCCACACATTTTCTAAAATTAAGCTCCACAGTCCCATGATGCATGTAAAACTAAAGTAAGAATTTATTTAAATAGTCAGTTAAATGTAAAACATATTCAATGAGTGAGAACTATCCATGCAATACATTCTAGGCTTGAGAATTTTTATTCAAAAGTACTACAAAGCGGCAACTCTCCCATAGGGTGTGGGTGAGATGCCGCACTCATAAGGGAGTTATGCCGCATGTAGTAAAATTTACTTGTAGTGGAACGAAATTAGTACATTGATAAGAAATTTATTAAAAACGCGAAAATAACACTTCTTATGTTTCAAATTGCTTACATTTGTCAATTTTCTCATCCACAGTCCACGCAACAAGTGTCAAATATGGTAGCCTACAATATTTGTGAATCCACAACTTATTTATTTAGGATATTAAGTGAAACGAAATATATAAAGCCTCTATAATAAATATATAATAGAGGAATATAACAAAATTGAAAAATAACACTTTTCATGTTTTACATTTCTAAATCAGTGTGCGGCGTGTGTCCCTTATGGGGGAAAAATGTGGCATGTATACCGGATTCCAAGGCGGCATGTGTCCCATTTTGTCAGGGTTAGACGCCGCACCTCATAACTTTCTTGTCTAGGGAGCCTAGATGGCGCAACAGGTCGGAATATGTAGCCAGTGATAAGAGCTGTTTACTTAAACCGAAAAATCGCAAATACATCAAGCAGTTATGGAACAATCACAAATCTAGGATGTTTAAAATGAATTTCTGGCACATAAAAGTTGTACTCACCTCATATAACTGGGTATAAACCGAATAAAACTAACAAAAGAGTAAACTGTCAACACAACACGTCTTGAATGGCCACTCCTTTAACTACTACTGTCATTGGCAGTGCATTCTGGTGATGACCGTGAAAAGTAGCAGGGGTGCGGCGTCTAACCCACATGCGGCAACTCTCCCCGAATTACCCTATGTTATTTCTGAAAATTATCCAATTATCAATATTCAATAAACTAATTACTTATAATAATATTGATTATTTCAAGTTCAAAAATAATTAATAGCCTAATCTTTGCACAATAATTATCAATCACCTTCAATTTTGATAAATGACATTATTTGAATTTATGAATCTATCACCGACGAGAAGATAGAGATATTTTTGCATATTTTTAACAGGAAAATGTTCACGTTATATTCATTATACGCGTAAAAGAGTTTGAAAAAATGTCAAAGCCACTTTCATCCATTAGCAATGCTTTATCAACATCAATGTTGGTTTATTATTCCTAATAACGTTGTTATCTGTCACTGATCACCAGAGTTTTTAACAGAAGATGAAAACTGACTGGGAAAGAATTTCGAGTGGATCAAAGCCTTTGTGATATTTTGACAGTTGATCCTGTTCAAAAATGCATTTTCCACCCTTTGGCAAGATGAGGCTTAGTTCGTAACAAAAAATTTCATCGTAACATCGCTTGTCGACAAAAATGAACGTTTTGTGCTCTGTTGACCTGTTCACGAAGCGTAAAACACGGTTCAATACACAATGCGATCGGCTAAGCTGAAAGCTATAGTCTGTCCAAGCAAAGAAGAGATTCTGGCACTATGGAAAAATGAATCCAGCTCGGTCAATATTCTTTCAAAAATTATAAATTTGGTCTAAAAATGTAGAACAAACTCTGCTCTAAAATTTGAGACCAGAAATTTAATGTTTGAACCAATATGGACAGAGCTGGAGACATTTTCCCATCTTGCCAGAATGTCTTCTCTGCTCGGACAGACTATATCAGCAATTGGCTATCGTGAAACTGAAATAATCTTTGTCTATTATTTCAGCCTGTCTATTCAATCGATTCCTTACTCTAGAGACAAGACAAAATGGGAAGATTTATTTCTGTAGAAAGCTGGTTATTTATGGCAAATCTTTTCTCTGAATAAATTACTTCATGCGCCAGCGGAAATAATAATTACCATTACTCAGCGAAAGGGTTAAAATAGTTTTTCACTCATTGTATTGTCTTAACATCGAATCAAATTAGGAAAATGCGACGATTCTTCCAATTTATGATTGAATGAATTCTTATAATTTCTGAATGTGTTAATCACTACATCATTATAATTACCCACGCACAAGCCTATGAGCTCATGTGGGCTCCACCCTCATAACAAACAAACAAACATCGACTGCGGGACGATGTTAATGTATTCGACGATACCTTTGTATTGTCATAAATTCATTCTTGGATCGGGTTTCACAGATTATTCATTTTAAAATGCTTAATATTTTAATTGATTCATGAAATTATTTGAATTCAACCAGAGAAAAGAATCTTGGATTTGTCGCGATTTTTATAGAGCAAGTTATTTAATTAAACTTATTGTCCACTGTCAGTTCAGTTCCGACTATTCTGTTCAGACATTCAAAAACTGTACCCAGCAGTCCAAAATAGCTGTAACCCAGCAGGCCAATCGTTTAACGATCAGCTGTGAAAGATCGAACTGTCAGACAGTACGACCTGACAGTTGATCTTTGGTCTACCCTTATCTAAGGTATTTAGACCCTTATCTGTTCAGTACAGTCAATACCTACTAATACATCATGTATTAGTAGGTATTAGTACAGTGCGTCATGCACTAGTATAGCTAAACGAACTCTCAATAAATTCGGTATTATATTGATTCAGTTATCAAATGGATGTATGGATGATTCAGTTTCATTTAATAGGAATTCATTTAAACTGGTGATTAAAAAATACCAAGGAATCTCCTAACTGATACATTAAGCTACGGTCCAGTGGCTATGGACTCGCAGGCATTCAGATTTCGGCAGACATCTTCTGCCATTGTGGCCGCAAATGTTCTCCTCGCAACAAGAGGCAAAGTGGGAAAATGTTTTCATTCCCGAAATTCTCCAAATGAGAACGCCGGCTTAGAGCTTGAGCTTTGTTTAATTGAAACATGTTTCGGCCTACTGGGTTGAATGAAGATCAAATGACCGCCGCCGCGCACTACTAACTGACTGCTGCAACTTCCTTTTGTTAAAGCTTTCACAAAGTTCAACGTAATTCGCTGACGAAGGCTGGACGGAAGCTACTTTGTCCATTTGCATTTCAGCCGAAACTCACATAGACGCGTTAGCACACATTTGAATACACCTAATTACGTTTTAATTCACAATAGAAATGGGTCGCGCAACAGTCCGCAGCGTTCTCAAACGTTTGTTTGATATCAATTGGGTTTGAAAACAAGGACCAAGTTATCAAAATCCTTTATCTTTTGTGTTGTAGTGAAGATGGTTGTGGATATTCATATTGCACGAGAATCAGGATGAATTTCACTTTTGAGAACGTATAACTATTGCATAGCCAACAATTTCATTCATACATCTACGGGTGTATTGAAAAGTTCCTATTTCAGTTTTACAATTGAAATCGAAATGACTATCATTTCAAAACTGAATCTCAGAACCGTGTCGTAATGAACGTTTTTCGATACAGGGCCCTGGCTTATAAACATTTTACAATCCACATTACTCATAATTCGTGGATTTTATGGGCGTTTCTGTCTCATAAACGTTTCCAATAAAAAAAAATCTACAGTATCAGCTGATTAAAAAAATGATATGAAACCAATTTACCTCAAGTAAATAGAATCTCGGAATAGTCCAATGTTATTTCTTTAAAACCAAAACTTTGCTCCTAATTTAATGATTTTGATATATAAATTGATTTATTATTATGAACATATTTAATAATGAATATCGATCATTATTTTTATAGTGAAATTTGAATAGGAATCATCCTTGTCGCTAAAATATTATCAAAACCTACAAAGTAAATCGTAAACAAACCAAGTCAGAAGGCCCTAGCCTTGTAATCTAAAATGGCTGTGATGATTCGAGTTTGAACAGCTTATATCGTGAATTTGTCGCCTGAACCAATTTACATGGACATATAACCTACATCTTAAACCTTCCTCATTTATCCTTTGCTTAAAATACTTGGGAACCAAGTCGCAATCGTAAAGAAAGAATAAAGAATACATGAGATTTCCTATTCCACTCGAACCATCGCGGCCATTTTGGATTCGAATGTTAGTCTTCTAGTGACTTTTGGCTGATCGTTGATTCAACAGCTGATCCTTTCCAAAATTTGGAACATTGTAAATCGAGAGTTTTATTGGTGAATCTACAATCCCAATCACTTGTTTTTCATCAGAAAAACAAGCTGTAAATCTTTATAAGCCAGGAGGAACTTTTCGATACAGTCCAAATTCCACTTTATGAAATTCCTTGTTTCGTTTCGAAATCAGGTGATAAAAAACAGTGTTCAACTAATCTCAAAATCAAAACTGCAAATGGGATTGAGTAGCCTACCAGTATTTTTTTTGTCAATATTTCAATTTACATATTTGAATATTTAACTAATGTGAATAGTCCATAGTTTAAATAGTTTAATATACTACTAACTTTGTTAGTGAATATGTTAATAACTTTCACTTTTACAACAACTCTCACGATTTTGTTACTTGTTGAATGCGTTTGGTGGTTCTGACTGATATGTTATTTTTAACATATTTAACAAGTAATAAGTTGATTATCATAACAGTTCAAGTAGGATGAAGATAAAAGAAGTGAAATAAACGACGGTATGTTGATTTTTATAATAGCATACACTTACAGATAGCTTGATACTGGTGGTCTATAGCTTGATACTGGTCTGATACTGATAACTACACTGGTGGTCGTAGATAAAATAGTGTATGTAACGGTTGTATTAGGCCTTTATAGCATTCGTGAGATATTTAGAGCACTCGCTTCGCTCGTGGCTCTAACTTACATCTCACCTCATGCTATAAAGGCTCCCATTATACAACGGTTGCATAAACTACTATTTTGTAAGATATCATTTTACGAGGATTGAATTGAATTATTGTTTTCGCCATTGTTATCATTGTTATCTGAGTAGCAACGCGTTTTCGAAGGTAGTCTATGTCCCATGAAAAGAATATGTCCTTGGTGTAAAGAATATGCTTGTGAAGTATTGCACAATACACATCCCTCTGTATACTTATACTCGTTAGTTTTCCGCCTACCAAAGGTTGATAATGTTGTAAAACAACCGTAAGCGGAGTCTCGATTTAATCTATTTGACTTTTTCATAATGAAAGAACTTTGATGTCACGAATCCACTTCATTTCTATAAACTACATTCATTTAATCAACAAATTTTATCAATTTTTTCACTGTACAATTTACCAATACATTCGTGGTTATATCAACTTCTATGGCCAGTTATACGAAAAAACACTGGACATGAAATAACTTATATTCGAGAGGAATTACATGGAAGGGTCCAATAAGAATATTATAAAAATTTCAAATTTGCTGTGGGATATTTTTGAGAAGGGATTTTTTGGAAAGCTTTCGAAGGAAATCAGCATTTTGAACGTGTTGAGGAGTAGTAGAGCAGTAGGCCTATATGGGATTGTGATAGAGGAGGAAGGGGAGGTTGAGAAATGGACGAAAAATGTAATAAAACTGTGAGACGCTGGTGAATATAGGTAGCATCTCGCTCTTCCTGTTTGTAAAGTGAGCGCAGATTGAGAAGATCCGCAGTTGGAATATTTTTCACTGCAATGGCGTATCTTGTCAGCTTGCGCGAACTATATCTACCTGACCCAGAAAAGAACGAATTAGACTTACTTACAAGTGCAGTAAATTTGCACCGGATGGGAGTATTGCCAGGTCTCCCTCACCCTCTATTCCAGACTACTTACCCCGTTCCCCCTCAAAATGACACCCAAGTACTTGCTACATCGAAAACCGTTCTCAATTTGGAATTCCACTCGAGACCCTTTGCTTCAGTTCTACCCCAATTTAGTTTTCCTTTCATCTTGCTTTTTCCAAATCCTCTGCAATGCTACGTTTTCTCAATGTTGCCATCTCGTTCCAACGATGCAATACTCACAAACATCGTTTTTACGATAAACGTTTGTAATGTACTCCAGAAAATATCGATAGTATGTGCTCAGTCAACGACAAGAAATATTTTTGTGACGTTCTTGCATCGCTATACGAGTTCGTCTTACATTTCCGTGAGAATATTGTGCTGATCAATATCAAGTTTTATTATGTTCCATACAGATCAAAAATTAGAGGTTGAATATGAGATGCATAATCATTTTTCAGAATAATTGTGATTATGATAGCATTAAAGGTACATTTATTTATGAAGGTACCATTATACCAAGCTACCATAAAGGTATATTATTCGTAGAAATAAATGAGACTATTATTCTAGTAATCATACCAATCTAGATTGTTAGTTTCAACCATAGTTTTCTGATCTCAGCACATCAATACAGAACCCCAATAATTCATTAAAAATCTTCAATAACAGAAGTTTCATTTCACTAAAGACTACTACTCGTGATATTTAATTATTTATCAAGAGACAAACACACACAGTCATAATAACGATAGGGATCCTTTCTATTCCAGAAAAGGAATAGGCCTATTTATGTTGAAAAACTTGTTTCTTGGAAAAATCTTCTAAACACATATATTTTTAATACAGTAATAACTATGAAATTTTGAAGTTTAATAATACACGCTTATGTGTTACATTCTTACTCCACTTCTAACAATTTCTAACAATATTCACGTTTGTGTGTGAATGAAAAAAATGCTTCAATTCAATAGCCATTGCCAATCAACTGAAAAAGCAATGAACTGATACAAAACAAAATTTTCCAAATAATTGGAAGTGATCCAACGTATCGGATATTGAATCTTTCACCAAAAACGATGACTAACAACTACAATTTGCACACTATCAGTGCTGATGGCTCTTTTTATTTCTGGTGATGATCTGCGTGTTATTTTGAAAATGCGTCAATTTATTTGTTTTGCACTGAAAGCGCAAACTGTGCGATAAAATTGTATCATGCTGTAGATATTAGTGGACTTTGCGAGTCTCGCATCAGTAAACGGATTAAGCTGATTGGTTTTTTCTAATTATTGCCGGAGACTGGATAGCAATAAAACAAAATAGTAGTAGCTGGGGAGAATAACCCGGGCGTTACCCACTCTTTACACTTGATATTGATATAAACACTTCGTTTCGAATAGAGTGTAGTTTCGGGTTCGTTAGCACAAGATTGTTTATGCAACAGTGTATTGCATTTCACATGCTCCTATTTATTTACTTAGAGAGGATGAGTGATTGCTTTCGAGTATAGAGAATCGAAAATTACTGTCTGCAATTATTGGTATTGTCGTAGAGGCAGTAGACCTGTACACTACCTGGGTCTATGGTATTGTGTACTATCAAGTAATTATTGTAGCCTACATGTTCAATATAGGCTACTTTCATCATGATAGGCTAAATGCAAGAATATACACATGATAAATCAATAAGTTAAAGACATACGAGTATGTAATTTTTTTCGTTTTATCATTTATGTTTTTGTTTATCTTCTTGAATATCTATTTTTGGAAGTAAATATTGGATCGTTTACTCCCTACAGTTTCAGGAATGTAATATAAGTGAGTGAAAAAGTGTAGAGCTTAAGAGATCAGCTTGCATTTCGAATTTCCTCAATTTTTCTGTATGCGATGATCTGTCTAGTGAGTAAATCTTTATGATCCTAGCGATTTGAATGTGATTTATCGTACTTCTATTCCAATAAATCCAATAATTCTCGGTTTTAGGTGCAGGTGGAAGGAGACTGAAATGAGTCTGACACTGGGATAGTGGTGGCGGTAAGACCAAAATGGCGGCCGAAAAGTGTTTGACCATTTCCTTGTTTTTCGCCTCGCTGGCTCTTCCCGGTCAGTGTCGCACCTCTTCCACCGACTTCTTTCGGGGCACCAACAGCCAGTACCTGTGGAAAACTGGTGAGAAAAATCAATAATATAGGGTCTGAATTTAGCCTAATACGATCTGTCACTGATTCATGAAATAGAAGGATTAGTTTTTTTATTGTTGTAAAATGTTTCATGATGAAGAATCATTGTTCTAGTGTTTGTTAGCACTGTAATCAAGCTTTTTGGAATGAGTTTGATGTGTTTTTAAGGCAATATTACGAATTAATTAATAAATTAGCCTAATCATAAATAAGAGAAATATAAAAAATATTATTCAGCGAATGGCTTTTAATAGTGGGGAGACCCAAGAGTTTTCCACTTTGCCATAATCTTCATGCGGTAAATCTCAATTCTCAGTACCTGCTTTTCTTTGAGGTATCTCCTCTCTTTCAAGACTAAAAGTAATAATAAAATATTCATCCACTATTTTTACCTCTTATTTTTTAAATATAAATGAGGTTTTATCTTGAAATACGAGTTTATTTATAGTTCATGTAAAAAAGAAAAATCAAAGATGTAATGGCCCAGGAGAGCTATCCGGCCCGTTAAAGTTCCCGCCACTGGAAGGCGTTCATATAATTATCAGCTGTTGAAATCAAAACATAGTCACGTGGGTTACTCGATATCTTTAGGAGGTTATGTTTGGTTTGAATATTTGTTTACATTGCACGAATTCTGTTTCTGTTCATTATTAATAAAATTTATACATTATTCCATTATTATAATAAAATTTATAATTTAATTTCATGTCTATTTGGGAAAGGTGGATTGCAGGCTTTAGAATAATTGCTAATTACTAAAATTTAGTATTTGAATGTTTCTGTTATCATTTGAAGAGAAATGTGTGCGCCGAGTAGGCCTAGATATCACAAATCACAGCTTTCACAGGTCTCAGCGTTTGTATTCCTATCAGTAAGTTGACTATGTTTTTGTAGGCCCATTTGATTGTTGATGTTTCAAAATTCTGTTTAATTCATTGTCCTCTTCTCTATTAATTTTATATTTGATCAAGCGGGTTTTCTAAAGAATTGAAATTATGATCCTTCATTGATTTTTTTAAATATTCTGTTATCAGTAACTTTCATGTTTCATCATTAATTAATATTGAAGTCTATGAATGCCGATTTCTTGAACTTCAAAAACTAAAATTTATTAATGGAATCATTGAATCAATATTCAAGTTGATATGTACTGGATGCTATTAATAGCTGAAGCGTTTTCTCTTTGTGGCCATGCCGTTTCCTAATAGCAATGACTTATTATAGTTGTGAAAACAGTTATATTCTATTCTCATTGATCTCATATGGGAGACCACTTTTAGTTCAATAATTTTTCCGCTGAATATTATTCAATTATGAAAAGCAAAATGGCTGTTCTCAACTCATTTCAAGCTGTAAGTTATCATTCGCGATAAAGCGTTGGTCTGTTAATGCACTCTTCTTCTCTCATGTATCATCATCACCCTTCTCATTACCCACGCACATGCTCAGAACACATTCATGTGGGCATTACCCTCAGAAGAAAAGAAGAATCAAATTTATACCTAATAATGAACTAATGAACATCATCCTACCTACTTCATCACCCATGCATAATCCAAGAGCTCATTTGGACAACACCACAGAGAAAAGAATAATATTTTTAATGTTATAAACTTATAAACAAGAGTATTTTTGAAGTTATAACAACTACTTTTATTTGAAAATAATATTGAAATATCAGTAGAGGGTCAATAAATAATTATGTTAGAGTATGCCACCATAAATTTATCAAAACTTGTATAAACGTAGGCCTAGTTATTGCTATTTGGAATGTGAGTCTATTTACTAACAGCAATTATAGGCTTTTCAAGCATGTTCCACAAAAATGAATAATTAATTAACAGTTTTATGCTTTTCATGTATTTAAAATCTTAACTTTTTTCTGTTTTCAATAATATTTAATCAATTAATCAGGCTCTCCTTCTATTCCTACTAAGTTTTATTGGACACTTGTCTATAAAACTGAATTACTGATCGTTTGTTTTGTTGGACAGGCGAATGGGGCTCGTGCTATGCAGAGGTGGGGTGTGGGGATGGCAGAAGAAATCGTCCAGTTTACTGCTACGACACAGTAAACAAAAGAACAATAAAAGACTTCCAGATTTTATGCGATCAAGAGAAGCCAATCCAGACAAAAAGCTGTTTTGTTGCTTGCAGACATCATAAAGGTAACTCTATTTCGAGTGAACTGTTTTTTGTCACTAGAAATTTTCTAGAACTATAGTGCTCAGAGTAGAGAACAAGAACAAGTCCAATGTATTCAGCATATTTTGTAAGATTTTATAGCTCTCTTGTTCCTTGTATTTTAATGAATACCATGCATATATTTTCTTCATCATTCACGGAATAAACTCTTACATTATAATACTGATCACAGCATATTAACGTTAAAATGACATACATGTAAGTTAGAATTATAGAACTCTATGCAGTTTTAGAGTAGGGTACCTGCTATGTTAATTCTACTCGTTATCAAATTATCATGAACAATGCAGTTGAAATACCTCTGAAACATGCAATTTACAAACCTCTTTCAGTAACTAAAATCAAAAACCAAAGACAAAACCGTATTACTACCGTACTACCGTATTGGAAAATTCATCAAATTAGTTACAAAATAGATATATTTCTACCCAACTTGTTATCAAATTATTCAGCAACCATGGAATTGGATACAATTTGATTTTTAATGCTTTAATTATTTGAAATTTAATAAAGGGCCATTATGGAAACACCAAAAAACTTATAATTATGACACCCATGATTTCGATTTTATCAAATGAAACTTACGTGTTTACCATTTTGAAAACACCATTCCTAAGAATTTCCTTTATTTCGTTCTTTACATTACAGTGATATTGTGCAAAAATAGATTAGGCCTATTTAACCTACCAATAAAATTGAATTCATAATATTGGCCTAGACAAGCCACTCTCATATTGGACAAAATTCATCAACAACCAAAATTACAACAGAAATCAATTCTTTCAAACGTTCATTTATGATCAATTTTTTGTAAAGTCCAATATTAGGCATTTAATTTGATTGGTTAAGTAATAATCAATCTTTGTGCACAAGATTTCTGGAAGGTGAATAGCAAAACAAAGGACATTCTTTTGGACGTTATTTAGAAAAATGGTAAATATGAAAGTTTAATTTTGATATCATTGAAGTAAGTGTACCTCGTGATTATGAATTATTTTTGGTGTTTCCAATCCACTGTCCCCCCTTCCCACCGTTATGAAGATTTATTGCTGGGAGAAGATCTTTTTCCAAGATGATGGCTGCTCTATTAATGACAAAGCGAAATGATTTTGCAAGATAACAGAGTGATTGAGGTAAGTTTGCACATAGAGCTCGCTTAAAACGAACTCTATGCATTCAATTAAACAGTCGCAATCTTGATGAAACTTCTTCGTCCTGCATTTATCCATTGTAGCAATATTTCATGTGTACCATTTGTGATTTTGTTGACATTTAATTTTTTCAAATAATGGAATGGGATTGATTCCATGAAGTTGGTAGTAGATCATTTCAATCATTGTTTGTCCTCTAATGTGAAAAAACTGAGAATGCTTTCATTTTCATTCGATTTTCGTCTTCTAGCAAAAACAATTACAAATATTTCATAAAGCGCAATATAAATAAGAATGTAGAAGTTAGTAAGGCAAGCTTCTCATCCATATGGTGCACATCAACCCAGTGGAGAGTTTCTTGGCGCGTTTATTGCATGCTCTTCTCTTAAGAATTCCAATAACTTGCCTCGGAGTTGGTGGTGGAATGTGAATGCCTCATGTTTAACCCAGTAAGAGAGCAGACAGTTCAATTGAATGTCGTCTGCTCTGACTTGAAATGCTGTTTTCAGTCCACAGAAAACGTTTTGGTTTAGTCACATTTACTCAGTGATAGTTTCTAGACAACTCATTATTCTTATGAATTTAAAACAGAAAAAGGAAACTTACAATAATCAGGAGACATTTATTTATTTACTTATTCAGAGAGACAAATAGACCATCATAGTAATGATAGGGAAAGATGAAACATGATTTTTGATCTCATGCAAAATTACCTCAATTATTATACAATCAATTTAAGCTCTCTAGATCCCTATGCTCGGTCAGATTCACTTTACTTTTACTTTGTCAGCTTATTACTTTCTTCTACGTTTCAAGAAACCGAAAGCCTTGTTTTATGCTGTTAATAAAACTGAATATACTGTTTCTCACATTCTTCCACATCATTAATTTACTTCCGAATTAGAGAATCAAGTTCAAAAGTTGAATCAAACTTAGGAGAAACTATTTTTATATAAAGGATAAGAAGTCACATGCATGTTATATGGTAAATTATAAGGAATGAATTGCGAGTTGGTTATGAGAAGATTATGATCATTTTATGGATGATCATAGCAAAAATATTATTTTGCGCAAATGGTTCTTCATGATTTAGGTAAGTGAAAAATAAAAGGTTGTCATATCCACAAAGTTTATTTAGAATACCATACTTGTACTGAAAACTTGTATTTTTCAAAACTTCAGTTTTCCACTGATGATGATGCCCTGAGCATTGAAACTCAAGTATGGTATTCTAAATAAAGTTTGTGAATCTGACAACCTTTGTTTTCACTTAACTAAATCATGGATAAGTTCCACAACATCTCTGATAAAAATGTTAATGTTCTTTATGAATTTGCCAATCTGAAATCTCGTATAGGAATTACTCATATACTACAGTACGGTATTTATTATTCTATCAAATAACTATTATAAATCATTGATATCGATTGTATTGCAGTTATTCTATTAAATTTATTTCAATTCAAAATTCAATTAAATTTACAAAATTATAATCTATTATTTGTTTGCAGACCACTTGGAATGGAGAGTCGACGACTGGGGCCCTTGCCAGGAGAGAGAAAGCAACAGTGTCAGTCCGCAGGACACGGGTATCATGTACAGGAATGTCAGCTGCATATTATCAGCCCATGAAGCGAATCAGGTACCTAACCATAATTATCAGGTAGCCTACTGTTCATACTGGAACAACACTGGTTAGCTTAAGGTAGCATTCCTAAGCGACGGTTCGAGCTATGCAGCTCTATTAGTTGCACGTCTATAGCTTTGCAGAGTATATGATCATTCATATGATTTATTGTTATAAGTCTAGAGCTGTGACTGATCGAAACGCGCAGCTAAAGACGCACAGCTCGAGCCCTGAAGCTAGAGCCGTCGCTTATGAACGCCAACTTCAGAGCGTTATCCAATGCTCTGCAGTGCTGCGATTATCGGTCGAAGTTACATTTCGATAAATTTACATTATGAGATTCATAAGTAAAGAGAAAAAGGTACTTGTTTGCTCACTCAAGACAAATGTTGAAACATTATCTGCTATTTATAAAAATGGATGAGGGGCTGTTGAAGTCCATAAAAGTGTTTTTGGGCTTATGGAACTCTCTAGACTTGTTTTGAGTAATACAGAGTGGCGCAGAGAAACGGGAAATTTTGAAATAACCATACTAAACCAACTAATATTTTACAAAACATTTTTAATGCTGAAAATGTGTTAGTTTAGAGTGGAATTTTTAAAAAATCTTTTTTCTTTTAAATCACATCTGTTAAGTGTTGTCCATTGCGTCTAACACATTCATTCAATCGATTTTGAATACTTAAAGTCTCATTCCCAAGCGGTTCAAGCTGCCCAGTCCTAAATTCGCTGCTTGAGTTACCCGGCTCTAGTTGTACTGCTTTGGCCATCACAACTCTATTCACATAACTGTTACTATATAATATTCATATTACAAATGTTCACTATTTTATAAGGGCTACAAATGGGTGATTAATCAATAGAGTGGAAATCACTTGATAATGACTTAAAAAGGGTGAATTTCACTATTTATTGATTAATTACACATTTTTAGCCCGTAGCCCTTATGACATTGTGAACAATTATAATATGGTCATGTGAATGGAGTTGTGATTGCTAGAGCCGGGCAGCTCGAGCAGCGAATTAAGAGCCGTACAGCTCGTGCCGCTTGAGAATGATAGCCCTACCCTTTAGTCTTCAAAATCGATTGATTGAATGTGTTAGGCACGATGGACAACACTTGACAGATGTGATTTACTAAAAATTCCACTCTTAACTAACACATTTTCAGCATTAAAAATGTTTTTTTAATATTCGTTGGTTTATTATGGTTGTTTCAGAATTTCGTGTTTCTCTGCGCCACCCTGTACTATAGTGATGTTCATGTATTAGTAGCTGGGTACTTCAAAATTTAATCAGAAATAGTCATTGAACGAGGTAAGCTCAGGTCAGATCTATTTATTGGATTACTTGGATGTTTAATAAGAATATAAATAAATCATCTTTGATGAGGCCGTTTAATTTCTTTCAATTCAATCAATGTTAAAGATTCCTTATTTCCTCTCAGAATAGTATTACTATGATCTCGTATGAACATAATCTAAACTACTCAACATATTCCAGGAACTTTATGAACATTTATATTGAAGCTATTTCTTCATTGTTATATTTCTGCTGTTACAGATTCCGCGTGTGGTGGATGACGACAACTGTCTGATGTTATCTGAGCAGCCGTTGCGGCACAAGGAGTGCAGCCTGCCGCTGCGCCAGGACTGCGTGCTGACTGAGTGGACAGAGTGGACGGCCTGCTGCGACGCCACACAGCACCGCACGCGCAGCGTCCTTGTCGCGCCTCACTTCGGCGGACAGCCTTGTCCGGCGGTCAGTAGCCTACTCCAAAAGTAGAGTTTTGGAGCTGGGTATTCCCTGTTTCACTAGGGCTACTTATAAATACTCGTATTCAGATGAAAAAATATCTAAAGGGTAATGTGAATGCAATATTTTATTTAATAAAATATCGTATAAAAATTTGATGATACTACTTCGATTAGACATCAACTCGGTTTTTTATTCATGTACAAATTTTGGGGAAAAAACAACAGTCCCAGCCCAATGCTGGTTTTTTCAATATTAAATGAAAATAAGTTACATGATATTGTAAGACCACGAATTTATTAAAAATCGAGATTCCGGTTCCGGTAGCTACACCATTATCAATCTCTAGTAAACTAAAACTTGAAATAATGTAGAAAAGTACCGTATATAATAAATAGAAAATACTATTTTCATTTTCTACTTTGTCGGTAATTTAAGCTCTTTCTTTCGAAATTTACACAACATTATTAAATACATTTACTGCAATTAAAAGAAAAAACTGAACAGTGGTCAAATAAATTTAATCACCTTAATCTCATGATTTCAATTTTGATATGATCTAATTACAGTACCTAATTATAATTTTTCTGAATCAATCGATTAAATATTACAGACAATTGGTTGAATGTAATATTTGTCGATAGATTCTTGTTTAAAAATGTCATATTATTCTCAAATTTCGATTTTCGTTTCCGTCATGAACTGCTCTTGTTGAATAACCTTTAACAAATCTCAATAGTAAACAAGATGCTTGTGAGGCCAATGCTTCAATAGTTTACTTGCAGTCTACTCATGCTTCGCAATACATCTCCACAAACCTTGCTTGACTTTTCATTTTCTATGATTTAAAGGTACTTTTTGGGTACCGTTAGTTGTTGAGGTGATATTGAGTTATCTATCCATATAAAATTGAAAGACAAGATATTGTCGAACCACAGATTTGTAAGAAAAACGAGATACCGATTTCGGTTGCTACACCATTATCAATTTCCGGTAATTTGTAAATTAGATAGAAAAATATTCTCATTTATTCTGGTTTTTATTCCGAGCTGCTAGTAAATTAGTAAATATTTCACTTGAACCATTTTTCACGACACTGAAGTCAATAAGAACAATATGAATGCAGTGTCTTGAAAAACAGTTCAAGTGAAATAAAAAATACTGTTTTTCAATTTTTAAAAAATCTGTGGTTTGACAATATCTTGTATTTTCATTTAATTTATCTTTTTTATCTCAATTTAATTTATATTTCCATTTTCGGTTGCTACACCATTATTTCTGATAAATCAGAAACCGGTATCTCGATTTTCTAATGAAAATATGGTTTGACAATATCTTGTCTTTTCATTTACTTTCCTGTAATTTATGTATTGTACGTAGAATTATGTTTAGTATTTGTTAGTTTCTATTCAAAGTTAGTATTCGAATCAAATACTTCATGACATGTATTATTATAAAGTTATTCATGTCTGTTATGTATTGTATTGTTTAGCTAAGTGAGTGGCAGCACTGCGATGGCGAAGAATCAGCTGACTGCGCGCGACGGAACGGTGAGCTGAGCGGGGGAGCGGGCGGCCTGCGCCTGCGCGTGGACAAGTGGAGCGAGTGCGTGGTGGCGGGGACAGTGGGGGCGGGAATGGTGGGGGCGGCTGTTGGTCCGCTGTGGGACGGTGACAGCCAGGGGCGGGCCGACACCTTTTATAAGCACTGGCCGCAGGTTGGACTGCAAACTCGCACTATCACCTGTTTGAATGCATCTGGCGCGCAGGTTCACATTGAGTGAGTGTTTGCCAGTATTATAAAAAGTACGGTATAATATAACAATATAATAATAACAGTTTAAAAAAAATCGGCCCATTGACCTCCAAAGTTGTGGAGGGGAAACAAAAAATAACGCTCACACTATTTATTTATTTATTGTCACAGAGGCATCTTCAATAAACATATTCCGTACCAAACATCAAACATATCACAAAATATCATCAATTGCCAAAACGATCATTCCCTTTGACAGGGAACTCAATTTTATGCTGCAATATATTTTATATGAATCACATTTCATACTAATTTGAGAACGAATCTCTAAAATTTGTGTGACTGTAAAACGTCTATCCAATTTATTCCAAAAAATAATGTTGGAACGTTTCTGATGACTTGAGAATTTTTGCTACTTATGATCATTATCATGCGAATCTGTATTAAGGTGAATATTTTTGAATAGAATAGCTAGTTGGTAGGTCTTATAAAAACTGGTTTGAAAGCTATTTTACATGTTGTCTATCATATTAAAAAAAATTTGAACATGCCATTTGAGTTTTTTTTAGTTTTGCGAAATAATATTCGAGAATAGTATCCAAATAATATTAATTAATTTATATAATCAATTCATCATGAATATTATGATTTGTATTTTAGTGTGTGCCTGAAAGAGAAGGGAGATGCCAGCCTTCCCCTGAAGGAGAGAGCATGTATCGTAGCTCAGGACTGTGTTGTCAGCGAATGGTCAGACTGGAATGTAGTTCAAGAAGGCTGTGTCGATGCTGTTGGACAGGTAATTCAACAAAAAATAACAAATTCGGATTCATCCCATCCAAATACTGCTATGTTTAATGTTACTTGTTGATTGTAATGATGGATTCGAACATAGCATTTTTTCAATATTCTCATCAAAATTCGAAAAGAAAAAGATTTGAACATGTGTCTGTGTTTTCACTATAAGTGACACTTTAAAATCTCTATTGAATAAATGTAGCCCAATCAAATTGTCATTTAATTGTGCCTCGACCAAACAAAAATCCTGTTAATCGATTTTATGGTTTTAATCGGTCCACCTGAGTGTTAGTAAAAGTAGTCTATAGTTTTCCACCAAAATATCTGGAGGCATAACTTTTGGGAGCCAAAAAATCACGAAATTTTGGGACTTTTTTCAGTTTTTTGATAATATCTCAAAAACCAATTGTTCTATCGATATTTTCAGTACGTTTTCATAGAGCGTGAAATTCCCTACAATTATCATCCCCTAAACGTTTTTCTAGCTTGAATAGGAAGCGAGTTATAGCTTATCGAAAATTGATCAATTTTGTCAACTTTTCGAAAAATCGCTAAATAGACGTATTTTTCCCTTTCTACTTCTTTTTGAGTCATCTATCGTATCATTTATCGTATTCAGGATGTTACCATGATGTTAATACTATCACTAATGGATAAGTAGGAAGTAAAATGTACGAGTATATTATTGGGTAGTGATTGAATTTGTGAGTCTCAAGATTTGGCGCTAACCGATGATTTGTAGACTTTAACATAGACTTCTGCGGTTGATGAAGGGGAAAAGATCATAACTCTTCCATTTTCATTGGGGCTTGAAAGGGTTTCTTAGGAATGTTCTTCTCATCCTTCTCCACATCATGTATACTACACAACCTTTTCAAGAATAGATAAACATGCTAATCAATCTAGAGAAATTATTCTGTGAATGTAAATTCGAAAGTGAATCTGTATAGAACTCAATGATGGTGGTTTTAGGAATGAAAGTGAACTACAGAACTGGCTAGTTTCAAGAAATAAATGGACGTTCAAAAATTAACGGGTTGAATGTGTGAGCCGGTACAAATATCTAGGTGTAGTTCTCTTTTTTGAAGCACAGGTAGAAGAGAAATTAGAAAAGACAATGAATTTGGCACGGAAAGGTTTTTAAAAATTATGATTTAAAAAAATGTAGATTTTACAGTAGTGTATAAGTGTAAGTGTTTCTTTCAAAATGTGGTCCATAACAAATGAATTAGATACTTTCCTAGAGAAAGAAGACATCGTCATGCATGAGTGAGGTAATTTGAAAGAGCACATCGATAAAAATGATTCGAAATTTATGAATATGAATATAAGAAGTATAAACAAAAATTTTGATGAGCTAATGATCCAATTACAAGATATTGATTTTTACTTTGATGTAATTGTATTGACTGAGTGTTGGATTAAAAGAGATTTTATCCCCATAAATATAGATGGTTACCATGTATTCTTCACTTTGAATATTAGATTACAGAATGATGGAGTAGTTATGTATGTTAGAGCCGACTTAGATATAGTGGTTGAGGAGATTGAGTTTAGTCAAGCCAATACCCTGAATGCAAAGCTACGTTTCAGAAATGATTTGTATAATATTCTGGCAGTTTATCGGTCACCATCTCACCATGACATAACAGATTTTCTAGCTGATTCGAGCCAATTCTATGATAGTATTGGAGGTCAGAAATGTGTATGTTTAGGTGACTTTAATATCAATACACTCCCCCCAATGCATCATCAGCTAGATGATTATCTCAATGTGTTGAGTGAGTTTGGAATGAGAATGGGCATAAAAAGTGCAACAAGAGAAAACATGCAATCGATAACATGCATTGATCGTATAATTGTCAGTAATTTTAGAAATCCTTCAACAACTATTGTATTTCAAACAGCCATCACCGACCATTATATGACTATTATTGCGATTAAGCATAACTATGAGCTCAATGATCAAGTTAGAATGAATAATAGAATAGGAAAATCAGTATATATGGAAGGTTTGAAAAATGATATTGCTGTAGAGAAATGGGAATCTGTATTCAATAGTGATGAAACCAATGTTGCATATGAAAATTTTATTGAAATATTGCAAAATCATATAATGAAAAATACCAATATCTATCGTCTTAAAAGAAAATTAACGCCTATAAAGCCATGGATAACTAGGGGTCTAATCAGAGCAATTCGTACAAGAGATTCACTTGATAGAAGGAGAAAAATAAACAATAATGATCTTGAATTAGCTGAGCATCATCGTCGATATAGGAATTGCCTGAATTTATTGATTAAAAAAACTAAAATAGAATACTTCAAGCAGAAAATCGATGATGCAGGGAATGATCTCAAGAAAATATGGTCAACAATTAGAGAAGCAACTGATACAATACAAAAGAAAAAATCTGAAATTGATAGAATTGATATACTACATGGAAACATCATTTCAATGAGAGATAACTCCAATGATGTGCTAGAGTTTACAAACAATCATTTTGCATCTGTCGGGAGGAAGATGGCTGAGTCTATAATGGAAAGTTTGAATAAATCTCTACCAGAAATTGTTAATAGTTGCAATTCTGCTAATAGATGCATTTCAATGTTTCTGACGCCAGTTGATGAACATGAAATTCTGTCTATAATCGGCACACTCCATACATCAAGTTCACCAGGTCTTGATAGAATTGATAATAAAATAGTTAAAATAATCAAGAACTACATTACAAAACCTCTAATGTTTATATTCAATATGAGCTTTGAACAAGGAACTTTTCCAAGTATGATGAAGAAAGTATGTGTTAGGCCCCTGTTCAAGAGTGGTGATAGGATAGTTATTGGTAATTATAGGCCTATTTCATTGGTAAGTAATATTTCAAAAATTCTGGAGAAACTCATGAAAAAGCGATTAATTGATTTTTTGGAACGAAATGAGCTCTTATCTTCTAATCAGTATGGGTTTCGAGTTGGTAGAAGTACAGAGGATGCAATTTTCAGGCTGTCAAAGTTTGTAACCGATAGTCTAGACAGTAATAAGAAGTGTCTAGCAGTCTTTCTTGATCTAGCAAAAGCATTTGGCTCCGTTTCACATGAGTTGCTGTGTAAGAACTACACAATTGCACACAGACTATATTGCCCTGCAACTGTCCTATTATTGATAGAGTAGATCAAATAAAATATCTAGGAATAGTAGTTGATAACCTTTTTCGATGGGACAAACATGTATCATATATTGTCACTAAACTGAGGAAACTTGTTTATATATTTGTGAAACTACGTCAGATCTTACCTGCCCATAAACTGAGAACAATTTATTATGCACTGGTTGAATCAATTGTTAGGTATGGAATACTTGTACATACCACAATCATGTAGATCTGCTGATAAAAGTACAGAAGCTTTTATTAAAAATAATCTGTTATAGACCCAGACTTTACCCAACCGAGCAGTTATTTAAAGAGTATAAAGTTCTAAGTGTGCGACAACTATACATATATACAGTTCTCATTTTCATCAAAACAAATCCGCATTTAACACGCAACGTAGATCATGCACACAATACAAGATCTAGGGATAGAGACCTGTACATAGCTAGAAGAAACACAATTTTTGGTCAAAAGTCTGCCCCATACATAGGATGCAAAATCTTCAATTTATTGCCTGCTGAAATAATTGGAATGGGCATCCTAAAATTCGAGAAAAGTACAAAATCCATGTTAATTAGCATTGGGAATAATGATAGCGAGCAACTATTATGTATTGGTTAATAAGTATTGTATTGGTTAAGTCGTAAATAAACTTAAATAATTTTTATTATCATAAAATGTTCAACAAATATTTTGTTACAGCTGGTTAAAATTTTATTTTATTAATTTCCAAATAATCATGAAATAGTAAAAATATATATATATCATATATTTGTAAGGTACTAAAATTATACTTATTTTCATCAAATTAAAATATATATACATTAGAAGAATATTTGATTTATATTGTATACTAGACAAAACGCATCCCGACACATAGACTCTATAGTGGGATGCTTCATGATAGTTTAGAAAAGTAGTATTAGTATGGTAGTATAACTTCACATATTGTAATAATCGTTTTATATGTTTAATAAATACCTCTGGACATGGGTTACATGACAGAAAAAAATGCTATAGTTATACATTGAAAACAATTAGCAGCTGATTTGATTCTACAAATAACACGACTTAAATGATCAAGTGAATGAATACCCATAGGCCTACTCAAAAATATTCTTCAGGACGCTCAATCGAGGCATTTCCATACTCCTCTGAACAAATCCCTCAATTACAATTTGGTGAAAAAATCACATAAAAGAGAACAATTCGGACATGTGGGTGATGAGATGGGAGTAAAAATCAAAGGGGTGACTTGATAGACTTGAATTATAAGCCATGGATTGCTTACAGGAACTATTCTTGTTCCATGTACAATATTTGAAGGAGGTAGAGGACCTTTACCTCTTTGTTGTCTGATGCTGCCCTTGTTTGAAGGAATAGAGAATTGAATCATTGGGGCGGCAGTACTCTCAGAGGAGATATTCATGTTTTACATGAATTCAATTGTATTGTATATAATTGAAAAAACACATTCTGTCAATCTATCTGAACAATTGTTTGAATTATAATAACTATTATTGCTATAAAGATGAACATTTGCAAACATTTTATCAACAATAAAGTATAATAATTTAAAGTTATTCAATTAATCTAAAGTTTCTCTCACTTGTTCAATTTTTAGTATAATAATTTCTTATTATTATTTTCTCTTATATCTGATTTCCATTACTTATTATTAGCAATCCAATGAAAAATCTAATCACAAACACCTCGTCCCTTTTCAGTCATCTTGCTCTGGAACCCCTCGCTATACCGTATATAGTCGAACTGACCATGCTATCATAAAATAAATAAATGACTATTTTTCATCAATTACGAGTATATAAATTGTCTCTTAACGTATGAAAATTGTTGTAATTGTGTAATAATATGATAAATAATACCATAGACGACTCAAAAAGAAGTAAAAAGGGGGAAAATACAATTTAGCGATTTTTCGAAAAGTTGACAAAAATGATCCATTTTCGACAAGCTATAACTCGTTTCCTATTCAAGCTAGGAGAACGTTTAGAGGATGAAAATTGTAGGGCATTTTACGCTCTATAAAAACGTATTGAATAAAAATATCGATAGAACAATATTGGTTTTTGAGATATTGTCGAAAAACTGAAAAAAGTCCCAAAATTTCGTGATTTTTTGGCTCCCAAAAGTTATGCCTCCAGATATTTTGGTGGAAAACCATAGATTACTCTTATTAACACCCAGATGAACCGATTAAAACAATAAAATCAATTAACAGGATTTTTGTTTGGTCGGAAGTACTATTTGATTGGGCTAATGAGTTACAAAGAATGTATCTAATTCGAATTCTATTGAAGAACTCCTATTCACCTCGCACTACTTCTCGTCATGTATTCGTTTACTGAATATCAAGTTAAAATAAAATGCAGTTTAGATTTACTGAGTTTCAGTGATTTATTTCAGATATAACAAACCTCATTAACATATTTGACTCATCCCTGTGATCGAGATTAATTTTGTAGGGCTATTATTAGCAGGGTTGATATGGCTTTTTGGTGGGGAGTCCGGAAGGAAATGCAGGGTTAATGCTTGCTTCTCAATAAGAATAATTATGCTTTCCACATCAGTTTCTCCGGATCTCTACTTTAAATATTTTTCAGTTATAATTATTTTATTTATTATCGAGTTACAACATATACTCAATGAAAGTTTTAACAGGATTACTCCCAAAACTGTGATATTTCAATTATATACTACCTATATTATTCCATTCAAATTTAGTAATTGGTGTAAAATTTTTAAAATTATTTTAATCATCCTTCCGAAATATGACATAAAATGTTAGTCTATTATTTTTAAAGATATTTTCAATGTGTATAAAGTCCTGAGAATAACAAATATGTTTAATTTTCAAAACTATCAAAATACTCTATCTAGCAAATTGAAAACTTATCAGAAAAATATTGCTATCAATTGCTTTTATCATCAACCTCTTGTATTGTAACTAAAACATTAATAATAAAATCAAAGCTAGGTTCATTAATTGCATTAAAATATTTTTTTATGAAACCTTATCTTACGATTGGTAGGACTAAACAATATTATTATAGTGTTTTTGTTATGAGTTCGAACAGTGAAAGCTGTTTAAAAAGACTTTCCAAGAAACTGTAACCTTTTATTTGTACTGATGGAACTTATTCACCATTATAATAAATTCGTATGGTGCTATATCAGTCAATTCGTTTTGTTAGATTATGTTGAATAATCTGAAATGTGTATGATTCTAGGTGTGTTTTGTATTGTTTATCAAAAATAATTCTATGATTTTTGTTTGATTTAGGTGTGGGCAGAAGTGAGAGAACGGAAAAGAGAGATCTTGAGATTGCACGAAGGACAAGGGCAGAGTTGTCCCCATCTGACTGAATCCAAATCGGTTACAACAAATTTACCACTTTGTTCGCACAAGTGAGTAGAATATAAAATAATCTCTTAGCTTCTGTTACTACTAAAAAAACAAACTGTATCTAAGAAAAAATGGGTTCAACGATGAGAAAGCATTAAATTTTTCTATTTTGATCATAGTTTACGTTGTCCTCCAGTCACTGACTGTTTTGAATTTATTGATTTTGTTGAATGCACTTGATTCTTTTCGAAGAATATGGCGCGACCACAGACGCAAGGTCATTTTTTAGTCGAGTCGACTTGATCAAGAAGATAGGTCCGATTAAGTGGATTGTAGAGAGGTGGGAGAGTAAAAATATAAATTTCTTTTAATTAATAATTAAAATAAATAACAATAATAAATAAATTAAGGTATTCTTGAAATTTATCATAGGTAGGCTACCAGAGTACCTTTAGATAGGATTTCTGATTCCTCTTTGACCAAATAACTCAATTTTTATTTTTATCCCCTCATCTATCTGTCTAGATCACGACCACTTGATTTTTTCGTTCACTGAGGGTGATGCCCATATGAGCTCTTAAGCTTGTGCGTGAGTAATGAGAGAGATGATGTCTACATTTCAAGCAGTCGGGACCGACGGCTTATCGCCTCCTCCGAAAGATGGGGTGTCCGTATCTTATCTATGTGATATTGCTGTGGTCAAAGATTGGTCCCCGATCGAGAATCGTACTCGAGACATCCTGGTTATCAGTCCAGCGCGTTATCACTTATTTCAACTAGCCACCCAATAACTCCAACGAGACTCAAAAAATGAGCTCGTGTGGTCGCGCCATAAGGATCGGAAACTCTGTTTCAATTTCATCATTGTTTTCAAACCAGTAATTTTCAAATCGGAACCAGAAATTAGGCCTACTATGATATGACACTCACGTCCAGTAATTGCAGAAGAAGCCAATTGGATTACCGTATACTGAGAACAAAGTGAAATGATTTCATTTCAAGAAGCTCGAATAAAAATTCCACTTTGGTTCCTTCAGATTCAAGGGCATCATTTTACTGTGTAACATTCAATTAGCTAATCGCGCAACTGGGATTTCGTTATATTATGAAAAACTTTTGTTCCATTGTACATGTTGTGTTGTGTATTTCCATAGTTTGGCTAAATTCAATTCAACTTTGAGAGAAAGGCGATGTTTAGGTTTCTTTGAGGCTTATGAATTGACTGTTAGCTATAACGACCGAATGAATACTAAAAAAGAGAGAAATCATCGGAAACTGGAAGTACTCAATTGCTATTAAAACATGATACGGTAATTGAAATAAAATTAATAAATGCTGACAGACCAAAGGTCTCAAGAATGAAGGTCTAGTTGAAGAACATGATTATTCTAGTCACATATTCACATTCATTACATCTTTTGGAAAAGTAGGATAATATTTGCTATAAATGCAAATCTCTCAATTACTTAGATTTGGAAACTACCTATTTCAAGCTAGTTGTTCTGTATTATTATTGGAATTTCTATTGAGTTACAGAACTTTATGATGAAAGCAAACACTTATTTTAACTGTACTGATAGGTACTGATTCTATGTTCTGATTTAAACTGCTTTATGGCCGACCTACAGCGGGCTATAATTAAGGCAGAGCGGATCTCAATCTTAAAGTAGTTGAAATCAGGGTACGATATAGATGCTGTCTAATACACTATTTCATTAGAGCCCTGGACAGTGTTTCCCAGTTTCACAAAGAAATTGCGAAGCCTCACCATAAATTATTGTAAAGAGTGTTTTCTTGTTGAAAATATTCATATTATTAAAATATAAATAAAATTTGTTTGGGTTTTATTGCAGACACAAATGGTTGCTGTCAAAATGGAGCGCCTGCACCCTGCCAGACATAATGTCGGAAGTGGTTTGCGGCGGAGGTCTTCAACTAAGGAATATTACATGCATATCAGTGCAAACCGGCCGCCCTCTGCCCAACAAGGCATGCTTCGCTCTACAACCACCGCCCACAATACAAAGGTCCGTACTATTCTATTTCTATACTCCTCTGTCCAAGCAAAGAACACATTCTGGCAATGTGGGAAAATGACTCCAGCTCGGTCAATATTGGTTCAAAAATTATAAATTTGGTTTCAAATTGTAGATCAGAATGTTTCCTACAATTTGAGACCAAATTTTTTATTTTTGAACCAATATTGGTTGGAGTGATTTTCCTATCTTGCTTAAATTTCTTCCTTGCTTGGATAGACTATACTACGGTTCAATATTTTTCGCATGTTTTATTTACTCTGTTTTGAAGCGATGTGTACAGTTCAATTTACATTCATGAAGATGTACATGAAATGATGGTTTGTAGCAAATGGAGTATAAGAATCGAATTGGGTATTTTATCATTATTGAAATACCAATTTGATACATGTATAATCTAGAATTAAAATTGTAACTTGAAATTTGTGTTTAACTGGAACACACCGCTTGAACCGGCTTGCACACAGGATGGTGTATGAGTCTCAAACCTTATTTTCGAAATTTGTCTCTAAAATTACATTATTTTGTCACTAAATGTTGAATCATGATATCGGATATTTAAAATTATGTCTTGATATTATGTCTGACGTCTGAGATATCTGGAGCCTCATGTTGTGAAATTTGTCTCCATAATAACGTATGCTAAATGATGATCTAGGATATTTGAGGTAATATCATGTTATTAGTCTATCTATAGCGACAAATTTGAAAACATGAGGCTCGAGACATCAGACATCACCGTGTGTATGCCGGCTAAGAATAAAAATTCAATTTGAATTCTATTGTTAAATGGATTAAAAGATAAATATTTTCATAGCGGATGAAATCCGATACAATTTCATCATTTTGAACGATTTAAGAAAAAAATTTAGGCTGACCAACTTAACAACAGATATCGTTTAGAAGACCAAAATTTTTTGAACATTTCTCCTTATTTTCGTCTCAATTATAACTCTCGATCAACTTTCTCAATTTATAAGATTCTAAAATCTTATCTGCTTCACCCTCATAACAAAAAAACAGACGAAAAATCGCTACATGAATGTATCAGTCCATTTGGATTCAAAGGAAGTTTGTATTTTCCTAACAAAAATCGAAAATAGGAGAGTGCCAGAAAATTGCAATAGCTTTGACAAACAATGACAAAGTTATGCCCATATTATCAATAGCAGTTCAACTAATAAAAATCACAGTTTAAACCATCAGCTTATAATAGGTGACTCGAATGAAACACATAACACGTGGCTTGATTCAATTCTGGATCAATTTATATTTGGTTTCAATTGCTATAGATGATACATGCCTCAGAATATTCAGAATCCAGCCTTTAACCCGTGAAGGGTCGCACCTGGTCTTTTTCACCCAGTCAAAACTGATCAAGGTAATTTCTCTGAACTCATGAAAAGTATGAGTTCCCCCTCCTCAGTACCTTGTGATGCAGTTATGCAGTTAGCGCCTCATTTCCGTTGTCCCAGTAACTGTTACAAACGCATCGTGACAAGTACTACAGTGACTAGATAAAAGCTTTTATCTAGCCACTGTACAAGTACTGATCGAATACACCCAGCGTGACCTGTTGCGTTTTCCGCATACGGGTCAAATATATCCACCCAATGGAACCAGTCACGTTAGCCACGTACAGGCCAAATCCACCCAGCGCGACCTGTCACGGTAGCCGCGTACGAGTTGAATACACCCAGCGCGACTTCTTGTGTGTGCTAATTCTGTACTTCATTCTCAGAAGCACATATATAATTTTTTCTACAACTGCGCGTAAAACAAGATTTTACGAGCTGAATTCTCCTTCTCCTCGTAAAGAAGCCCATTTCTGAGGAGAATCCTCATTACACTCGCTTACCATCTGCGCATGCGCAGTAGAATTACTTTACACTCGCTAATCAGCTGATCATGGCTCGCCAAAAGTAGGTCAGGTGGAGTCATAACATAACCTAACAAAAGTTGACAATGTCTGATTGTACCTGTACCGGTATAATTACACAAGAGTAATTCAATAGTTCGCAGTATTTGATGACTGAAAAAACTGTAGATTAACAGGTTCGTGCAGTTGTAGAAAAAATATTGTATGTAATTCGCGCGTAATGCTTCTTTATTGCTCTTGTAAAATTATCACGCGACGCGTAGCGGAGCGGGATAACTGTTTTGCACGAGCAATAACGTTGCACATTACGCTCTTAATACATAAATAGCTAATATCAACTCTGTGGGCCTATGCACTATTGTTTAATCCATTATATTATGAAAAAAGTAGCAATAAAATCTCAAGTTTTATCAATTTCTATCACCTATAGTCTAGCATCTGGTCTAATCCACCCAGCGTGAACCCTCATGTGATTTTCAATTCCGACTCCTCTAGGGTTAAACTGAAATATCTGATAGCAATATTTTTCAGGATGAACCAAATACAACACTTGATTTTTTTAGAACAATTCATTTCACAAATTAATATTTTCTATTTCCAATGTTTTTGATTACAATATATATGAGATATGACCTATTATACTCAGTTGAAAAGTTTTCAGAATTCAAGAATACAAAACTCAGCCTAATGGATTGATTCTTAAAATTTTTATAAATTATATTTTTAAAATATATACAAATGTAAACGTTTCAACAGTCCATAACTCTTTAATGACAGTTGATGACATGTTGATGACATTCCATAATTCCACTGAGATCAATAATCATGTTAGAGAATAATATTATGATGATAGTAAGATATCTTACATACAAAAATACAATCTTGACTTTTTTTATATTGAAAATAACTTAGGCCTGTAGTGATTTTTTCAAACCATATTATAAGAATTTCACAAAATTTAAAATCCAACTTATAACACCACATTCAATAAATGATGTCAATATATCTTGGAACTGTCTCATAAACATTTACATCTTGGTGGGCAGGTTCAGATAAGGTCTAGAAATATTGTGTTAAAATATTTTTGCAATCCGTTCAAGATTACGCCAGTAATCAGGTTTTCAAAATTGTAGATGTGTTGCGGGTTGCATATTTTCCGCCTTGATACGACCAATCCTAACTGTAAATTTAATGGTTCAGCAAAATTATAGATGAACTAATTTGGAAGATATTGAATCAAGTTTCAAACTATGTCCGATATACTTGCCAAGGTTATGCTTAATAGCCTATTAGCGTTTTACTATTTTTTTTAATTTTTGGAGTTTTTCTTGGATTTTTCTAGAACAAATTGGCAGAAAATGTTGAAATTAGGTAAATAGGTCCAGATTAGGTGTAGAAATGCCTTGCTCAATAAATTTCGAATCCCTTCTGAACGGAATTTGCAGGCGAGCGTAGCGAGCCTGTTTGTCTCAGCTGACACTGACATAGGTTCTGCAGGCGAGCGAAGCGGGCCTGTTTGACTCACACTGACTATACTGTCGGGGGTCCAGGGGGCGGAGCCCCCTGGCTAGGCGTAGAAGGCGAGCAAAGCGAGCTTGCCGGGTAGTGTTTAACATTTATAAATGGAATTTATGTAATTTTTCAATAATAATGATGATGATGATTGAGTGTCCTGTAAACTTCCAAATCACAAATTTCATGAGTTTCGTTTCTTGTATTCATTCAGAAAAAACTTTAATGTTGGGTACAACAAGTACATTCAAGTACACTCAAATTTGAGGGACCCTCAAGTCAACATTTTCTATGTTGAGTACACTCAAATTTGAGGGACCCTCCAAGTACACTCAAATTTGAGGGACCCTCAAGTCAACATTTTCTATACTCAGCATAGAAAATGTTAGCTGCTCTATCATAATTTGAGGGTCCCTCAAGTTTAAGTGTGCTTGGAAAAACCTGGCATAAGAGACAGTCTCTAGGTACCAAAAACTAAGCTGTTTTTAGAATTATAATCCTTGTACGTTCAAAAGCTGATGTTGTCTGCAAATAGTTTGCATAACTGTACCGGAACAGCTGACTAGAGAATAGTAACGAACATACTTCAGTCAGCTAGTTCAATAACTGGCTGACAATAATTACAACAAGAAGCCAATAATTGGAAAGTAAATAGAAAATGAGAAACCAGCTATAATAATGTGCCTATTGCTCTCATAGGAAATGAGGCACCAGCTATAATAATGGGCCTATTGCTTTCATAGTTATTTCACATCAATATATTCTTATAAACGTCAACTAATGTATGATAATAAAACAAATATATAACATTTAGGATTACTCTACCAATGAGAAAGTAATGATAAAAAGTAAATTTGAAGCATAAGAAACCGAATGAACAAATATATTAATTCAAATATTGAAAGTTGACGGTTTTGTAGCTCCAAATTCAATCAACAGCTGATCAGGTAAGGAATAGTTTGCGCAAATAAAAATAAACGCCGTTATAATCCACTTATAGTCGAGTCATTCTAGGGTTGGAGGTGGAACTAATTGCAACAAAGTTGTTTTATGGTGGAAATGGTAGCTGACACCCTCCTATTTAACGTGTAAAAAATCCCACTCTCAACTCGTGTCGGAAAGTTGTTTTTTTGGCCGCCATATTGGAAAATTTTGCTCATTTTTTGGTTTTCTTGGAATAACGTTAAAACGAAGCGTCGGACAAAAGAACTTACTCGACCTTTTTTTAGTAAATAAAATTTGCAAGAGAATGGTGGTAGAATCATCTCTTCATCCTCACTAGAAACCAAGTTACGATTTTTCAAAAAATAACAAAGTGGAAAAACGTTCAAATTATTTATTTTAAAATAAAATTTTTAAATGTTATAGTAGTAGCAAATCATTAAATTGTAGTTATTTATAATAAAAAGTAAAATAAATAACTATTCCATCAATGTATGAATTGTTAATTTATTTATATAAAAAACTTTATAGAAGTTAGATGTAATGAAGTTTACTTTATGAAGTAAGTTGGTTATTCACATTAAAAAACCAGATTAATCACCCAGTGAAAACTTAACAAACCTACAAACAACAGGCAAAAATAATTTAGTTAATGGGAAATGTTGGTATTATGCCAATGTTGGTTATCATGGATGCATAAAAAGCTATATATAAACAGTATGCATTTAGACTATGCAAAGTGTATTGGACCCCAAACAATCGCCTAGCATTTAGTAGTCGTTAAGTCATGTCAGAGGCCCTGAAATTGATCACGAGCGACCTGAAAACTCTGACACCAGACCTGAGCCAGCCGGGTTACACGAATATTATTATTAGTATGAAGATATACCTAATCATCTGTTGGTGAAAAATTGATGAAAAATTTGATTGTGTGCATACAACTTGGTAAAAAATACTTAATTAAATGTGCTGCATAATGTGACTCAGGTATAAATCTACATCATGAAATTTCAAATTATCACACAATTTGCACTCAATTCCGATCAGGGTATGATCATACAGCACATGGTTTTTGTAGTGAATGAACTCTTGATAAATGGGAATATTGTCACAGGCTCGACATGCAAGCAAAATGTGTAAATTGATATGCTTATTCAAGTAAGCACTAGTTGTATTTTTCAAACATTTCGAGCAGAACGGACACTTACTGTTATTTTCTTCGTCCACTTCCATGTCACTGTAGTCTCTTGAAGATTCATAGCGTTTTAACAAGGCTGATTTCTCTAGAACGCAAGTACTCTCCTCCTTGGTGATTCTCATCCTTTCAATCTGACAATGTTGATGTCCATGGATGTCGAAATGCATACCGGCTAACTCTCTGGAATGAAATGCTATTTTGCAATTTGCACACGCATATGACGGCTGCACCTCTCCTGAACCAAGCCCATCCAAATGACGCATAAGTTCTTCATGAGTTTTGTACCGATTTGAACAGTCTCCTTTACAATCTCCTTTGCCACACACTGTGTCGTGATGCTTGGTGAAGCATTGAATATCGTTCGTAGAATAATTACATTTTACACAATTGTACAGTTGAAAGTGCGACATGACATGTGTAAAATACACTTCAGGACCGCTGGTTATTTCCTTAGAACACATTTTACATTGAAACTTACAGTTATAAATGCTCTTGGAATGGGTTTTAAGATGATGGTTCATATCCGATATGCTTGTCTTGAATTGGCCACACATTGGACATAGCATCACCATGTGCATGATAAGATGCGCGTTTATAGATTGTCTGATCATATTATTATGAATAGGTGTACCGCAAACGAAGCACGTGAACATAAGTCTTTTCACTCCCGACTGTACAGTCATTTTTAAATATGGCATTATATTCGCTTGACCTTGCAATATATTCTCTATACACTTGATGACAAAGTTCTTGTACTTGACCTGATCGTTAGTGCGTGCATGATCGTTCCAAGTATAATACACTTCATCACCGAGAAGTGGTGTAATGTGTTTTACACTTTCCATGTATTCACTCCTGATAGTAACGTAAGTAACCGATTTCCCGTTATCAATCTTCTTCTTTGTGCAGATTAAGTGCAACGACGGTTTTGTTTCTTCGCCTTTTTTTATAACAATACGTTTCGTTGAGTCTTGTGTGATTGTTATTTTCGCGGGTGGCTGATGCTGTTGCGAAGATCTCAATTTTCTCAAGTCCTTGACTAAATTATTTTTTGGGGGTGTAGGATGTGTAGGAGGATTAGGGTCGGCTGCTTCTGGTTGCTCAACACTATTTTTCTGCTCATCTGAACTGGAAGAATCATCTTCTGAATCCAAATCACCACCTTGAAAGTCTCCAGACATTGAAGAGTCTGGGGAATCAGGATTTGATGAGTCATCTTCAAAATAATTCACAACCTTCTTGCGTCGTGATTGTTGTCGTGTTATTCTAGGTTTATTTTGAGTCTGTTTTGACTTTTGTCGTGTTATTCTAGATTTATTTTTGATTGGTATGGTGTTGGGAATAAATGCAATAGGTTCATTCTCAACTGTTTCAGTTCTGGAGATAGTGGTAGGAGGCTTATCCAAGTCAGTTTCTTCTTCAATTTCTTCCTTGATTTCAACTTCATAATTCATAGAGTGGTCATTCATACCTGATTTAGTACTGGAAATAGTTGTAAAAGGTCTATTCAAGTAAGTTCCTGGTTGGATTTCGTCTGTAATTATTTCCTCTTTAATCCCAACCCCCGCATTAATGTTATTTTCATTCGAACATGATCCTACGTCGTCAACTTCTTGTTTGATACGCACTATTTCTATTTTAACTCTTGAGTTTGTTTCTGCGTTGGCTGGCTGTTCTTCAGCAACTGTGGATAGAGTAGAATCTATCATATTTATAAACTTGTGAAAGACATGAATTTTACTAACACAAATTAGACAGATACTTCGCAATTTTGCTATTGAATATCCAAATAAGAAGGATAGTTTTGATGTTATATTATCGTCACCATAACTATTCACCTTATGGTTCCAAACACGTCCACAGAGATTACAAGGTTTCTTGGTGATATGAGTTTCATTTACAGCGTTGAATAAGTAGTTTATTGAAGTGTCAAGAAATGTTTTAATTTTGTCCATTTTTGCCAAACATTCAGTGCACATAAACTTTGATAAACCATCGTCCATATACGGGAAATAGCGAAGCACTTTCTCGATTAGTAATGGCACAAAACTATTGTTTCTATTAAAAATATTCACATGATTCCGTTTTTCACAATCTACTCCACAGAATCTACATCTAAGCTTACTTTGATTCATGGTAAAAATTATAAAATTGAATAACTTTTTAGACCAATAAAATTCTACATTATTACCTTTGAGGTTATACCGATTTCTCACGCACAAGCTCAAAACACAACCTCCACAGTCGAGAGTCGAGACGAGTATCGATTCTTGACAAGGCGACGTAGCAGAGTGTGTCTAGCGTTCCTAGCGGTGACCCGGAAAATCACTTCAAGGCGTCATACAATACCATAAGACCACTTCAATTAAGAACTGAGTTTCTCTGTTTCAACACTTCCAATAATAGATTATTCTTGAAAATAAATTCATAATTTACAGTCAATTATAACATACTGTTGGTAAAACTTTCCTAGTAAACAATTTGCCATGTTATGGAACTTTCTCTTGTTGAATTTAGAAATGTTATGCAGTTTTCTATGAGAGTACCAGCAATATACTCTACATTATACCGTCTGTAAAATAAGAAATAAAAATTTCATAGTTTATCAAACCATGAATTCAATTCGATCTTTGCTTTTGATTTTTTAATTTTTGTATAGCTTCTAAATGCTCCCTCTCAATTCACTAAATTGCTATACAATATTAATGAAGAATGTTCTTCTTCTTGAATTGGAATAAGCATTTACTGATGAACAAATCCATATTTTCAATGTTTAACAAATTTTCAACCGTCACACTTACAACTTAATTCTTTCTCCCATACTGTTCTCCTGGAGTACCGTAACTTATACTTAGATAGGCTACTAAAAGTATTGTGTACTTTAGGCTACATTCAGGCCCGGTTCACGAGACATTAAATGAGCTAATAATGTGGCATTTAAACTTACTGCAGAGTTGAAAAATCATAAGCTCATGATTTATCTCTCAATGTTATTCCAATAAGGCTTAACTGATAATTACTGTTGAATGGACCTAATGAGTAAAGTATATAGAATATTGATAATATTCTATACACTTTGATATAGACATACCTACATATTTATATAATGCATTTCTTTCAATAATTTTTCAGATATACTGTAGTAGACCTAGTAGATACGGTATAATAGATATAAGTAGTTGATACTTGGTCTATGATAATTTGAATTGGATGTAGCATACAATGTAGTTGAAATCATCAAGAAGTATGGAGTTGCTTAAAATTGTTGTTTTTGGTGGTGCTGTACAGGTGTGAGGTGGCCTGTCCAAGAGACTGTGAAGTGGGTCCTTGGGGCGAGTGGGGTCCCTGTCTGCCACTTCAGTGTCCAATCAATGATGACTCTGGCTATGTTAAAGGTAAGGTACCCTTGGAACTTATTTATCTGCTCATCATTGTCATTAAAAGAAAGATCTATTGCGAAATCAGTAAAAAAAAGTTCACTGAATCTAAAAAAATAGTTTCACACATAGAAATAATCACCTTAAATTAAAATCACCTTTAAATTAAATTTAAAGAGTCACCTTAAATTAAAATTACAGGAGCTTTCAACATAAACAAAATTAATTATAAATATTGACGCTGATAGCAAAACGAAAATTTGGCAAGCGAGTGCTGGGAACGAGTAACTTATGAGAAAGTTAATGAAAAGCCCACCGGTAATGAGAAAGTGACTTGGAAAACTTTGACATCATATTTTAATAGTACGGCAGAAAGTTAGTATACCATGGTAAAACAGTATTATAGTGCAATGAGTATATTTTTCAGATGATAATTTATTTTTTAAAAATTCATGAATGAGAAAGATTTTTTCTTGAAAGGTCTATTGATTGGAAAATATAGGAAGTAGGCCTACTGATTAGTTTACCACGTGTATCTTCAGTATAATAAGCGTGTAGCCTAGTGAAGATAACGTGTGTAAAGGAGACAAAAAAATTGAATAGATCACTGTTTTGTCTCCTTTGAATCCTGATTTGTGAGGTTTACATACTCCATTCAATAAGTATCGAGACTAGTTCGCTGTAGCCTCAACAGATCTTTATAGGGGATTCGACCAACGGGGATCGATAGATGGGATCTTTACAAATAAGAATCAATGTGAGTCAGTCGCCTACGTGCATTAGTTGAAGCAGGAGGTCGATTTCCGCGCCGAGTGTTTTCACCTCGTGTCGCAGCACCAACATGGAGCTTACCATGATCAAGGAAACACATGAAAAATCTGCGTCGGAGACCCTCTCCCTTGATAAAGAGGCTTTCGAAGAAGACTCCTCGAGAGTATTCTCGCAAGAGTATTTCAGTGGTACAAAATGTTTCAGGAAGGCCAAGAACTCGAAGTCGAGTTTGGCATTGGACACTCTGGAGAGTCTGACAACCGCTTGAACTGGGGCTTGGCTAGTGGTGAGAACTGAAAACATTTTGGTCTCTGATAGGCGTATAATAATATAATAGCCGTCCTCATCAGTGAGGAGAATGGTCTTGTAGTGAAAATCATCCACATTATCGAAACAGTTAATTTGGCGATGAGAAAAACTGTGAGGAATTTTCCTACTGTGGCGCTGTGCCACAGTTCAATTGTTGGGCAGCATCTACAGGCGAAATTCTGAGTTTTCAAGTCATATCAACCCCATAAACAATCCATCTGCCTTTTCTCTTATTACCTCTATAAGTGAAAAGGCCGCTATGAGTGCAGGGGTTTGACTCTGATGGCTTGAATTTGGCTTCGAAACAGGAATGGCTTGCGACGTGCTTTCAAAACACTCGGCGCGAAAATCAACCTCCTGTTTCAACGAATGGACTTGGGAAGCTGAACATTGAGCTATAATACAAATTATTTTTCAGCTCAGTGAAGCTAAACCACAGTGCTCCTGAACTGTAAAGAACCCCTCTACTGAGCTTAACCAGTTGGACCCCCCTCCACATTTCTGTTCATCTGTTGAGACTACAGCAGAGAACCAGTCTCGATTCAGTATAGAAGTCCGATTATCCGAGCTAAATGGGACCGGGAATAGCTCGGATGACGAAAAACTCGATCGGTTAACACGGAGCTGAAGGAAAGAGGTTTGAATTAATAGTGAATCGCATTAGATCTGAATAATTAAATATATTTGATAATACAATAAAAATAATTTGTGATGAAATGAAATTATATATATTACTCACAAATTACTTTCGTAATTGTAATTTGTTCCCTATTGTAATTCTTTATCGGGAAAATAGTCCAAATCTTGTTCAAAAAATTTGTAATGCTCTTGAAAATTGGCTCGGTTAACCCGGCGGCTTGGATAATCGGAACTCAGATAACCGGACTTCTACTGTAGGCTCTTACTGAATGGATCATGTATGCAGGCCTACGTCTCGGAAGAAAAAAGTTACTAAACATGTTTTCTTCACATTTTCTGCCGATTGGTTCTCGAAAAATATTAAGAAAACGCCGAAAAACTATAGAAAAACTCAAATATTTGGCGTACCTAACCTTGAAAAGTTTTTAAGATAACGGAGCGCGCGTCTAAACGTCCAACGGAACATGTCTGCCAAATTTGAACGCATTCGGTTCAGTAGATTTTTAGCTCTGGTGATGAATGAATGAATCAGTCAGTGCCATTTCGCTGTTATAGATAGATATATATATTATCGAATATGATACCGTATTACTATGGAAAAAGCTAATCTATTTTGCTCAGGTCATAGGAAACGATCAAGGGCGGTGATAACGCCTCCGAGTGCTTTGGGCGTGGAATGCCCAAGTCTGACCGAAGTGCAGCCATGTCCAAATCCGCAATGCTACAAGTGGACACTGGAGCCGTGGGGCAGTTGTCTGCTCGATCCGGAGAATGAGAATTGTGGCACTGGCACCCGAACCAGGAACGTCTTCTGCACCACTCATTCTGGGGTAAGAGGAAAAGGAATTGTGAAGTTTGAAATTAAAAAATGAAGATTTCTTTATAAAAAATCTAGGTATGGATATGATTTCCAATTTAAAAAATTAAATTTTTCCAAGTATACACCAGTCTTCAACTTTTTTCACCCGCAGTAATTATTTTTGTTTCCTATTATTTATCCAAAGCTAACAGTTTTGTTTCTCTCATTGTTATTCCTCTTCATTATCTTCATTGAAGTTTATTATATTAATGATGAATTGAAATTCATTCCTATTATTGAGTTGCACTAGATGATTAACTAATTTTCATTAGCAGCTTTATTACCTGTGCTGCTAGGCTTATGCCTCTGTGAATTTGTATCTGTATATTTCTTACTCTATTGTATAAAAATGTAGCCTATTTATTATTAAATGTTTTGCAAATAGGAAATTGATTTGATCGATGTATTGATTCATAATAGGAGTGAAATTATACTTGTAATAAAACTGCTCGTACTCGAGACTTTATACTTAATAAGACTCCATATCTACTTCTATATAATTCGTCTGAAATGAGGACATTTTAAAAATTCACTAAGAGTCTGATTGTAACGGAACTCCTCAAAATGCATTGTGAATTTTCATCTGCATTCAATTAAGATATTTATTTAAAATTTCAATATTTTTGCAGGAAACCGTTACCAACTGGCTGTGCACTCAAATGAAGCCCCCGGTAGAAGAGAGATGCCTGCTGCCTTGTCCGTTCGACTGCGTGGTGTCGGGATGGTCCTCGTGGAGTTCGTGCTCACAGCAGTGCTCCAGCAAAACCAAAATGGCGTTCCGGCAGCGCAACAGAACAGTTATCGCTCCACCCGGACAAGGTAAAACTTTACTACAGAAAATAGGCACAGGCCTCTGATCTATTTAGGAGAAGATGGGTTATTCTCATTGGAACTTATTACAATGTTCAAACAATATAAGAATTCATTCACCATTCTGGTGAGTTTAACACTGAAAAAAGGTTGCAATGAGAGTTGATTGCATTGTCAGTTCAGGTAGAGTAGGTGAGCTGAAGGAACCAGCTATAACATCCTATTCAAGTATAAAATTTGAGTCGATTATTAAGAATAAATTATATATATTCTTTATAAGAGTATATAGGGATTATTGAATAAATAAGAAATATTTATTACGTAATCATCCAATAACAATCAACTACTACCCATCTGAACGTATTCACTTGAAATTAATGGAATTTTTTTACATAACAATTTTGAAAAGTATGTTTTAACACTACGGTTCCTTCAAATTTTTTAATAGTGGAAATAGTATTCTAATATTTATCATTTTGAATGAAAATATCGAAAAAGTTTTAGGCTGGGACAACTTTTTTCACTAAAATCCAATTTTAAATATTCAGGCTGATCATAGGTCTATGATAAACGAATAGAGATGGAAATATGATTTTATTTTCTTATTTCACTTCTTATGACATGGAGCTATTATTGAAGAGGATGATTTCTTGATCCATGACGAGCTGCTGAGTGTAACATTCACTGGAATTGGTCACCGATGTGCAGTCTAATTGATTTATCAGTGAGAAAAACTTTTATCTTTTTTCACTGATAAATCAATTAGACTGCATGTCGGTGACCAATCCCAGTGAGAGCTATTATTGTCTAATCCCGGACTAGAGAAAAAGTATCAAAGAAAAGAATGAGAGGACGTTAAATTTGGTTGTTTCAGGCGGTCACCCCTGTCCCAATCCCGATGAAATGCTGCAAATGGAGAGCTGCAACTCTTACGGCTGCCACGGCTACAGCTGGCGCACGCTGCCCTGGCAACCCTGCAACGCCACCTGCGACGGAGGAGGCCAGGACGGCCAGCAGACCCGCGACGTTTGGTGTGTGCAGGACAACCAGTACCAGGTCAACACTGACCAGTGAGTTACACTTTCAATATTTTATTTTATTCATTCAAATAACGTTCTCAATGGAATAAAAAAACCAATATGCATTGTAGTGTATGTTAGACAACTTTTAAACCCTATTTACGATCACTTGAGACGAAATAAACAAACGTTTTGCTCGTGTATGCGAATAAAGGTAGGTCTTCCTTTATCCGACGGTCGGCTGAAGTCGAAAAAATGTAGGGTATAACAGCTCTTCTCTTGTCCTTGAGCTCCAACAACAACGAAAAAAGTTTGTTTATTTCGTCTCAAGTGATCTTAAATAGGGTATAGAACCAAGTCAACACTGACCAGTGAGTTACACTTTTATATTCAATTCAAGTTTTATTCTCAATAAAATGAAAAAACAATACAATATGGCTTGTGCGCAATTCAAACAGTGGTAGGTCAACACTAACTAGTGAGTAAACGTGGTTCAATTTGAATGTAGTTAATATGTTCATGATGAATCAATGAAAATTTCATTGTTGTATGTGTAATACAATTAGTACAAGGCTAAAGAGGGGATTAAATTGATCGTTTTTTGACACAATTGAACAAGAGAAATGTGTTTCATCACCCATGCTAATTACTCTTGATAATGAGAAAGCAGATTAGCTCCAAAGCATTCCTGATTACTTTCTAGTAGATTAAAATAGTCATTCATTCATTCATATATTTTTCCTGAGGTTCATGCCCATATGAGCTCTTATGCTTATGCGTGGGTAATGAGAGGGATGATGATGAGAGATAACGACTTTTTTGGTAGTCGGACCGACGGCTTATGGTCTTTTTCAAAAGACGGGGTAGCAATATCAATATGATTGTGCTGTGGTGGAAGAATTGTTCCCCGGTCAAGAATGGAACTCAGGTCCTCTTGGTTATCAGACCGGTGCGTTATCCCTTACTCCAACAAGCCACCCAAAAACTAGTGATTCAAATTTATATTTTAGCAAGTTGCAAGTAGCTTTGCTTTGAAACACAGACTAGCTGAAAAACGTCCCTATTGTAACGATGATATTTTTTGTGTTAAAACAGATGTGCTCTACTGCCGAAACCGGTAGAATCGCGCACGTGCACCCGCGACTGTCCGGTTGATTGCGAGGTGTCGCCATGGTCGGAGTGGTCGCCCTGTCCGGAGGAGACTTGTCTGCCCAACGGCACCCGGATCGGACCAACCACACAGTCGCGCTACCGAGTTGTTATCGAAGGTAAATATTGAGAAATTGACAAGTAAAATTATCTCAGAGCAAACACTATTCCAATAATGATATATGAAATTATTATTATATGAATTGCTGTGAGTGAAATATTGAACTTGAACTTGTTGATGAATGATGAACTTGTTGATGATCAACATTCGAAGTGGTTGAAATGTCTAACGTGATATTGTTATTAATTTTTATACTAACATGTTCAGCATCCACCCCACAGTGCGATTATATTTCAATATAGAATTAAGCTGAATTACCAGAATTATAATTATAGTAAGGTTTTAGGATACCCACCTCCCGGTAACATTGTGTTCGGAAATAAAATTACAATGAATTACTACAATGAAAACGCTACATTCATTATTCAGTAATAGGTAGTGAAAAAACAATCTGATTTCCCCTTAGTGATTGATGTTGCAGAAGTCCCTATCTTCCATTAAGATTGTGTTCCAAAATAAAATTTGCTTTATATTTTTGTTTCATAAAAATTCATTTTTGTCGTATAAAGTAATCAACCAATAACATATCTTGGAAACAATTTTCAGTGTGTTAGCCGGTGAATAATAGTGTATGATTTATTTTTCAATTTATAACGTTCTTTATTGTTCATCAGTAAGTTCATTGTTCATTTATTTTAAATATTGATTTTGAACTCATGTATTTTCTAATTTTTTATGATTTTCAATAGTATTCTTTTTGTGGTTGACGATGAAATGTAATTTCCAGGTCAGAACTGCCAGCCGCTGACCAAGAAACCCACCCGACTACGCAGCCGTCGGCAGTCCTAGTCGCCTGTCCGCGCTACACGTTCAAATCGGGTCCATGGTCGCAGTGCCAGCTGTCCGCCAACACCCGCTGCGGACACGGCCTGCGCACGCGCGATCTCTGGTGCAGCAAGGTCATTAGTGGAGAAAACTAATAAATTTGCTATCTTGGTCAAGTTAGAAGCAACAACACACATAATTTAGGCTTTTTTCTTTTTGCTCCGCAACAGTGTGACCTGGGGACTGTACGATATCTGGGGGAGTATTCAATCGATGCACCGTATTGGGATAGCATCTAATAAAATCACTAAACGTATGCTTCAAGGGGGTTAAAAGCTTGTTCATTCCCACAATACTGTAGGCCTACTAGAAACAGAGTATCAGTCGTGGTTTCCCCGGAGAAACGAACTAGCTCTTCTAGAAAGGGCTCAATACTACATTGTAATGAAGACTAGCCGGCAGGCTGCTTCGCTCGCCTTCTCCGCCTAGCCAGGGGCTCCGCCCCCTGCGGACTGACAGTATATCAGCGGTGTCTGATGAAGGTCAAACAGAGGCTTTCTTCGCTCGCCTGCAAATTCCGTTCAGAAAGGATTCAGAGAATTTATTGGAGCCCAGCATTTCTACACCTAATCTGGACCTGTTTACCTAATTTCAACATTTTCTGCCAATTTGTTATAGAAAAATCTAAGAAAAACTCAGAAAATTCCAAAAATAGTAAAACGCTAATATGGCGTAAACTTGGGAAGTATATCGGACATAGTTTAAACCATGATTCAATATCTTCCAAATTAGTTCATCTATAATCTCATAAGAACCATTGTATTTACAGTTAGGATTGGTCGTATCCTCGTATCGAGGCGTAAAGATATACAACCCGCAACACATCTACAATTTTGAAAACCTGATTACTGGCGTAATCTTGAACGAATTACCAAAAAAAAATTAACACAACGATTTGTAGACCTTATCTGAACCTGCCTACCAAATATCAACATTGGTTCATCGAAAAAATGAGGAAAACGCCAAAAAAAAACTCTAGAAAAACTAAAATTTTTGTCGTATCCTTGAAAAGTTTTAAAAATCCGTTCTTAGCGCGCGTCTAAACGTCCAACTGAACATTCCTGCCAAATTTGAGCACATTCGGTTCAGTGAATTTTTAGTTCTGGTGATGAATGAATGAATCAGTGAGTCAGTCAGTCAGTGCCATTTGGCTTTTATAGATATAGATAATAACTTTCAAGCGCTTCTCTTTAACTTGATAAACGGTTCAGAATTTGATTTAAAAAAATGGTTGGGAAAATAAAGACCTTAAATTTTAATGAGGGGAGCACCATATTCAGTTCATGAATGTACGGTATCGTTAAGTGTTAGAAACTAGTTTTCTATTTTACTTCCTTCTATGCTTTTCTTCTTGATGTGTGAAACCATTTTTTTTCTTCGATTCCAGATTATCAAGTATTTTAATTTTAATCTTAATATTTTAATTTCTTATCTGTCACTTTTAATAATGTTGTTGAGTGGATGCAACTCATGAATGCAAGTTTTTTAATAATAATATTTGATTTGAAGGAGCACTCGGATACGCACGAGGAGCTGCGACTTTGCTTGAAGAACGGCACGCCTGTGCCAATGACCGTGCAACGGTGCCATGTGGACTGTCATCTGCCCTGTCAGCTGACCGAGTGGTCGGCGTGGTCGCAGTGTGTGCAGCCGTGTGCAGGCCTGCGCGTCAGGACCAGGCAACTCATCGGTCAGTGTGAACCAAGCCTTGCTTATAGTTGTTAATTCACTGTTTTATGTTTTTGACCATTGTAAATTGAGTCTTTCCCCAATGCGGCTCAAGCAAAGCTATGGCTCAAATAACAGCTGATTGTACGTATTTGATTAGTACAGGATCAGATTCTATCTGGGGAAAGTGAGCTTCATGCTGGGTGCACCATCGTTGGTCAAATCATATCTGAACATGTTGAAAAAAACTGTTGCACAATGGGATGAAACGTTTAGCGAATCGTGGAAATTACGACTGCTCTTCTTCAATATTGCAATTGGACTATGTACACCAAAAAATTTTCTGATCATAACCAAATAAGCTAGTATCCATAGTATACACAGCATAAGAATGAATTGATATCAGTGGTTTCAATATGAAATTCTGTAATCACATCGAAAACTAGTTAACAAGCAACGAGGAATTATTAGCAAGATAAATTCAAGATAATTATTAGGTAGAAATATAAACAGAATTTGATAAAATGTTATTTAAGGGCAAAAATATAAAGATATGTTGCTCAGAAGCTCTTCAAGCTATGTTTGATAATATCCTTCATGATTTCATCAATACGACTATAAAAACACTAAAAAAGTTGTTTGTTTAATTTATCAGAAAACAATTCATTTATCGATTGGGGCTCAAAGTAAGTCACCCATATCTATCATACAAGTGCTTAAAATATCGAGTTGAGGCATTCTCATCTCTTAATCAGTTTTTCAACCTTAATTACATTAACTCAATCAATATTGAGTAAATACACAATCAGGGACTGGAGCTTGTAGACTTGAATGGATATCATAAAATTTCAATTTCACAAAAAATTGAATGAACAAAAAACTATTAAGGCTATATACAGGGTGTTTCAGGAGGAATGTGCAATACTTCTCAGGCTGATTCCTTACACCAAGTAGACAAAAAAGTTCCACGGGACCAACCCCCAAAAACGCTGTTACTGAGATAAAATGCGGAAAATTGAGATTTTTCAAAATATATTATTTTTTTCTAATTCTTTAGAGGCTTTAGTGAGGTTCTAAAATAAGCAATTTCTATGTAAAATTAGCTGAGGAATTCAATGAAACTACTTCCAAGTTTGTAACTTTAACGGTTATTGAGATAATTGGAAAAATATGCTAGAAAACGCCATTTTTCAACAATAAGGGTTGTAACTGGATAAGGAATCATAAATTGTAATTTTTATTAATGGAAGTTGAAGAGAGTCGGATTCTAAAGAAAAAGACAAATTGCGGCGATTGTGTAAATCTTACCCAAATCTCAGAAATGGCGATCAAAAATAGCAATATCGCTACTTAACACAAATTCATCACTTGTGCTAAGTTTTGCCAATTTTGCGATTTTTGATCGCCTTTTCTGAGATTAAGTAAGATTTTACACAATCGCCGCCATTTTTTTTCTTTAGGGGCATTCCCTCAACTTCCGTTAATAAAAATACAATTTTATGATTCCTTAACGAAATGAGTAGGCCTACTCATTCAAATTGAAAATACCAAGTACCTACTGAACAAACTGTATTGTAATAAATATTTTCTTGATAAATAGGCTATCAATCTCATTCCAGGTTCATCTTCGGAGCATCTGATGTGCAACGATCTGCCGCTGCTGGAAAAGTTGTCATGCCCATGTGCCCAGTACAACCTGAGGCCAGTTTCTGATTGGTCCACGTGCATAACCAATGACAGCTCTGGATGTGGCACGGGAATGCGCTATCGAGCGTTCGAGTGCATCAACGACAAAGAGCAAATGGTTGATCCAAGGTAAACTATATTAATTAATAAACGATTAAAAGTAAACGATGAGTGATAATTTTTATTGTCACTGGACAGTGACAATCTTTGAAACACAGTTTAGGGTTCATTAAATGAAGTCTAAAAAATAGAAATGACTTTTCCAAACAAAATCAAAGTTTAGACTGCATCAAGCAAACAGAATCCCTGAATTCCAGAATCGGTGTTTTCAAATTGTTTGGCAATACAAACAATACAATAATACAATTGTTTGGGATATTTATTCTTATATATTTATACTTGTTAAAAACACATTTAAGACTCTAATTAGCTTTCATGCAATCTGATTTAGGAATTGTCAAATTTCTCAAAGTCATAATTTCATTTTGATACAACACGAATAAATTGTAAATCGCAAAAAACTCTGTACAATTTCAATTTATTTGGGATCCGTGCGACTAGTCAGTTTTCGTGTTTTGGATTTCAGAGTTAAGACTCAATTGTCATATTACGAGTACAGTACTTAAATAATCCTGACACATAGAACTGTCTAGTGTCTAGATCATCAAACATTCAAATTTTATTTTTGTTTCTAGTATGTACGGAGGAACACTGGTTTACAAGAGGAGCCCTGTTTGGTGTCATGTCCTGTCGACTGTCAACTGAGCGAATGGTCTTCATGGGGTAGCTGCAATGTACTTTGCGGGCCTGGTCTACAAAACAGAACAAGAACGGTACTAAAAATGCAATATTAGTAGCAGACTTTCAAACTTTATGTATGAAGGGCGGAGGACCCAAATTTATCTTCCAAGCATGCTGATCCATTTTGTGGAATGTCAACTCCACTGACAAAACGTCCAACTTCTAATCAAGGAAGAGTAGGGAAATCTGTGTGTTGTTAATTTTCTTCGTCGGGACTGTGTCGCTATAATTATTCATCCTTCTGTTTGTTCAATTTGTCTCAAGTCATCGTGAATGAAGTATAGGTTAATAGGTATAGATAGAAATTTGATTCTTGTTATATTTCACTTGACTGTTGACACATCGCTCCAGTAATTTGAAAAGGAATGAGTATTGAGAAATTATTTTGTTGTTCAGGTGACAAGGAAAGACAGCGATGGAGGCCGTGCGTGTGGCGCTCTCACTCAGTGGAAACTGTGCAGGTGGGGTGCGACGTGTTCCAGTGGCAGGCGGGAGGGTGGAGCGAGTGCATTCTCTCATACCCTCGGACAGGGGCAACCAGTGCGGCGAAGGAGACCAGTACAGACAAGTCGCGTGAGTAGAAAAATTTTCATACAATTTTTGTACATTTTCATACAAAAATTTTATTGTTTTATAAAATTTTTGCAAATTTCCATAATATTCACACTTTGATTTAGTTTATACTATCGATTGATTCATTATTACCATGACTCATGTACATGAACATTTTTCAGGCTACCAAATTAACAAGCAAATGTTACAATTTTTAGGAACATAAAATACAACTAGATTGACTAGAAAAATTATAACAATCAACAATAAATTATTATTATTTTTATCCAGGCACTACCAGCAAAATACCTATAAGTATTTAAATGTGGGTGGGAGGAGCAAAAGGTTTAAGGTAAAATATTGGATTGTTATACTTGTTTCCAATATGTTGTGTTGTGGTAATTGTTTCAGTTACATTGAGTTGTGATACATGTTTCAGTTATGTTCTGGAACTTCTCCATTTAAATGTGGATGGGTGAAAATATAAGTTCTCTTCCACCATTCTAAAAAAATTTACTCCAATCCGACGAAATTGTTCTAAATATTTCATCTTTGATTTCTGACTTTTCAATAATTTATTTCTAAATTCTAGGTGCATTGACACCAGAACCGGCGAAGAAAGTAAGCAAGGACTATTGTGATTGGACGACGCAGCCCTCTGACACTAATGCCTGTCACGTGGCCTGCCCTGGGGATTGTGTGCTGAGTTCGTGGTCTGAGTGGTCTCTGTGTCCTAAGGTAAATAAATATCAGAATTCTCATATTATTATTGACTTCTACTTGATTAAGTCAATTCATTTGAATAGAATATTACTAAGACACGTTAATTTTTAGACAATTCCCCGGTCTATTTACTGTGGCGAAGACCTAGAAAACTGAAACTGAAATTAAACTTTACCCATGATAACTCACTATATTATAGTAGCCTCTACATATATATTCAAATAGATGGTATCATCATCTATTCATTCTTGATATAACCTCCATTCCCTACCCGCAGAACTGTCAGAGCAGTGCCACCAACAGAGGACACGTTCGTTGCTAAGAGCGGCCGCCAACATAGGCGCCCAATGCCCCACACAAGATACAGACCCAGCAGTGCCAACTGAACCAGACCTGCTTCACGTATCTTGGGCGGTGACGCCGTTCAGCTCGTGTCTGCCGTTGGGTGGCAGCCCTTGCGGCGAGGCATGACCACGCGCGCCATCTACTGTCAGAGGAGTGATTTGTGGCCGGTGTCGACAGGTAAGCCCATAATGATGTATTAAATTAAATGAAAAGTAATTATAATATATGAATATTATATATGGTTTAATTGAATGACATAGTAATATTATGATTTCATGATAATATGTGTTATACATGATTTATTGAATATTTATGTTGTTTCCTTTCTGTCTGGGGCTACTATGATTAAGTAGCCTACGTTAATACATAAAACTTCAACTATCATTATTGTAGCCTATGTTAATGAATAAAAGTTTAAATCACAGAATCACAATACCCTTTTTGGGGTTTTTATTTGAAACATGTTTTGTAATCTCACGACACGATCGGTGTCACGCCCATGTTTAGGTAAATCTTAGATGTAATCCAATACTCTTGTTTGTTTTTCTCAATTGATTAGATAAATTTTGTCGAGTGTTGAAAATTTCGGTTGATGTCGATTGCCAGGGGGGCCGCGAACCGGTGAGCTGGAAATGAGACTGAATATGAAGAAGACTTCAATAGATTTTCCCCTAATGCTAAGTTTTAGAAGGACTCTACAATCAGAAATATGAAAAAATGAAACAGTGAAATAAATTTGTGAACTTGGTCAAAAATTACCTTTGAAGTGTCATGTTATCTTACTCATGTTAACAAGAAAGACTTAGTGGGCTCAGCTCGGTATTGAAAGTAGAGTGGCTAGAGAAATTGATTTGAAAGGGACCATTCAACAATTCAACCATTTGCTTATTACAACTCAGTAAGATCAACAAAATTCAAGTGAAGACATTCGTGTCATTTTTTCTAAATTTTTCTAGTTCTACAATAGTTATGTCATATAATTTTTTTTTTTAAATAAGTATTTTTATGCTCTACTACATGTCTGTTAGTCTAACCAGAGATTCAAATAAACAAATTCTATTTATTTGAAATGTAGGTCAACAATTGAAATTTAACTTATGCAAAGATGAAACTTACAAAAATTCAATATGTCAGTACATGATAAATGTACGAAACCCTTCAAATCAAATCTACTTCTGATGTACAAATTTTGAAATTAACTAGGTACCTGTTCAACAATTTAAAGAACCAACTAGTAATCTGATGAATATGATTCAAATGATTTGTATGCCTATCATATTATGTAACATCTATCTAATGATTGAAAAGCTTCGTTTCTAGCAGAATTGAAGGGATTTCAAATTAGCAAGCTATTATTGATCATCGTTGGATGTGACATTAACTTTAATTTTTAAAATGGTCAAAATACGAAGACTTCTCCGAAATAAAACAATCCAATACACATTAAAACGAGGTACAATACTGTTCAAAGTAGTAAAAGATCATAAAATTAATCAAAGTCATTTGGGGGAGGGCGGAAATATGTTTGCGGGGGGCGGAAAAAACTGTTACCCCACTGCATCTACTATCTTTTTCTAAAACAATATGCTTCCTGTTACATGAACTAATTACTAGTTGACCCTGGATGCCTTCCAATAGTATTAGAATTCCACTATAGAAAAGATAGGCCTATTCTACCAATTAAAATTATTATATTTTAAGCTTAAGCTATATATTAGGAGGAACAGCGTTCTGCAGTATTTTAAATAAAGTATGCGATACTCCTCAATAACAACATTATAATCCTGCTATAGAAATCCTATTCATTTACTAATTATTTGATAATATTTTTTTTTAGCTTTTGCAGTGAGAGACAAAGCCGGGACCAGCGGAGAAATGGTGTTACGTTGATTGTCCAGTGGATTGCAAGATAGCTGAATGGAGTGACTGGAACGCTACCCAATGTCAATGTGGAGATACAGGTAAATTCAATGACAATAATGATCTAGAGAAGGTTGATATGATTTCCAAGCATATTCATTGAACAAAAAATATATATTCAAACTTTCAACCTTACCAGCCTATACTAGAACTACCAGTATAATTTGTTCACCGTGTGTTTGGAGAAAACTAAATATTTTCGATGTATTAATTCTTAGTACCTAATCGTATCAGGTTTTGAAGTAAATTTTTGATATTCTGTAACCTGCAACATTGAAATAATGATGGAACAGCATGTCCTTATATATCAAATTATAGAAATTGGTTATGATGAGAGTGAGTTGAGAGAATTGTTTAAATAATCAATTACCAAGTTATCGTGTTTTTCATCAAAATTCATTTCTTTTATACGCATAAAAAAGTTGATAATCAGACAAACAATTAATAATAATCAGGCAAACAAGTATGCCTACAACACTAAAAATATGAATTTATTATAACTTTTTTGTACAAACATGGTTTGAGGTAGTTTATTTTCTACTTATATTTCACCTGGTGTGAGTAGTCTTCTGAAACTTAAATCGTAATCTTTCACTTGCAACAATGAAGTGATCATCCAGTGTTATCAAATCGGCTTTCCACCTCAGGAAACTTCAAAACTCCGCTGAAATTGAAAAAACATTATTATAACTTTCTAGTTTGGTTTTGCTAAGACTAAACCTCTTTTAATCAAGTTTTAAGTTATAGTGAATTCTATTTTATATCCTAACTGCATACAATGAATTGTTCAACCCAAATGATGATATTTGTATGTTATGTTGAAAGTATTCTCGGAATACGTTTACTTTGTGCATTCTGTCAATTCCTCAACTCAAATCGTGATATTCTGATAGCATTCTCTGTACTAGGTCTACTTGAATTGCATACTGTCAATTCCTCAACCTAAATAAATTATGATATTTCGATAGTATCCTTTGCTTTACTTGAACTGCTTACTGTCAATTCCTCATCCCCAATATTTTCAAATTTCAGGCCTGAGCAGACATGCATTTATTGGCACCAACCCGAGCTCGTCAGGTCGACCGTGTCCCTCTCCGCTGCTGCAGTGGAAGCCATGCCCCGCCGTGCCCTGCTACAGCTGGAGACCAGGACCGTGGACGCCCTGCCAATTGCATGTTAGTAGGCCTACTCAAGGATCAACTATTATCATAGACTAACTGCTCTTAGTGTATTGTATTATAGTGTGTTTCAAAAAGAGCGCCGGTTTTAATATATCAATTCAAGAGGGTTATTCAAACGAAAAATCGAAAGTAAATGCATCAAAATGTTTATCTGACTTTCCAATTTAATTTAGGAAAGATGATGTCATGCATATGTTCTCTTCTACTGCGCTGGCACGCATCAACTCTGTCCATGTTATTCACTATTACAGTCTGGGCGAGCAAAGGATACATTTTGGCAAGATGAAAAAAGACTCCAGCTCGGTCAATATTGGTTAAAAAATTAAAAATTTTGTCTCAAATTGTAGAAAACATTCTGCTCTGCAAATTGAGACCAAATTTATAATTTTTGAATCAATATTGACCGAGCTGGAATCATTTTTCCATCTCGCTAGAAAGTACCAGATTATAATAGTGAATTACATGGACATGGACACATGCGTGCCAGCGCTTTAGAGGAAGACTCATGAGCGACATCATCTTTCATACAATTAATAGGAAAGTCAGATGAAACTTTGATGTATTTACTTTCCCGTTTTTTAATGTATTAAATTGATATATTAAAACCGGTGCTCTTTTTGAATCACTCTATATTTAAGAGGAAGTGCAATAATTTATAAGCGAGATCTTATTACTCGAGCTTCATTAGGTGTTTCACTGTGAAAACACAGGAATTTGGTCGACTATCAAAAATTTGTGTCAACAATATTTCTGTATTTTCATTGAATAATATCAATACAACATACTGGGTCACGTATTTTACTGTTCGTGCAGCAGGTCGTGCAATATAGGTCAAGATGAATTAGATATTAATCTTGTTACATCGTGATTCAACTAGTTAGTTACTTATATCTTCCACATTCATTAGCTTGGATATTTAATGAAAGTTTTCAATGATTGCTAATTATAATCACAATAAATTTTATAATTATTATAAAATGTCTAAATTATTTAGACATGAATATTTATTACTTGATTGGCTATTGTTTTTTAATATCAATAGTTCATTATTTAGGCTTATTCAATCGACTCAAAAAACTATATATTTATTGATGAGTTAATATACTTGTTCAAGCCTGTAATTCAAGTCAATTACATAATGCTTGAATGATCAATAGTTTAAATTCAAGTTCAATGTTCCCATCTTTGTTTATTGCGGCAATCAGGGAAAATAAATCTAAAAGGAATAATTATTTCCACAAGATGATTGGAATGAACCAAAAAATAAATAATATCTTCAAAGAGTTTTCATTGTTCCCAATAAAAGTAAAAGAAGCCTACTCTTCATCTATTTTTAAGTGATTTTAAAATTGAACACTGGAGTATAATGTACACTGGAATTTATTAACAGTATCGTGTAAGAGTTAACTACTGAATACTTTTTGGATATACATCTGAATTAGAAGATAACATTCCAAGTAACACTTCAGTCTTCATTGATTTTTTTTAAATTTCAATCACTCTTCGGTGATTTTCAATTCAGAAGACATGGAGATTGGGATATCCCATATAATAATTACAATTATTGTCAACTGGCCGTTTCAAAGGATTTGAGATAAATTATTCATTGTTTTGAGATTATTTATTAAGAAATTTGAGATTTTGTCGGCTTGCCGTCCAGAGCATTTGAAATAAATGATTATTAATATCGATTATTGAATTTTATAAGTTGAATTTATAATGATTTTCGTTGGTTTCCAGGGAGCTACCTGCGGCCACGGTGTAAGGAATAGGAATGTGTCGTGTGTACGCGTGAAAGACAACACGACGGTTGAAGCGTGGCACTGTGCCAATCCCAACAACCATCGTCCCATCGCCTGGGAGACCTGTCACGTGGCCTGCGAGAGTGACTGCCAACTGTCCGAATGGAGTCACTGGTCACACTGTCACGGCGACTGCTTCAAAGATATGTCAGGTTGGCTACACAATTATTCTTCTTTGGACAAAAATAATTTTCGCCATACTAGTATGTAATGGACAATATTCCAAGCTAGATTTGCGTTTGGTAAATTGCTTTTATTCGTTTGTAAACCCGACCTTCCCACACTCATTAATATACTATTGTTACAGTCAAGAGTTATCTAATAAATGAGAGAGTAAATCATGAAATTTGTAGAGTGAATATTGATGTTGTGAAAACTTTTCATAATTGAAGAAACTTGAAAAATTGTCAATTCCATTTTATTTTAGTTGAGAAAAATATAGTAACATGGCAAGGTAAGTAAATCTAGGTAGATTTACTAGCCTTGGTAACATGGTTCCATGTACACCGATGTATAGTCTACACATGTAGCATACAGCTGATGATATGTAAGTACACAAGAAACCATGATAGGTACTGTAAATGCTCTACCAAAATAAAGAGAAATTGACAATATCTCAGGTCTCTTTACTTATTAGAGAGGTGATAATTCAATAACCTCAGTCCAGTAAAACCGAATAAGTGAATCAAATCAATCTGAGATTACAAGAGAGGTGAATAATTCCAAGATCTGGGTATATTTCAAGATTAATTAGTATAACACAATACAAATTGGCCATTCATCCTGTATAGTATATTCGCTTCAATCTCTCATTTAAAGATACAACGTTTTCCCAATCCATCTCCGTTCAACAATGCGTAACTTAAACTACCTATTTACAGTTTGAATCGTGAATCTATATTTGAAACCAAGTCTTCTCCAAAGTTCAATTGTTAACCTAACGCTACTTAGTTTGAAAGGAGATTGTGCATATTATGTACCCTAAATGAGAAACCCGTTGAATTTCAAAATGGACGTTGAATTGAATTCTGAAGCTTAAGCTATAATATTTTATTTTGTATTTTAAAGGGTATGCAACCAGATCACGAGCCGTGCTGAGGCCGCCGCAAGCCAATGGGGGCGAGCCGTGCCCCGAGGCACTGTGGGAGACCAAGACATGCGACCTCGGGCCCTGCCTCACCTTCGACTGGGTCATCACGCCAATGGGAGAAGTTGTCTGTCAGAGGTCCGACGGTATTCATGTTGTTGGTATGTATTTCTTTCTTTTTCAACTTTTTTAGAATTTTCCAAAATCAAGAATCCATCGCTACATAAAAAATATTCGTATGATCTTTAACGGTGGGGAGACCCTACCGGGTAGTTTCCAGCTCGCCAATGTGTCCTTGGCCAATTACTGGTCACCCATCCAAGAGTAGTCGACATTGTCGATGAATTAGCTTCACGATCACTAAGGAGCCACCCTCATCGAGTGGCCAAACCCCAGAACATGTATCCCTAAATGTTGCGGTGGTACTTATTTTTTTGGTACGTGACATTGTATTTCTTATTTGGATTGTATTGAAATCTTGACTAGCAAGATTTTGAGCTATGTCTGTCGCTCTTCCGATTATATTCAATTTAAAACATGGAAGGTAGTTAGTAGTTAGTCGCCTACCTGTTAAACACTTGAACGGTCAATATACCTGAGAAATTTTGGGCTGTTTTCATATAACTTATAATAGATTCAGTAAAACTTGAGATGAGGTCAAAACCACTCACAAAAGATATATTACAAGTAAATTAACAATTAAATTTAATCAATTGTTAATTATTATTACTGTATGATCATTCAATATTATTATTTTTTGTTTGTTTGTCAATTTCGCAACAGCCCTATGAAGGGCCTAGGCCTACCAGCTGGTTGCCAGTTTCATATTTACTCCACTATACAACCCGTCCAAGCAAAGAAGACGTCATTCAATATTATAGTCATAGTAATTACATTATTAATATTACATTTATTGCATTTACTTTATTAGCATTAATATTAAATTCAATTTCAAGTATTATTTTGAAATTTGAATTATTTATTTGCGCAGGTGGCTGCGACGAGAAAAAGAAGCCAGACCTGTGCAAATGGAAGGACGGTCGTTGCGTGTGTGTGGATGGAGCCGTAGTACAGCCTCAGACTGCTTGTCAGGATGAAATCAACGAGGTTCAAGCCCGCTTGTATATACCAGGTAATTGTTCAAATACTAACTTAATCAAATCAAGGTAGCAGTGAATCTGCTTGTGATTCCCACTTCATTATGTAATTTCAATGTAGGTGGAGAGGTGAAGGATTCAGAAAAAGTCCGACGGAATGGAAATTTGCGTATAAAGTAGTATAAGCATGAAAACGACTGAATTATATATTCACACTATAACTTTGACTATAACTTGAAACTTATTATGATACTACACATTCCGGAAAAAAAAATTCTGACATAAATACAATATGCATTGCCAATGCTAAGCTAAGTCATGTATTGGTTATGGAATGTCGTGGTTGAGATGGCCACCCTTTTTTACACGCACACATACTGAAGTTGTTAACTTTGCATCAAGCTATACGGAAGAACATAAAACCTATCACATCGTACTCAACTAATACTTCATATCTGTTGTGTGTAAATCTTTCTCTTCTTTGTATCTGAATAACAGGACGTTAACAGTTCCGTTTATCGTGCCCCTGTGATTGTAATATAAGAAACTGTAAACCTTCTTATAATGATTTCAATTTAATGATGAACCTAATTCTTTAATAAATAGAGCTGGTTCAAAAATTTAGGCGGTTTTGTCTGTACATTCCGATCACTGGCTAGTAACTAGCCAGTAATTAGACCAGCTGGAGAATAATATTATTACAAATATTATTTGTAACTCTATTTTCCTTGTCAGCTGGTATGGTACAGTCGTGCAGACTATTTGCAGAGATCATTATTAGAACGCACAAGGAACAGACGAAACCCCATTGATTTCTGGAATCAGCTATAGAACATGATGATCATACAAGCTGTTGTAATTTTGAACCACTACTTGGTTTAATGATGACTTTTTTATTTCACAGAGGACAATGATCTGAATATCTGGATGTTTGCCATGATAGCCATTGGTTTTGTTTTCATCATATTCGTTGTAGCTTCTGTCTACATACTCTGGTGAGTACATCAATAATTAATTGAATAATTTTTTTCATAATTCATCAAATAAATAAACCTTAATATTCTCGAACTCTGATGTGTGAATTGAACTTCCAACATTATTTAGTAATTTATTTAATTGCCTTTACTACAATAAACTTGAAATGCATTTTTCCTCATCCGATTACGATTTAAGATGCAATACCGAAATAACACATATTTTAGATATTCGTGATAATTTACATTTGCATAAATTTTGAAGGTTTATTACAACTTTTATTAAAATTTTATCAATTCAATTTATAAATCGCAATCATAATCCAAGAATAATTTATATTTAGGTTATAATGATTTCATATCAATTTAGGCTTCAACAATTTATAAATCGCAATCATAATCCAAGAATAATTTATATTTAGGCTATAATAATTTCATCTCAGTAGTTAAAATTCAAACAATCTTCAAATGTAGTGATTATAGATGAACGTAATGTATATTAAATTGTTTTGCGATACAGGGTATGGTTTGTGAATATTGTATATTGTGTTTAGGAAAAGGAACTCAAGAGGGTTTTCAAAATTGTTTGATTCAAAAACGTCTTTGTTTTCCAACAGCAATTCCGCCCGATACCAACAAGTTTGTGATCAATCACTGAAATAGAAGTCTACACCTCTAAATCGAAGGTTGTGTAACATGATCGACAGTTAGAAGAAGAATGTGAATTATTGTCTACCAAACCAGATGAAGAGTAGCAAAATGTCATCGAATTCACAAGCCTGAAGAGAAGAGTGAGTACACATTGTTACCAAAATGAAACAAACAAAAAAAAGAAGATTCGTCCAAGTCAGCGTCTCAATTTATTATAAAAACTTGTAGAGTGAGAAATCGTTTTTATACTTTTAGAAATTTATATGTTCGCTCAACAATGAGAATTTTTCCGATTTTCAACATGTTATATCTATTATTGATGTTTATTGAAACACTTTGGTAGTTTCAACTTATTACTTTGGAGGTTGTGATTATTATTATGTATACATTCATTGATTGAAAATGTTAGAATTTCTAATAATATGGTGAGTTTTTATTATTTATGAAAAGAACTTACATGGACATTGAGACGGTATAGGTGAATGTATAAGACAGCAGAATATAGTCTGCTGTTGTCTGTATTGTATTTATATGTATACTGACGGTTACCAAGTGACTGTATTTTTTAGCTATATGTACATAAATGTATAATGTTTCAGTTATGTTTGCCAAAAATGTATATCAATTATTATTATAAGTTCTGTTGCTATTGGGGTTGCCGAACTTTCAGTGTATGGTGGACTTATATACCAAAATTTTATTGTGGAGTTGAAATTTATTGTAAAAAACAAGGTAGCTAAGTCTTTTTGAAGGGTAAGTTCCGTGAAATGAATTTAATGAGTGAGAAACTAGGATTTTTCCAAAAAATAAAAAATAAAATACATTTGATAAGACAATACTCTCACTGTCTCCTATTAATATTTTGCACTTAACAAAGAGTCTAGAAATGTATTCCTATGAATTTGACTGTTCTCCAATGATAAATATTATAGAAGGATCTCTATTTCAGTAATTCAAACAATGTTCCCTCTAATAAACTCTTCTCATTTTCTATGTGAACATCAAAAACTCCAATTTTTTAGGATTTTTCAAAAGTTTTACTTTAAAATTACAGTATTTAGTGGAGAAAGAGAGAAAAATTGATGATCCTTTTTTCTACATGTATTATCAATGAGTGGAAGTATCCGATATCTGAGGAGGTAAAAAAAATATTATTAGCTTTTTTTTCTTTTATATAATACGCATAACTTGGAAAATCTGTTATTCATAATCAAGTGTCGAAAAATTCCTGGAAATGTATTATTCGCCATAAATTATTTATGCTAAAAAAATCAATTGTCATATCACTTGATAAGTCAGCTTCTGTGTGAATAAATGTCGTCAACGACACATTCTAGGCGATTGATTTTAGAACAATTGCTATCGTTAATGATACATAATCAATATCAAATAATAGTGGAATAATTGAGAAATGGTTGTAACAAAATAATAACCCTAAGAATTTAGTAAAATCTTGACTGACCATACAAACTGTATTTTCTATAAAGCATGTCTGAGAAAGAATTAATTATCAATGTTTACTATAGTCCAATGTGTGCATCCTTGAGTTTTAACTCTGTATATTTGACATATATTTGTATTGTCACTGTCCATGATAGTATGATATAGATAGTGATCAACTAAAAATAAAACTAAGCTATCAGAAGAGTTCCATAAAGACGCTACGGTGCTGTATTTCGTTTAGTGGAACGAAATTGGTGTTTAATAATATCATTGTATATTTCTATTAATGTGTAAGAAATCAAAACTTCAACAGTAACTTGAGGAATTTATTGTTTGGAAAGTAATTAGTTATTTATGAATAAGCGTAGGATTGAATCTGTGATATCCTACAACAGTTGTGTGAAAAACTAAAGACAGTTTTTAAATATTATTATAGTGATGCAGCTATTGAATATTTTAGCAGATCATTGAAGATTTTAATTTACAACTTATTTTTATATGTAATAGTTTGTAGATTAAACGGTATCATGCAAGCTTAATTGATATAGTGAAAATCGATTTTCTATCGTGAAAGAATGAAATTTTACTGCATTTTGTCTGGAAACATTTTTATTTCTCTACAATTACAATTTGGAAATATACAAGAGAAAATGTGGGTTTTCATATTTTATCTTTCATTTCAATTACTAAGAAAATTAATTCAATCATTATAATTGAGGGGCAGAACTTCGGTCCACTAATTCCAAAGTAAAGTACTCTATTTGTACGTAAAGTACTATAACTTAGTATCTATTTGTTTGTTTGTATGTGTTACTATCAAAATTTTGTAATCGAAAGGCATTCAGGCCTTGTTAACTAATCAAATTGTAACAAAATAATCATTCCTAAACATTTTTACAAAATAAATCATCATCATGTTTGTAAAAGACTCTTTTTGATTTTCCAATAAATCTTGGCACATACAAGCAAGCATGAATTGGACAATATCCTATAATTTGTATAGTTGAATGGAATGAGCTTGTTAAATGTAACTATGATAGGAATTTACTAGACAAACAATACCCCCATTAACTATGCTGGTGTGAGCAAACATTCAATACTACCTTATTACACTATTTATAATAGTAAACATCCATTGGAACTATCTGTTTGAAATGATATTGCATTTTATATGTTTGCTGTTCTACATGTATTATACCAATAATAAATAAAACAATTGAAAAACCAATAGTTATTTCATTTACCTGTATGCAGAAATAGGATTTTCTGGGGAAGAATTTATCAGCTTATAAACAGTTTTGGAGTACTCCATTATGGTTGAAGTTTTTCTTCAGTTGGATGGATTTCAACGATTTTCTCAGTGATTGCAATAATTTTTTTCCTGAAACAAGAATATGAGGTAGAATGAGAATCGATGCAGTATCAATTTGAATTAATCTTGTTTCTTTTTTGACCGTATATAGATAAATTTCATTCGAAAGTTTTCTTATCATTATAAACATTTTTTATATTATGGCTTTCTATCAACTAAGTTATGTTATATCAAAAGACGTTTGAAGAGTTATTATGAAACAGACCCCTGTTATTTTCCTGTGAGAAATATTTTCTAATAAACTTTGTACAAGATATAGGAAGAGGGTGGATGCACATCAAACATACAAATTATAAAATTTTGGTCCTCTTTTCCTGTTTTAAAGGCTTATCGAGATTTGATGAAACAGGTATCTTTTAAATTATTGAAATAAGTATACGGAGTAATTTTTATGATAATTTACAAGAATGAAGGACTTGAAGACAGCCAGCCATCAGCGTAAAGACCACAATCGATTTCAAAAGCAAACTTTCAAATTCGAATCACATTAATATAAAATAAGCAGAAACAAAAAATACTTTTTCTACAACTGTGCGTAAAACAAGATTTTACATACTGAATTCTCATCGTAAAATAGCCCATTTCCGAGGAGAATCTACTTTTTCGCTCGCTAACCATCTGCGCATGCGCAGTTGAATTACTTTACGCTCGCTAAGCAACTGCGCATGAGCAGGAGATGTACTTTACGCTTGCTAATCAGCTGTGTTGTGATAAGCTTCAGTCAGTGAAACAAAAAAGATGCAAATTCATGTAGCTTAATTTCCGCCCTCTTCTATAAAAGCTGAATGGCCGAGGTGGTTAAAGCGGCGATCATTACCTAGTGATGTGATGTTAGCAGGTTCAAATCTGATTCCTGACTAATTTTTTTGGAGTTCATAAAATTGTTTTTTTCTTTCGTATAATTTAAGCATATAATGATAATTGAAAATTAATTATAATTTTCAAGTTTAACTGGATGGATTCATTTTATTATTCCAATTATCACCAGAGAAATTTAATAACAGTTTACAGTAGGCTATTTGACAAATCAAATTAGTTCAACAGGTTATTATAATGTGCAGTTGTAGAAAAAATTTTGTATGTAATTCGCGTGTAAAGCTTCTTTATCGCTCTTGCAAAATTATCACGCTCCGCTATCGCGTCGCGCGATAACTGTTAAGCGCGAGCGATAAAGTCGCGCTTTACGCTCTTAATACATAAATAGCTATTACCTGAAAACAAAAAAAATAATTATTTGTTTTCATATTAAGCTCAGAATGGTATGGTATGTCCAAGCAAAGAAAACATTCTGGCACGCAATAGAAAAATGCCTCCAGCTCGGTCAATATTGATTGAAATTTATAATTCAGTAACCAAATTTATTATTTCAAACCAATATTGACCGAGCTGGAGTCATTTTTCCTTTTGATCAGAATGTCTTCTTTGCTTGGACAAACTATAGATAAAATCTGGAATACATCCAAGTTGAAACAATATTCACCTTTCAAATAATATCCTAGACTCCTTCCAACAAGACCAAAAACTGACTTCAAGCCAAATTTTCAATTATTTCTCCTCTACAAAGCTTCAACAAAGTTAGTATTACTCTTTAATAATTCTATTATAGACTGAGTAGCATTCAAATATGCAAATTTCACGAAACCATACCGGCTTTCCTGTAATGTAAAATAGAACAAATTAATTTCTACCTCATCAACTCCTTATTGTTTTTATATAAGTTTCAAATCAAATATTAATAATAATGTTTGAAATGGAAATTATAAACAATAATTTTTTTCTAGTGCAGGTAGGAATAATTACTACCTATATCAAGAAATTGGAAAAGGTTCTTTCAGCTTCTACCTTTCCATCATTAGATGAAGATATATTAAAGAAAAATCAAGTTCATCTTATATTTTAAATTATGAAAATGAATGTGAAATGAAATGAAATATTATGAGAATGAAAAATAGATATTTCAATGATTAAATAGTATGAAATAGAGGAGAATCTCATTTCCAACTTCCAAGCAACATATTAAATAATCAGATCTGCCATTACAAGAAACTTGATTTCGTTTGGAATTTTGGAAATATTGTTTGGAATTTAACATTATCCTCAACTGTTAGACTAGGCTACGCCACTTTTTTCAACAATTATCAATTTAATACAGTAAATCCAAAATACTGTTTTAACTCTATATCACATACTGTAGGCCTATTGATATCTAGTCAATAAATAAGAAATTAGTTATAACTTACTGAGAAACAATTTCAGTCCATGTCGGGTCACTAAGGAAGCCACTTTGAAAAAGCGAAGGCAATTCGAGTCTTATTTGATGCGATAGGAAGACGAAATATTGCTCGAATGAGTCCTCACTATATCACCAGATTTGAATGGAGTAGAGCAATTCAAACACTTACAATCCTCTTTGGCAAGTTCAATTGTGACGCACTTTCTACACAAATAATGTTTGCAAGGAACCCTATATAGATTTTCTTCAGTTCCACAGACCGAACAAGAGTTTCCTTCCACAGTGTGTTTATTCATAGTACTCTTGGAGGAGAACCGTTTTAGAGATTCGTTGAGACTATCACTCTTCAAAGAATCGAAGGAACTTATGTTGAGTTTGGAATTCGATTTTTCAGTTGAGTCACTATATTGAACAGACGGGTTAGAACATGCAGATATTGGAGTTGGACTTTGGTGAGCGTTATGATCCTGAGTTTTAGTTGAACTGCAACCGCTTGAATTTGAACGCGGTTCGCTCACAGCATTATCACTATCAGATACCAGTCGACAAATTTTGGCACATCTGGTTGGAAGTCCTACAGTTCTTGATGAGTGCTTTAAATGATCAATACCAATGTTTCTTGATAGAAATTCGTCGATTCGCAATTTCAATGAAGAACTATACACAGGTTTACTGATATCAGTGTAAATTTTTCCGGTGAATGGATCGTTGGCTGATCGGCCATACTTTTCTTGTTCTAAATTATATCTTTCCAAAGTTTTCAAATCAACTATTTTTCCGCAGGGCAAAACCATTGGAACCTCCATCAATTCATAGGTGATGACATCTAGAAATTCATCAGGAATTAGTTCACGCGAAATTGATTGAATAGGATCTCTTGCTTGACTTTCAACATTGGTTTTTCTTTTTTTGTTGATAGGCTCAGATAAAGGCTTTTCAATCTGCAGCCAAATACTTGAAATTTTATTCTTAGTCTCCTCCAAGCACGTATTGACTGAACTACCCCAAACTTCAATTCTTTTCAAAGCTGGTACTGATGAGTTCTTAGTTTTAATTATATTTACCTTTAAGTATCTTACATTCGAATACCTGCCAGTACTAAATGGCTGTTTCAACAGATTAGCATGTGAATTCTCAAATTTCTTATCACCAAACCTATGGAAAATGAACCCACTTTCATTGTTTAGGAACGCTTTACAAAGATACGAATCAACAAGTGTCGAGTAACCAGTAAACAGTTCAATACCAGAAGATACCTGAGCACCATTCGAAGACAATATTAGTATATGATCAATTGAAATTCGATCTACAAATTTCATGTATATGGAAACGGGAGGTTTAATGAATCTTTCTGCGAGGAACCCACTTTGTTTCTGAATATTGTTTAATGATATGAGATTTTTCACACTGTAACCATCACTTTCAGATACACTGCACCAAATTGATTCAATCAAACCTTCATTACAAAAATTTATCAACATAATTTTAAACTGTACCGCACTTCAAATGTAAGATTGATTGTAACCCTTAAAATTTGCACATACACAATAAATTGAAAAAATCTCAGAATGTAATAATAAAAATCTTAGCACTGGACTAAAAAAAGATAATTTTGAGGTTAAGTTTACATCCAGATCCAGCTGATGTTTCGATTTCTGTGAATATCGATTATGACTTTGACAACATGTGGTGATTTTGCCTGCTCAAAAGTGGGGGGAGGGGAACTGCATACGCAGGCAGCGCGTCCGGTGTACTAAAAGTGTACTTGTTGTGCATCACTAACCAGACGGGACAACTCACTATTTATTAGCCTAGTCAAAAAACCGAACTGTCACTAGGAAGTTAACTGGCTATTTAAACAACTGCGTGCTTTGAAATACACTGCCTCGATTAATACAGGAAAAACTGGACTAAACGAACCACTCTTATCTTGAATAATAAAACAACTTATATATTTGAAAAACTGGACTAATCAAACACTGGACTAATCGAACCCTACCCCTCAAAAGCACGCAGTTGTTTAAATAGCCAGTTAACTTCCTAGCGACAGTTCGGTGTTTTGACTAGGCTAAAAAAAGGTAGGGTTCGATTAGTCCAGTTATTTAAATATATAAGTTGTTTTATTATTCAAGATAAGAGTGGTTCGATTAGTCCAGTTTTTCCTGTACTAATCGAGGCAGTGTATTTCAATGAGTCCAGAGGTTCGATTAGTACAGTAAAGTTGGTTTATTAGGTAGGATGTGCAAGGCGCTCGATTAGTCCAGTTTAGTCAATTCATGCGACCCGCTGAACCCGTTATAATATGTGGAATCAACTACATCACTCTCTCAGCGTTACACTAGAGACAAAGGAATTCTCGTTTTGATGGTGCTACAGTCGCCGTCGGCAAAAGTTATCGATCAGTTCAAGTAGCTTGCAGCGGGTAGCCGCTACCCGCTGCAGGGTGGCTACGAGTGTTCCGACAAACCACTCTTCCGAAAGCCAGCGCAGCCACAGCCATTATTCGTCAACGCCACAGCCTACCGGGTGTCTTCTGCCTTCTATCATTTCGTATTCGACCGAAGAGTCTGTTAGTTCTGTTTACTATAATATAACCTTATTCATGGTTTTGTTGAGTGTTATTAACAGATAATATGTCATTCTAAATCAAATATTTATAAGATTTTCAATAAAATTAGAGCTCTGGAAGATTTTTTCAAGTTGGAGGGGGTTTAAAAAGTTCTTAAGAGGCCTCGATACAAGTCGAAAAAGTATGAAAATAGGCACTCGGCATTTTACTCCTTCGGTCGCTATTTTCCAAGTTAGGTACGTGAAAATGGTACCAAATTGTTCAGAAAGATTGATAGAATGTGCGTATAACCTGGGATTTTCAATATCACTTTTCAATTTTTTGTTATTGAGTGTCAAAAACTGTAAAATTTTCTCCATGTTCATCGACTTATATTACCCTTTTATGATTTGAAAATCGAATTTTCAAGGTTATACGCACATTCTAGAGATCTTTCTGAACATTTTGGTACCATTTGCATAACGATTAGTTGAAAAATAGCGTCCGAAGCAGTAAAATGCCGAGACCCTGTTTCCTGTACTTGATTAGACTGTCCATCATCTTCACTTGCCGCTAAAATCCGAGGATTGGCCGCTCCTAGGGATGAGGAGATTCCACTGTGTGAGGCTCGTTTCCCGGAACAGGAGAGGTCAATGCAGGCTGCAGCTCAACCTCAATATCCTGGCCCAGTCTCTCACGGTCCAATGGTGAAGGTGGAGATTTATACTCAGCCACAGGAGAAAGAAGATCTCCAAGCAGGTCAACTGATGAGTGTGACGGAGTGAAGCCATTCATATCTGTCGTTGAAACTCTCAGAGACGAAGAGCAGTCATCAGCCAAAGAGATCAGTGCTTGAACATACTCCGATACTGAGTTATCATCCTCAATTGCTCCGCAAATCCTCTCAGCAAGCCACCTCTTGCCCCAATTATTGAGGTGCATTCCATGACGAGTGTGCAGTTTTCTATCAGCTTTACTTGCCTCTACAAGCACCACATTTCTGTGCTCTCCGGTAATAGATTGCAGTGATTCATTTATTTTTATTACCTCTTTATTAACGCATGACCAACTTACTAGATCATAACGATTAGGAATGTCTATCAGAATTATTTTATTGTTTTTGAAATAGTTTACTGTCTTCTTGATATCCATTAAAGCTTTGTCTGCCTCATTTTTCGCAACATCATTAGTGCCACAAAGTATAACCAAGATATCATCATTTTCAATTTCTCTCTCAATATTTTCCCTATTTAGAACTTGCTCTGTACCAGCACCAGGTCTGACAAAGCCTATGCATTCACAACGATGTTTCAATTGATTATTTATATGCCACGTTAAATTTCTGCCATGGCTATCGGCACATAGTAGAATTTTCTTACTGGTAGAATTCATAGAAGAATTATTTTTTGGTTTGAACTTAGGCTGAGGGCAGTTTCTTTTTGCTAATGTCGGGTTTCTTTGTTTTTTCATCAGATGTTTAGTATTATTTATGGTATACCTTTCATTAATTTCATTTGCAATATTAACTTCTAAACTCTCTTCATTTGTCTGTAGTGGTTCATAATAGTTTTTGAGATGAACAGTCAAGTTTGAAGGCAAACTTTTTCTACCCTTATTTCTTATGTTGCTAGGTACTATTTCAAAGTGTGAATTTTTTTGCTTCAGCTCAACTATTTCTTTCTCTCTCTCCAAAACTAAATTTTTCAAACTTCCGATCTCCCGTCGAGCATGTTCTAAATCATCTTTCAGAACTTCTATAATAGCCCTCTGATTTTCAACCTCCTGCGTTAGAAGCTCATTGATTTCAATATCCAATTGTTCCTCGTTTTCGCTACACAAGCTACCTGTCTCTGATCTCTGATCTTGCATTGTTTCTGGATTCAGACAGTTTACACAAGTCCACGTCAAATTTCCATCTTTTATAAGGTCATACTTATCATCCGTTAGATCTGTACAATCCTTGAAGTGGTGCCATTTTGCACATATTCCCGTACATAATAAAGCTTTACTAGATTTGCTTACATTCTTTCCACATTTTCCACATGGATATTTGTTTACTCTTTTGGACATATTGATATTGCAATAAACTTACTGTAAAAATTTCGAGAATGTTTTTTAAATATATAAATCAGTAGAACATGTCGTTATAAATAAGGAGTAAGACAGGAGAAAAAAATGCCAGGAGAGCCATCAAGGCAGGAAAACAGGAAGCTCTTGAAATTGGAAGGATAATGTGAGAGGAAAAGTATTTAAAGATGAGAATACGATGAAATCACTATCTAGAAGAAAAAAGTAGGTCAGTTTGCTGTGATAAGTAAGTTCAGTAATTAAGAGAGGGTTGAAGAAAATTCAGCCGGTATGCAACAGGTTGTTCACGCCTTTGTAAACAACTATCTCCAAGATACCCTTATCTCTGACAGCGATAAAACGTAACACAGCCGGCTCGTAGCAGACGACAGTTCAGTAGCAATTAAAGTTGGTCCTGTGAGTTCTAGTTCGGATTGACAGAAACACAAACACACTTCAATCACAAATCGTGTTTAGCCAAGTTGTTTAAACCAGTTCACTAGCACCCCACAAAATCGATTCAAACAAGTGAAAACTTACAAAATTCACAGTGTCTAGGTGAGTACAGTAGAAATGAGTGTTACTGAATCACATTTGAGTAGAATCGCATCTAAAAAAAAACAAAAACCTTAAAAATTTTCCAAAATCACAGAGCAGAACTATAAGGATGATATAAGAAATTGAAAAACTTCTATTTCGATTGTTTGCTTCCTGAATTAGTGGATCCTCGACACACTCCCTACAAGATCTATGAGAACAAGAGATCCACAATACATCAAAGCAGCAATAACGAAAAGACTAAAGAAAAATTCACTCCCTTAGACTATGTAGACTACCATCTGGCACTCAGGTGATGAAACATCTCATTGTCAATATGCATAAGATGAGTGAAGAATCTTAGGGCTACTTTATCACTGTTTTCTATTTTAAATAATAATCGCAGTACCATCCTCAATAATTTTTTATTCATGCATAACATGCTTCGACTACTCAGAGTCATTTTCAAATTCATTCATGCGCATTTGAAAATGACTCTGAGTAGTCAAAACATGTTATGCATGAATAAAGATATAATTGAAAAGGGTATTGCGATTATAATTTAAAATAAAAAAAACATTAGTAAACTCTATTCAACTTCAATAGTCTATTTCATTTCAGTTTGTATATATTTCATTCCCTATGTTCAGCCCATTTACAATTTCAGTTTTTATCACTATTGTCTATTTGCTGATAGCTCCTCCATTTTGATATCATTGTAACTATACGAGATCTCATAATAATTTTTAAAAAAGAGACTGGGCTTCACTAAGAGAGCGCTTGATTTACAAAGTCATTCTCTCAATAACAGCCATTTATCAATTTGGAAAAGTGAACGTGTGAAATTATCTCTCTTCTTTTCAATCTTCATTTATTAATCTATCGGAAAAACACACATCGGTTGAAAGAACAGGCATAGCCCTTGGTATTTCAAAACACAATTTTCATTATAATATAGTCCAAAATTTGAGGTTACAACTCCAAATTTCTTCTTCAGCCAAAGTTTTCTCACTCAAAGAAATGATCTGAAAGTGATAATAATTTTAAAATTTTGAGTTTTGAAGGGTTGATCCGAAAAACACAAAAAAGTTTATATCTTCAATATAAACTATCAGATAACTATTTTATTATACAAATTATTGTAATTTTTCTTTCAATCATGAAACATGGGGCTAATAATGATATGTCTGTAACGTTCCTACTTTTTTAACAAAAATCAATGACATAAAAAACAAAAAACTCATGAATCATTACAAACTCATCATTATTACAATCTACAGTTTTCCGATTCTACTGTATTTGTAAATAATATTCTTATTATTATTGTTATCTTATAATATTCTTATAATTATTGAATACTAATATAATAATTATAATTATTACTATAATTGAATAATAATATATAATTATTGAATCTATATAATTTTAATTTAAAATAGTGAGTTTGAACATAACCTTTTCTAATATTTTCATCCAAATTAGGAGCAAAGACAATTTGGACACTAATGTCTGTGTTTCACCTATCAGTATAATTGTCATGTATCTAATAAATAAATAAATAATTATTCTTATAATTATTAATTCTAATATTCTTATTATTATTCCACCGTTATTGTGACAAAACAATCTAACTTGGTAAGCTACTCAATTCAATATGAATGTAGATATATCTTGATATTTGAATATCTAAACATATCTAGTTGACTACCTACTGTCTTTTTTTCAATTCCGAAGTATTTGTAAATAATATTTTTTGTGTCAATTCTTATAATTATTTTCATTATTATTATCTTTATTCCAAATATTAGAGAATTATCAATATTACCTATTAGAAAATTTCAATCTGTAACAAATATATTTATATCTCAAGAATCTAGAGTTTTTTTCAGATTCTTCATGTACTAACCATATTTCTATCATTAGGCCTACTAGTTTTTTTATATTGCTTGTAATTCTGTATTATATGATGCAAATGGAAGATCATAAGTATAATCGTTACTTATATAAAAATATAGATTCAGTAGACATTGTCAAATCACAACGTACTGTGATATACTGATATTATAATTATTATTGTGGAAGTGTAAGCGTAAGGTAGAAGGAGAGGTAGGTGGAATACAAAAGGTAGAAAAAGATCGCTTCGTTCATGTCAGCCACTGTAAAGAGCTGAACTATGTGTAGTGGGGAGTTTAGCAAGTACCGCTCTAGAAAGAGAAAGGTTACAAGTGCGAGAGCGCGCGTCAACACAGAGAGAGACTATGGACAGAGAAGCGTGGTAAACTACGTTTTTGAAACGTACTGGATTTTGACCCCGTTCCCCATCTCACCACGCCTCGCCTACTCCGTACAATGACTGAAAAGAAGGTGATGTAGAGAAGAGCCTTAAGCAGGCCTAGGATATACTACCGGATATACATATACCGAATACGGTATAAGCTAAGATAGGCTGACACTAAATTCGATTCAAACAGTCAGTGTGTAAATATACAATTTAATTATAATCATGAAAAATTATTGGCCCAAGAATGATGTATTTCAATTTTAAATAAAGTTATTCCTGAAAGTTACAACAATTAACTTAACTTTGGTAAGCTACGGTAGGCTAGTTCGAAACTTTATTCTGCCAGGCTGCTTTTTGAAAGTGTTTTTCAAAGTGAAAATTGTAATGTTAGCTTCCACCATCTTTCATTCACCAAATAAACATCATTCACTCACTCATCATCACCTTTGCTAATACTTGTTATCAAGTCGCATTAATTGTAAAAAAAATATTACAGTAACTTAGTTTGAAAAACGTTTTTACTTTTTCTTCTAACAACTGCGCTGTTTGCTTCTTATAATTGAACATTCAGGTCTATTTCATCTTGTTGAAACAACTATTAAAAGCTTCGCCAATTAATCTGTAGTTTTTTTTCTTTACAAGAGTGGGCTTTAGCTTTGCTTTTTATCATTCTCTTGCTGAGCTTGAGTATTAGGCCTACAGCAGAATAATATGAACCTATTATAGATCGTAATTTTCCTCAATATGAGTAAAACTGCTATTCTTTTTGATTTGAAAAAGTCTAGAAGGTCTGGGATTTTAGTTGTGTCTCTTGGCCAATAAGTTAGACTCATTGAAGAATGGAAATTCATCCTAATATTCATTGATAGCATCTCTCAATTCTCTTATACCTGCTTATATACCTCCTTCTTCATCCATTCCTTTTGTGGATGACAAACAGAAACAAGAATCCCAGTCAATATGCTTAGAATTAAATCTCCCCCTAGAATAAATCTATCACCCAGCAAGTGCTCTAGTACCGTATCATTTTGTATTGATTATTTTTTAAATTGTATCCAGGAGGACAGTAGATTGCTCCAATTCTAAGATTTTGAGCAAGTGTTTCAACTCTTATTACTGTAGCGGTGTGACCTGTGCTTCTGTCAATAGTAGATTGCATTCTTTATAATGTTTTATATTTTTTTAACTATTATTGCACAGCGCCCATGAGCTTCATTGTCCATTGTCCATTGGGTGTATTAGTATGTTCATATATATAGAATAATTGTGTACTCACAATTATTGTGACACATAAATTCAGAAACACTGGAAGAAGTTTGTCATAATATCATTCACTTGATGTGATAATTAATGCAATACAATCTTCCTCCAATGTTGAATATATACGACATGATGAAAGTTTATCATTTAAACTCAATTGAATATTGATCTGTAAACTTTTCAACCTTAGATGTCTGAGGCTCCAGAGGATAGTATCAGTGAAAATTAGGAACTAAAAAAATCATGATCACAGTACTTTTGAACCGAGATGATTATAAATTTTATTAATCTTTATCTCTATTACACTTTTTGAGCAATTATGAAGGTGATATTGTGTGGTGGTTAGCCATATACTACTTTATTCAAGTATTTAATGACCTTACCTGATTTACCTTAATCCAAGTATTAAATGAAATGACTAGATGTTGCTGAACCACTGATTTATTTTAAAAAATTCAGATACCGGTTTCGGTTGTTACACCATTATCAATGTCTAGTAAACTCTGGCGTTTACCAGAGATTGATAATGGTGTAACAACCGAAACCGGTATCTTGATTTTTTTAATAAATCAGTGGTTTGACAACATCTTCTTTTTTCATTTATCACTATTCATAGAACCAAATGACTTGTTAAAAATATTCCTGTAACTTACAAATCGATAATAAACAACAGCCATTAAAATAACCACGTTGAACTTTATTGTGAAAAATCAAGATATTACAACAGAAATAAAAAAAATCACATATTAGACTAGTGGTATAAACATGCGCAAATTCCAAAACAAATTTCTGTACAGTGTTTATACATTAAATTTATCCTCATTAGATCAAACTAATGAGAGGTACGAGGGGAGACCGGATATGGCTTTTGTACAATTTACTTCAATTTTTACTCAACTTTTGATCTAATATTTTGTAAATTATAGTAAGAATGAGTTACAAATTCGATGCTCTTGACTTTGAAAATTCCAAAATAAATTAGAATTTGATCTTTTTGATACATTTGAGCAATTATGATATTAAAAAAAATTTATATTATTGGGAATTAAATTGGAGTTTTCTGTAGCCAAGTCAAGAGTATGCCCTTCTATAATAAGAATGATTGTAATTTCATAAATATATATTGATTTCATGAACAATATTTTCCAAACCGGAGTAAGATCAAAACAGTTGAGTATTCATTCATCTGTGATTCACGCGTATACTTGGGCTATATCATACAAGAGGTATCATTATCATTATTAAATTTTGATAGTGGATTTTATGCAAGGTGTATAGAATAGTAGAGGTGAGGCGGGGTGAAGCAGCTGGCTGTGAAAGTTTTGACGTCACTGAGTTCCTCTAGTCAAAAATTTAGCATTGATTTCTCTATCCTAGACAAAAAATTGCGCACTTTTTTCAATTTACAAATTACAGAATTGTTTAATAGGTAAATTTCTTATATGAGCTTGTAAAGAATTTCAAGACCTACATTTTGAGTGATTTAAATCTATATTTTACTCAAATTTAACATGAGAAAAAGTCCGTTAACGTGTCTTGGGAATGCTCTACAGCTGGGCTGATGCAATTAAGAGTAGCAATGCTATTATTATAAGATACATTTATAATATCATTGCATTCGATAGCATTGCTATTCTTAATTTGCTTTAGCCCAGCTGCAGAGTATTCCCAAGACACGTTAACGGACTTTTTCTCATGTTAAATTTGAGTAAATTATAGATTTAAATCACTCAAAATGTAGGTCTTGAAATTCTCTACAAGCTCATATAAGAAATTTACCTATTAAACAATTCTATAATTTGTAAATTGAAAAAAGTGCGCAATTATAGATTTAAATCACTCAAAATGTAGGTCTTGAAATTCTCTACAAGCTCATATAAGAAATTTACCTATTAAACAATTCTATAATTTATAAATTGAAAAAAGTGCGCAATTTTTTGCCTAGGAAAGGGAAATCAATGCTACATTTTTGAGAAGAGGAACTCCGTGACGTCAAAATTTTTACATTCACAGCCAGCTGCTTCACTCCGCCCCACCTCTACTCTTCAATACACCTTGGATTTTATGTACCTAAAATTTTTTTTCAACTACGGTATTGATTTTGAAAAGATTTTTCAACTTGAGTGTATGAGTAGGTCCATTAATTTTTGTTCAACAAACAATGCATAATTACTTGATTAATACTGGGATACTTTAAAAAATTCGATTCGAGAATGATAGGATTGAAACTATTTCATAGTTATTCATAAGTCAATTTCCATGTTCCCTCATTCAATTCTAGGAACTGTCCCACCTTTGTTATTGCCAGAAGTAGAACTGTGAGTGGGTTCAATGCTCCCCTGTTTAGATCTCTCAGATTGTATAATGGGCTTAATCGTGCAATAGATTTATTTGGATTGGACAGTGCTTTCAGGCGGGATTTGAGGGGGTTGTATGCTTGCTGATTGATTGGTAATTTATATATGCTATATATATGTATATATATATGTATATATATGTATATATATATGTATATATATGTATATTAATAATTTTTTCTGTTCTTGATGACCTGTTTAATTTTTGATTTTATCACTTGTTTTTTTTTCAATTTTATTCCAACTTTAATAATTTTAATGACATTTTTAATTGATTATTTCAATTTCTTCTTGCTAGTTATGTATTGTATTTGAATGCTTTGTTTCTAATTTGATCCTTATTTTAAGTATCTATAAGTTTTGTATTTATTAGTGACTTCTTTTTCTGTCAGGTACATATATATATTTTTTCTTCTATTATATGAACTTTCATACAATTTTTTCTCAAGTTGATGTTATTCTTTGATTTAAATTGTATCTTACGTTTAAACTTGTGTTATGAGGGCAATAATGGGATTTATTCCTGGTGCCCTCAGAAGTATATTTTGAAATAAATAAGTTAGAAGCCTAATTTACGGTACGGTACCATATAGTTAGTCCAACGCAATGAAGGAATTGGGTTTTGAATTTGCTCATGTTCATAGGATTAGCCTACTGTGATAATTTTTGTAACTTGTTTTTTTTATCAATATGTAATGTTTTTTTGTTTCAACCTGAACGTAAGTACTGTATGTAATGATGGTATGAGTAGGCCTGTATGCTGATACCTGCTGATTGGGATGAATAGGACTGGCAAACCGTGTTTCCAATACCAAGGGTAACTCACTTGAAAGAAAACTTTTGAGAAACGATTCAACAAATAATATATTTTAGAATAGCATAGAGGGAGTGAGTGAGAATGTGTGTGTGAGCTAAGTGAGAGAGAATGAGAAAGAGTGAGTGAGAGCGTATTAGTGGGGATGATCGAGTGATTGTGACGAGAAGAAAAGAGACTGGAGCTTGACCAAGTCTTTTGTCTTCGCCACTTCAACATGATTTTCTTGGAAACAGATATTATCACTGACAATTGTTGGTTGATATGTGTACTTGGCAAGAGAATGAGAAAGTAAAAATTAAGAAATTTCATTTACTAAAGTAAAAATGAAGAATCGTAATTAATTAAAGACAAAAAACTTAAAGTAGAAGTAATTACGATTGCAGAGAACAAAAGGAGGAATGATATCATCTATACATGAGTAGATAGAAATTAAATTAACTCACCAAGTAGGCCTATGACTGTCCAAAGCAAGAGAATACCCTCTGGCAAGATGAGGAAATGACTCCAGCTCAATCAATATTGGTTCAAAAATTATTGATTTGGTCTCAATCGTAGGAAAAATTCTGATTTATAATTAGAGACCAAATAAATATTTTTTGAACCAATATTGACCAAGATGGAGTCATTTCTCATCTTGCCGGAGTCTTCCTAACTGCTTGGACAGATATAGATATTATCAAATTAAAATTTTGACCTAGGGCTATTTTAAAATTGATAACCAAATTTTTTTTTCTATCTACCGGTATTAATATTATCAATATTCATGTATTATCGATTATCCAATTAAATATGATTGCTCTTAATATTACACTAGTAATCTAGCTTTTTCAAATTTGTAGAAGTGTTGCAGGTTGCATTGCACCTGAGCCGATCAATCTATGAAAGTGAATTAATAATAAATGCGAAATGGCACTCATTCAACATACAAACACACATTTGATTGTACCTTTAGACGCGCACTACCAACAGATTTTGAAAATTTCCCAAGGATGCATCAATAACGTATTCAGTTTTTCTGCGTTTTCTGGGCTTCTATTATTTACATCGCTACGAATTGGTGAAGTTTTCAGCGAATGTTTGTCAATTTATACAACTTGAATAATATTATTTCCAAAATTATTCGAAAAAGTAAAATAAGATACGGTATTTAATGATGACGAAAATTCTTTAAGATTTACTTGTGAATTCAAGTGAATTTCACTGATCAGTTGTTACTCAACCCATATAGGCTACTTTAAATCCTAGAGCAAGCTACGTTGAGGAAAGCTGGCCTCAATCAATTTATTATATGTGTAAAGTTATGGATTGCTTTCAAGAAAGAAACAAACCATGTAACTTATGGTATGACTGAGTATAATATCATCTTTTATTTAGAAATAACTTGCCACTGTAGGTGCGCAAATACTGGCAATTATTAAAAAAAAGAAACTGGTGAAGTTTGAGATAAAAATTTTGTTATTCTGGATCTCAAAATTCATTTTATCATTTTGTGATGTGTAGCTGAAATGAAGAATTGCAGTACAAATACGGTACGGCGGTGAATAATAATGCTAATAATATAAGTTAACTCGTTTGTAACCGTACAATAGTGTTCAGTGATAGAATACCATACGGTACTATTTAATATTTTAAGTTACAATACTTAAATGCTTCAATAAACTAACTGTTATTGTATTATTATTCTTAAATATGCAAAGAAATAAATTTTAGCAGCTAGTAAAAGTAATTCTCGGTTGATGGTGGAGTGAAAGGTGGGATTACCAGTACGGTATATAGCAGCATAATATTCTTATTGTCTTTGATAGATGAATACCGGTAGTAATGAGAAAAAAATCACCTAAAGTCCCGATTAATTCCGGGTAATTACTCTAACATTATTTTTTATTATGAGTACAATAGTATGCTCTTAGGCAGGAATAATATTTTCTATCTATGATAAGATACAAAATAATAAATTTACCACGAAAGTTTCTACAGTTGGAAGCTAGCCTACTCTAATTGATCGCAAATGCTCCTGTTTTAATTTAACTGATTTTCAAAGCTGAGAATGCATGGTGCTCAGAATCTTATTAAAAGAGTTTGTTCTACAGAGTGAATTACTTAATAAACATTACCAAAAGACAGACCTATTAAATGATATTCAACCATTTGAAAATTGAACGTGGAGATTCAATTGTAGTAGGCTACTAATATCTATATTATTTGTTGGAGGTATTAAGTATGTAAGAGATTGAAATTATAGTACTAAAATATCAATTGAAAAATAAATAAAACTCAAACACCCTTTTTTTGAAAACTTTAAAAATTATAAAACACACATACATGTTTCGGGATCTAAGCCCATTTTCAATGTGGATAAAAATAGTTATGAAATAAATAAACAAAATTAAAATATAAGTAAAATAAAATAAATCATATGGTTACAATTGAAAGCATGTACATCAAAATCTAGGCTTTTAAAATTTTCTCAAAAATTGGGGGTTTATTATTCAAATTTTCCTCATTTAATATTTTATCACCATTCAATTTTCTCCTTTATAAATTTGAATTCTTCTTTCACATTCAATTTGGTATTTTTGCTAAAATTCAATATTTACCAAATTTGTTTTTATATCTTTGTAGCAATGACTTGAATCCAAAAGATGTTCAGCAAAGGCTGATTTTTGTGTGGTATTTGGTATAATCCAGAATTTGGATTCAAGTCATTGCTACAGATATAAAACAGAATTTAATAATATTAATTTTGGAAGTAAAAATACTAAAATTGAATGTGAAAGAAGAATTCCAAATTTATAAAGGGAGAAAATTGAATGGTAATAAAATATTAAATGAGAAGAATTTGAATAATAACTTAATTTTTGAGGCAAAAGTCTAGATTTTTGATGTGTACTATAACTGCTTTCAATTGTAACCATATGATTTATTTTATTTTTACTTATATTTTAATTTTATTTATTTATTTTCATAACTATTTTTATCCACATTGAAAATGAGCTTAGATCCCGAAACATATATGTGTGTTTTATAATTTAAAGTTTTCAAAAAAAGTGTGTTGGTTTATTTATTTTTCAATTATTTTAAATTTAAGCCCCTGTTTTAAAAAAGTTCTTTATTCTAAAATATCAATATTATTATTATTAACTGAAATCAAGTTCACTCCATTCTCCTAGTCAAAGTTATTTTAAACCACCCGCCCACTGCTACTCCTTTGCCCGCTCAATGTGTCGTGTCGACCTTTTGGTTTGTCGCTCATTCGGTATCCACCGCTGAAATCAAGAAGGCGTTGCCGTCAATCCTAGCTCTGCCTACGTCATCGCAAGCTTTCGGAAGACTGGATTTTCGGAACACTGGTGTACCCTCCTTGCAAACTCTGACGTCAGGGCTCATAGCCCAGTAAAATAATGGTAGTTTTGTCAGGCAAGTGGTGAGAAAGCTTTTTTCTCAATTCTTTCATATGTATTCCAGTACGCTGAATCCGAAAATTAAGTTTTTTGCCGTCCTAGGGTGCACCCTACGGCTTCACCCTTAAAAATTGAAAAAAAGCCTTAAATTTCGGTAATATTTTGTTTCTGATTTTTCAATTGATATTTTTCATTTATGGAAAAATATATTTAGTTATAGATAATAGTCAATGAAATTACTTGGAAAATTTGAGGCAACACGTTGAATTTTGATCTATTGTTTTAGAGTACCAAGTATTGTTATGAGTACCTACCAAGTATCAGCTAAACAATGGATCAACATTCAACGTGTGACCTCTAATTTTCCAAGCAATTTCATTGACTTTAATCTATAACTGAATATATTTTTCCATAGATGAAAGCGGTAGATTCTGTCTTTAAAAATTGAAGTTGAAACCTTTGGATTTCACAACAAGTAGGCTTGGAATATAAATTAATGTGCTCTTGTGAAAACTCTTGTATCATAGGAAGGTATGATCAATTTCGTATAATTTGCATTCTCAATTTCATAAATTGGAGGACGGGGAGTGGGTTACTGGTAGGAAAATAGCCACGAGAAAAATAAATAAATAATAATACTTTTATTCTCAGTACGCAAAGTACAAATAAAACATAAAATCTCTTTGAAATGTATATAATTAGGTACTCGCTCCACGTCAGAGTTTGTAATTAATTTTGGCTCCACAGTTCAATTTTTAAGAGAGCCAAAGTTAGCCTTTAATATGAATGTTCAGCTAGGTATTTGAAATCTAAAATTACATTTGCTATAAGTCCTGTATTATTTACTACTTCCGTGCTAAGAATCACTATTAGTCCAGTCAATAAAGCCTGTCCACATGGGTATAGAGTGCATGAAATACGCCCCAGTTTTCGGCTTTGGGGATTTGTTTAGACTAGTTAGGAGGTTAACATACTAAAAGTCCCCGGACCTGGGGGTGAGCATAGGGCGAGAGGGGGGTAGAAGGTACAATTTTTTAGTTTTTTGCATAAAACTCGAAAACGGTTGATCCTAGAGAGAAGTCCTCAAATAGAAATTGAAGAGGACTAAAAACTGCGTCGATTAAAAAAAGGAAAACGAGAATCGGTCAAATTGAAAATTTTTTACATTCGATCAAAACTCCCATTTTTTGAAAAAAATCCCAAAAAATGTTCCTAGCTGCTTTTAAATGTGATGTAACTTATAAAGTAACAATAAATCCACTACCCCCTTACCCTACAAGTTGTCGAGCATGATAAGTAGAGTCAAAATAACATATCAATATTGATATTTGACCTATTTTTGGAAGTTTATGAATCACTTTTCCAAGAATGGAATTCCTCCAAATTCAGCTACAGGTGGTTTTTGTCAATATTTTAATGCTAAAATATACATACAAAGTAATAACTATATTCAAGGTGATGTCTGGTAGACTATATGGATCATTCCTCATCAGAATACTTATTTTACTGCATAAAATATGACTATTTGCAGTAGAACGGACCCTTCAAGGATAATAATCTAAGAACATCCCTAACTTTCGTAAAAGTTAACGGATCTTGACAAACTATAGCTCATTGTTTTCAGCTTCAAAAGGCGGTTCTATTTCATATACTATATGTTCAATTCGGACAAAATTGAAGAATTTCATTAACCCAAGTACTTCGAGCTTATTCCTATATACCAGGAAAACACCAATTTTTTGTGTTAAAATGAGTCTATCTTGAACATTATTGGTGGTAGAAAGTCGCATTTGGGCTCAATATGTAGGCCTAGTACTAAATACCAACCACAAGTACCGTATTCATTTTTGTATAGTTCATTTCTCAAAAAATGCTGGAGTAAAAAACAAAATTAATTTAAAATCAAAGGATGGTTGGATTGTTAAAGTTTTTTGTAAAGTATCGATGCATTTGACTAATAATTATTTTTTTGAAAATTAAAAATGATGAAGTGAAAACTCAGTCAAGTTTTCAATAATTAGAACAATTAATTAATCTCTATTATATAAAAGCGAAATGGCACTCATTCATTCACTCACTCATCAGCAGAACTAGGAATCTACCGATTCGAATGCGTTCAAAATTGGCAGAATATGTTCAGTTGGACCTCTAGACGTCTTAACTAAGAACGGATTTTAAAAACTTCCCAAGGATACGCCAAATATTCAAGTTTTTTGTGTAGTTTTTCGGCGTTTTCTTAATTTTTTCGAAAACCAATAGGTAGAAAATGTTGATATTTGGTGGGCAGGTTCAGATAGGGTCTAGAAATGTTGTGTTAGAATATTTTTGAAATCTGTTCAAGATTAAGCAAGTAATCAGTTTTGCAAAATTGTAGATGTATTGCGAGTTATTTTCCACATTAATACGACCAATCCTTACTGTAAATTCAATGGTTTAGGGAGATTGTGGATGAACCTATTTGAGAGATATTGAATCAAGTTTCAAACTATGTCCGATATAATTCCCAAGGTTACGCTCAATATTAGCATTTTACTATTTTTTGGAGTTTTTCTTAGATTTTTCGAGAACCAATTGGCATAAAATGTTGAAATTTGGTGGACAGGTCCAGATTAGGTCTAGAAATGCTGTGCTCAATAAATTTCGAAACCCTTCGGAGGTTACGCCTGTAATAAGGTTTTCCACTGTTTGGAATCTGCACTTTTGTTTATTTCATTACTGAACTCAGGTTGAGCTAAGTTAATGGTACAACTTATTCAGAAAGATTACTGGAAAGAACGCTGTTGAGTGATATGATGATCAAAGCAAATCCTTTTGAACGGAAATTGTAGGCGAGCAAAGTGAGCCTGTTTGTCTTAGCTAACACATAGAAAGGTTTTGCAGGCGAGCGAAGCGAGCATGATTTTTAACCGATATTGTCCAAGCGGAAGTTATTTTCCCATCTCGCCAAAATGCCTTCTTTGCTTGGAGAGACTTTACATCTCTATCAGCAATAATACTATAGAACAGTGGTCACCAAATGGCGGACCGCGGTCCGGATTCGGACCGCCAGCTAGTTTCGTGCGGACCGGGATGTCATACCGATCTCGAGAAAAACTTTAAATCCTTAAACAAAAAATCCAGAAGAAACCCTCTAAAGCCTTAATGGAATGAAATTATTAAAAAACAACCACAACAATAAATAACCCCTTCTTATTATACAACTCTAAATAGAAAGTTGGCTATTTATTTAATATAGTGCATTATTTTATCAAATTTTTCTGTGCCCAATAAAACGTTTAATTCAATTTATCTTCGTATTTCAATAGCTAAAGAGATATAGTCAAGGACTAAATTCAAGATTAGTTTTGTCAACTTTATAAGTAAACATTCTTCATATAAATAGAATAAACAATAAAGTAATTTTTACTGTCAAATCCCATTGAAGATTGAAATGATGGCCTTCATTTTTTATTCTAATAGATCAATGGCATAATATCAAGCTTCAAAATATTCAAAGAAATATAGAAATAAAGAGGTATTAATTATATTTAATACTAGCCGGCAGGCTCGCTTCGCACGCCTTCTCCGCCTAGCCAGGGGGATCCACCCCTCTGGACCCTCGACATTATCGGCAATGTAAATGTCTCGCTTCGCTCGCCTGCAAAATATCTGTCAGTGTAAGCTGAGCCAAACATGCTCGCTACGCTCGCCTGCAAATTCCGTTCAGAAGGGATTCGAAATTTATTGAATACAGCATTTCTAGACCTAATCTGCACCTGTTTACCAGATTTCAACATTTTCTGCCAATTGTTTCTCGAAAAATCTAAGAATAACTCGAAAAATTCCGAAAAATAGTAAAACGCTAATATCGAGCGTAACCTTGGGAAGTATATCGGACATAGTTTGAAACTTGATTCAATATCTTCTAAATTAATTCATCTATAATCTCGCTGAACCATTGAATTTACAGTAAGGATTGGTCGTATCAAGGCGGAAGATATGCAACCCGCAATACATTTACAATTTTGAAAAAGTGATTACTGGCTTACTCTTGAACTGATTTCAAAAATATTTTAACACATCATTTCTAGACCTTATCTGAACCTACCCTCCAAATATCAACATTTTTTACCGATTGGTTCTCGAAAAAAATAAGAAAACGCTGAAAAACTATAGAAAAACTCAAATATTTGGCGTATCCTTATGAAGTTTCAAAAATCCTTTCTTAGCGCGCGTATAAACGTCCAATTGAACATGCCTGCCAAATTTGAACGCATTAACGCATTCGGTTCAGTGGATTTTTTTTAGTTCTGGTGATGAATGAACGAATGATTGAATGAATGAATGAATGAACGAACGATTGAATGAATGAATCAGCGCCATTTTGCTTTTATATATAGAGGTGAAGAACGATTAATTTTTCTACAAAATTTCCGTGGAGTACCCCCCCCCCCCACCCACAGTTGTTTCCCATGAATGGACCGCGGAAGCTCGCCAAGATTTGGAAACGGACCTTCATGGAACTAAATTGGTGACCACTGCTATAGAATGATGATGTAGCCTAGTATAAGTCTGTCTAAGCAAAGAAGACCCCCTGGCAAGATGAGAAAATGACTTCTGCTCGGTCAATATTGGTTCAAAAATTATTGATTTAGTCTCAATCATAGAAAACATTCTGATCTACAATTTGAGACAAAATTAATATTTTTTGAACCAATATTGACCGAGCTGGAGTCACTTTCCCATCTTGCCACACGGTCTTCTTTGCTTGGACAGACATGCGCATACAAGTGTAGGTTACTTGGAACTTCAAAAGGCTTTGATCGTTTGATCTAAGACAACAATTCACACAGAGAAGAAGCAAAGAAGACATTCTCGCAAGATGGGAAAATGCCTCCAGCTTGGTCAATATTGCTTCAAAAATCAAAAATCGAATTTCAAATTGTAGAAAACATTCTAATCTAAAATTTGAGATCAAATTTATAATTTTTGAATCAATATTGACCAAGCTGGAGTCATTTTCTCAACTTTTAAGAATGTATTTTTTCTTCCGCGTGCAATTATCAACCAATCACATGCCTTCGTGCCAAGTCTTTCTAAGCCGGGAAATTTAAAATGACTGAAATCGCCGGAACGGTTTATTGGATCTGGGGGGGGGGTCTGGGGTGGTTTGGGGTTTTTGGAGGAGCCTTGGAAAAATTCTACAAAAAACAGGAACATTCCTCTCTATATTAGTGTCCTCCCCATAAAAATTAAAGTCAATCTGACAACAAATAAAAAAGTTATTCATATTTTTCGGATTTTATATCTTAATGCAATGAAAACTTGAAAAGCTCGGAGTGATCTACCAAGATAATAAACTGAATTTGGACTGCTCATTTATTTTTGATTATTGAACTGTTAACTGATTATTTATTGATATTTTCGCATTTCTGAACGCAGAATTGGGTTTATGAAGAGTTCCTTCACACATATATCATTACAGATTGGTTTTAAATCGTACAGATCTTCACTAATTAACAATTTTATTTTATATAAGCGTATATTCTTGACAATGATATACGCTTTCACGATGTATAATTTGAATACTTCCAATCCAAAAATATTTTAGTGGATTCGTAAATATTTCTTTGTTTTGAAATTTGCCTTATGTGGACGCTTCAACTCTAGCACTTGACCCACTCATCCACGGCCACCCTCAAGGCTGTTGATAATATTAAAATTGTATTAAAATTTCAATACAAAAAGTTAATATGGTAAATAAAGTCACATATATAGAGAGCCAAATTTAAAGGTTATTTGGTTCATTAGATTTTTAGTTTCATGAATAGAATAATTCAGCTTCTGAATAATTACCAATACAGATTTCAAATATTGCTGTAAATCATAAAAATATTAATATTAATTAATCAAACTGTCACTTCCATGAATTAAACAATATTGAATCTCGAATTTCTAATAGCAGTAGCCTAATTTAATAGATTAAACAAAGATAATAAGATTCAATAAGTTAAAAGATACCGGTAAATTATACAGAATATTACATTATAAATAAATACAACATGGTTGTTTAATGAAAACCAAGCTATTGTCATTTGCAACCTAATTCAAAGATCGCGCCGCGCCGCCTTGGTTTTATTTGAAATTTGTTAGATAGTCAATTCCTTGTCAACGCATATAGTGGATTCATCACCTGGTACGAATTCAGTACGCCAACTGTACTAATCCAAGCACTGTATTAATCGAGACGCAGGGCTTCGATTAGTCCAGTGCCTCGATTAGTCCAGGACTGGACTAATCGCAGGCACTCGCTCATCTCATTGAAGAACTGGACTAACCGAGTCACTGTATTAATCGAACCCCTGCGCCTCGATTAGTCCAGTTTTTCAGTTTCTTAATGTAGGATAGGGACTGGACTAATCGAGTAATCCCCCATTTGAGAAATAGCGAAATCGCAAACGTTTTGGCTATTGCTGCTCGGCTGGCCAGGTCAAGCAACTGATTGTTTCGTGCCACAGTCCGCTATCAATAAAATTAATCTAACTATAGTCTGCGAGATTTTTCTTGTTACTTGCCCCTCTCTTTCAGAGAGAGAGAGGCCGGATACTCTGTCCTTTACTAATCTCCCCCACTACCTAACTGCGTTCCTCTGCTTTACTGAGTGGGTGTGAGTGAGCTCTCGCGTCACAAGTCTCCAGCTCACCCCTCCTTTGCCCGAATGTCGGTTTCAAGCCAGTTGAAAACGCAGAGGGCAAGCAAAAAATATTTCTTTCAAAATAGTATAACTGCAGCGTCTGCAGCACATGACAATCACATCAATAGTGGAATAATAGCATAGTATAAGAGAAACAGAAAAGTGATAATAAGAGTAAAAGAAGAAAATACAAACTGAAAGGAAACGACTTGCGAATAGGCCAAAGGCAAAGGTGGAACAAATTGTATTGTATTATGAGGAGAGTTAGAGTCGGACGATGTGCTCATCACAATAACGAAAGACAGAATGACACGGCGCATCTATTTTTGCGCAGCTCAACTTGTCATTCTAGACTCCACTACAGTACTGTGTTGTCGTGGAGGGGGAAGTCGCTTCCCCCCCTAACGCTATGTAACAAGAAATTTCTCGCAGACTATAGGATCGGCCTGCAAACTTTGAAAAAAATTAGAATTGAAAAGGCCAGAGGCCAAGCCTCTTGAAATGCACATCATGAGGGGACCTAAAAGCTTCTATACACGAGCAAGATAAACGTGCGCCCATTCAACACAGTCGTGTTTGAAACACAGTTCAGCTCGGCCAATCACAGCCCTGGAATTAAACCTCCCATCCAAAAGCAAGCCCGCCACCTTTCAAAGTTCAATATCTCTAAAACCAAGAGCCTGAAGGTGCAAATCTTATTAATTTAATTCATAGTGGTACCTATCTAGTAACAGTTAAGACTCAATTCGTCACAAATAGTGAGAGTGTAGTTCATGTAATTAGCAGTGTTGGGTAAACTACAAAAAAAGTAGTTAGCTACTTTTTCACTACCTACTTTACAAAAAGTCATGCTATAGTAATATTTTAGTACTGAGGTAATTCCCTTTCCTTTCATATTAGGTATCCTTAAAATTCAATATTTCAAGTAGGGATATCAATCCCGGGACTGATCTCCAATCCCGGTATTTCGGGATTATTCAATATCAATCCCGGGATCCCGGGACTGATCCCGGGATTGGCAAAAATCAGTTTCATGCATTTTTAACCAATTGTTCCTCCTCAATTACATGTTCAGTAACAGTGTGAAAAAAGACTCATTATAGAGGAAGAGGATATTATTGAAATGGAAAAATACTTGGGAATAATATCAAATCCACACAGAGTCTTGAGAACTGCCTTAGGCGGGTATTACACGATAATAGTTCTATGACATATTTCTATTATCAAACATCTATGATGATGAAATATTACCGTGCAATGAACCAAATATTATAAATGATCATATTCTATGTCATATGTTCTCCTATAGAGAACATATTATAATATCTTTGATAATAGATGTATGACATAGAACTATTACCGTGTAATAGCGGCCTTACACAATTTGCACTGATCACTTTTTCCGTCTTTGGAAGTAAGAAAATTATTCCAAACTGATAACTCATCAGAGTCTTTTTCATGTAGAACAATGTAGAACCTTTCTATCCTCCATCAGGACGGGATGAAGTTCACACTTTTATCACTTCAAATTCTGTAAATTGAATTTTTAATAATAAATAGAATACTTTTTGAAAAACTGTGTAACGTAACACAATACCGACCGAGCAACGCGAAAGCTGAACCACTACTAAATGAAATTTCGTAGAGCCAACTATATTTACTTCAACTAATTATTCTACTTATGATAGAAAAAGAGAAGAGAATTAATTGAACAGAGAGTGAATAATAAGTGCTAGTTTATTTCTTATTTCTGAAGTCTTTTCAAAGTTCTGAGTGTATTTCAAGGAAATGACATCAGCACTATTACAATTATTGTCTAGACTGGTAATTGTGGAGCTGTGTAAACAGAAACAATCGTAGTCCTTAGAGACATAACAACCGATCAACAACAAACTGCGAGAAATGCGAACCGATAATGCGAATTCTATTTAGCCAGTACAGAGTCCAGTTAGCTATGCAGTATTATGTATTATGCAACTGTAGGCTGTGCCTGTAGAATATGGCTCATATTCATCACCATAAATGAATTATAAATTGAATTGTTTTTGAAAAATTCTATTTACAATTTCATGTTTTCTAATCCCGAAAATCCCGGGATTGACGCTGAAAAATCCCGGGATTGTTGGGTATAGAAAATGGACCGGGATCCCGGGATTGACATCCCTAATTCCAAGAAACCTTACATACATACATCGACGCGAAATTTCAAGAGGAACATTCCTGTCAAATCTCATCAGAATCTATTGCCGCGTTTTGTCGTAAACGCGGAACAAACAAACATAGAGAAAAACACAAAATCGTCGTCTTGAATCTAGACCTCACTTAGCCTACGTTCGGTCAATAAATGTCCGGTGGTAGCTTGTCAATACCCTAAAAATTTATTAGAACTGCCACCTAAGGGAGATGAAATTAATAGAAATAGATACGGTACAAAAATTTATTTTCTGAACTCTAGATAGTCACTATAATAACTGCTACCTACAATTTAAATTGGCGATATGAAAATTCTTGCCTGATGACCCATGAACTTTACTTGGTTTTTCATTTGCTTCCAGCACTTGCACATTATTGCCAGCAATAATTGCCTTCTCCGGCTGAAAATCAGGTTGCTTGAATCATTTTGTTTATTCAATTCTTATTTTTTCTTAGGGCTACTGCTTGTTTATGGTTTGTATAGAATCAATCAAGAATTTCATTAGCCATAAAACATTACAGAAAAGTAAGCAATAGAGGCTTTGTCAATACTATATCACAGGTAGGCCTACATGAAGTGATCAAAACTACAGATAAATATTTAAATATTCTGAATACTTATTACAGTAGCAATTACCGTAACAATTTAAGATCCTCTACATTAGGATCCGCTAAATTGGGAGAGGGAATACGTAGAAACATTTGGTTGGGAATCCCTGCTCTATTTTAAATTGCATGCCATAAATTATTGAAAGTGGCTGAACGAAACCTATGGAATTCCCATATCCCCTTTGCTTGGAGAAATAATACACTACTTCTAACCCTCTCCCTATGAATAAAATCCTATGCAAATTGAAAAATAACCTGATTTCAAAATAAGCAATTCTTGGAATAATATTTTGCATCAATCAAATGAGACAGGCCAGTACAGATTTCATGTAGGTCTAGAAGGTAGAATAATGTTTGAAGAACGATGTGATGAGGGGGGAGGGGTAGAATTGTTTTGAATTGGAATTAAGAAAGTGACAAATCTGTCAATAATAAATCAATTCACTCATCTTGTTCTTCTTCTTTACTAAATCTTCTCTTTGCCCATTCTTCTGGCCTCTCCCTCATTCCTCAATTATGTGTACGTTTTTCCAACTTCTGCTTGTCATTTCTCTGTTTCACATGTTGACCTATGCAAACATTTAGGGTGCACTTTTATAGGATGACAGATTATGAAGACATGACGGCGGATAGACTTAATTTCGATCAATGGCTCATATAAACATGAGAAAATATAAATTTACATTATAATAAATAAGAAGTAGGATAGGTACAGTAACTCGTCAACTCAGGTATTCCCTATTGGTTTCTATATCGGCGACCAGTAAACACATTGGATGTTTTTCCCATAAACATCGTCATATTCGACTACGATCGATTTATTTATATTTGGCTACAATAAATATTTCCCATTGTTGTTTCTGATTGGTTCTATTGTAGACCAGTAGGCCTATTTCTAGCTTCGCATACTGATTCTTACTCAATTGAGGTTCAAAAAGATAAAGAAACAGTGTTCAGGTCAGTCAGTGTGGAATTCAGAAATTTAGTGTTGCTATACATTTTTATTGAAAAATATTCTTATTGGAATGAAGTTCTTAGTCTCTCTCATGTAAGCAAATACGAATTTTGAAGTCAGTGAGTGATGTTTGAAGTTTGAATCAAACTGAGGAACGGCAACCATGCTGAATTTTGATCATTTGAAATCTATCTGTTCCAATCTGGGATTTTTCACCAGCATTAATGATATATCACCACCCTCAACAGAGAAACCCATATCCAGAAACATCAAACGCATCTTAATATCAGTTATTATGTTGGTAACATTCACTATCTCATCGATTCATGAAGTGATATTCTACTTCAGATCTGAAATAGGGGGCAAACTTCATAGTATACGATGGTATGAAGTGGCAGTCGTTATCGAACAAACCCCTTTCTTATGGTTAATGATTGACTCAATTATGAAATGTCGTATAATGTGAAAATTGTCGTAATATTTATTACGACAAATTTCGACATTTGATATTCATTAGAGATTACTTATTAACTCTCATTTTAATCCCTGGTGAATTTTTATTATCATTATGCTTTCTATGTATGATGACTGATGTTAAAATGGCTGTGAGGAAATTGAACTGTACTACAAAAACATTAATAGATCAGGAATTGAATAGTTATTTTTTTATTGTAGGTGAAAATTATTATTCCAACAAAAATTTGCTGAGAATTTTGGCAGAACATAGAAATATGTCTGAATTTATAGTCGAGCTCAATAGAACACTGGAGTTTCAATTATTTCTTCAGTTACTTACTTCATTAACTAATATATACATACATTTTTTTCTAAATTTTCTACTCTCCTTTCAGGGTGATAATGTACATGGTATTGCAATATTATTTATGATAGAGATTACTATGACTAGTTTTCATCTAGGTTGCCTGATTCTACTGGTTGTAGCTTGTGAAATGGTTACTGGTGAATTGGAGAAAACTAATGAAATTATTTGTAGATTGTATGAAAAACGAACACTGTCTGATGATGAAAGAAGGATTTTGGATGTACAAAATTTGCAGTTTTCACAAGAGAAGTTAAAAATTAGTGTTTATGGATTGGTATCTCTAGATTATGATTTTCTGTGTTCTATTTTTGTATCTCTAGATTATGATTTTCTGTGTTCTATTTTTGTATCTCTATTGATGTATTTTGCTATTTTGATGCAGTTTTAGAGTAATTTACAGGGTCGGATTTAGGATGCTTAGCGTTAGCTCAGCTAGATCTGGCGCTCAGCATGTGGAGCGGGCCCTATGAGGGGTCTGGGGAGTATGGAATACCCCCCAGCCAAGTGGGGAGACAAGAGATTTTCTTTTGAAACATTTAGTAAAATCTCAACTTCAAAGGCCTTTTTGGCCCAATAAATTATAATAGCCTATGAATATTATACATTTTTCTCAGCATGAAATATTGATAAAAAACCAATTCAGTAGCCTTCTTAGTTTGAGATTCAGGAAATATATATAAATCTCAAATCCAAGAAATAAGTTTCGGAAATTCCACTGTTGAAATACTTGCTTTATAAATAAGAAACCTACCAAAAAGTAAGTTCAAGAAAATAGTGAAATAAATTCAAAGGTGTTGTGTATTCTAAACAATAGAAGAATAGCCTACCTCAATAGTTTTCTATACATATTGCAATGTAGAATTTAAATTTGATAACTTTCAAATGTGAGCCTTGCCTGCTAATTTGGAATATTATTTTCATTTTCTTATGATGTTCACTAAATTTTCATTTTTAATAATTTATGATGATCATAGTGGCGGTTCGAAGCCTGGGCTGGTTGGGTTTATTTATAGCCTATTTGTATTTTCCTAACAGGTGAGAACGTAAAGGTAGCCAGGTTGTAGGTAGTAGATCACATTTAATGAATGTTCAATTTTTTTTCAATTTCAGAGACTGGATTTTTAATAATCTAAAAAACATAAATTGTCTTAATATAGGTAATCGTCACTTTCAAACATTCGTCAAATATGACGGTTGGAATGATAAAAAAATAACAAATTAGTTTATTATTAGGCTTTTCAATCGAACTTATCATGTTGCATTGATAATGTAGATTTAGCCACAGCATCCGACAGTAATGTACAGTTCACTGATATCCACATATCTTTAAATTTATGTTGTTACTTCATTTTTATAAAATAATAACACACAAAACTGAACATCTCACTCGCTCTATCATTTCATAACAACTTATCCGTTCATTTCTACTACTGAATATAATTTCAAAATAATTTTATTTTTTCGAATTTCTCCTTATACGCCTTACGATATCGGTTGATATTAAAACAGAATAGGAGATATTCTAAATGCAACTTTACAAATTCCACACATTTCTTGTCAGAAACTGAGTCTCACAGATTAGCGGCTGCGGAGGATAATCTGGGTTCACCATGTTTTCTGTAACTTGGCCCAAATGGAGCAGGACATAAGGGTCTCCCCACCAACAGTGATACGAAGATGCCCCTTACGTCTCATAACATGTCATGATGTTAGCTCGTCCAATCTCAGCTTCCATTCTTGCTCCATTGCCTGAACAAAATTAATACTTCATTATTACAGTGAAACTTACAATGAAATATGGAACATGTGAACTGAATAAAAAATTGACAAAATGTAATTTTTTGCAATCAAGTTATAACGATCTGACATAACCTGGTTTTGGACTGTTGTTATAAATTGGTAGAGGCACAGTTTTGGGTCTTCAATCACCAATTCTATGATTGATTAAATGATGAAATATTTTTTTATTGAAATGGAATATTATTGTTACATAGGTTGAATAATTATTACTTCCGTGGATTTTCACTCACTAAAATAGTATAGGGAGGAATAGAGGAATATCTTCCCATCCATCTTATTCATCTTTTTACAATGATTACAACTCAGCATCAAAGCTTTTCCGCAATTCTTTTCAGGGAATTTTCTCTCAATTTTAATAAAGAGGCAACATGAGTGAAAAAAATATGTTTTCCAGAATGTCTGACTTACCCTGTTATAATTCTAAACCGACTAGAACTAGGATATATTATGACATCAGATATCCCGGTTTATATGAACTGATAAAAAGTAATAAGAAATTATTCAGTCATAGTAAAAGTTCAATAACAATATAAAGTAGTATTATTGCTTTTATTCCAATCGCCTGATACCGATCTATGAGAATAAATTTGATTTCGATTTGAAATTCTATTGCTTTACATTGTCAACTATTGCGAATTAAAATGTGAAATCAAGATTTGTTACTTCACATATTTTAACAAGGAAGGAGCATACAATTTGTTACATTTAATGAATGATGATAAAATTTATCGAAGTGATAATAACATTGTTTATTACTCACATATATTATGAAGCAAGAACATCAAGTGGAAGCTAGAAGTACCCCGGGTTTCAGAGTTCAAGCATCGCCGCAATTTCAGCTGCCATTAGTTGAATACCTGGCAAAAAATTAGACATTTTCATTTAATCCATTTCCAAAAGATGATTAATTAGATATATCATTAATTCATGTCTCAAATTGACTTCCGATTAGAGTGAAGAATTCAAGTTGTGATTCATGCCGGGTTTTTCCAAGCACACTCAAAGTTGAGTGACCCTCAAATTTTGATGAACAGTTGACATTTTCTATAAGTATAGGAAATGTAAACTGTTGGATGTAAATTTGAGCAGGGTCCCTCAAATTTGAGTGTGCTTGGAAAAACCGGGCATCAGACTCACAGACAATTTCAATCGAGTGATCAATCTATTCAGATCTCTGCAATAGTGATATAGTTTGTCCAAGCAAAGAAGACCCTCTGGCAAGATGGGAAAATGACTCCAGCTTGGTCAATAATGGTTCAAAAATTATTAATTTGATCTACAATTGTAGGAAACAATTCAATCTACAATTTCAAATTGATAATTTTTGAACCAATATTGACCGATCTGGAGTCATTTTCCCATCTTGCCAAAGGGTCTTCTTCGTTTGGACAGACTATACATGCGTACTGAAAAATAGCAAGTTATTGTGACTATAAATAAGGTACATAAGAATATACAATAGTATAAAGAGTGATCAGTGTCAATATAACTGGCGTTTGGCGAATGACGAATGGCCAATGATCAGCTCTGTCAAGACAGTTTGGCGAGCAGTCTGCGAGTTACACCTAATATCATCCACATTTTACTGTATTTTGAAACGATACAACATTATCACACACAGCTAGCACTGCCTGGTACAGTTGCTTTATTAGTAAAACAATTCCCAAAATTTACTTCCAACAAGTGAAAAGCTTAGCTGCAATAACCTCTGCAAAAGTTTTTGTTCAATGAATGAATAACCTATTCTCTTTGCGATGACAACCGAAAATATAATAAATCAATATCAAATGTACAGCGTTTTGATTTCCAATGCTTAGTTGCAATTGAATTCATTATACAGTCCTCATTTATTCTAGTAATTAATTATGTAAGTCAAAATTGAAATGTACATTTCTTTTTCGTAAGGATGGAATGTTTGATACAATGGTGCGTCTAAATATTTGAGAACGTATCAGATGATCCATCAGAATGGTGTTGCCACGCCAAAATGCAGACCAATCATAGGTCGCTGAGCTGCTCAATGCCAATCGATTGCATCAATTGATGACCTAATTCTGGTACAAAGAAAATAAATCAGGTACAGTCCACTTTGAGGATTGTAGCATTCACAAAGTTTTCAATCAGGATTTTGTTCATCAATATCAGGCGCCCATGGTTTAGTTTTGTAGAAGAAAGAAGACATTCATTCAAAATGGCCCATTGAAGAGAGTGTAGCCACGCATGCGCAGATCTAAAAATTCTAGGGTAAAATCTCTTCTGCCAACATACCGCTGGTGAGATGTGATAAAAAACAGATGGTACGAGTGGGAATATTCTCATTTCGACTGTTGGCAAGAATGAACAACTGCCATTTTGAAGGAATGTCTCCTTTGTTCGACAAGACTACAAAACGTGGCACATTGCTGACATGATCCAAGAATAATATGAAAATAGTCAACTTGCGAAACCAGCTGATAAGACCTGCCAAACTCACGAGACGGGAAACGGCGTGATTCAAAGTCTGCGAAGTAAATGAATCATCATGAAGTTACTATATTTTCCAAGCCCAGTCAGAGAGAGAAATTGAACAAATTACATTATCCCCAAATAGAATGAATCATTCAGAAATACGATACTATCCAGTTGAAATAATATCCAAGAGATGAGAATAAGTAAAACTTACCATCAGTACACTCCATGAATCAACACATTATTCAATTTTGATTAATATAAATATGACAGTTGAAATACTCTGAAAATAGACAAAAAATAGTACAAAATTAAGCAAAATATAAAAAAACTCTCAACTATTTTGATACACTTTCTCTTCCAATGATGAAAAATAATTAAAATTATATCAACAATATCCTACTGAGCCTATCAGATAGTTGAGAATCTGGCATCATCGAAAATCCGACAATCTGAAGAAATGAGTCTTCATCAGGATGTAGGCTATTCGTCGCATTATCTTTTCACAATCTCCATCGGAGATCTCGATGGATTTAGATAAAAAATAGCTTCAAATCTGCAAAATATAATAACAATTCCCACATAAGTCGAAGAATTGTACATGGGCAGGAGGCTATGGTAAATGTAAATGATTATGATATGTCTTGCAATTCTTTGACAAGTCCCTTAACTAAACCTTAAAACAGATGTTAAACTAATAGGAAGGGCTATAAAGCAAAACACTTGGGTAGGTTTACTGCGAAAAAAGCAAATCAAACCAGTAAATCCAAGAAAAAGAAGAATTGACACGAACAAAATAATCTTGACAATAATTATGCAGAACATAGAAACAGGTATAGTTCGCGCAAGCTAAGAAGATACTCTGTTAAAATACACGTGCGACGTGTCTTCTCTGCTTGCACGAACAATATAATAACAATAGTAGAATATCAAAAACAAAAATTCTTTGAAAAGAACTGGTCAACTTCATCTACTTACAATGAAAGACTATTATTGAACAGCTGGAAAATAAGTTGTTGAAACTCGCCTCGTTTAACTAAGAATTACTTTAGTTTCATCACTTTTAATTATTTTCTTCCGATATAAGAAAAAATTATCAACCTGTTGAAAGAAGTATGAACATCAACTCCACACTTAGCTTTATCTTCCTTGAAATATTTAATTCCATGCTGCGAATCTCATAAATAGATGAGTTGACAACGCCACAGTTGATAAGATGATTTGATGATTTCACATGCAATATGCGCAGAAGAGGCGCGAAACAGAGATCTATTCAACATACGACAGCAATAAGAAATCTGATTTAAAAAAACAAGACACCACATAAGAAGTCACAACTCATAATAATTTATTCTATTTTTCAAGTTTTGGATTCACATTATTAACATGCATCGTGTAACGAAGGAAGAAAGAGAAAGAGTGATATGCTGCTTAGGTTTGCCTCAAAATAGAAAGTTGCTATTGGATAAGAATGGTTAGTTGGAAATAAAATTAAATAAAAAAGAATAAGAGGTTTGAAAATACTATTTTCATTCATATTTTATAATATTATTTTTATACATACTGAACTCGTATTGAATTAATACTGACTCGAATTTTAAATTCTTGTATGATACGTTTAGATATGCTTCACTGGAGTCTATCAAATCGAAAACCATGAATTACAACAAGGCTATGAAAAATTTTTAGATGAATAAATTAATAAGACTTGATAGGTTACGAATAAATTAGATTCAAGCTAGTTTTACTCCGACGTACTGGAGCAGGAGCAGGCAAGATGATAATTCGAGTTTTAGCAAAATGATAGGGCCTACAGCGAGTTGGTACAAAGATAAAAAGTTGAAAACAATTATTTGACAGGCCCCAAATCACGCCCATAACAAACGTTAAATTGGTGAAATTCTTTCAAAAAATATTAATAAAAATGGGTTCCCTTGTGAATTTATGAGTCAATATATTATTAACAGCTTATGAGTCAATATATTGGAAAGGTTATTCATATATCAACAAGCTGAATAGATTTGTTAATCATAAAAAGTATCATTCATCAAAATGTCAAGCCAAGGATTGATATTATTTCGACCCGATAAAACCTAGAGCCAATGAATTCAACGACTAACTTTCAAGAATCTGAGATCTCTGACAGTAAAGAAATCAAATACATTTCGAAGATGAGATGTTTCATAACAAAGCAACAATTCATAAACATCAAGACCAACATAAAAATAATTGGAAGAGAATATAAAGTAAAGTTCAATTACCAAACGCAGTCAATTTTCTTTGGTTTCCTCAAATATGGTTGCCAATTCCTCTGATGAAATTGCTCCAATGACATCAAATCAACTTCTGCTGATTCATGAGGCTCCTGAACTCGCAAATCAACTAGAAAATAACTCAGCAGCAAACTAGATATTTCAAGCGAACTAAAACTATCATTTTGAAAGATCAACAGACCCGAATAAAATTTAAACTTACCATTTCCAAAAAAATGTCAACAATTTCATTGAAATAGACCCCACTTCAAGGAAATCCAACTTTCAATCCCTGAAACCTGCAAATTATATGAGTGGAAAACATAATATATACAACAAACTTACAACTGAATAGATCCTTGATACATAGAAAACCCATCATGACGGAAACAGACCTTTTCCATATTAGAGGTAATTTCACAACGTTCAGTAGCTAATAGATAAATAACTCAACATTGATGGGAACTAAACTTTCACTCATTGATTTGAAAAATCATCAACTTCATTTATCATTCAAATATTTAAAGCTGAGAAACTGACATCAACAAAGAAATAAATTACCAGCTCATGGAAAGATAATTATAAATGGTGCAACAATAATATTCTAGCCTTGCAGGCTTGCAAGGAACACAATATCATTCATCTTGGTTTCATAGCTCTTTGAAGCCTTAATGAAAGATCGATGCAACTGATTTGAGCTGTAATAAATGATACATTACAGAATGATACCTTATATGATACCTATTTAAGAACAAATTTCTGTGGAATCAAAGAAATACGCAAGCATTAATCCCCATATGACATTCACTCTGGGGTGATGATATTGAGCACCGTTCCAAACTTGAGCGTTTTGTCTCTGGATTGTACTAAATAAAAACCGGCATCTAGAAACGCATGAGTTTGCTCATTAAAACACAGCTGAACACTGCTCAGTGACTATCGATGAGCCACTACAGTCTGTGTGCTATGATCTTTGTGCTATGCGTCGTCTTCCTTATTTCATATTAGTACAGCCTGTGAGATTTTACTTGCGGCGTGAGCAAGGGAAACCGATTTCCCCTTCCAAAGTGCTTTAACAGAGTAATGGAATGACGAGTGGAGTGAAGTATGCTCCACGTAGTTCGCACGGGTACGTAGATTAGTAAAGCACAGAGCATCTGGCCTTTCTTTCTGAGAGAGAGCCGTGTCGCAAGTAGAATCTCGCAGACGTTAGGGCTTCAAACAGCTAATAGACCAAGATAAAAGATATTCTGCCCTAAGCAAGTCTATAGGGCTACTAAGTCTTGCAAAAAAGTAAATATCCTTTTTTTGTCGCAGAATGAAAAACACTATGGATAACAAAGAATTTTCCAGTGACAATCTCAAATCCAATGTTTTTACTACAGTTAATTGTAAATTTTCAAAGTTCTATTCAAATACACATTGAGTGAATTAGCAATTGAATAGAATAATTCGATTTCAAGTTGCAAAACAAACAATTGAAAGGAAGACAATGCTGTAAGTATCAAGCAATAAGAATTGTAATACAAAGCAATCAGAGAATAATGACTTTAATGTGGCTTCTGAGAGTAGATTAACCCATCAAGAAATGATATAAGTTTACACAATAAGAGATAGAAATCAATCGACAATTCAAAACAATGTTGATCCATCCTGTTGAATGAAAGTAAAGATGCTTGTACCTTACACCGACAAAAACATGCTTCAATACATTTAAAAATTTCAAGTGAGAAAAATAACACCAATGGAATGACTCACCAAAATTTCATTTCCGAATAATAATCATTATTTTGCAAATGAAAGACAATCCACGATATTCTTCAACTATTTGACATTTTCTTTCCCATTTCCAGATCCAGGATTCTCAAGTCCAACGATGCAGCATTGTTTCTTCTATTTGACGCTTCCAAGGAAGTTCAAAACTATACATAATTGCAAGCACTCAAGAATATAAACTTTTATTCCAAGTGAAGCAAACAAAAACCATAAATAAGAGGTTCAACATCCAACCTTCATTTGATGCTATCCTTTACATCAGTCACATGTTCGCATAACGCCAAAAAAGATTAGTCAATTTAAAAGCCTTTCCTTTCTGCAAAGTGATATTTTTTTAATTCGATTAAGATACCAAAAAGTAAAACCTGAGATTATTAATTTTATAATACTAGTTCAACAACAGTTAGTGACGTAGTTATGAATAGAATGAACTTACCAAAGTACCTTACATAAAATACGATTTCAATTGTTTTCTTTATAGATTTCAGCCACCCAAAGAATAGCATCGTTTAAAACAACACTATAATAATATTCTAGCTTAATTTACAACAAATCCAATTCAATAATATTGTTTGATAGAATCTATTTTAAACATCCGAAAAGAAATATGTCATATTGGAAAACAAAATTTGGATAATGAAAGACAACAAATAGAATTCACTAGAAAGCATCAGAAATCTAAACAATTGAAATGGATTTTAATCCACACAATAATATTCTGCAAGCGTAACACCAGACTCATATCGTTGCTAAATTTTGTTTACCTGATAAGATATCTTTGATTGCTGCTAGTCATTTAAAATGAAAAAATATTAACTCATTCATTACAAACAAACCAGTCAAATCCAAAAGTAATAAGCCTTAATTTATCCTGATTGAATAATCCCACAGAATATCCACAGCTTCAAGACTGCCCACACATTACAGGCGGCGCGACAAGACAAAGTAAGCTGACTGATTTTTCAATATGAATTGTTTAGCATAGAAGCTTACACACATACAAGAGAGGGTACGGAGAGTCAAGAGGAGTCGAGGAAAGACACTGAGAAACGCGAAGCGACAAGAAGAGACAGAGCGTCTAAATTCAAGTTTTGGAAGTACTTGAGATTTAAGAAAATCTATACCCTATTCACGAACACTTCTTGTCTTGTCATTCTTTTTAATTGCGGATGATGCGCACAAAAGCATTATAGCTTGTGCGTGGGTAATGGATAATGAGTGCGAAGGTGATTGATGAGGTGAAAACAGCCTTGCCTACTGGGTCTCGAACCCTGACCAGGCAGTGCTAGCAGACTGAAGGTTTTGATTTCCAGCCCTTTGCGCCAACCGGGCCGGCAATTGAGCTTTAACAAGAGCTGTGATTGGCTACAGCTATTCAAATGCGACCGACCGTCGGATTATTTCGCATAGAGGAAGACCTACCTATACACGCGAAAATTTTGTTCATTTTGTCATAAGTGATCGTGAATAGGATATTGTTAAAATTTTTGTAAAATTAAATTAATAAAGATAACAGCTGATAGTTTTCAGGATTATGGAATTGCGCAATACTTCATTTTTTGATGAATATTAAACCACAAAAAATTGAATGTTAAAAGTAATAAGAAAAAAGGATCAGGATTAAGAAAAATCCTAACCTTAACTTCATCCATTCCTGTAATGTACGGGCAGCCTAAGCTCAAGTACAAACGCGCTGACTAGCATAAAGCTTTGTGTCCACGGTGTGCTTTGACTAGCACGGCTTTGTGTCCATTTCCTTTCGAGAAGATACTTGTAATCTCTAGATCAATTTGAAACTAATTTGTAATATGGACCAGTAATATGAAGCTTAGTTTTGAAGCGATCGGAAAATTCCAGTACAAAGACGACTAACATCATCTTTGAGTATACAAATTATTTGTGAGAGCTCCAACCTCGCCTCCAATTGAAATTTTTCCTGATCGTTTTACAAGACAAGTGTCATAATGTCCAAGGAAAGGAATCGTTAGCGGCCTAAACAATAATCAGAAAAAAACATTCCAGTTATTCTACAGCCTACAAAACATCTACATTTTCTTGCTATGCACTAACAATGATTTATGGAGAAGAAAGGATTTCATTCGATAGCACGGACATCAAAGCAAGCAGAAAACAGCTTCTGCGGAGAAAAAGCAAAATTGTATCACAGCAATGCAAATGCCACCAACTGTTGAGTGCCCATACCACAAAGAATTCTATGTTGCATATCACAACAGTATTATAAAGAAGGCTTATTACTTTTGAATGCGACAATTCCACCATAGCACGATTGAATGGTAGAAAAAAAAACACTCTCTACCATCAGCTCCATTGAATAACATCACATTTTACAATGATTTCGTGATCATAATATTATTGTTTGGAATAGTTATACTTGTGCATTTCGTTGTAATGCTGGGTAGACTTCAGATATTTGAAGAACACAGCATGTCACATGTATGGATGATTCCTTATTGGTGAAAATATTTCCAATATACACATGTTTGGTATATAGCCTACAACAAAAATCGCACGTATCGAGCATGTCTGTAACAGCACAATGCGTTCTATAGAATGATACATTGACTTCAATGAATACCAACGCAATTACCTCATTGCAAATATAATCTAATAAAAATTTACTTCTCTAGTATTACCAATGGGCTGGACAAGTTCAAGCGAAAAATTTTATAAACCAAATGTAAATTCCCTTTACAACGATAGATAAAGCAACACTCTATGGAGTCAATTCAATAATTTGTACCAGGATCGCCTCAAGAGTAGATTCTTTCTGTTTTGTCAACTTCCATTCAAATCTGAGATCATCAGAGTTGACCGAAATTTATTGTAATAAAAAAAAAATCATTCAACGAAATTTTAATATTCGATAGTCAAATCTTGATACTTGTTTCAAAACCAAATTATCGTCTGCTTTTCAAAAATAGGCTACAAAGCTTGAATCTTCACTAACAATCACTATAGGAATATGTCATCGGTGTTATAACAAAGGAAAAAACAACAGGAAAAGCAGCAAGGGTACATTTAATGAGCTAAAGACAACCTTACCAGGAAAATTCAAGGACCTGCACCACTGGAAACATTTTGCAGCATCATCAACAAAAATGAAAACCAACAACAATCTGAGGAACAAATACTTTTATTCTGGAATTATAATTTATGGTTCACTTGATAAAAATGAATAATTTAAAATATAAAAACTTCTCCTTGACAGAAAAATAACACACATCATGATTTGTCTAGATACAACAATGATAAATATTGAGGAAGTGCAAAGTTAGAACGCACAAGATTTGTCTAGGTACAACAATGATATTACAAGTAGAACTTTTAAAACGTTACACTGATATTGTAATCGACCGTCCACAATTGGTGCAGACCATCAATACTATTACTAAATGGAGATGAGCGATCTATCTAAGCATCTACTACAAAGAATTGTCGAGTAAATCAATGATAAATTAGCCTACGATTCCTAATAAACATCTAGTCACCTCCAGTGATAAAACATCAATCAAGATTTGATGTTGAAAGTTCGATTTCTGATTGAAAAACGCTATGAAGAAGCAGAACGGCTCTACTGAGCCGATAAAAATCTCAAGTTCATAGATAAGACACGCATACAAAATACCTTTCAAGAGCATCATGGAATACTAATAACAAAGACAAAGAGACAAAATCCAGACTGGTGAGACGCATATCCAGTGAAATAGCGAGTCGAGAAACCAAGGAAAACCAGCCAAAATTGATAATGGTTTACTCAGTGCGCTAGGTTACTCACGTCCACTGCGTTGCAATGCATTGTTCAGAAGAAACGCACTTCGAGGCTGCGGCCATCCCAGCGGATATGGTCAAAGTTGTCTGAGAAACATCTTATTAAGGAAAACAAACATAAGTTACTTCAATTAATATATTTCACACATACAAGTAAGAATCATACAAAATATAACACGTGTTGATATTGAATTATGATGATTGATTTTATCTTCAATTATTCAAAGTACAATATTAATTGCTTTAATCTACGTAATATTATCTATTTCATGACGATTATACATTTAGCCTATATTTTCGATATGTTGTTTTGTATTTAATCTTTAAAGGAATTGTAAATATGCCTTATTGAAGCATGTTATACATTAACAAAATCATTCACTACATATATCAAACAGATCTTGGAAAATCATACAGGCTAAGCTGTTATGTAAAAAAATCTGCATGAAGCTTCATCAATAAGCACACCTCAATTATAGCAGTCTTTCTAGTTATTTATTGCAGAATAAATTTACATCTTTATTGCTTCATATCAATAAACACACCTTACTAAGAGCAGTATTTCTCGTTATTTATTTCTAAATATTTTTGAAGGAGCTTCTATGAAGATAAAGACATTGACAAAGACATTTTATTTATTTATTTATTAGATACATGACAATTATACTGATAGGTAATAATATATATATTCGTGTAACCTGGCTTTACTGATAGGTGAAAACACAGACATGAGTGTCCAAATCGTCTTCGCTCCTAATTTGGATGAAAATATTAGAAAAGGTTATGTTCAAACTCACTATTTCAAAATCACAAATTTTCACTCCCGAATATAAAAAAGCTATGAATTATCAATTTATAATTTTGGACTGTTAATATTTCAGTAAAAAAACACCAAAAATATATGGGTATATGGTACATGGTACATGCTGGGTTGCATCAGCAGATTAATATTCAAATCCAGGATCAGCAGTACTCAACCATCAGATTCAAAACAGTTGATACAGGTTAGTTCAATCCAGCAGAAGAATGAAACTTGTGAGGTAATCTTACCATACTGTAATCTAATAGATATAGCTCACGTATGCATGTTCAAGATTTGATCAATTTTATTCAAATACGTAAGTTTGTGAATTTGAACATAACATTTTTTTCATTCTTAATTCTATCAAAATTGGGAAGAAAACGATTTGGACATGACTGTGTTTCTGTTTTCACCTAAAAGTGCCATTGTCATATCTCAAGTGTCATTGTCATATCTCAAGTGCCATTGTAATATATTTAATAAATCAGAAATCCTAAAATGCATGTTTAATTTGGAATTTAATTCTCAATTGCTAAATCGATTCACATGTTCTGTTGTACTGTTATGATCTGTATCTCTATGTACTGTAATCTTTAAACGAAATTTCTGTATTATTTTCTAGTCTGTATTATTAATAAGATGGGCTATTATTTGAAAAATTTTTGAATAAAATTCAAAGGATACTGATAGCACGGTTGGCTTCCCATTGGGAGGAGAACTGCACAAGGCCGGTGTCCTTGCCTCGCAGCTCGGCGTAGGTCACGTTGCCAGCATCGCTGAACTTGTCCTTCAGTTGCTGCCACGTCACATTCGGAGGTAGCTGCCACAAAAAAATTAAACAATAATATAAGATAGTGATTTATTTAACACACAAGAATACAAAACATTTGATAAAAAAACACAGGAATAATTCATTTGGAAAACAATTTTGAATTTAGTTAAGTAGTTATAAAGCCATGATAACACTGAAAAGTTGAATTATTTTAATAATACTGGAGTTTTTTATGAGATTATAATTTGTTGTCTTGATTCTCATAGCATTACCTTCACAGAGTAACATATTTCATTTACAGCTGAATATTGACAAACAAATTTGATTGAATAGTCCATTACACATCAAATAATCACGGAGCACAGTTTTAATGTAGCCTATATGCTAAATGATAGCCTAATGATAAATAATTCATTCATTCACAAATTATTTTGTGATTGATTAATATTCCGTATCATCCTGTTTATATATTTGAAAATAAATTCAGCAATAGACTAACTCATTTTTGTTGAAAAAATGATTAATTTTATCAATCATATTATTTCTCTTTGAAAAAAAGAAGTTGTAATTTGCAACAAACAATATTTCATTTCACATAATATACGAATTACCCGTTATTCTACTTGAAAACTGTCCAATAAAATCTAATAATTTAGCTAGATCATACGATGAATGTTTCAATTTCAACTCACATTTCTGACCATGATAGTATCGGACATCTGGTTGGAGCTAGATGAATTGCCGGAATTCTGATTGCCTCCCAAACCGCCCAAATTCGATCGGCGCGTGTAGTCACTGTTCTGATTCTGATTACTCAAACCGCCTGACAATCCTTGCAGACTGTCAAAGTCATTGCGACCACCAATGCTGTTTCCTGGTCCTGAAAAAAACAATACAGTAATAATTTTCCGGAATCTGAATCGGAATCGAAATGCAATCTGGCCGTAACATTAGATTTTCAATTAGTTCTTATTCTACAATCTTCAATCAAACAATGCATCAGTTCAATAGGATAATGAAACAAACTTGCTCATCACCGGTCACTCTGCTCGCGCAAATTAGCCTGAATCTAAATCGAATTCCAATTCACAAGAAGTGAATTTCAGTTGAAAAGATTTTTCAAATGTATTTTATTCAATTACTAGTGGGCAACCCGTGCTTTGCAACGGGAGTCCACAAAATAATAAGAAATGGTATTATCTTTTTGGGATTTTAAAAAAAATATGAATAAAATTTTCCCTAATATCAGTCCTTTAATAAGCTAATACACACTAGAAGCTGAATGAAATTCCTATTTTTCTATTATATAGCCTAAACAGGTTAGGTATAAAATTTAAGATTTAGCAAAATATCCAATCTGTTATTTCCATGCATTCATGACAATTCTGCAATCAATATTAAATTTTTCCAATCCCCGCAAGACTGTTCAGTGATGAAAAGGATGTCTCCATTATCATAAATACATGACCTACAAATTTGGACAATTCATTATAAATGACTAAATTAGGAATGGACGTTTTGAGCGATTGCCTGTTTTTTCTTCCCTCATCTTGTACATATTTGTTCATTAATAAATAATAACAAAGAGTTATTTGCGAAAAAATAATCAGATAATTGAACAAATATTTAAAAAAATAAATTCCACTGATTAAAAAACCCAATACTATTTCAATTGGAAAACTTATCAAGAAGTAACAACAGAAATTAAAGAAATTGAATCACTCGTAATGCTTTAAGGTGAGCAAATTCCAAACCCTATTTTTAATGCGTCCACTAACCGTCAAAATTACGTGACAGTCCAGCATTGTTGAACAAACTGTTCTGAGAGCTGAGCTGGTTGCCACCTCCGCCTCCAAAGTTGCTAGACAGGCCTCCGCCACCGCCCCCGCCAAACGCCCCTCCGCCGCCTCCCAGCGACGATAGGTCGCCCGCCCCGTTGCCGCCTGCCGCTCCCAGCAGGCTGCCAATGCCCCCACCTCCACCGCCAACTAAAAAAAAAAAATAAATTATAATTTATTGAATTTTTCATAAACATACAAACCTGATAAGAGTTCAAACAATAGTACAAAATGTGAAAGATTTAAGCTATTTTACATTTGATAACTCTACATAAAAATGCAAAACATGACATAATAATCTAATAAATACATGAAAGGATACTGTCTGTAATTTTATTTCATTATACTGTACTGCATTTGCATCAGTTGTAACAAATTGAGAGTCAGGCCTTGCTCTCAATTATGTGGAGTTCTGATCAAAACCAAAAGAAGTGTTCTATATTTTTAAAATAGTAATGGTTATATTCTACAAATATTTCTATCACTTACGTGGCCTCCTGGCGGCAGTATCCATGAGCCTATCAACTCCAGCTGCCGAAAGATTCAGTCCAGCATTAGCAGCCAGTCCTGTTAAAAACAACAAAATATTTGTAATCTGTATGAGCTCAAGTCTAGAGCCACTTATATTCATAATATTTGTTCAAATTTATAATGAAGTACTTCGAAGTTGATCAACAAGAACTGTGTTACTATAACTTCTTTTTATAATACTTCAAAATAATTCAATTCTTGATTACAATATTATCTTGCTCACAAGATGCAAGACACACAAACACATTAAGGCCTGAGAGTTTTTCTTACATTCTAAATGAATTAAGTATTGTACATGAAAACGTAAAAAAGTACACGAAAACTCTGTTACTACTGTAACATTTCAATGAATTATTATGATGTCTTACGTTTAATTCTATAAGTTATACCCATTGAGAATATAAATTCACAGAAAAATCATGTTAGTCATTGTAATATTGAGATAAGCAAAGATTTCTTACCTAAAGCATTAGTGATTTGGTTGCCGACACCCAAAGAAGCAGCAGTTGAGCCTAGAATTAAACATTTACAAATTTTAATAATGTGATAGTGATATTTGAAAATAACAATTTTTGAAATTAAACATCACCAGGTAAACTTAATATTACTATTCACTGTGTTAGTTGACAACAGCTAAAGACAACTTTTCGAAATTTAAAAATCTTAAGAAAAACTTCATATTGTAACAAGAAAGATGATAAGAACAAACAATAACATCTATGCAAACTATAAAATTTTAGAATTGAATGACATGATAGAAAATTTTCCGCTGAAAACTACTGACCTAAAGCAGCAGCTGCAGCGAAAGGTGATGGGACACCGGCCGAGGCGATATTCTGCACAACATTGTTCAAATTGCTGTTAAGCATCTGCAGGGATGGCAGGTTGTCTGAAATTAATAAACACATAAATTAGATGAACATAACTGATTTGAGAAAAATCGCACACAGGGTCTTGAATCATTTGAATAAAAAATCTGAATAATCATTATAATAATTTATGCCTCGTGTAATGTAGAAGTAAAATTCCATATTATTTTTTTATAAATATACAATTGAACATTAGTTTTAAAAATATACATAACTTAGATATGATTTTTCATTTATAAGTTATTATAAATTTATTTATATTATATTTTCAATTACATTCATATAATTTTATATGTATTCTTGAAAACTGTGACCACTTATTGGGCCAAGTGAATAAAAACGAGTAAATACTACATAGTACGGTCTGTCTAGTAAAGTCTTTACTACCTAGTAAACGCTCTCCCGGTTAGTAATCACTCGCTTCGATGTGAATAACCCTAGTACGCTCTCTTCTAGTGTTTACTAGGAAAAACCCAAGTCTTTACTATAGAGTATACTCTCCAGCGCTTTTATTCACATAGAATCTCCCTAGTTCTTACTAAGCAGCTATTCATAGATGTGTTCACAACCGAATACAAAAAGTTCAAGTCTACCTGAATGAATTCTTTTTATTTCTAGTCCTACATTTGAATGAATAAAATTATTGATAGAATCAAGCTCTACACATGAGAATATTTCAAATCTCTCTCAAATAGAAGAAACTTTGATACTCTTGAGCATATTTGTTTGTGGATATCTAGAAACTGTTCTTAAAGTGGAAACGTCAATTTGAAAAATAATTTTAAGATCAAATTATTTTGATTTACAGATAAAATAATTTATTGAATAATCAGGCTTCAGCCCATAGAATATTTTTGAAGAGGAAACTTTCCAGGATATCTGTTTTAAAGTGAGACAGTTTAAAATTGAAATAAGTTTCAGATTAAGAGTTACCAGTTTCTATTTTCTATAGTTACTAATAATCTATTTTCATATAAAATTGATTAGGCTACTTATAATCTGTCTCAATAATAGTGATTTTCTTTAAATTTATATTTATTTATTTGAGTACAAATGTACAATACGGGTAGAAGAAAATAATCAATCCCCCAAAACTTCTTCTATTCCTAATTTAGTCATATAATATTCCTTGATAAAAAAGACAGGAAATTGAAACTAGCACTATCTTGCTTTTGGATATTAGAATTTCATTTTCGAATTTCCAAATCCTTTCATGATGGATTCCAACCACCGCATTCAATGAATAGGCTGGACAAGAAAGCGAAATTAAAATAAAATAACATGAAACGAGTAGGCCAACTAATTTTTTTTGTACTCGGTTCGACCATTTTGGTATTCTTCAGGTGTGGGCCTATTCTAGATATTTCTCAGAACATAAAATTAAGAATAGCCATGGATTCTAGTCACACTGGTAATTACAGTTAGGTGTAGTAGGCATAATGTGTAAGCCTACAGGTGTACTTCTTTTTATTATAATATTGGTCAACTGAAGACTGATCAATGAACAGTGGAGAGCTGCACAAGATATTTGTTACCTGCCATCAACCCAATTACGGTACTGCTTTCATTGATTCCTAGAAGAGGGACAAACATAATTATTATTCTCACGCAGTTTCTTCTATAGCCTTTGTATTTCTTCAATGCTCGTATAGAGGACATCTGCTATGACCTATTCACTACCTGCCATCCTACTAATTACAGAATCACGGTATCGTAGCCTAGGCCGTAGATAAAAAATCTTGGGGAGGTCTGGTCAAATACCAAAATATAACATTCCAATCTATTTTGCACCATAAACCGACACACAACCATTGTAAGACTATCTATAGGCCTAATCTCAGTATATAACTATATCTTGTTCTATATGTATGAAAAAGTATATTTCTATACTAGCTAGTTGAATTGTTTTATCAGTTTTATCTTTATATAAGATACATACATGAATAATACATAACATATACATAAATGAATAATTAGTTATTATTTAAATAAATAAATTTGGCTTGAAAATGAGCAAGAAATGTCCACAGTCCGATATTATATGGTAATATTCCAATAGTATAATGATATAATAAGAGATTTATATTAAATATAATTTTGTTTTTTTCTCACTTTTCACATGATTTCCCTTAATAATAGACATATTACCGTTTAAGACCAGCCTGACAGAAATTAGCCAATTGAAAAATACTTTTTGTAAGCTCCTAAATATTTGTATAGTTAAATAATTTCAATAGATAGTAAAATAGCGCCATAGAATAGGCTAAATAATTAATTTTCGTTGATAAACTTGAATATGTTAGAGGGAATTGCTTTAGTATTCTCTTGCAAGTCTGCTCCGACCCTACCTTGCAAAAAGGCTAGTAAATACTAGCCTAGTAAAGTCTTTACTAGCTTTTATTCACACGAAAGCTAGTAAACACTAGGAAAATTCAAGGTCGACTAGAGCTTACTAGGCCCCTTAGTAAACGCTCGAGTCAAGCCTCTACTAGACAGGTTTTTATTCACTCCAAAGCTAGTAAATACTCGAAAAACCCTTAGTAAAGTCTTTACTTGTTTTTATTCACCAGGCCCATTAATTGCCTTAAAACCAACATGTTTCAAACGAAACTATCAAATTTAAAGTAGATGTGAAGTATGATTACTAAAACAAGTATTTCTTTTCGACTGTTTAAATCAATGCTTGTAATTATTGAATGCATAATTTTTAAAATAATCATTACTCAATCATTTAGCAACATGTTTCAAACAATATTTTCCAGTTAAAAGGTATTATATCATTATAAAAAAATGTGTTTCTTTTTTATTTTTCAATTTAATACTTGCACCTTCTTGTCCCGTAATAAAAATAATCATAATTTTGTTTCATGCCATCAGCTAACTCAAATGGAACACATAATAACGACCATAGCTTGATTCAACACTGAATCAACTTTCATTTTCGGTTATTGATGATAGAGGTCCTTCAATTTATTACTCACTAGCAACATCCTTGAGGGTGGTGCCGTTGCTACCGAGCCCCATGCCGATGCCCTTGAGGCCGACGGGCAGTTTGGGCGTTTGGTCCTTGTCAGCACGATCCAGACGCACGGTGATACGTCTGTCGAAGAGCATCTGGTTGTGCAGCATGGAAATGGCCTGCACCGCCTCCACTGGGTGCGAGTACTCCACCACGCCGAAGCCGCGGCTCTTGCCGTCCTTGTCTATGCTCAGCTCACACCGTTCCACGCGACCCGCTAGCTTGAACACCTCCTTCAACTTTTTCTGGTCCACTTTGAAGTCCAACTGCATCAAACAAACCATACATCATAGATGAGCTAGGAATACTTCACAGGAAAATACGAAGAATTTTAAACTAGAAGTTCTAACTTCAAGATTGATCAATCCATTTGAGAGTACAATATATACTTATTGGATGAGAACACAGCCCAAAACGTCTTCTTTCCCAAATGTTTATAGATATTCATAATATGTTACTCATATTTCATGTTCACAATTATCCACATTCACTATTTTAGTCTTATTTATCATTTTAGAATTATTAAGGTTGATGAAATAAGCCGGAATAATAAACAATAGTCATAATGAATATATTTTGATTGAAATGTAAAGTATTGTTCATCTACTACCATATAAAAACTGTACATGAGTAATGAATTCAACTATCTATCTGATATTCAAATCAATTACCAATCTACCACAGCTTTACAACAGTAAATATTGTATATTGAGTTTCACTTCATTGATTTATCAGCTTTGTCATTAATACTTCACAGTTTTGTTTGCATTTTCACTTTATAAGAACACACCTTATAAATTAGACCCACAAAAAACGCAAAGACTAAGATTGCCTTTCAATCTTACATTGAATGTAATCTCCTCAAAGATTTAACGTCATTTATCCATTATATTCTAAAGTAGGCTATTCCTCAAAGATTTATGGTATTTTATTTATTGGCATATACAGTAACTTACAATAAATGTACAATAGATTGATTACTGAACAATCACATCCACTATTGAAAAAATTCGCTCTGGCAGCTGGCGGTCGGAAAGAGTGCATTTCAAATGCAATTCTATGATAGCTCCAATCATATGACTTATAATGCTTTTCAGGGTATGAATTCAAAAGTGCAGTTTTCGAAAAACCCACGAAAACACCATTTTTGGCATATTATTCGCCATTTTTGATTGAATTTTTTTTCGTTGATGGCTCAAATTGTAGGGCATAATAAGGGTATTATACACACCAATTCTCAAAATATTATTATTGGTCGATATTATTATTATTATTCTTATTGGTCGATTTGTAGTGATTTTTCAAAATTTCATCCCCAAATTTCACCCCCTTCCCTTGGACCAATTTGGCTGGTTAACGAACTTGACCGAGATATTAATACTAATGATTTTTGTGCAAAATTTGGTCGCTCTCCGACAAGCCCTTCGGGAGTTATCGTGTTCACAAGAATCTGTACATATATATGTATATATAGCACATCATTGAAAGTCACTTTTAGATAATTATTTCACAAATAGACAGAATTAAGTGATGGAGAGGAAGAAAAACACAAATAAACTTACATTTTAAGGTGAAAATATTTCGGTGGCTGTGCCACCTTCTTCAGTTCACAGCAGAATGTTGTGAACACATTGCTGCCTGTTAGGCTGAGGCCGCACTGCTGGTGGGTAGAGCGTGGAGGGTGGAGGGTAATTGGTAAATCTATAGAACATACACACCATCCACAGTGATACATCGTATGTGTTCAGCCGCCATCTTGAAATTCTTGAATATGGACAACATAACCTCAAAACACAGAATGACGTCATACCATTCTTACGATGTATAACTGTGGATGGTGTGTATGTTCTGTAGATTTACCAACTACCCTCCACCCTCCACGCTCTACCCACCGGCAGTGCGGCCTCAGCCTAACAGACAGCAATAGTTCTCCATTTCCCTGAGAAAAAATGTAGGGAAACCCCTACATCCACACATCTATCTCCAAGTTCAATCAATACAAATCATTTTTCAGTTCCAACCAATTTTTATTTTTAAATTAATTTTAGTTTCCATTAAAAAACTTAATGTGTAGAATATCAGAATTTGTTCAAGTCGATGTAACTATTGATGCCAAAAAAGTTATTTACATAAGTTCAAAGAGGAAGAATTTATCTACATTTTCATGATAAGTTCAATTTTTTATCTTAAAGGGTCCAGAAGATATACTCATTTGTAAGCAAAAAGTGACATTTTTTTTGTATAGGATGAAAAAGTCAATTTTGCCTCAGCAATGAATTTCGTCAATTTTGACCGAATTCAACATATGATATATGAATTTAGACCGCCTTGATGAGCTGAGAAGAATGAGCTATGAATTGTTGAGATCCGATGACTTTAACAATAGTTAGAGGTATCCTTAGAAGATTTTGACCGTTTTAAACGGTGCAACTCGTTATATAGCCTATGATTCTATCATCTAATGATTTAATGTCTGAAAAAATACCACCCTATGTCTTAAAATAGGGTATAATTTAATATATACAAAAAAACATACTAATGACATTTTTATGTTTATATACAGGATGTTTCATGAGGAATGTGCAATACTTCTCAGGCTGATTCCATACACCAAGTACACAAAAAGTTCCATGGGACCAACCACCAAAAACGCTTTCTTACCGAGATAACAATGGCGAAAAATTGAGATTTTTCAAAAATATTAATTTTTCTAATTTTTAAGAGGTTTTATTGAGGTTCTAAAATAAGCAATTCCTATGTAAAATTAGCTAAAGTTTAGCTGAAGTTTCTAACTTTAACGTTTACTGAGATAATTGAAAAATATGTTAAAAAACGCAATTTTTCAACAATAAGGGTTATACAACTGGATAAGGAATTATAAATTTGTATTTTTTATAAATGGAAGTTGAAGAGAGTCTGATTTTAAAGAAAAAGTTAAATGGCAGCGATTGTGTAAATCTTACCCAAATCTCAGAAATAGCGATCAAAAATCGCAAAATCGCTACTAAACACAAAATTATAACATGTGCTGTTTTGTCAATTTTGCGATTTTTGGTCGCTATTTCTGAGATTTGGGTAAGATTTACACAATCGCTTTCATTTAACTTTTTCTTTAGAATCCGACTCTCTTCAATTTTCATTAATAAAAAATACAAATTTATAATTCCTCATTCATTTATAACCCTTATTGTTGAAAAATTGTGTTTTTAGCATATTTTCAACATTATCTTAATAACCGATAAAGTTACAATCTTCAAAATGGTTTCATTGGATTCCTCAGCTAATTTTACATAGGAATTGCTTATTTTAGAACCTCAGTATAAAGCCTCAGTTTAAAAAAAATGTAACTTGTAAACGGTTGACGATACAGGGTTGTAATTGGTCTCTATCTCTTCGAAATTTTATTCTCTAGAAAACCCATTCATGAAACTTTTTCGTCCGACGCTTGGTTTGGCACCAATTCACGAAAAACCAAACTTTTGCATCTTTCAACCCCCCCCCCCTCACCGCCAAAACCCGACGCTCAACAAAAGGGTGTAACTTTTTACCAAACAATAAGGGGGTTGTAACTTATAGAACAAGTTTGCGTAGGAATCGTTCTTTCTCTTTGGATGTTGTTGTTAAGCCTCCTTTTTTTACTAATTACACCGTACACAGTACTAATATGGTTTAGCACTAGCTAGGGAAATATCGAAGAAACAAAGTGGAAACACTGAACCGTCCCCTCCCCAATACGTTCGCTCTAGGGCTCTATAAAAAGGGGGTAGAAGCACGGTCCGCCATTCAACTTTTAACGCCAGGTTTGAATTCATTCAATTCGACAGTCAAACATATGATTAATGATGAAAATTATGTTAGAAAAAATAATAATCACTTCACAGAGCATTGAATTCCCAGTCTGGCAATCTTTAAGTCAACATTTTAACCTTGATTCATCTTCCTGCATCTGGCAAATTTGTATTTTTTAATTTCAGTTTTATGATAAAAATGGTTATATTTTTTGCAATTTGATGCTAAGCAATATGAACCATTTTATATGACAAATCAACCTCCAAGATTCCGAAGAACTCCGAGATTCTCGGACGCCATCTTGAATGGTGACGCACCCCTCGGAGAGCTTATGACCACCGATATTCTTTTTCTCCAGGTCAAAACGAAGAGATTGATACCACTTCCAAAGTTCTTTACTCGAAACGCCCACGGAATGACACTTGCTCCCGTACTAATATGAAAATTACTCAATATTGAAAAAATAAACAACTTTTATAATCTATGAATTTTCCCGACTTGACTTCAAATTCCAGACTAATTCCCGACTTTTCCCGACCATATTTCATTTCCAGACTAATTCCCGACTTTCCCGATTTTCCCGACTGCTAGACACCCTGAAATACGTCAGAAGATCCAAGCAAGCAAAAACTAAAAATACTCAAATTCTCATTTTTCTTGAAAATTAGCCTCTTCTTTGAAAAATCATAACTCCGTTCCTAATGAGGATAGAGACATAAATCTGGTACCATTCTCTTGGAAATTCAATATACTAAAAAAAAGATAAGAATGACTTTTTTTGTGTCCGACGCTTTGTTTTGATAGAAATCGTGGTAGACTATAAATGGAACGGAAATTTTGGTCGCCATCTTGAATTACAAAAAATGCTCAACTTCTACAGCTTGGCATCACTCGGATTCAAAATCTACACATCAAAATCTATCATAATCGATCAAAAAATCAACGACATACCACAAAAAAGTTACCCCCATTGGCACCCAGACTAGTATGCTGCAATTTCCATTTCAAAGATTGAGAATATTGATTAGAGACAAAAAAAACTCTGGAGGTAGATAAAAGAATATGAATTCTGTAGGTATCTTGAACTCACATTAGCGACAAATACAGCATTGACCAGTGGTCCGTTGATGCCCAGATACTCTAGGAACTGCGGACTGAGTCCATACATGTTGCCCCATTTCTCGCCGGCCAAGGCCGAGTTAGCAGCGCCCACCAAACTGTTGGTACCGGCGCCCAAACTGGCAGCGAGCGCCCCACTCAGCGCCCCAACTCCAACTCCCGCACCCGTCCACGGCAAGCGGTCGTCGTTGCGGCTTGGACGCGGCTCGTTGCGTGGCCGGTCAATGTTGTTGCTGTGGTTGCCACTGCTGTTGCGGTTGTTGCCGCCAATTGGACGACCGTACTTATCACGCTCAACGTCGTTGTCCTAAACAGAACATAACAAATTAAATTAGAAAAGATACACTATAGAATACCACAAACACTAATCGAGTAAAGTACGTACATCGTTGTACTAAGAAAAGTTTAATGGAGCAGAATTCACTACAGAGTCAAACAAATTTTTTTCACATGAATGTATAGTCGGCCAAGCAAAGAAAACATTCTGGCAAGATGAGAAAATGACTCCAGCTCGGTCAATATTGGTTCAAAAATTAAAAATTTGTTAATTGAGATTAAATGTATTATTTTCGAACCAACATTGACCGAGCTCAAGTCATTTCCCCATCTTGCCAGAATGTCTTCTTTGCTTGGACAGACAATAGTAGCCTAACTCATTACATTGTATTTGATATCATATGCATGTATTATTTTTATGCTAAATGAAATACATTAATTTTTCATTCTATTTATTCAGTAAGTATCAAGACTGTAGTATGAAGCTGAGTATCTGACACGGTTTAATTGCTTCTCAATTTGATGCACTCAAGATTTAGGATTAAAAAGTTGATCAAATTTTATACATAAAACCAGGGGTTCTCAACAAAATTTTCCCAAGGACCGCCTCATCCATTTATTATATTTATATGGACACCCCACCCCCACTACTTCTTGAAAAGCAGAGTTATAGAAATATTTTCATCTACCGACAGCCCCCTCCCACACTCTTCATTGTAATAAGTATAGCAGCTAATCTAATGAAATAACAGAGTGGAAAAATATATATAATGTGCCTTGTATCTATCATCTTTTAAATAGGTTGTCAGGATATTTAAACTCCATAGTGCAATCAGGAAGAGCCAGTTTAATAATATTTTCGATTGCTTCAGACTGTTGAAAATTCATAGAAGTTCATAACTCAATTCGATAACGAGAGGAAGTTGGCATTTCAAGAAAAATGTAAATAGTTTTTTAATCATTCATTGTAATTATTTAAATTACGGTACGTTAGAATGATCTTTAAAAAAACTTGGGATTTATAATTTTTTGTGTGCATCTATCATAATAATTTTCGAGTTGTTATTATTACTGTAAAGTTATTATTGTAAAATCACTACGGAAATTGTTTCACTAAGTTTCGATATGGAGAAAACGATCCTTGTACGCCTGTACGGTACCTCAGCTCAAATATAAGTTGCGGAAACGAAAACTGACTCTACTGTTCCTAATAATTATCGGCATTATCGCTATTTGTTTAATGAGATGAGTTGAATTTTTTCTAGTCCATGATTCCTGAGATGACAGGCTCCATGTCAGACACATTCACTCTAAGATCTGACCGCTTGTCGAGTGATTTCTGAACTTGTTATTCAAAAAACACATTGATGAAAATGCTTGTTCACAACGGTAAGACGTAGCAGAGGGAACAAATACAATAGAAGTAGCTAGAAAGACTTATTGTTTCGTAATTTTCGTGATTTCAGAACTTTGAAGTTCAAAAATCTCTTTTCTATTGATAGTAGGCCTATTCAATTCTAATTAGACCGTACTTTCCCTAAATTTTCTGTTTATATGTCGCGGACCACCAGTTGGGAACCGCTGCATAAAACTATGAATACCTAAGTTCATCATTTCAGCAAGGTACTATTATATTGTTTCAGGTATTAATGTATATTGATTCGCCTTGTCTTCAAAAGGATCAAATCCAATTGATCCATAAGTTTCGTTAAATCTGCCTCACCTGCTTCAATGTAAATATTCCGGATCATTGTTCAAGGATTCAAAATACAAAAGAATTGAAAATGAAAAATTTTACTACATTTTTTCTAATCAATTCATTCACATAACGGAATAAACATATTGCAATGATATCCTTGGAATCCTTTCTCATTGGAACGATGTTTCAAATACTTTATTTGAAATTTATTACCAGACTTTTGTGCGACTGGCTGTCAGACTTGTTAGATTAGTAGAGCTAATTATCATTACTAATATTTATTTGATTATTACAGCTTTTATTACGGCTTTTATACGTGGAAGGTCACACAGGTAGTTCCACCTTGTCGTGAAATTAATATTGCATGCATAATAGATCCAAGCTACATAGATGGGTAACTCATTATCAATTTTACCAATTACCAATTTTAAATACTTAGGACACCAACCTCTTTGACAACCAATTTCCGATCTTTGAGAGTGTAGCGATGCATTCTCTGCACAGCTTTCTTGGCCAGGTCTGCTGTTTCGAACTCGACGATTCCACAGCCACGCGGCTTGTCATTCTCGTCAACAAACAGCTTCACAAACGCCACATCGCCAACTTCTCTCCTGAATAGGTCCTTCAGCTCCTGCCAGCTGTACTCATAGGCAATGTTCGAAATGTAGACGCGACGGTCGCCACCTGATCCCTTTCTGTCCCGACTGCGTTCACGACCGCCCCCGCCGCCTCCACCACCGCCACTCGACCGATTGTTCTGTCTGTCTCCTCTGCGAGCCTTGTCCCTATTTAAGCTTCTATCGTCGTCCCTGATAAGCAAAAAATTCAATTTATAACAAGTGCTTGAACAAAAATTATTGACATAGAAAACTTATACAGTGTCTGTGTAGCTGACGGGAAAAATTTAGGTTTCGTCTGCTCCTTGTGCTCTCCAACAGCTGACTTTTCCAAGTGTTTAGAATGCCATTGTTTTTGAAAATGTTTGTCAATGTTTTACGTCTTCTTTACTTAGTGTTTTAATGAATTGAACTTGGAAATGTGGGATGAATCAAGCATGATTCTATGCCTAGATTACATCTTTAGAGACAAAAATAATAATATATTAAATGAAAAGACAAGACGTTGTCAAACCACTGATTTATTAAAAAATCGAGATACCGGTTTCGGTTGTTACACCATTATCAATCTCTGATAATTAGAGTTTTTAAATAAATCAGTTGTTTGACAGACGTCCTGTCTTTTCATTTAATATGGATAACTACCACAATATCACCTTCACAACTACTCAAAAAATAATAATATAAGTCGTTCAATAGGTCTAAGGTTTACAAACAAAAATTTTTGAGTTGCTTCATTCACACTGGAGCAGTCATATGATTTAGCTGTTAAATTTATGTTGATTAACAGCAGTGGATATGATGCCTGATTGTGATTTGCTAAATTTTGGCAACCAAGTATGCGTAAGATTCTTTACCAAGTCCACTGAATTATTGAACGAAGTAGAGATACTTTACATAAGCTGTTAGTGGGTTGCATAAGCTAAGAAGCCATCAACTGTTTTGTGACAGCTATCCCAAATAATTATAGCAGAAATTTTTACAGAGTAGCTACTTGATTAGGCTATATCGAGTAAGGAAGATATACATAGGTAGATTTGCATGCGAGTATCATTCAATTTATACGTCTCAATTGACGTATGATAAGTAACTTACCTCAACAACAGTTGCAAAAGATTTGTTCAAGGCCAATTAGAATAATATTGATACACGTATGAATTGACAGTTGCTTGCGAATCATAAGTAACTCAGCTCTTCCACTGTTACTGTAGATTTTGTATAAGCTTATTGCTAATTAGAATAATCTTCAACTTCAGGAAACTTAAACTCAAGAAAGCCTCTTCCAACAAGCCTTTATTAAAGGTAATTCCAACCGATCTGGATGATAACCAATTGCTATGAGCTTGAAGCCTGACAAAAATAATAATTATTCCCAAATTTCATTATTACAACGTCAATGCATGTTGAACTTATGCACTTCACTTTGACGGCTAGGGCTACTAAAGCATGTAGGTCTATAATAGATAAAATAACAAATTACAGCAACTATTTTTGCAAAGCTGGTTTGTTAGTTGAACCATAATTTAGATAAGTTTTCACCCGCAGGTAAAAAAGTTGGAAATCCCTGGTGAGTCCTCGTTTCCGCACTCACTCAGGGGATCAACACCCTACTCTACTAACCTAGGATGAGCATTGGTTAATTAAACCAGAAACCATACGTCTTATACCATAAATTGTCATGTATATAATAATTTTTGAGAATTGGTGCTTATTCTAAGTAATTTAGATAAGGTCGGGTACATTTTTGTACTCTTCAAATAAGAGTGGACTTGCGTTCATAGCACCCACAGGCAAATCTTTGTTTATTTGAAACTACTGGTCAGCTAAGGCAGTTTTTTCATCTGAATAACATACTCAATTTGGAATGGCTTATTTGGCTTCATATCAGCCCTACTAAATTCAAAATTGATTACTAATTAATTTGGCTTATCTTTCTTGGAGTAAAAACATTTGGCAGGAACTGAAATTTTACATAACCTGAAAATTACCTTTATATAATTATTTACCTAAATACAAAGGCAGGGGACGAAGGTAACATTACCTTTTCTTATGCGGGTATTACACGATGATAGTTCTATGATCATATCTGATCATACGGAAAGAGATGAAAATACGAATTCATATTTTCTTCTCTTTCCATATGATCCGGCCTAAGGCCGGTATTACAAGATAATAGTTCTATGATCAGATATGATCATAGAACTATTATCGTGTATTTATTTAGAGTATGGCTTTTAATAGAGGGGAGACCCAAGGGTTGTTCCACTTTGCCAGATAACCTCATCTTCCATAAATCATGTCAAAAGCGCATGAGTGCTACCCCTTGCGAACTCAAGTATTTCAACAGGCTGCCACTTTGTGTTCGTGGGTTGGAGTATCGAAAATTCGCTAGGCTTCTGCATGATAAACTTTTCAGCTACCCTCTCTATTCATTCAGAGAAGATGAAATTAGTGGCCTTATGAGGGAGTTCGTGGATAAGAAGTGCTGGTCAGTTGCAGAGCCACGTTAAACTAGCTATCTGCGGCCATCTAAAAGTTACCAATAATTGTTTCAAGTGTATTTTAAACATTGACGAGATCTGTCTGGCAACTGCTGGTCAAGGATTGAAGATACTGAATATGGAGACATGAGTTATAGTTTTTTTAAAAGTTCATTTGAAAACATAATTTTTCATTTCAAAACATTGTTGACTACTAAAACTGAAGCACTATTATCGTGTAATACCGGCCTTACAAAGACAGAGAATTGTAATGTACTAGGGTAAACGAATTATTGGATACCGGTAATAACCAGAATGTAGACTCCAGCTAGCTGGCTGGGCCACTATAGTCGGCGCAATCTAAGTTGACGAAAACCCCCTCCACCCCAGAAATAGCTACGTTGTCATTTTGCGTGAAATTGAAACTTCTCCTAACGCAAACACATTCAACTGAATGTAAAAAGTGACAGCGTAGCTTCGGAAAAATCACTCGGTGTTGTAAAACTCACTATTTTTATGATAAACCAGCTGTTCGCAGCTCGAATATCCAAGTCGATCAGCTTCAATAACTCCAATCTTTAACATACAATGATTCATGCATATACCGCTCTTCTTACTTTGAAACTCTTGAGAGGCCAAATTACGATCTTTCGACTATTTTCGACATTTGGAAAAATAATTTCAATTGTTTTTGAACAACTTTCTCGCTTTCACCACCCAATTATCCTCTCAAACAAAAAAGTTTCTAGATCATCAAAAATTTCATGTTATCTGTTCGAGTAGACCTGACATTGGCAAACATATTCATTAATTGAAACAAAATTATTGGTCGTATATAGAAAATTCAAAAACCATTAGAAAGCTCGAATTCTCCTTGTCATTTTGATATAAAAAACTTTATTTTCACTACAACCCATGATTGTGAGAGAAGTGATATACAAAAGAAAGTAATATTTTCGCAAGTTTTAATTTTTTTCAAAGAAATCAAATTTCTTTTGAATCCTTCTACCCAGGAACTTTTTCAATACTACTGGCATAACAAGGATAAAATTCTACGTCTAGATATGGGGTTTCATCGCGAATTTGAAGATGTTCCAATTTCACACAATCTGGCAACGTAGATATTTTTCGGGTGGAGGGGGTTTTCGTCAACTTAGATTGCGCAGACTATAATCGACACTCAAGTTACACGTTATCTCGCATTTGGGCTCATATTTAGGTTATTATTTACTGGCATTTTGATGCTATGAACCTATTCAAGAAGTTCTTCAGTCTATTTAGAATCAATATGATTGTATTGTATAGACTACGGCTACTGTGCGAACTAAATAACTAGGCTAGGCTTCTCAAGTAAACAACACTTAGGCTAGCCTAGGCTACGGTTTTCAACTAGAATAAAATTGTGAGTTCAGCACGATTCTCTAGTTCCAGGAAAATACTCTAGAAATTAATCTATGAAACATAATTATATGAAAGAATGAAGAAAGAGTAACAATAGAGAATGATAAAGTATTTCGGCATGATTGAAGCTTTGGCCAGAACCTACGGTAGGGCCTCCTGTAAGCTTACTTCAATTTGAACACATTCAAAATGAATATTATTAGGAAAGAAATATTTGAATCACAAAACTTACCTATCTTTCTTTATATCGGTGTCACTCATTTTAAGATGATACTTCTGTCAGCAGGCTAGATTCAATTTCAATAGCAACAAGAAACTGCTCAAAAGACGCGTCAAAATGGCGCAAGCGAACGGAAAGGAAAAGGCAAACAGCGAAGAAGCTGAACCGCCGACCGGAATCAACTGTGGAGTACCAACCTTGTTCAAATAACAGAATAATATTCTTGAAAATATTTAAGAAAGATGATCAAACTCATAATTTTTTTTTAGACCTACTAAGATTTTTATTCCCAATAATATTGTTGAAATACAGTTTGTTTTTCATTGTGTACTGTCACCTACTCGTATGATGACAAAGCTCTTGACCTCCAGAAGTTGGCTTGCGATTCATCCGACCCGGTCTCTGGTGGTTGATATTTGTACTTAGTGTCCATAACTAGCGCATGCGCAGTACAGAGGCACATTCCTTTGACGACACGCTCGTATGTCAATTGACTAGAATTTTCTGGGTTATTATTCAATTTTATCATTGATTTATCAATAATATCGTAAAGCTATAAAGTATTTATCAGTTTGGAATAGTTTAAGAGATGTATCAGTCAATTTGAAAGCATTTCCATCAGATAATCTTGCTTATAGGTTAGGTAAGTTAGTTTGTCCGTTTCCGCCATCTTGAATTAGCTCTTCTCTCCCGATCACGATTCGCGAGTTTTCAGAAGAATAAATAGGAAACCTTTTCCTTCAGAATTGGAATAATTGTTATTGAAATCTATCACACAACATTTCCTCTTGCACTTCGACATCTTTCCTTCAAAAGAAAGTAGTTTTTCTATTCTCAGGTATTAAAAAACAAGCGAATGTTGCTACATGCATTTGAATTTAACCGCGCTTAGGCTATAGACAGCAAGTGCATTTATTGTACACCGGTTGCGCTGGCCACCTTGCCGCAGCTGGTCTATAGGCGACAATGAGACCAAATCAATAACATAGACTAGGGCTCTATAAAAAGGGGGTAGGCGCACGGTCCGCCATTCTGTGGTCAACTTTTAGCGCCAGGTTTAAATTGATATAAATATTTTTGATGATAGCGATGATCAACAGATGTATATCAAGTTGAGCAAATGAATTAAGTTATTGTTTTGAAATCTTGGAGGTTGATTTGTCATATAAAATGGTTCATATTGCTTAGCATCAAATTGCAAAAAATATAACCATTTTTATCATAAAACTGAAATTAAAAATACAAATTTGCCAGATGCAGGAATATGAATCGAATTTAAAATTTTGATTTAAAAATTGCCAGACTGGGAATTCAATGCTCTGTGAAGTGAGTATTATTTTTTTCTAACATAATTTTCATCATTAATCATATGTATGACTGTTGAATTGAATGAATTCAAACCTAACGCTAAAAGTTGACCACAGAATGGCAGACCGTGCATCTACCCCCTTTTTATAGAGCCCTAACATAGACTGGGAATCAAGTTTGAAGCAAGTTAAAATAGTAGTTTATGCAACGGTTGTATAATGGGAGCCTTTAAAGCATGAGGTGAGATATGAGTTAGAGCCACGAGCATTGAGCAAAGCAAGCGTAGCGAGTGCTCCAAGTATCTCACGAGTGCTTTGAAGGCCTAATACAACCGTTGCAAACACTATTTTATCTACAGAGTGTTCCAAAAATAAGACACTTTTAATGAAACAATCTTCAAGATTTGTTTTTGTGAGTAGGCTACCTCAGGTCTTATCACAGAAGTAAATGTGGTTATAAACCTAGCATAGTAGTTAGTGGAACACCTGCGTACTATTATTCAGAATGTTCCAAGAAGTAAACTGTTTGAATTTTTGTCAAAATTCATTGTTACAAAAAATGCTCTAATTTTATTATGTATAATTAATTATGTTTGTTGCAATTAAATACCAACAAGCTTTAAAAACACTTTCAAATTTTTCAATCATTTAATTGATTGCCACTTTGCTACATTTATATTTTTAAAGTTCTTTCTGTTTTCTTTTTGATGTCAGGTGACCATAACAAAGCTTTGAGAATCAATTGTACTACACTAGAGGTTTAGCTAATAATGTTTCAAGACTTCCTAGATCATATTCAACTTTTTTCAAAGAATAAAGAATTATTTGATTTGATTATTTGAAACACCATGTTTCTATATACTACCTAATTATTCATTAATCTCACTTACAATATATTCATTGAAAATTGAAATAAGTTATCGCACAGTAATACATTAAGATTATCAATAGCAATATTATTTCCGATATTTAGACTTCAATTTTAATTATTGGAGAAATCAATAATAGTAAGTTAGGCCAATACGAGTTCAACATCAAACTAAATTTAGAATAGCCTATTACACTTCATAGTAGTTGATGAATGAAAAATGATTTGCAAACAGTTGTAGCAGTATTAAGCAATTTTTTTGAATTTTTTCAAGTATTTTAAATTTTTTTGAATTTTTTTCAATAATCAACTCATTTAACAAATTTTTGTTTCAAAATTCAACTGCTAAATGAACAATACTACGGAATTTGAAAAGCAATAGCTCCAAAACGTTGAGAAGATTATTGATTGAGGTGTAAAACTTGTCAAAAAAAATGGTCTGTGCTGGGGATCAATCCAGGTACCCTTGGTTTTATAGTTGGCATCTTTACCTTGCCTCTAAGAAGGCTCTTTCGTGAGAAGCGATAAAAATTGAATTTTGAACTCACTCACATCCAGTTATTGATTCAAATCTACAGTACGGTTTTCTAAGTCACAGCCTAATTGCAGTATTCAATAAAGAGAATCTTATTTATTCTTTACTCAATGGATAGAATTATTATTCTGCTAAATTGAAAATCAACTTAAATTTGGGCATGGAGGTGAATGAAACAGGCTACATTTGTTTTTAAACTTAAACTATTAAATGAAGCTTTTAGCTTATTCAAACCATTCAAGTTATTTTTATAACTCAACAAACTTGTCTGCATTTTTAATGGTACTGAAAATGTTTTCAACTAGACAACTAACATTGGTTTTGTAACTAATAATTTAAAACAAGAAGTTGGTGAAGAAACATAGAATTATTCTTCATGAATATTTGTTCCCAATCTCACAGTCTAGTATTTGTTCACATTCTAGTATTATAAGTTACAGCCTACCCTAGGCCTCTATTCATAACTTATGTTACAATTTAGTTGTTTTTACATCCGAGTTGCCTTCTGGAGTTAAGAAGAATTTCATTCTTAATGTCATCCTTCAAGTTATTAACCAATTTATAATAAAAGTTGAGATACTATGAACTTCAAGATATATTAAACTATCTTAACTCTAGACTATTCAAATTTGTAAACTGAAATATTGATGAACAGATACCGGTAAGTTGAAGTATTATCACTTGTCACAGTTTTTAGGTTAGAAGATTAGACCACTGTGTTGGTTGTTTATCAGCCCATTGCAAAATGGTCAAATGGAACACGGAATGAATTCTGGAACAGTGTCGTGAAGTGACAACTGTATTGTAATGAGAGTTTTTTGATACAGTCCTGAAATTCCGTTTTGAAATGATAGCCATTTCAATTAAGATTGTAAAACTGAAACAGGAACTTTTCAATACACCCGTAGATAAACACATTTTTAGGCTTAAATTGTAGAGAATAATTTGTTCTACATGTTTGAACCTTTCATAAACCTGCACCATGAAACAAACTTAATTTAGAGTCAATTGATTACCTGACAATTCTTGAAAAATGAATGTATGGAACTCAATAAAAATCACTTATAAATGGAAATGAACTTACTTACATAGTAGTTACTATAGTTTCGACTTGTTGTGTGGTCATCTTCAGACTGAACAGTAAACTCTCCTGAGTTTAGAGAACAGATACTATAGTTAGTTACTTAGACTATAGTTATATTTAGTTACTATAGTTTCGACCTGTTGTGTGGTCATCTTCAGACTGAACAGTAAACTCTCCTGAGCTTAGAGAACAGAGAGTTTACTGTTCAGTCTGAAGATGACCACACAACAGGTCAAAACTATAGTAACTACTATGTAAGTAAGTTCATTTCCATTTATAAGTGATTTTTATTGAGTTTTAAATTTTAAAGTGGAAAAAAGAATGGATACACAACACCAGAATGTATGGAATTTCAGAATTTATTCAAGTTGATTTAACTATCTTAAGTGCATGATGCCAAAAATAGTTATTTGTGCATCTAGGGACTAAAGGGCAACTTTTTCTCCCTGAGGGGGAACTGTTGTTGCCCAAGGCATAGCCAAGGGTGACAATTTCCCTGAGGGAGAAAAAGTACTTTGGTCTGTGATGCACACAACATTTTTCCTCCACCTACATTGATTAGCTATTGATAGGAATATATAGAGTGTCCCAAAATTAAAGTGCCAAACTCTGGGAATACATTCTATGGATCAAAATAAAGAAAAAATCACAAATAATCTTTTTTCAAAAAGCAATTTGTTCACCAGATATCCGCCTTTCTGCATTTTTTACAAAATAATTTTCATCTTCAAATTCTTTTAACCGATCTTTATTAAACTTGGCAAGTATATTCATATAAAAGAGATCAGCTGTAAAATAAATCCAACTTGGTTCAATCTGAAGTCTCAAAACTAGGAAGTACGGTAGGTAGCTGCTACTTCCCAATTTATAATTTTTGTAACTACAAACTAAACAAAACTGTTGAAATAAAAGAATGAGGAATGAAATGACTGGCAAGTTATATAGTAACAATAAAAGGGAAGCGAATAAGTTGATATTGCTTTCAGTTTTTAAGTAATGATACTGATAATAGAAAAACGTTATGAGAAACTAGATTGAGCAATGAAACTTATATTTAAATTTTTGATTAGGCTAATATATAGAACTAAAACCTAATAAAAAGAAGAAGATATTCAAGCAATCAACTGAATCATTTCAAATTTACTATAATAGACTTCATTTTAATTAATGTTACATTAGACATGTATGAAAGTAGTGAAAACAATCTTTTAATCTATAAGCTACAAAAATAAAAGAAAACAAAAGCATCGAAAAAATTTATTTTTTTCTAACAGATATCAGGCTACTAGCTTCCAGTAAGTACATACTGTATATTACAAATGTTGAATTGTAAATTCAATTTTCAGAGACAGTTACAATGTTTGAAGGCCTATTTCGTCCATACAAACAGTAACCAATCATGAAAACCTGTTCATTAGGACAATTGAAATCCAAATAACATATTTTGTGTTGATACAACTCATACAACATAATAAAGGCTATCTAATGGAGGATATTCGTTTAAATTTATGTCAAAAAGTCCGGTTTCCAATTGAAAAACTTCAACGATTTACTAAAGTTTACTAACTTTAACGATTTTACTGACCTCAACTACCATTTAAGTTGAGGTTAACCATACTTCCAAACCTCAAAAGCAAAAGTCTAATTCAACAAAGACATTCTTTTATCATTGTTCCAGTATAATATGATAGTGGATGAGCCACTATGGGTGGCTTGTTGGAGGAGTGATAAAGCGCTGGTCTGATAACCAGGTGGACCCTGGTTCAAATCCCAAGCGGAGAACAATTTTTGACCACAGCACAATCACATAGATACGACCACCCCGTCTTTCGGAGGAGATGATAAGCCGTCGGTCCTGACTACCTAAAAAGTAGTCGTCATCTATCATCCATTTCATTACCCACGCACAAGCCTATGAGCTTATGTGGGCTTCACCCTCATAAACAAACAAACAAACAAACTATTGATGATTAGTCAAAATTAAAACGATTAAACACTATTATAATAATATACTTAAATTATAACACACAGATCACAAAGTACAATAAACCATTGTAGGAATGAATCATTGAATTTGATTCTAATTGATTCAATAGTCGATATTTGATAGTGATTGAGAATTCTAGCTGTTAAATGATGAAGATTGTTTCTACTTTGGTACTATACTTCCGTATGTATACATTTTTACATTTCTATAAATTTATGAATAATATACAAGTATTTAACTTTCTTCCATCATGACCCATTGTTTTAGAAATATTCCTTCAAAATATCAGCATAACCAGCAATAATAGAATATGAGTAGATTGGGCTTCCAATACCGGTTCTACAGCAAGCTAGCGAGACAATACCACCCCCGACTGCTAGTGTACTTACCTTGCCCGGCTGGTTTGGTAATCTCATATTGTACGGGCTTCTTACATCATTCATAACTCAAGTTTAAATCAGAATATTAAAACGAAATTGACATCAATAGTATAGTCAAATCATGCTCTACAAATAATGACATATACTATTTCATTGTAACTATGATAATTTTCAAGTTATTGTTTTACAAATCAAAATAGTGTAGTATTTGGTGATTGCGCGCATCTTCATTCTCTTCAATTAATTTCTATAATAGCTTTTAATGGAAGAGGTATTGAATGAAGTTTATAGTACTAGTTAAGATCTTCAATTTTATATAATTATAATACCATTAACTATATAATCAAAGAACAGCAGAAGATCGCGTTGAAGAACGGAAATAATAATTAACCAAGCATCAAGGCTTTTAAAAGGCTTTGTAAATCATCCATAACTCAAGTTCAAATCAGAATATTGGAATAAAATTTAAATCGATTGCTTTGAGAAATAATACTCTACAAGGATTGTGACTATCATTGTGATTTTTTTCATTGTAATTATCATGATTTCTACGTTATTTGTTGACAATCTAAATAGTATAATATTATTTGATATTTGCGTGCATTTTTATTTTCTTCAATAAACTTGAATTTATAGTTAGAATTTATTGTTTGAGAAAAAAATTAATCTAATAAAACTTATAGAACTTATTGAGATCTAATGTATAATTCAGATTCATGCATGTACAATCCATAAAGTCTGAAACGTTTGCCTTACAAAATTGTATGCCTTAGGGGACAAAAAATTTTAAGTTGTTGCAAAATTTCTCAAACACTCGTTGTATAGCTATCTCAATTTGGGATTCAAATGCTTTTGTGACTCTCTCTTCATCAAACAAAAAGAAGTTTTGGAAATATTACTCAACAAAATACCATGCTCTGACAGATTAGGAGTTTTTCCTCCAATGCTTTGATAATAGTTTTTGAAAGCTAACATAAAAATCCACTGAAGAGAATAGAGATGCACGAAATCACCAAATACTAGGCTATACAATTTTTATTTGTAAAATAATAACTTGGAAAATATTATAGTTACAATGAAATAGTATATTACATTACTTGTAGAGCATGATTTGACAAAGCCATAGAAGTCAATTTCGTTTTAATATTCTGATTTGAACTTGAGTTATGAATGATTTACAAAGCCCGTTTAATATGAGATTACCATACCAGCCGGGCAAGGAAAGTATACTAGCAGTCGGGGGGTATTGTCTCACTCCGCGCTACTGCAAGGCAACTCTATTTCTATATTCTATTCTCTCTCAGCGTAACCAACCTTTCTTCCAAACTGTGCACTCTATACTGTTTACTGTTCAACAGTTCACGCCTAAGTTCCAAATGTAGACACAAAATATCATAGAGATGCTTCCCATGTTATTTAAATGGGCTTACTTTATTTCCCTAGGGAATTTCAATCTTCTTTTTCTCCCAAGGGAGAGAATGAAGCGCTTTAGTATTCGATTCTGGGGAGTGAAATGCGACTTTAGATAGTAGGTGGAGTAAAAAGTTATTTACAGGAGATTGAAGAGGAAGAATTTCTCTACATTTTCATGATAATTTCAATTTTTTATCTCAAAGGACTTGGAAGATATACTCATTTGTAGGCAAAAAATGACAGTTTTTTGTATATGATGGAAAAGTCTATATTCTCTCAGAAATTATTTTTCTCAATTTTTACCGAATTTAACATATCATATATGAATTTGGACCGCTTTGAAGAGCTGAAAATAATGAGCTATAGATTTTTGAGATCTGATGACGTTTACAATAGTTAGAGGTATCCTTAGATTGAGATCCTTAAATGGTCCTTACTTTTGAACATGACGAAAATTCAGGTCGGTAAGTGGCTTATCTGCTAGAAATTGATCTAACAGACATTATTATCAGAGAAAATTTCAATACTAGCTCGTATAAATTTTTTTAGACAATTTTCTCCAAAAATATGGGTTTTTGAAATACAAGGATATCTTTTCACTGTCCTAGTTCGAAAACTATACAAGATAGAAAGATCTACTTGGTCACAAATTGTAGAGGACAAAATATTATCCCTTGAGGGATTTTCAATCACACGATTCAAGTGAATACGTCAGAAGATCTAAGCAAACAAAAACTAAAAATACTCAAATTCTCGTTTTTCTCGAAAATTAACATCTTTTTTGAAAAATCATAGCTCGGTTTCTAATAGAGATAGAGAAATGAATTTGGTATCATTCTCTTGGGAACTCAATTTACTAAAAAAAAGATAAGAATGATTTTTTTCGTCCGACGCTTCGTTTCGACGGAAATCGTGGTAGACTAGAAATGGAACCGAAATTTTGGCCGTCATCTCGAATTACTAGAAATGCTCAACTTTTACAGCTTGGCATCACTCGGATTCGGAATCTACGCATCAAAATCTATAATAATAGATCAAAAAATCAACGACATACCACAAAAAAGGTTCCCCTCATTGGCACCCAGACTATAAAATCGCACATCGGATTTATGTTGAACCTTTTTGGATCCATTACCTGATTGAACAGCCACGGTCTGACATTTAATGTACGGTTTTTGACATTCAATTAATTTTTAAATCTGCTTTAATCATGTACAACAAAGCAAAGTTGGATTCAATATTGCAGATCCAAGATGACGAACGAAAAGAATTTAACATACATATATGTAATAATAGATTTTAAGGATAACAACGTGAAAAAACAACACCCAGCCTGTTCTGGATGAGGAAAAATCACATTTTTGAAAATAGCAACTTATTTTCATGAAAAAGTTCACGATAAATTTCATTTTTCATTGTTCATTTTATTTTTTCTCTGAATTCGATTCTCAACAAATTCTTCTTATTAAAAACTAGCCGGCAGGCTCGCTTCGCTCGCCTTCTCCGCCTAGCCAGGGGGCACCGCCCCCTGGAACCCCGACAGTATCGGCAGTGTGAGTCAAACAGGCTCGCTTCGCTCGCCTGCAAAACCTCTGCCAGTGTCAGCTGAGACAAAGAGGCTCGCTTCACTCGCCAGCAAATTCCGTTCAGAAGGGGTTCGAAATTTATTGAGCACAACATTTATTGACCTAATCTAGACCTGTTTACCAAATTTCAACATTTTATGCCAATTTGTTCTCGGAAAATCTAAGAAAAATTCCAAAAAATAGTAAAACGCTAATATTGAGCCTAACCTTGGGAAGTATATCGGACATTGTTTGAAACTTGATTCAAGATCTTCTTAATTACTCCATCTATAATCTCGTTGAACCATTGAATTTACACTAAGGATTGGTCGTATCAAAGCGGAAGATATGCAACCCGCAATACATCTACAATTTTGTAAACCTGATTACTGGCGTAATCTTGAACGGATTTCAAAAATATTTCAACACAACATTTCTAGACCTTATCTGAACCAAATATCAACATTTTCTACCGATTGGTTCTCGAAAAAATTGAGAAAACACCGAAAAACTATAGAAAAACTCAAATATTTAGCATTTCCCTGAAAAGTTTTTAAAATCCGTTCTTAGCGCGCGTCTAAACGCCCAACTCAACATGCAGGTTTGCCAAATTTGAACGCATTCGGTTCAGTGGATTTTTAGTTCTGGTGATGAATGAATGAATCAGTCAGTGCCATTTCGCTTTTATGTATAGAGGTAATATAAAAGTTTATGATTTCGTATCCAGTAAAGTTTGTCAAATCAATTCAAGTTCGCAATGTTGGGTATGTTCGCACATAATTGTTGACGGCACTTCAATTTTTCATATTCTTGTCGCCAGGCTAATATTTTGAGAAAATCCTTTCGGATCTAAGGGAGTAGCGAGTCCCCTAAGACCCCTCATATAAATGCCATATTGGCCCCCCATGGATCCACCAATGCATATACGAATGTTCCGAACAGTATAAATAACAGTTCTGTTTCTTCTATTGGGCAGAAATCTACTCCACCAGATCGAAGCAGACTATTTTTTCTGTTTCATCTGGTTTGAATGCACAGTCGGAACTAAGTAAGGCATTCAGACTGGGGCACTCAAAATATTTTGTTCTTTTCTGTTCCATATGTTGTGAACCACAACTGGGTAACAAGTAAAAGTAATAAAGAGCCGCTCAGATAGTGGTTGAAAGTGGGCAACAACTAGGACGTACTCTGTAACCAAGAGTGTGTGAAAGTGCGGTGGCAACGCAATACCGGAATCAGGAAGCGGTAACGACATTCACCAGCGACCGAAATCGCTCTTGGGACAACGCGATTAATATTCATGAGCGACGTTGGCGCGACTGCTTTGAGAGAGCAACTGAGGTCTGAGGTTCACTCACTCTCACTATCTGAGTGAGGAACTGAGCCCATTGAGGTCTGAAATGCACTCACTCTCTCTGCCGTTCCTCATTTCAGCCCCAATTGAGAGAGTTTGATCTGCCCTCACTCTCTCTGACGTTCCTCAGTTCCTCACTTGCAAGTGAGAGAGCTACCACGTGGTCTGAGTTGCACTCACTCACACTATCTCTCTATCCCTCTCCAGTTTAGCCCCAAGCCAAACTTGTAGTTATCCGCCGAAACGATATAATAGGGAATAACCCGGTCCTTGTCTCCTTATCAGACATTACCCCAACTGTGTCCTTATCAGTGTTCCGACTATGATTTGGCTGAATCAATCTGGTTCTACGCCAGTTAGTAGACGTTATTTTCTTGTGTATCATGCGAAAATGATAGTTTTGCCGGCAGCTAGAGAATAAATGTGGAGTTGCTATTCAGTTATATTCAGAATTGCAATGATATTTTTTATTACCTACTATTCGAAGAGCTGATAGAGCTATTCGAAGAACTACTATTCTGAAGAGCTTGCGTTCGTGCAAGCTGAGAAGACACGCCGACACGCCTTTACAATAGCCTACTCTTTATGTTTATATTGTAATGACGTGTCTTGCTTTTAAATCTTGTCAGCTTGTGCAATATAACATCAATGATATATTTTTATGATTGCAATGTGACATTGCTACATTGGCAGTAGAGGATGAAAATGATCCAAATCAATTTAAAGAATATGATACAGGGGGAAGTACGTTCAACTCTGTATTCAAATACAAAACAACTCAGTGTAGAACTCTGATATGGGTTCAATACAGTATTAACTGATCAAATTTATTATTAGAGCTAGGACACTTTCAAATGGATGCAAAACTTGAACTACACCGGTGAATGGAAGGTTTGAATTAGTCCTGAAAGTAAGATAGTATTATTTGATTGATTTAATTATTATTATTGGACTTATAAAATGGTTGCAAAAACTATTTAGTAAGAGTATGAGTGAATAATTCACTGTAATCAACTATTATAGGAGATTTCTATTCCTCACTATAAATAACATAACATTTTATGTTACAACTTTGTGTTTATTTCAACCTTTCACATTGAGTTTATTCTAAAAACTAACTTGTTATTTATTTATTATTCAAAAGTTGTTTATTACACATGTTATTATCAATCCATATGTAATGATTGATCAACTGATATAACCATCCTACACTATTAGAAGTGCCAATATGAAGGCTAGCTAAATACTCTGCCTTTTTCCATCCAGTTTCTTGCTTTTACATTTTCCTTCGCCATGATAACGTCTCAGTCGAAATGTGTAACTTTTGCTCTGTTATTGTTTCTAATTCTCACTCCTACTCCTATTTTCCTCCAGCTAGGTCGTTTTCTTCCATATCGATACGCGAAACCCCTTAGAGAGTGAACAAGAAATTCGATGGGAAAATAATTCAAAGAGCTCCAACTTTTCTCAGATAACAAGTTTGGACGAAGATCTTCTTTAGAGGAAGATGTTCTAGTGCTCCCTCTCAATTCATTCGGCTTTCTAAAATACAAACTTGAAGCTGCAGCAGTAGTTTGCGCGCGCTGAGAAGAGACGCAGTCACAATGCAAAGTTTATTGAGACGGAGTTTCTTTTCAGCTTGCTCGAACTATAGCAGCCACTCATTCCCCCAGACGCGGGTGCAAACAGCATCCCTATCAAATTATAACTTTTGATGGTGAATTCTGGCCAGGAGACAGGGATAAGCTCATTACCGACATGCCTTCATTGTTCAAACTGGTTGGCAGGGGTGAGGCCACACCAGATAACAGAATAAAGGCTTCACAATATCTTGCACGTGAATGGGGTGAGGCTACCATACAAAGCCTTACTAAAACTCAATTTCTTACATAAAGTTTCTCATCAACACAATTAAATGGAAAACTTTTCATTTATCAACAACCCAATTAAAGGGTAACTTTCAATTTATCATGAACACAATTGGGTGGCAAAGATCAATATTTGTACCTCTATGCTTGATGAAACTTCAAGACAAAACTGTCCATGGGAAATAATTCTCTACTTTTCTACACCACCGAAATATTACTAGAGAATAATCATTGATATTTTCATGCAGTCTAGCCGTGAATTTATGACAGAGCTAGTTCCTAGTGAACAAGTTACCATTTGCTTCAGCTTTCCTACGGCAAAGTAGGCTTCAATAATAGTGTAATATAATAAAATAGTTGAATACTGAAAGATTTGTTGTAACAGTAATATAAAGAATTGTGACATCAAATAAAAAGCTCATGATTATCAAATGGATCTGCTGTCTAGGAGCCGGGGATCAAATGTTGATTGAAATTGAATTCAAATTGAGTGAAAAATTCTTTTTGAAATAGGCTACTGAAGAATAGAAAAAATTTTTATAATACGAGACTTCATAGCCTAGATTCAATACGAAGATTCAACTTGATTGCATAATCATGAGAAGTAATTCCCTGAAAGCTTATTCCTTATTCCAAATGGTAATTTTGGTATCTGGACCGGAATAGCAGAGAGATGATAGTGGATCGAGAGATGGATAGAGAAGTAGATGTCATGTTGAGCTGGTCACTAGATTCAATAATTTAGGAGTAACTGAAATAGAAGCCTTTAAGCTGAAATAATCAGAGGAGATAGGAGAAAGCTCATTCTGTTTTGAGGTTGATTGATTAATAATAATGTGCAACATAACCACGCTCAAAATCTTGGTCTCAGTTGTCTGTCGATTGAGCTTGATAATGAGAACTGAAAAATATTGATTTTAAAATAATCAAAGATTAAAACTCGAGTCCATTTTTATGCTCGAGGCTAATAAAGAGATGCTAGAAGTGAAGTGAGAACAGTAACGGTGAATTTTTTCGAAAGGGGAGTATAACTGGAGGTGGGTAGGGGGGAAGGAGGAAAAAACAGCAAAAATAAGAAGAGGAGAAGAAAAAATTTTGAAGGAAAAGTAAAAAGATGACGACGGAGAAACGAATTAACAAAGATAAAGAATCAGCAAATCAGTTCAATTTCGGGTAGAGGAAAGTTGTTAATAAAATAAAGTTTGATGAATTTCAACTCACCAGTACCACGTTTCTGATTGCCATTGTGGCATGGCTTTAAAATACTTCCAGAAGTTTTTGACAGGTAATTTATCTTCATGAAGAGAGTCTGTAAAGTCATTGAATAGTGTAAGCGACGAATTTAGCGTCAGCGTTATTTTTAAAAAATCTGTCTCAATCTAGGAAGAATAATGGTTTGTCCGTGAAATTATCTAATTGGTTAGTCTAGTTATTAATCTATTACTATTATTATCTAACTATTTCCATTTGATAAGTGTATGCTCATACATCATCACTCACATAAAAAGTAGCAATAGTTACCAATGGACAGAGATTGCTCTATTATTTTCTATGGGACTCTTCAATTTTTATGTAGACTCATGAATAATGTATGAAAGGCTGACAGGCTATTTTTATAATTTTTCATGTGGAAGATGTAATAGAAGCATTCCAATCAGTGATTGAACCCAATCAGGTTACTTCCAATATTTTGAATTGATGAAGTGATATATACATTTACATAATATAAAGAGGAAGTAGTCACTGACATTTTATATAGGCCTACTGTAAAACAGGCCATATAGTCAGGACCGACAGCTCACAATCTCCTACAAAACAATAAAGAGCAGGAGCACACACTCTCATTAAATCCACTGTCTATAGTAAGGATATCGAAAAACAGTTTAATAATAATAATAAAAATAATTCAGTATAGCCTACATTAATCATTGTCATGTGGAATCACGTAAATGACACTTACATAGCCTACAATAGCATTGTTCGGGATTGAAACTAAAAATTATATACAATTTCCCCTCATCTCTAATAGTTCAATCCAATGGTTCAAGTGGCAAAAGTCTTCCTTGAATAATAATTCGACGTTTACAGTACCGGTACCCCCGTTTATGGTAATAATTAGCCAAACCAATTAAATGTGATTATATATTAATTGGTTATTGACCGAACGTAAGTGAGGTCTAGATCCAAGACGACGATTTTGCATTTCTCTTTATGTATGTATGTATGTTTGTTCCGCATTTACGACAAAACGCGGCAATAGATTCGGATGAAATTTGACAGGAATGTTCCTCTTGAAATTGCGCGTCGATGTATATGTAAGGTTTCTTGAAATATTGCATTTTAAGGATAATATGAAAGGAAAAGGAATTACCTCCATACTAAAATATTACTATATACATTTATACTTCTGAACATAGGAGAACTCACACTATAGAATTATTCATGATAAACCAGCTGTCGAGTTTATTATTAATTGCATGCAATTAATGAAACTCAACAGTATTCCCTTCACAAGTAATGCCACATTCATGGGTGACTTCGTGAGGTCTACTGTTCACAGAACTACTAGTAGTGTGAGTTCATCTCTCATAACTATGGCATGAAAACCAAAAACCGCCAAGTAGAGTTGAATTCAGTAAGTTTGGAAAATTCAACCAAGGCCTTTTTGTTTCTTCACTGAGCAACAAGTGAACCGGACTTGGCCACTCGGCGGGTTGGTGTGAGTGCTTAAATTGCATTCCTCACCTTCCACTTCACTTATTGAATCTGTCAGGGTCGACACGATTTATTTTCCATCGCTAAAAAAGATGTTCACTTGCACAATCCCAGTTGGAAGCGAAGGCTTTCACAGTGCAAGCCCAACACTATCAATCTACTCTCCCGAAATAAACTTGAAATATATTCTCGCCGGAACACTTTCAGATACGGTAAAAAAGCTCTGAAAGCTCTGAGGTGGCTTCAAAGTATATCCGTATAGGCTTAGGTTCGTGAGAGTATTGAATTTTTTCCTCATTTAGATAGCCTATTTTATTCCCGGAGGGCTTTGAATGTGTTTCAGTAGCTCTCATGCAGTTCCTCTTATTTCTATGTGGGAGTAATTTCTACCATTATTTTTGTTTTTGGCAGCACGATTCAAGCTGAATTACCAGCATTTTTACGATTTATTGTATGTCAATTCGAATGAACTCGAACTATAATTGATACCACCAAGTACTGAATTGGGAGTCTGTTTGCTGGGATACGTAATAAATGACTGGACCAGTCTTCTCTACTTTTCTTCGAAATCTGTAGTAGAGGATCCACCCTCAGTTCGGCTCTTATAACCTCATTTCTTATTCGATCCATTCTTGTATAGCCTTTGACCGATTGAAGAAACCTTATCTCAGCTGCTTGTATACGGGATTCATTTTTTCTTACTGACACCCATGCCTCGCTTCGATAAGTTAATCTATAAAATTAATCTATAAAATCTATAAAATTTTATCTGGGTGTCTTGGCGAGTTTTTCTTCCTAAAGTCCTTCGTATTGTACCACAAACAGCACTGAATCTTGTCAGCTTCTCACTCACATCTTCATCTTTATCAAATGATATACGGCAGCCCAAGTAATTGAAGCACCTTATCTGTTCCAAAATTTGATTGGCAAGCATGATTTTAGATCTGACTATGGCCACTTTGGAAAAAGTGGTCTTGGGAAAAGAGGTGTTGGAAGACCAAGTAAAAAAGACCAAGTATAAAACGAAAATCAGTCATTGTAATAATAACAGTTTGAAGCTATGGAAATGCATGAATGAAGTGATTGGGGAAAGTCCCAAGGGAACCAGAAATGCTGACTTAGATGCGGACACCCTTAATAACTTTTTCACAAATGTTGGTAAATTGCAGGCTCAAAGCATAAACATCCACGATGATTCAACACTTCCAGACAATCAACTAACTCAAGTAAACTCCACATTTTTTATAGGGCCGACTAGCACTAATGAGATTGAAGCCACAATCAGTAGTCTTAAAAACAATTGCAGCCCTGGGATTGATAATCTAAGCAACATTGTATAAAAGAAAATATCCCAGGTCATATCGAAACCGCTTTCTTACATTTTCAATAGGTGTTTTGAAGAGGGTATTTTTCCTGAGCATTTCAAAGTAGCCAGAATAAAGCCCCTATTTAAACAAGGCGAACCCTCAAATCCGTGTAATTACAGACCTATCAGTCTTATTAGTAACTTGGCAAAAATAATGAAGAAACTAATAAACTAATAGATTGTTTTTTTTTTAATAAATACAAAATAATCAACTGCAATCAATTTGGTTTTCAGAATGGTAAAAGTACATCAGATGCTCTGATAAAATTTACTAATACTCTTTCCCATCACATAAATTCTAGCATGAAAACAATAGCTGTCTTTCTTGATATCCATGAAGCATTTGATACAATTCCCCATAATACTCTGTTTCGAAAGCTTGAGTCTTATGGTTTTAGAGGAATTTTGCTTAATTTCTTCAAGAGCTATCCAACTCAAATTCAAATTCAAATTTATTGATTCCTTGTACAATATTACAAAAAATAATCAAATTGACAATATTCAATCTAAAAATAAAAAATTAATGTACAAGAGAATGTAAAGCTCACAAGACTTTAAGTCCGCTCGTGAGCTTAGAAAGAATTAGATTTACTTGAATAACTATAAAATATGATTATTGTTACGGGTTTCCACTATAATAAAAGACTTGAGGCAATTTATACTGATTAACTTTAATAATTACACTGCTACAACACACTGGAAAAAGATAAACTATAACAGAACAGAAGATCGCACAAGAGTTTATAACGTTTCACAATACAAAATGATACTAGGCCTAAGTTAATAATGTACTGAATAAGAAATGATGAAATGAATATAACCATAGAGTGTCTATATACAACGTCTGGTTTGTCTATCACCCAATACAACTGACACAATAGAACTGACACACCTTGTTTGAATGCTTGAGTATGACTGACTGGTAGTTCAAACACTCCAACATTATATAAGCTAATAGAAGGTTCGAGAATTAGCGAGAAATTGCTGGTATTTATTTGACTTCGAGAGGGTTCAAGATAAGCATTTGTTTACAAAACAAAGTGCGTGTTTGTTGACTCAAAGCCTCCCCATCCCCGCCTTGTCCATCCTTGTCGTAATACTATCTCAAGGCCATCAGACATTGTTGAATTCTGTAACTCTGCCCCCTCCTTGAAACTGTTCTGTCCCAGAACAGTCCAGATCCATCCTGGAAGTGCAATTAGTCACCAATGGATCAACTTGTGTAACCGCCCATGGGTTGAAAACACAACAGGTGATGTTGATTCCAGTGTCCTTGAAGATTCTTCCAATCATTGGTCTCACAATCTTCCAGTCCAATCCGTCATAGCCACAGCCCAGTCTTGGGATTCTAAGCTGCTTCACTCCCAGGAATTGAAGGTGAGTTTGTAGATGCATCAGACTTTGCCACAGAGCCTGATATGTTGACTCCTGCTGGGGTTGGTCTTTTGTCACCAAATAGAACAGATGTTGGCTCTGATCCTGAAGATGGAGTGCTTTCCCCATAGCTGGATTCTGGAGATTCAGTTCATCCAATCGTCCAAACTTTGTCCTGAAGACTGTAGCTATTCCTCTTGAAGCTCCCACATTCCTGGCAATGCAATGTGCCAAGGCATAGCTCTTTGGTAGGGTGAATAAGTCCTGGTGACTGATGGTGACAATTCCTTCATCCAGTGACATCCCCAGATTGGCCATGAATCCTTCAAAATCAGAGATGGCAGGATTAAGAGCCTTCACTTCTTGAACTCCCCTTGCAGCATTGTCTCCATGATAAGGCGCCAGTCGGTTGAAATGAACAATGCATGGAGTACCTCTTGGTTTCTTGATCCTGTAGACCACATCGTTGATCCTTGTGACCACTTCATAAGGTCCATCCCAGGAGGTTTGCAACTTGGGAGAGTATCCACGACGTCGTTGAGGATTGTACAACCATACCATGTCACCAAACCAGTAATTAGTGTTTGTTCAAAACATTGTACTAGTGTATGAATATTATTGTTATTTATCACGTCTGTCCAGGGTTCAGTTTGTAGAGCTTGCAATAGTTTATTATAGTCAATTTTCTCAATAGTTCTAGTATTATTGGATGTATTATTCGAATTACAAGCTGAGTTTTGATCTCCTAGATGAATGCTCGTGCAATAATGGTCAGTAATATCTGTTTTAAAAATAGTATCAATCACCCTATCCGCATTGACATTTGTATTTTTGAAAAAGATGTGGTCTATACAAGAGCTTGAGGTGTTCTGGACTCAAGTTGGTTTATTTATATATGATGTGAAACCATTGGAAGACATTATATTGAAGTATTCAATAGAGGCATCCGAAGTCTGATTCAAATTGATATTGACATCACCTACCAGTATAACATTATTATGTGCCCCAAGTTCCCCTAAAACACTCTCTAAGCCATTTAGGAATAGGTCAGCAGATAGAGAGGGCGACCTGTGAATTGCAATTAGTGTAATTTCGAAGTTGGTGGTGGGATTTTTTATTTTCAGGGTCAACGAGTCAGATTCTATAATGTCAACGTTTAAATTGTTAAAAGTGAATGAATTACTGACAAAGACACAGACACCATTCTTCTTATTTCTCTTTCCAGGCTGATCTATAGATGTATAATTATTCAGTACATAATTAAAAGGCTCGCCTTCACCCATCCATGTCTCAGACAGTACTATAATATCAAACTTCAGGTGACACTTCTCAATTGTATAGGCAAACTCGTCAAAATTTTTATTCAAGCTACGTATGCTCATATGAATTACATTCACTAGTCGTTTCTCCACTGTATTGGCGTAATTATTTGGTAGGGGTAACAAAAAATCGTTAATTTCAATAGTATTGTTGCATTCCTGTGCTGCTTCAAAGTCAAAATTGTCAACTATAACCATGAACAATCGAAAATATTCATTTTAATTCAGGAAGAAAAAAAATAGAAATTTGGAAAAATATAGTATAAATATTGAGCGTTAAAAAAGAAATAAACGCTGCAAGTGGAAAAATGTTTGAAAAAATATAAAGATTTTAGTGTTAATTTATTAAGATATGAATAAATATGTATTTACGCCATGCCTCAACGAGATGAAATAATTCTGATTTATTCTTCTGTGTTGCTATTTGATCTACCTGAAAATTTATAGCTACTTTAATTGATTTAGATAGTAGTTACTGTTGATGTACAGATATTAAGTAAAGATAGAGCGTCTATAATCAAGAAAGAGACACCGCCGGGAGTGAGAAGAAAGCTGTGCCTCCTCTGTTCATTGAGAGTCTAGATAAGAAGCGAAAATAGATGACAAAACGCTCGCCAAAATGAACGAAAAGAAACTATGAGTAATAAGAGTTTGATGACAATAGTCATTATCGGAAAGATAAGATTGTTCTAAATGTTACCGAAAAAACAATCCCGAAAACAAACTTCAACCGAGCTTTGAATCAACAAGTGAGTCAGACTACTACACTGATTTATATTGTCGTAACTCAGTCCCTCCTCAACCCAGGCAATAGTCGTCTCCAAAAAGAAAGAAAATAACAATGACAACAGCAGTCAAGAATTTAAATAGAATATGGATTTTCTAAATAAGAATTTAAAATAAAATAAATTTGTAATAAAATTGAATAAATGTGCAGTAAAAGATAAAATACCTCACTCCACTCGTATACAATAATAAACTGAGATTAATAACCCACTGAGAATTTTCTCTCTCCACCACCTCCCTGTACTCGGGAACATAATCAGAATAAACTCTATAATCATTTAGAGAAATATCTCAATTTTGATGAAAAATATAAAAGTATTCATAATTGTATAGAGCACATTAAGAAAAATCCTAGACTGTGGAGATTTGGAAAAAATTTAATTTAAAAATTGAATTAAACTAGATAATAGAACAAGTGGAATGTAAATAATAGAAATATTCGCTCCGGCAGCTGGCGGTCGGAAAGAGTGCATTTCAAATGCAATTCTATGATGGCTCAAATCATATGACTTATAATGAGCTATTCAGGGTATGAATTCAAAGGCGCCGTTTTCGAAAAACACAATTTTTGGCATTGTGTTATTCGCCATTTTCTCTGCCATTCTTGATTGGATTTTTTTCGTTGTTGGCTCAAATTGTAGGGAATAATAAGGGTATTATACCCACCAATTTTCAAAACGATCACGTTATTGGTCGAATTGTAGTGATTTTTCAAACTTTTCATCCCCTAATTTCACCCCCTACCCTTGGACCAATTTGGCTGGTTAACGAACTTGACCGAGATATTAACACTAATGATTTTTGTGCAAAGTTTGGTCGCTCTCCGACAAGCCCTTCGGGAGTTATCGTGTTAACAAGAAACTGTACATATATATATATATATATAGAGAGAGATATATGAATTTGAACGGACATCAGATTCGTGTTCTAGGGGCTCGGAAACGTGTAAAAAATATATCACATCATAAATTTTCGATTGTCAGGGCAAGACCAATAGTGCATTTTTTCAAATGAAATGCACTAAAAGGAGAAAAGCATATACATGCAACTCGTGGCATTAAATTAATTAAATTTTTCTTTCAGAGAAGAGTTAGGTACAGGTGGTCATAATAGTTATTTGTGTAACTAGTGCGTAAAGTGAAGGATTGCTGCACGAGTGAAAAACGTTTCTCGAGTGCAGCAATAACACTTTATGCTCGAGTTACACATTAAATTTTTTCTACAGTTACCATTGGGCCTGTGTGAAAAGTAGGAAAAAGTTTCAAATGTGTTTTTTAGTGTAATTTCAAGTATTTTTCATCGCAATCTCCTCAATTTATTTTGCCTTTAAATCAATATAAGAATCATGTCAAGTACCATCATCTCACAATTTTTACAAATCCAAGATGGCGGAAATCTTGAGTTGGAACTTTCAATTTTAGAAGCCTACAATGTCCAATGTCATCTATTATCAAATAATTACTTTTATTTGAGTAATATGAAGTAATATAATTCAAACATTTCATCTATTCTATGTATCACAGTGACTATAGAATAATAAATTATTGTATTCACTGTACTTTATGGCTTTTGGGCCGGTATTGGATGGGCTGGGGCCGTTTTCCCATCATGCCGGGGTGTCTTCTTGGCTTGGACGGGCTGTATAGTAGAGTGAATTTGAAATTGGCAACCAGCTGGTAGGCCAGGGCCGGATTTAAGAGTATGCCGCCTATAGGCTAAATGTAAATTTGCCGCCTCCCTGAGGCTTATACCAGTGAATATAAAATATATATCTCTCCATATTCTTTGCTTATACTTTGCTTATTCAGAGTCATTATGGGTTAAGGGGAATATGTGGGTAAGTGGCTGACAGTCAGAGTCAAATCAGTAGTAAGATATATTTACATGTAAGTTCTCGCCACTCCCAACAAGAAGAATATATTTTCGTGGTAGGTATAACACATAGGCGAGTTTGTAGTTTTTTTCTAACTTCTTTCAAGTTATACGTTTTGAAAATATATTAATGTACGGTACTTATTCCTGGATGAATACCTATGATCACAGTTTTACTTATATTTCAATTCACAAAAAAGTATAGGCCTATCAAGGGAGCAAGGGCATATCATTTCAAGGCGTACAATTAACAATCACAAAATTATTATAATACAGAGTATAATTTGCTCAATTATAAAATCTTTACATAGCGTATTGGAGGGTTGAAGATTGTTACGAACAACAAAGTGAGGGATCTGTGCTTCAAATTGGAATTGCAGTGAACTGTAATAAATGTTTTTTGTAAATAAAGAATATTTGAATAATATAGAGAGTATACTTATTTTTTATACTGCACAAATGCAAAATGCCAATAATGAAAGATGATTAATATTAATAAACCTGGTAGCTGGGATGACGCCAAATAAGAGCAAAGGTTCAAGTAAAACAGTTCAGTAGATTTATTGTAATTTATCTTTCAGGAAGCGTGACACACTGTCTTAAGTTTAGAGAACTGCACCCAGGGCAGTTGAACGAGAAAATTCATGAATACAAAACAGTAATAATGTAAGTTACCTATATTAATGAATTGAGATTGCCATTTGACAAATACATCAGCAATTCAGCAGCCAAAGGAAGGCAGGTAAATTACCCAAAAATCCAAATGTAATATTAATAAAATAAGAGATAAAAGAAATGAAGTTTCAATGTGTAATGCTCAGTAATGAGCCAATGATCAAAATTGTTATCAGAGAAATTCAATGGAGTAAAAAGGGTTGCAATTAGCAATATATCGAAATATAATATAAGGCGGCAACCTTGGATGGACCCACGAAGAGGAGTGGACCAGAACGAGCGACAGGCTCCTGACTGGACGGCGAGATACGAGTGGCGGCGACCTGGCTGGACCCGCGAAGAGGACCGGACCAAACCGAGCAGTAGGTTCCGGACTGGACGGTGAGACACGACGAGCGGCGACTTAGGATGACCCGCGAGCAGGAATGGAACAGACCGAGCGACAGGCTCAAGGTTCAGATACACGTGTTAGAATTCAGTACTTACCATTATGAGATATAATGTTGGAATGATCCACTCATATTGATTGATTAATCATAACTCAAAACTAATAAAACAGACCGAAAAAATGTACAGCGACTCACTACAGCACGAACCACGGACATCAAATTCTCACTTAACCTCAAATAATGCCAAATTTGCGCCAAATTCTCGCGTCTTTTCAGGTCAGATGGTCAGTGAGGCCGTGGTATTCTGAATATTTGAATAGAGAAGGCTTTTTTTACGCGGGCAGCGCGCCTTTGGACAAATAATGTGTGCTAACTAACTTGATGGTTGCAAGCGCAAATATTCAAATTTAAAATAAATAACTTTTAGATAGAAATTTGAAAATAATTGGTCCACCAGACACTGAAACGGTCGAATCTTGGCAAAATACTGCTATTAAAAATACTGCAGTTTTGAGATGTAGTTTTTTTATATAAATTTTTTTCTTTCTTTTTTCATTTTATTTATTTATTTCTTTTTTCTGTTTTTTCACTGCCCCCGATCTAGTGGACCAGACACTGAAACGGTCGAATCTTAGCCTAATACTGCTAACCTGAGTTAATTGGGGTTTTTGATGTTAGCAGTTTGAGACGTTTTTTATATAAATATTTTATTTCAATTTTTTCTTTTTTTCTCTTTTTTCTTTCCTTCCTGTTTTTTTTTTCTCTGGGACGATCTGGGGGTGGGCACTGCCCTCTCATGCCCCCCCCCTAAATCCGCCCATGATATTTTACCTTTTATTTAGTATTCTCGCTTGACAAATTGAGAATTAAATTAACCTCACTCTTCACTTATACCACTATACACTTTTGCCGCTCGCCGCTGTTACACATTTTTGCCGCTCTCATTTTTCAGCAGCAGTGCAGTCTGTCAGCTGGAACATCTTGTCGCGCTTCCATCGAAAGCGGCAGTATTGTCAGATTGTCCAGATACAAGCTGCGCTTAGCTAGTTTATTCAGAGATCAAACCGATTTTATAATGCACTAAAATAATAATGCTCCAAGTAGGTCATGTTTTTCAAAGTAAATTCAGGAGTCGTAGAGAAAATGTAATTTATTTTTTGGAATTCTTTTAAAAATTTTGATTTTTTTTTAATTTGCCGCCTTGAAAATTTGCCGCCCTGAAAATTTGCCGCTCTAGGCTGCAGCCTACTTAGCCTATTTAGAAATACGGCCCTGTGGTAGGCCTAGGCCCTTCATGGGCTGTTGAGGCAGACATACTCACTGTACTATTTACCAGTAAGTTATGAGCTAAAATCAGTATAAACTACTTTTTGAGACCTTGAAATATTCCAGGTAACTGATAAGTGTAAAACACCCTTCCATACTTTGAATAATCATATTTACTAGAATTCAGCGCAAATTAGACTTTTTAAACACTATTTACTGTGACTGGAAGGGATTTAGAATCTTTCTAGTTCACAATTAATCGAACTCATGGTTTTATTTTCATTGAAATGATAGCCTATATAACTTAATAGTGCTATGAATACCGTAACATATTTTCATGTAAAGTACTGTATATTATTCTTTCTGGAAAAATTTTGTTGCTTCATATCACTTGAGACAAAATATCTCATCAGTTCCAGCAGGTAGGCTTTTGATTGATGCAACCCGTGAGTGATTAGGCTATCTAAAGCATAAGATAGAAGCTAAGCATAGAAGCTAACTGCTTCTATGTTAAAATTATGCAAGGTTACAATTGTATTGCTTATGATTCTCAGGACTTTATCATGCTTTTATGCAAAATTATTTAGTCGTCGGCTGTCACCTGCATTGAATAACAGAATCCTACTTTATGAATTAAGTGCAAGGTTCAAAGCTGAACCAGCCAACAATGAGACTGAATTGAAGCTGTAATTTAATGATAGTATTAAATTAGAATGTCACATTTACTATGAATTCTATATCATGCCTTCAACCACTTTCATTATACTGTATATTAACTTACATATATGGTAGTTAAAGTAGTCAGATCAAGTAAATGTGATCTGAGTTCATTTCATTTTAGCCTACGGTATTTTCAAAATCTCAGTAATTATGGTGCTTCAAAGTTCCAAAGTCTTCTTCAAAGTTGTATGTATTAAAGTATTAAGTTACTTTCACATTAAAAAAATCATAATAATGTATTTCGCCACTGAATTCTGATAGCCTAAATTGAGTGAACTACTGTATGAAACTAGGGAAGCGCATGCGGAGGCAGCCGCAAATTGAGCAGAGCAAGCTTTTTTACCTTTGTTAGCATGTTGAGAAATATTGAATGAATGCAAATAAATAAATACTTTTATTAATAAAGACATCAAGTAAAAAACCCATTTTGCCTCCTTCACACAGTACAATATAGTTATTTGTGTATTAGTACGCAAAGAGTGATTTTGCTGCATCAAGAGAAACACTTACGCATGAGCCGCAGGCCGTATTACACATTAAGTTTTTCCAAACTACCATATTGAATGTGAAAGGTTGAAATTAAAATTAAAATAGTCATATCTCAGTTATTTATCATTGAATCCTGACAAATCAGGCACCATTTTATTCAGAACTAGCCGGCAGGCTCGCTTTGCTCGCCTTCTCCGCCTAGCCAGGGGGCTCCGCCCCCTGGAGCCCCGACAGTATAGGCAGTGTAAGTGAGACAAACAGGCTCGCTTCGCTCGCCTGCAAAACCTCTCTCAGTGTCAGCTGAGACAAACAGGCTCGCTTCGCTCGCCTGCAAATTCCGTTCATAAGGGATTAGAAATTTATTGGGCACAGAATTCCTACACCTAATCTGGACCTGTTTACCTAATTTCAAAATTTTCTGCCAATTTGTTCTCAAAAAATCTAAGAAAAACTCCGAAAATTCTGAAAAATAGTAAAAAGCTAATATGAAGTGTAACCTTTGGAAAGTAAATTGGACATAGTTTAAAACTTAATTCAATATCTTCCAATTTTTTTTTTAATCATATTTCTTATTTTATTTTTTCTTATAATTTTATTAGTTCATCTATAATCTTGCTGAACCTTTGAACTTTCAAGAGCATAATAGACATTTCTGACCAGGAACGTTTCTCAAAACTGATGTTAGGTTGCAATCCTGCAGTGCAGAGAGCATGAATATAGCATGAATAATGTGTATAGTAATAGTTTGTAGGCAATCCTTTTTTCCTTTTTTCGTCCTTAATATGCAAATTTTCAAAATGCTCTATAGCCTATAACCTGGTCGTCCATGTCTACTATCACCATGGCAAGTTTGAATCAAATCAGTGGAGCGGTTCTGGAGGAGTAGTTATACAAAGAGTGACTTTCCTAATCCATTAGAGCTTTGCTTCGCTCCGCTCAATGAACCAAATTCAAGATCAACAAATGACAATCATCTTACCGTATTCAAACAATTCAAGCCCAGGTTTTATAACCAACAATAATGAACGGTATTCATAACATAAATCCCTAATCTCATAACTATTATAAAAGCTCTGAGAATAAATAGAACTTTTATCCCGTAACTTACTCACGGTATTGATATAAACAATAAAATAACCTAAAAAATTTAGACGGACGGTCTCGCTCGGTCTGACCGGGGTACTACCTTTTGGTCACAATTCCAACTTGCCGCTACCAGCTGATTGACTCCCGTTTGGTCGTCAGCCACGGCTGCCGCCTTAATTTTGAATTCTAAATACGGAACATCCATTTGATACACTTACTATTTCGTGTTGTTAGGTTGCAAATCTGGAGTGCGTAAAAATTTTTAGGCACGCTAATTTTTACTTTACGCACGCTAATTATTACTAGTTCAAGAATGGACCGTTTTACACACGATTTTCAGTGCGAAAACTGCAATTTTACGGACATCTGTAGGAAAAGGAATTTAGATCTTTTTCTGTATTCAATGTAAACACTTTTCCCTTGAATAAAGAACTTTAAAACTTAGGGCTGTTCAAAATAATTGAAAAATAAATAGAAATCAAACACCCTTTTTTTGAAAACTTTAAAATTATAAAACACACATACATGTTTCGGGAGCTAAGCCCATTCTTGACATTGAGAATGGGCTTAGCTCCCGAAACATGTATGTGTGTTTTATAATTTTAAAGTTTTCAAAAAAAGGGTGTTTGATTTTTATTTATTTTTCACTTCTCCCTTATTCACCTTCCGTATCTTTATATTTCCAGCCCAATCAACCCAAACGTACTTGAACTCAATCTCCTTCTGAAGGTTTTTGGCTTGAGCTAGGATCTTTCTTCGCACCAGAGTTAGTGACTCATTAATGTAAATGGGCAGATCGTCACCCTGCACGCCGAGGACTCGAGAGGACAGCCTCCTCACCTGCTTCTTGCCAGCGAGCACTTGGTGAACGACGTCACGACGCACAAACTTAGCGACGATGGCGGGCGTCGGCTGCGCAGCGCTCTTCTTCAGCCGGTGACACACGTCAATCGCCTCGGCTCCCACAGTCACGCCAACCGCCTTACACGTCGCTATCACCAAATCAGCCACGTTCTCGTTATCAGCAACCGGCACGCCTCGAATCTCCAGCGTATTCTTTCGACCATACTGCTCAAGTGCGTCCAACTTATCGGTCAAAAGATCGATATTTTTTTTCAGCTGCATATTATCATTTTGCAAAGCTAGAATAATCTGCTCTTGACGCTTGATGATGTCACTCTGCTTGGTAAGGATGTCTGAGTTCGAAATAAGCTGTTGCCTGAAAGTTTCCAAGGATTTTTCAAGTCGTGCTTGATCACCAAGAATTTCGTTTTTAAACTCCAATAATAATTTTTCAAAAACGTCACTCGTTATCGCTGATTGACACTGCTGCGAGCTATTAACACTTTTCACTGGTGTAACTGAATTACTATTTCGCTGAACTCTTAACTTTGATAAACAGTTTTTACACGACCAGTTTTTCGACATTAGCTCAAGTTCAGCTTCACTTAGGTCTTTTCCACCATCAGGCCCGTACCTTGGGTGGCTGGCGCCCTGGGCAAATGATCTACTGGCGCCCCCTTCCTAGATTTGCATGGTTGCTATTTTGACTTGGATGCATTCCATGTGACAGCAGAAGATGCTACGCGGATGCACTGGTACCAGCTGTTGTACCCAACAGTAATGCCTATAGTCCATTTACGATGGCTTGAGACGAGATAAACAAAAGCTCTGCATTATGTGTGTGTGCACTGGAGTGGCTTCGTTTCAGCCACGACATAATAAACAAGTCACAGCAATGCCGAAATCCCGAATTTTGTTGTCGGGACTGTAAAGAAAGCATTGACACATAAACTTTCACTATAATTGTTTGTTCATTTTAGGTTCATGCAGTCAAGAGACAACCGAAACAAGCAATTTCCCAATGTGTATCTATATTAAAGATTACTTAGAGATACTTTTTCTGGATTGCCTTCTACAAAATTCGGGATTTCTGCATTGCTGTGTCTTGTTTATGTCGTGGCTAAAACGAAGCCACTCCAATCGCACACATACACATGCAGAGCTTTTGTTTATCTCGTCTCAAGCCATCGTGAATGGACTATAGGCATTAGTTACGCAAGTACCGCCAAAAGCGTATTAACTGATTGCGGTGTTGCCAGATCTGATATTATTATTATCATATTTTAACATATGAACAATAATGCTTCATATTAACTTTTCATTATTATGTTTCTTACTATTTTTATTTCATTTAGGCTACTTGTTCTGTTATACAGGGTGTTCCAGGAGGAAAGTGCAATAGGTACTTCTCAGACTGATTCCTTACCCACAGTAGAGCAAAAAATCCATTGGACATAGCATAAGAAAGCTTTGTTTCTGAGATAACAATGGCGGAAAATTGACATTTTTCAAATTTTTCAGAGGCTTTATTCAGGTTTGAAAATGGTCCATTCCTACGTAAAATTCAGCTGAGGAATTCAATTAAACTAGTTAGAAGTTTGTAACTTCAACTGTTATTGAGATAATAGGTAAGATATCCTAAAACGGCCTCTTTCCAACAATTAAGGGTTATGACTGAATATGAAATCATAAATTTGTATTTCTAATAGATGGGAGTTGAAGAGAGTCCAAATATTAGAAATGGCGATCAAAAATAGCAAAATCGCGACCAAACACAGATTTTCCTCTTGTCCTATTATTTCTTTTTTTCGATTTTTGATCGATATTTTTGAGATTTGGGTAGGATTTATGCAATCACCGCCATCGAACTTTATCTTTAGAACTGGTTTCTCTTCAACTTCTGTCTATCAAAAATAAAAATTTATAATTTCATATTCATTTATAACGTTTAATTGTTAGCATTAAACGCTTAAAGTGTTTTTTAGCATATTTTCTCAATTAAATCAATAACTGTTGGAGCTACAAACTTCAACCTGGTTTAATTGAATAACTCAGCTAATTTAACATGGGAATTGATAATTTTACAAACCTGAATAAAGCCTCTATAAAATTTAAAAATGAAATTTTTTTAAAATTTCAATTTTCCGCCATTGTTATCTCAGCAACAAATCGTTTTAGGGGGTATCTCCAATAGAACTTTTTGCTCCACTTGGGGTAAGAATCAGCCTGAGAAGTATTGCACATTCCTCCTGGAACACTCTGTATATGTAGCCTATTATTAAAAAAATGTATGTCACATATTTTTTAGTAGCTAATTTGTTTCTATAATTTACTATTTTATTTTGCGCCCCCAAAAATTTGGCGCCCTGGGCATTTGCCCAGTCTGCCCATTTATAGGAACGGGCCTGTCCACCATCAACACATTTTCCATGGAAAATTGAGCCGCACTGCGAGCACACCACTCCATCCTTAGCCGAACGATTCACGCTCAAATTACAACTCGCGCAATCACTCATTTTGTATGTAAATAAAATAAGTTCAAAAAATAGATAAGCTTAAAAAGTCCGTGAAAAAGGAAATAAGTGAAAAACTGTACAGAAAATAGACTGATGAAAGAGGCACGGCGATAAAATAAAACTATTGCATAGCAGAGATAAGAATGTTACGATAGTGATGGAGCATCGGTTGAAAACGACCTTCTGCAACGAGAGCTACAGCGATAACTGATCGGACACAATCTTCAACCATAAATGGTAAATGTAGTGTCACCAATCTGACTTCTTCTGGTCTCCCTCAAGGTACTGTGCTATCTCCAATGCTTTTTATAGTTTATGTAAACGACATTTTGAGTTTGAGGCTGATAAATTCAACAATGATATCCTTCGCGGATGACACTGCAGCTATTTTCCACGGTAATTCATGGGAGGAAGTGCATACCATAGCCGAACAGAATATGTCTCATATAAAGAAATGGTTGGATAAGAACACTTTGAGCTTAAATATCGATAAAACCAATTATATTACGTTTTCATTAAACAGAGTAGGACAACCTATAGACAATTACTCCCTGAAACTACATTCAAACTACAATATAAACTTAAATGCCTGTGATTGCCCCACTATAAAAAAGTTTCTAGTATAAAATACCTGGGGATCATAATCGATGACCATCTCAAATGGGACGTGCATATCAAATCAATTTCCAAAAGAATGAGATACTTATCTTTCAAATTCCATAAAGTGAATAAAATTCTCAATAAGCACCATTTGAGCATGCTATATCATGCATGAGTTAAATCAATCCTTTAATACGGGATAATTGTTTGGGGAGGTTGTTTCAATAGCCATTTAAATGTATTATTTGTTACCCAAAAGTTGATAATTAAAACCATCCTTAATAAACCCAGACTCAACCCTACGGAAATGGTTTTTAATGATTTTGAGGTGATGACTGTTAGGCAATTGTATGTGAAAAATTTAATCGATTATCTAATCAAATACAAGGCAAATTTTCCTACTAGCCCAAACTCTATTGCAAATAATTACCGTTTAAGAGCCTCTGCAAACAGATACGTTACTTATAACACAAATACAGAGGGTATAAGGAGACAATTAATTTACATAAGTTCCAAAGTAATAAATCAAATTACAAATTATTTTCTCACAAACTCGAGATGCAGCAAACAGACTAAACTAGATATAAAAAACTGGATTAAGAGTAACTATTTTTTTGACATGTAGGAACTAGAGTTTCGCTATTTGATTTTTTGCAACTAAATTCCTTGAGCCTTGCCTTTTTTCTCTGTGTCTGCTTTAACTTTTGATTTTGTTATTAGCAAAAAGTATTATTTTTTCATCAAGTGGACTCGCTTACCTTTCCCTTTTCTTTATTTTTTCAGTTTCATTTTATTTTACCTTCTTTCCTTTTTTACCTTCTTCTACCTGCCTATTACATGGGAAACCATAGCTGGCTAGGTATTTCCCCTCCATCTTTTTAAGCACACCCCACCACAGTAATTGTTGAATTTGTTAATAATGTATTATTTTGTTATTGTGTTTTACTAATTTTTGTATTATATTATTCATTGTGTCTTCATGTGTGTTTGAATTGAAATAAAATTGAATTGAATTGAATTGAAGTACTGAATAAGACTAATAATAGTTCCAGTTCCGTATTCATACCATCCTATTTATTTAGAAAATATCCATCTTGTAACACATAAATGATAAGTGTTTTTGATTATGTATACTTGGTATTAATTGGGTGGTACAGATAAGGAACTGCTTCCTTCAATATCACAAGGATTTACACAAAAGTGCTGTTTTTATAAATAAGCAGGGCAGGAATTTATCAATGATCTTCTACAATTCTAAAGAATTTTCACATTCTTATCTGTATAGAATTCAACAATGTAACATTTTTTTCACTTCAATGATTTCTGACTGAGAATACTTCTCGAAACCAATCGATTAGTTTATTGTCCCATCAGTCTCTTGTCGAACAGCATAATCCATTATTGTATATTAAACCTTGAAAAGTATTTATTGTTTGGTTGATATTAAATTCGAGAGAAATATTTGATTCTTCTATAACATAAGTTTAAAATTTGTTTTCTGGAGAATAAGTTTCCTACTAGCAAACGTCACACATCCCTCTCTGCTTCATCTGCTTTATTTATGGGCTGTTGTTACCGCACTAATTACTCTGAAAGTGCCATGGAACAATTGAATTCTCATTCATTAAAAGGTGTGGTTCACCATCAACGTGTATGTCGAACAAGCGAAACCACTACAAACTTGCCAAAGTGGGTCGACCACAAACTGCCAATGTTTAGCACGAGCTGATCCAAACAGCTGCTTGCAATGACAGCTGATTGCTTCTCTACAAGAGACCATTGTAGAAGGTGAGGAAATTTTACCTCCGGAGCAAACAACATGATATACTTGGCTTCCGATTTATTATCTAGTTGATTTATAAATTCAACTAGATGGAGAAGTATTGGCAAACATAATGATGTGTTTTGTTTGCCAAGTTCTGTAAAATCTAGTAGAATTTATAGAGGGCAAAAAACAAAACTTCCAAAAATCTTGGTGTGTGAAATCGGACATATAAATGCATACCTGTAATTTTGTACATAGTTGAATACATCGTGTAGAAAGTCGTTTTGTAAATGTTGTACCTTTTATCAACTGGTGACTCGTGCCCACGCAACAAGTGAAGTGCTGTACAAAAAATATACTGGCACTTCACCAGTTTTGTGGGTACGAGCCGCCAGTGCTTTCATCTTGTTGTAAAGCTGCGTGTCCATGGTTCATTTCAATCACTTTACATAAACTTAGAAAAAAAGCATCAAATCTACTTATATATAGTACAATACAAGACCTTCCGATTCGATTGTTTTGATAGTGCCCGTATCTTTTACTGTACAGCACTTCACCTGTTTCGTGGGCACGAGCCGCCAATGTAATCATGTATCATACTAAATATTTTTGTGTACAGTATCTCATTGTATAAATTGGGGGACATGACGCCAATGGCGTCATACGAATTTTTGGGGGGATTTATTCTAACCATAGAATAATAGAGCTAGAATAATAATTCTAGGATTCTCTTTGATTTTGACCTAGAGGATCGATTCTCTTTAATAATTGTAAAGAATAACAGTTACAGTTGAGACATTAATAAGGTAAGTGCTTGAAGCTACAATATTTTGTATTCAGCACTCATAAAGTTATAGTTGGCAGGGGTGAACCCAGGAGGGGATTGATGGCATATATCCCCCCGAAATTGGGACTCATCTTACACTAGATAGAATGCACTTTGTTGGAGTTGCCAAATTTTTTACTAATAGGGCTGAAAACTTCTAAAAATGTAGTTTTAGGGTAATTTTTTGAAAAACAATCCCCCTCACAGGGGAAATCTGGAGAAGGAAATAGATTAAATCTGAAACTAAGCATTGCAAGCCGAAATATTCCAGTTCTTGTTTAAATGAATGCAAGAATGCAACAAGCATATTATTTTCCTTACAAAATGGTTCTTGAAATGTTGAATATTGGTTCAACGATTTCCAACAGCAACTTCCTCTTAATTTAGGTGCTTCTTTTCTACCCTTCATTTTTTTATAGGATTTTCTATGTTTTTTATATAAGTTCAACAATTTCATTTATTTCATAATTCATCCAAGAAAATACAATATACTTATGTAATCAAGATTCAGACAATCAGGTACATAACCTCTTGTTTCCAACACAATTATCAATAAACATTATTTGGAATTAAGGTATAATAATCAAATATACTGTATAGGCTATATATAATTGATAAATAAAATGAAAAAATCAAATACCCTTTTTCAAAAACTCTAATAATTAAAAGTATTATATTTCACAAACATGTTTCAAGCTTAAGCCCATTTTCAATGTGACTAGAATAGTACTCACAAAATAATGTATTATTCTAGTCACATTGAAAATGGGCTTAAGCTTGGAACATGTCTGTGAAAAATAATAGCCTACTTTTAACGTTTTTAAAAAAATGGTATTTGATTTTTTTCATTTTATTTATCAATTATTTCAAATAGCCCTAAGTTTAAAGTTTAGTTTTCAAATAAAGGATCTATATCTCGTATTATCCGGTCACGTCGCAATACTCAGTATCCAGAGTATTGTTCAGTTTAGATTCAAAATGACAGGGAAAATCTTTCAGCACAGCTTAGAGAACTAGAACATTCAAATCAACAATAATATTGTCCAATATTCACAATATATAACAACTACAAGAGACCAATATGGTCCAATAGCTCTTGTTCAAATCAATTAATCTACAATAAATTTATTTTTGAATGAATTTTTCTACACGGCAGAAAAATGAATATGTTTGTTGAGATAAGGCGAATACATTATAGATATTCCATGCAAGCAATAACCCCCCCTCTCGGAGAAAAGGATTTCCTGGGTTCGACCCTGATTTTATATCCCCCTCGAAATTTATTTCTGGGTTTGCCCCTGGACCAGTTGGTGAGGCGTACAGTCCCAACATTCAGCTTACTTGTTATTCAATAGTCTCACATTTCACTCTCTCTTGTTTAACAGGAAGACCCAAAAATAAGGGGGGGGGATCTTTAGTTCATTTGGGGGGATTGGCGTCATAGACGTTGGGGGAGATTGGCACCCCTGCATAACAGACATAATTCGCCAATCGTCATTTCCGTTTGAGTCTGCTACCAAACAGTGCAGTCTCTCAGTTGAAGCTCATCTCTCCTCAATATAGTAAAGAGACTTAATAAGCATAAAAATCAAATCATCATTAATTCGGGATGATGGGTTGGGAAGGATACATTATCCGAAAACCATTAATGGGTTCAAGCATAATGAATGGCCTGATGAGATGCTTATTGGCTGGTAAGCTTAATCAGGCTGAGTTTATTTTTTTTACAATATTCCATTACAACATGAGCTTGTTGCGAAAGTTTCGTTTTAGCCCGGTCAAATGGTACGTCCACACGGTCGTTTCAGGAAAGCGGTGCGAAAGTTTTTTCTCAACGGTTCTATATGTATTTCAGGGCGCTGAACCCGAATATAATATTTGTATACTCCTCAGGGGACGGCTTCACCCCCAAAAATCCAAAAAAACCCTAAAATTTTGTGACTTTTTTCAGTTTTTCTTTTTTTTAGTGAAAACTAGTCGGTTTATCGAAAAATTTGTTTATTCTAAATTCAAGACAACAAATTTAGCTACATAATAAGTGGTCACAATTGAAGTTTGGATCAATGACTGCCGAGCTATGAATCGTCGAAAAAGGGGTAGTTTTTGAGCTTTTATGGAAAAAGTAAAAACTGCTCACTTTAACTCGCTACAGCTTGAAAACCAGATGAGATATGTAGGAAATAGGGTGAAAGTACAATTCATTCTGAACAAGTTTCATCTTTTATTTTCAAAATTTACCTCTAGGGTGGGGGAGACAGTCGCAAAATAAAAATTCTCCGACATTCAACGAAAACGGCCTATTCTATGGTATCACCTTTTCAAGCCTATCTGAAGCAATATATCGACGTTTTTCGGCTATTATGTTTTGAAAATTACCTTTTTCCAGGGGCGAACCCAGGGTGGGATTAAGGGGATATATAACCCCCCTCCCAAGGGCTCATCTTACACTAGATAGAATGATCTTTGCAAGAGCTGCCAAACTCTTCACTAATAAGGCTTAGAACTTCTAAAAATATAGTTTTTGGGTTACTTTTTTGAAAAAATTCCCCCCTCACGGGGGAAATCCCTTTGGAGAACGGAATTGAATAAGTCTGATACTAAGCATCGCAAGCCCAAATATTCAATTTCTTGCCTAAACGAATGCAACAAGAATATGGCCGGGCGTATGCTGGGAAGCACTTGAAGCAGCCCACGCGAAATAGCCAATCACATCTCATATTGATGACAAGAAAAGAGCTATGATCGGCTAATTCGCGTGGAATACGCCAGGCCCATTCATCCCTAACTGAATATTTATAATTAAATTTTCATCTACAATAATTGATAAATTATTTTCTCATTATTACTTTCCTTTCGTAAAAAGCTATAACTTATCAAAGATACGATAATGTTTGTTGAAAAAAGGCAAATACACTACCATCTCCTACCCCTCTACTCTCACCACTCTCCAACATCCCTATTTACGTCTATCTATTCATGTACTGTATTATCGATTTATAACGTGAATTCCAATACTATTCAATAAAGGGATTACAGAATATTGAAAAGCATAGTTATTATTATATAATGGAATAATAGAAAAGTATAATATTCAGATAATCAAACTCATTACCAAAAGTTTAGTATTGAAAAGTAGGCTATGTTCTTGATAATCTCCATCATAAAACCATTTCACCAAGAAACTCCAATCAGATTCTTAGATTTGCTGTACAACCAGATTAAAGTAGGTACTGATGGAACAATAATGATGGATTGCGGAAATAAAGGAGTCAATTCTTGAATCTGTATTTTAGCTGAGCTTTTGTCACTTTTCTTCTCAAAATGTTTTATTGGTATAGACCCTGAACAACTCCAATTTTAGCGTGGGGACTTTTTTCAGCCTCGGGATGTTTCCTGTTGAAACGATTGCATTTTTTGGGTTGGTACATTGAATTCCTCTCATCATATGGAATGTGTTTTGCACTGGCGGCTCGTGCCCACGAAACAGGTGAAGTGCTGTACAGTAAAAGATACGGGAACTTCACCTGTTTCGTGGGTACGAGCCGCCAGTGGTGTTTAGTTCATCTAGTGTTTGTATATTGAAATCAGCATTATCGAAAACCATTTGATAAAAAGCTTTCTTGCTGACCTTCAAAGAAGAGCTTCTGTGTAAGATGTAATGAATCCCTCTATGAAAGAGTGTCTATTAGTCAACGAGAACCAAATTTTTATATATGAAACCAAGAAGAAAGGGGAATGGTGAAGGCCGCACAGCAGATATTATACTATGTGAAAATTAACTGACTAGTAAGCCCCATGGGCTAAAGAACTCGCGTGCGAACTTTTTAAGTTAACTTATGGCTTTGATAACTTGATGATGAAATTTTGCTGTCAAGTCCACTTGATCAAGTTTGTTGATGCGTCGGATGCCGCGAATAGGTAGAATATGAATAAAAATTCTTATCAATCCCTACCCAGGTAGCACATAAGCTTATTTCAAGCTTAAAATTTCGTGGATTTTGAATTGAAAGTTACAGTTTGATCAAATCAGCTTGATTCAAACTTGTAACAGGCTGTGAGTGATCAAGTTGTAAGTTTCAAACTTGTAAAAAAGCTGTAATTTTCAATCTTAAAATCAACCTTGAATGTTCCAGCTACAGTCCAGCTTATTTCAAGCTGTAAATTTAGTGGGTTTTGAATTGGAGTTCACAGTTTGATCGAACTAGCTTGGTTCAGGCTGTAAGTTTTAAACTTGTAACAAGCTAAATTTTTTAATCTTAAATAATCAGCATTGAATGATCCAGCTACAGTCCAGCTTGTTTCAAGCTGTCTTTCTGGAGACAAAATCCTTTGCACTATCACGTGACTAACATAAGTTCATTCAACTACCACGAGTAGCGCTGTGTCAATTTTCAACTTTAAATCATATGTTTACCAAATTCATTTGCATAATTTATTTTGATCGACCAACTTATGGATTTTCTATTACAAAAACTTTACATTATTTATAAACACGCAAAGGTAAGTGGAATACGTTCATTTGATTTCATTGTACATGGGATATAATTTTAGTATTGTCCAAAAGTAAATGAATTCCAAATTGGGATTTACATCTTGAATAACTTATCAACTTATACAAGTTAGATGTTAATCCTAAATTTTCTTTAGCCTATGCCTATCAATCCATCAGCTATAATGGCTACTATAATAGACCTAGTAAGTTTATTTTAATTTTGCTTCAAAAATTTCAAATATTGATAGATGACAAAGTTGAATACTAAATTATTTCTTCTTGTTCGGTTGTAGTTAGCCTATTTATATTTTGATTTCTATATACTTTGCTCGCTATATTCCTCTCCTCTTTCTTATTAAAAATTACTGCGATATTTGAAATGCATAATCATGTACTTTATTATGATTTGTAATTCTTGTTATTTTTTCTTTCAGGGCCGTTCGATTAGTGTAACAAGTAATCTTTGTTGACGTGGGGGATGCGGCGGTGCTTTATGATCGATAATACTATTCAAAGAAAAGAAATTAAATTTTGTCATAAATAATAAATACAGGAATACATCATGCAGCTTTCAAATAACTGTTATGTTTAACAATGTGAAATAGGCGGACTGACTGAACAATTCATTTTTGTTTGTCAGATTTGTGAGTGGATTTGTATTTTTCTTCCAATATATATCAACATTTTGTTCACTTTGTTCTCTTTTGTATTCTATTCCTTTTCCATAATTGTTCAATATTTTGTGTTTAATATAACAACAGCTTTTCTACAACTGGATAAATCAAGCTTGGATGATTAGACTTGATTCCAGCTTGAACTTTCAAGCTTTGTAAACAGCTTGAAACGTGGTAACTTCTAAACTTGAATTCAGCTGTATTACAGCTTAAAAACTGTAAATTTCAAGCTTGAATCCAGTTTGTTAAATTGAAAATTCCAGCAGGAATCCAGCTTTTTGTGCTATCTGGGTATATTTAAACAATACTGCATGTTCCTTCTATTATGTTTCAATCAGTATAGGTTCACAAAATTTCAAGATTGATAAATTAATCATTATTAAAGAATATTATTCTATTTTAGTGATCTATATTTATCAATCTGTTATTTCATAAAACTTCATAAAAAATTATATTCCCGTGGAATAAATTAGTTTTAATACAGCTAAGAAAAAAATTTTTTATTCAAGCTTAAGAGCTTAGAAGCTAAAACATTTCTATAATCAACTGATCATAACTATAAGAGGATATTTATTAATTTCTATAATCAGCTGATCATAGCTATAAGAGGATATTTTTTTGAAGTAACTGCGGCCAGCTGCTGTCGATCGCGGTTGTCAACAATAGCTGAATGCTCCATTGTTGAAGCATTCGTCTTCCTTGAACGAATCCAGTCGCGGCCGCATCAAGCAAAACGAATAAAATGTATGCTCTCAACCATTGTTGTACAGTCGCGACTGCCCGCCGCGGTACGTTCTATCAACTGAAACCTACATCAAGAGTGATACAGTAAATAATGGTGTTACACGAGATTACAGCAGACGCCAACGAAAAAGGCGATTGAAGAGCTGTTAGTGATAAGGACTGGCAATTGGTCTCTCGGTGAGGGTGATCTATCGGTGAACGTGATGTTAAGTCACGAACACTGTGGACTGCACTTGGATGGGTGACCGATTCTGGCCAAGTACACATTGGCGAGGTGGAACTACCCGTAAGGGTCTCCCCACCAATAAAAGCCATAAGAATATTTATTAGTGATAAGGAACTTTACCAGGAAAGACAGTCGGCAAGCAATCTGCAAGAACATATTATTGAGTCAATACAAGAGCAAGCGGAACTGAACCGTTTTGCTCATTTAGACAACTTACAGACTGTCCTGAGAGAGAGCTCAGTATTCGCCAACCGCAATTTCTGTTACATTGAAAACATCGTGTGATAATAACAATCAGATTTGTTTTTAAAATCTTGTTAGCTCTGAACAGATTCTTGCTTTTTGGATAATTATTGTATTTTTATTTTCAATTTTTGTCTTCTATCAGTTGCTTGCTAAATTTGAACCGGATAATTATGATTTTAAAAAATCCATAATCATGATTTCTCATCAAATTTTTTACTGTGACATTTTTTTGCTGCCCAAGAGCAAATAAAAGCCCTTCTTTACCAAAAAAAATACTCGAAAAATGTCTTGTGATAAAATAATTCAAATTAGCCGCCTCTTGTCAGCTGTTTAATTAAATGGACTCCTATCACATGTTTAAACTTCGAGATCAATATTCAACATATGACTTCAATTCAACATGAAAGTAATTTTCATTTGAGAACATTATTTTTATGATAGTTCTTTCAAATTTGCCGCTAATAAATCAGCTGTTTTATTAAAATCAGATGGATCCAAAAATTAATTTATTCAAATTCCATATGACATTTTTTTCCCCAGCCGTGATTATTGTGTTGAAATATACGGGAGTATATATAGATATATTGTTGCTGACAGTTTATCCTTTTTTCGCCTAAAAAAGGATGAAGGAGTCGGTCGATTTCATTGTCCAACGAACTTGACCTGTATAAAAGTATGAAGAATATATGTTCTGAATTTGAGGTTGATTAATTGAGGCGTTCGAAAGTTATTGTCGAACATACAAACAAACAAACGAACGAACAGACGGACAACGACTTTGGGCTTGAGTCAAAAGAAGGAACTCGCTTGCGCTCGTTCAATTAGCAACTGATTTTTTTTCTTCCATTCTTCCAGTTCCCCTCGTTTATTACTAAGTCCATGGAAATTTTGCTAATTCATGGAAATTTGGAGATTTGGAGATTCTCAGGAATAAGTTTTTCACTGTCCTCTAGGAAGGTTTCTGGGGGAGGATACTCACTTGAATTGTAAACTTGAGATCTTATATCTTCTACTATATTGCAGCAGCTGTTTTATCATACCAGACTTTGCCGATGATTTCATGTCCAGTAGCTTTGAAAAATATAATAATGTAGGGTTTACTGGTTGTGATAATTATGTTGTCCCCATATTTTTTAGGAAGGTGCTTTTGGACAGTTTTTGGATGTGTCACCCTCAATCTTCTCCAATAGTTCATCCATTATAAATTAACATTTCTCTTAGCCTAATTGTTTTCAAGATAATATTATAAACTGCTTCCATTGCTTCTTCACTTCCCGTGTAGAGATAGAGATAGATGTAGATGATAGAGATTTCTTATATACATAAATAATGAAACTGTGCATCTGCAGCTAGTAAGTCATTAACTGGTTCAACTTGTTGCACTATACTTTGTCCATATTCATCATTCCAAGCTTTTGCTAAATTGAGAACATTCTGATCAGTGCCTTGCAGAGACTTCTGATCAGTGGATCTATGTGTTTCCTTCTTTTCAAGAATACTTTTTTCAAGAATATAATACTTCCGGCAATTTTTATAAACAGAAATTTTTCAATCAATGTCTAAATTCGAAAACTTACCATCCTGCCTCCCCCTACTAGCTTCAATAAAAGTCTCAATAGCTCTCTCTCCAATAACATTAGTTTTATTCCCATCTTCAAAATGTTTTTCACAAATAATACACTTATTATTTGACATGATATAAGCAGGTAATACAAGAAACATCGAACGAAGATTTCTCAGTAGCTACGGTACTTATCGATCACAAGTGTTTTCTCCCGATATTACTGGAGACGACTGAAGTATCTCCTATTGAAATTACAGAAATAAGTGAAATATTGTGATAATCATAATAAGAAGCTTAGTTATTAAAGACTGAGGCGATCAACATCACTAAAGGGGATAGGATTGGGAGGCGAGTAAAAATTGATGTGCTACCAGGAGGCTCAAAGAGAAAGAGGATATTGAAATTGAGGTTGACATTTCACCAAGTTCTCAATCGGTGGAATGATTAATTATTCAATTTTATAATAATAGCTATGCTTTTTCAATATTCTGTAATCCCTTTATGAAATAGTATTGGAATTCACGTTATAAATCGATAATACAGTACATGAATAGACGTAAATACGGATGTTGGAGATTGGTGAGAGTAGAGGGGTAGGAGATGGTAGTTAACTACCAGACTCAATTATTATGGCAGAAACTATTCAATGAATGAAAAAAGTCATTTTCAAAACATAATAGCAGAAAAACGTCGATATATTGCTTCAGATAGGCTTGAAAAGGTGATACCATAGAATAGGCCGTTTTCGTTGAATGTCGGAGAATTTTTATTTTGCGACTGTCTCCCCCACCCTAGAGGTAAATTTTGAAAATAAAAGATGAAACTTGTTCAGAATGAATTGTACTTTCACCCTATATGTGAATTTTCTACATATCTCATCTGGTTTTCAAGTTGTAGCGAGTTAAAGTGAGCAGTTTTGACTTTTTCCATAAAAGCTCAAAAACTACCCCCTTTTCGACGATTCATAGCTCGGCAGTCATTGATCCCAACTTCGATTGTGACCACTCATTATGTAGCTAAATTTGTTGTTTTGATCTTAGAATAGAACACATTCTTCGATAAACCGACTAGTTTTCACTAAAAAAAAGAAAAACTGAAAAAAGTCACATTATTTTAGGGTTTTTTGGATTTTTGGGGGTGAAGCCGTCCCCTTAGGAGTATGCGAATATTATATTCGGATTCAGCGCCCTAAAATACATATAGAACCGTTGAGAAAAAAACTTTCGCACCGCTTTCCTGACAAAACTACCATTTGACTGGGCTATTTACTGAAGGGCTGAGGATAATGTTAGCCAGTTACTTATCTCATATAGCAAATCAGATGAAGATGAAAGAGCTGTTATAAGAAGTAGAAATCGTGTACTCTTATAAAGGCTATTTCTTGAGCCCTTTAGTTTTAGCTGATGAGAGGCGAAACTATTCCACTTTCGTGATAATGAACTAGATAAAGCTCGAAAATCTCAGAGGGGCAATGATTGTTCATTATTCAGAATAATCACCTTATAATATTTTTATTCTTGGAATAAATCCTATTCTCTGATATACAGTACTTGTAGTAATATTATCAAGCAAACAGCTTAAAAATTTAGAAGGGAAAGGTTATAAGGACAGTTAGTTATACAAGGTAATTGTACTCAGAACACAAAAATGTAGTACAAAACTCCTGTTCAAAAGCTGAGTTAGATGATGTAATCTAGAAAAGGTTAATTTTTTTGTGCAATTGGTTGAATTATGCATCAAGTTTTTCATTTACTCAATATTCTATGACTAAGGGAATCTATTCTACGGAAATAAATCAACATTTACGATAAATTAGTTACTCTTTATTTACAAACATACCGTGAAATGTAGTGAAAATTATAATTTCAACATCAATATAAACTTTGATCGAATAATAATCATTATATTGGTGGCTTTTCCATACATAGAGATTTTGTGAGTTTTATTTAAACCAACTATAACGATTACAATTTTATGTTATAAATTCACTCGGTCATTCAACATTCACTATCTAATTTTACAAAATATTTATCATAGTTATAGATATCATTTTTGGAAGATCGAAAATTGTTGATTATGGATAAAGCTGTATAGACAGCACATAATTGAAGAGGGAAAGATTGAGCAATGAGTATTTAGAAAAAATCAAAATAGTAGGTGTATGAATGTACAGTATTTATTTTCCATTCAGGAATTAGAGGAGCTTGTAAGACGTTTTCTTCACGCATCAGTGTTAACTAAAAGTGATCATTTTTGAGTAGCGAATTGGACTATTCTATCGTTTTTCCTTCACCAGGTCTTTTGTCAAGTTTTCCGGAACATGAAAAGTGAAAAGCAGGAGGCTATCGGAAACTTATATTCTCTCTCATTATTGTGTTCACTTGGCGGAAATCATATCTGGGCTACTCAAAATGGATTCATATTATTTCTAATACTATTCATGGAATGGATTTCAATATTATTATGTTATTGACTTGACCAAGTAGATGCAAGAATGCATCTGATTCAATATTATGGTCGGTTCGGTCCACACGTTGATAAATCGATTTATCATGGTTTGTTTGGATCTAACTCTTCACTCGAATGGGATTTTTAGTAGACATTTATCTACTCCCTACTCTATCAGGTTGACTTGACACATCCAGGCCGCCCTTATTTAGTGTTTCCATTACTGAAAATATTCAACTTTGGAGTATTCAAAACTATTTTTCCTTTCGAAACACATTTGCTCTATGGAATGTACTTCTAGTTTTTGGGAAGCTATTGGAGAACTTTCTTTACGTTTTGATCAGCTATACAATCTAGAATCTTTCTTTATCTTTGAGGAAGAAATAAAACGGAAGAGGAATGGGATACGCTATAATACTTTATTGCTCCCATCCGCTCTGTATCGAAATTCTTTACGTAGCTTACTTGGACCAATCCATTATCTCTTTTTTAAAGGTTTCCTCTCAGTTTCGAGCCTCAATTTTTCTTTTACCACAGACAAGAAGAAATAAGCTTTTCGCTTGGAACCGCTTTCAGCACAAGCACATGACTCCTAGATTGGATTACATATATTATTACCTGGATGAGAAATATTAATCGAACAGCGTGAAGAAAAATAGTTACACTAATAGTTCAAGCGTAAGTTTTCAAAATATATCAGGAATTTTATTTACAAGTAACAATGATAACATATCAATGATTTTCTATTTAATTCATAACAATGATATCGTTCGCGCACGCTGAGAAGAGACGTCGCCACAATGTGAAGTATTGTGTTGGTGTCTCTTCCCAACTCACGCGGGCTAGTTCACATGAGTTTCCGGATTAATTCGAGGAAAGTCATGCGTTGCTCTGTAGCAATTTCAATGTCCCTCACACGTATTTTTCAGGAATATTATAATAATATTAAACATTATTATTTACAAAATATATACAGATACACTCATCACAACCATTCAGATAAAATATATACATTTATTCACAATCAGAAACCAGTCACATATAGATCAAATAAGAAATTGATAATTAAATGCATTGAACCGCCAAAATACAACACTGTCGTCAATAATGCTGAATTGGGACTTTTAAGCAGGAAAAGTATGGAATTTGTAAGAAATTTTATTCTTATTTTAAAATTCACGTTTTTAAATCTGTTATTGATTGGGCAGATATTATTGAAGAAGTTTTAGAAATGACTGGACAATGAATATTGGTCTCTATATAATATAAAAAATTCTCCGACTAGTTAAATATAATAGCCTACTATTCATATCTTAAGAAAAAATGAAACATTCACTCACATCGGATTTGCATATCTAGATCACAGCCATTTAAAATACACCAAGAAAATCATTGCTTAGGCATTGGATATGTTTAGAGTAATAAGACTATAAAGCCTAGATTGGAGTCTTTAGTAGAGATTAATATTACTTGAATAATCTTACACCATTTATTTCTCTAAACAAAACGTACATCGATAATAGGTTGAATAATATAGAATTTAAATAATTTCGATCATTTTCCAAATTCATCAGTTTGTGAGTTTGAACATATCGTTTTCTTGTGCTATAATTTTTGTCCAATGTGCATCAGTTCGTCAACCAGTCAACTTAGGCTACTGCAAAGAGTCTATGAAAATAGGCCCATAATATACAGAACAACAAAGTGAATTTTTTTCAATTGCAATGACAATAAGATTGGAAGTAGAATTCGATGGAGAATTTTTATTATAGACTAACTGCAAAGTGGCAATTCGATGATCTATCTGTGAGTGTAGTCTGGCACCATACAAGTATGAGCAGGAATGCTAAGCACTGTAGTGGCGAAATCGAGTTTTGGCAACTGCTACTTCTACTGTGATCCGGGATGGTATTCGGTTCTGGTGGAGGAGACTTCACTTCAACTGTGGAAGGAATAAATTCATTTTCAAAAATATCCAAAACAAAACATCATGACCAAAATCATACCCATCATACCCAAACAAAGCATTACAGAACGAAAAATGTCAATAGATTCTGATGGATTCTTTTAAAGTCATCATCATTTTTCCATACCGGTACTTATTTAGATCCTATGTGAGAAAATTTGAAAAGATTTAATGCTTTTTAGCCATTTCTTAGTATCTGGTACATTGAACCACAGATCAATCACAGGGTGTATCCATGTTGGAGATGTAATTAGCGATCCAAGCTGTAATCCTAGTAAACAGGCTCATTATAAAGCACATCAATATTATCTACGTGTTGCTGAGATCAAAGCTGGGGTCACTCCGATTTGAAATCACCCGATTGATATGTGGTACTATGTAAATCAAGATTAAACTGAGGTAATAACATGCAAACCTGAATAATCATACGATACTATGCAGTTACTTCTGCCATGAGTAGATTAAGGTCTTATATAATATGGAATTGACGATATGGAATCAAGGATCAAAATATCATTGAGTATTTTCATCAGCTACCACATGAAACAAATGTGATCTTGGGTTTTCATTCGTTCATCTCTATTTGGATTTCTGCTCATTACCAATGTATTCATATTTCACATTTTTGCAGATCAGTTTTCTTCTCCAGAAATAGTCATAAATCACACAGGAAGACTTACCGTGGTTCACAAAAGTAAAACTTAGAAACAATTAATAAAAATGTTTTCCAACATTGTTTTAACATGATTCCTGGAACAAAAGTTTCAGAATATTCTTCGTGGACCTTTGTCATATGCTTTTCTAGTCTGATAGCAACCATGAAATTTTCAAAAACATAAAAAAACATCTGAAGGGAGACAGTAATGCCCGGTTTTTCCAAGCACACTCAAATTTGAGGGACCCTCAAGTTTACTACACTTTACTACATTTCCCATACTTATCATAGAAAATGTCAGCTGTTTATCAAAATTTGAGGGTCCCTGAACTTTGAGTGTGCTTGGAAAAACCGGGCATAAGAGTGTGTGTGAGAGATATTATTTTATTAATGCTAAGCTCTGTCGAGGTAATCGGAAAGCGTTCTGCTAGAATATATCGAGTCAAGAGCAACCTCATCTAAACAGTTTTGCTCCAGTAGACCGCTTCAGATTGTCCTAACGGAGCTGAGCATTATTGAAGTATATTCTCCAAGCGCCAGTTTCGTTTGTATATACTTCATTCCCATGTAAAGAAGGAAAAATCCAAATGAAGGAGGTAGTCTGCCCAAGCAAAGAAAACATTCTGACAAGATGGGAAAGACTCCAACTCGGTCAATATTGGTTCAAAAATTGTATATTTAGTCTCAAATTGTAGCAAATATTGTGATCTACAATTTGAGTTTAAATTCATAATTTTTGAACCAATATTGACCTAGTCAATTTCACATTTTGCCAAAATGTTTTCTTTTCTTGGACAGACTAGAGTCTACTCACTGGCTATACTCTGTGCACGATGATCGGCATACTCGGTGTGGGTGGCGTCGTGGCCGAGGAAGTTGGGGATTGTGGCCAGACAGGTGAGTTCCAGCTGGTCTCGATGATCCTCCTGGATTTGGAATCTCAGCTGCGTGGTCACTGTTGACGTGCGCTTCTGTTTGAACGATTTCAGTGCATCCTTCTCCACCTTTAATTCCATTTGGATATATTGATTTTCTTCTCTATTTTCAACATTACATGCAATACAATAGGATAGCTCTAGACAAGGGTGCGCTCATGTAGGAGCTGTGATAAGCGATCCCAGATGTGATTATGATCCAATGTCTTCAATATTGAACGTACGCTCTTCAATATTAAACTAGGATCACAGCTAATATCAATGTATTAAGTTCATTGTAGCATAAAAATGTATCAACATAACAACTCTATAGAGCGATCATTTTAAACTCCTATTAAAATATTTCCATATTATTCACTATTTGAAACACCTATTCTTATACCTAACTCACTAGAATACATCTTCATTTTTGAATTGACGTAATTTTGAACTCATTAAGTCATCAATGCGCATGGCAAAAGCCCTTTCTTTTATAACTCAGCATAGATTATTCGTTCTCTCAATCATTAATACAACATTAATATCTCAATATGCATGGGCGTATCCAGGCAGGGGCAGGGAGGGGGCGGCTGCCCCCCTAGAAGTTGAAAGATATTTTGTTATTAAAAAAATAAATCCACAGCTAAAGTGAATAAAATAAATATCATAAAATAAAATAATATATTATTATTATCAATTTATTAATTTAATAAATTTACAACTTAATTTCGAAGATTTCGTCATTGATTGAAGATTCGAAGTCATTGACACTGGGCTCTAAACTTCCATTTTAGTCTCCAATCGAATTCGGTATCAGATCATTGATAATTCCTCATCTTGACTCTCCAAAAATTCATTGGAAGTCAGATTTTCAAATGAAAATACTCTTGTCTCTTCACACTTTCTCTTCACACAAATCTCTGACACTTCTCCATCCTTTATAGTTTATAGGTTTTGCCAGTTTAACGGAAAGATTCGAATAAGTCACCAGTTCTTTGAGAAAATCAATTTTTATACACTTTTTCTCTAGTTACTCTGTTCGGGGACATACTCCTAATGTCCCATGAGCGTATATGAATGTCAGCTACAGTTAATCTTTTTTGCAATTTTCAACTAAATTATGAAGATTTTGAAATCAGAGACTTACAGAAGTTATCTTCCATCTGAATATCCAATTCACAAATTGAATACTGTACAGTATAGAATTTAAATGATAATTCCTTATTATGACTCTCTTAATCAGTCATTGGAAGTCATATTTTCAAATGAGAATACTCTTGCTTTCTCATTTTATTTTCTCCATCCTTTAAATGAAGAGTAACTCCAGAGAATTAAAAAAAACATTCTTCCATATGAAGTTTAATGAGCTAGAATCCATGATTGTGAGATTGGAGCTGTGTATAATGTATTTGAAAATAGGTATATGAGTTGAAGGAAATGGAAGTACTTACACTTTTGGAAAAGGCTAATACTATTTCCAATTACTCTAGGTATGGTATAGTGTTTGGAGGCATTCTAAGGCAAAGGCATTCCAAGTGTTTTCCCATCACAGCAACTGTTAAGAAATCTTTTAGTACCCTTCATTGGGTAAAGACATGGCTCAAGAGCTGAATGGTAGAGGAAAGATTGACGGGGTTGTGCTTAATGAGTACCAATCGTAAATTTTTGATGGAAAACAAGGACCAGATTGAAAAGAGAGTATCAAATGAGTTCTCAGCAAATCCATCAATACAAGAATAATTGTATTTTAACCATATCTATTTAATTTTACCTTGATTGATCTATGAATTTACTGTGGATTTTTTAATTGCTGGAAATGTTTTCATAACTTTCTTTCGAATCTGGGGTCTTCTGCATTCTACATTTTCCAATAATCTCATACATAGCTGAATAGCCATTCTATAAGCTATGTGATATAGTCCAGTAATAAAATGTTCATAAATTATTTGTGTACTAGTTTGTAAGCTATTCACATCCACCCATCAAAATAAAAAATATATAGAGTTGAAATTATATACCCAGCAAATAATTTTAGCAAATTGTTCTGATCGTATAATAATTGAGAAATTGTTATTATTTTCTATTTTCATGATAAAATGCGGGGCTTAATTTGTGACGGTACGCACCAGTACGCTATACAGGTTCCTCTGAGTAATCGCTACTCCTGTAGTGAATCATTTAATTTTTTTATTTAAAAATATGGAAGAATGATTGTAATTATACTCAACTAAAAGCTTAAAAATAACTCTAAAAATGAGTTTTGAGAAGTCGAATTTTCGTATTTTTCCGGGGGATAACCCCCGGACCCCCCTCACCAATTCTCTGCCTCTGTACCAGAACTTTTAATTTTACAAATTAAGCACTGATAAATTAAGCACTGAGTAAATATTTAAAATATATATTGTAACTGAACAATTTTATGGCTGACAACCCCCCCCCTCACTAGAGAGAGAGGAAAAGGGGCAACTTTCTTATATTCTGCAGAAAAAGAACTTGCTTGCCCCCCCTAGAAAAAATCCTGGTTACGCCCTTGTCAATATGTATTGTTTCAATAAATTAAAAACACAATGTATGAGTACTACCGGACGATAAAGCGATATGATGAAACATTTACTGCTTCCATACAAAGTATAACAATAATCAAATTCCATAGAATAACATGATAATAATTTTCAAATAATGGGATGAAGTAAAAAAGTTTCACTTAGTAATGCTTATGAAAAAAAAATTGAAATTGAAATAACATGTGACGTACACACTAGGATTGTAATTGAAAAACAATAGAAAGAGTAGTTTTCTAACACGTTTAGAACCTCCACGTGATTAAAAAAATTGTGAATTAATTAATGTTTTTGAGTGATGAAAACATGAGGGAAGGTGGAGAGTTGCATATTGAATTTTATGCTCGATTAATATCCTTTGTGCAGAATATCCAGTATGGTTTTAGAGGTGGGTGTGCTTTTGTGTGTTTATTCATGAAAAGCTGTCGAGTGAATGTTTAGATAATGTATGAGGGTGATACTGGAGGCGTTTATCTCATTGAAAATTATCAGTTTGTGGGTGCTTGTGGGTGTGGGAGTGACACACCGTGCAGACTTTATGAAACCGACAGAGTATGATATCGAATTCTGAGATAGAACGCAATTTTGAAATTCACATCTCTGTAGTTTTTTCATGTGTGCATTTATTATCTGAACCACCCACTATCAATGGGAATATAGTTTTATCTTGACCACTAGCAAGCGATTATTCTAATTGAACATCCAAATACCAATTACATCGCTCGTTGAGGAATATTTTTTGCTACCAATCACTTTGCCTTGCGTTTACCAGTCATCGATAATATATTTTATAATTGATACATTTTTAGTAGTGACAATTTCCAGTAATTTCAATGGGAAAGCTTATACTTAGTGCCGAAAATGTCAACAAGATTTTATGGAAGGATAGCTGAAAAATGGATCGATACTGAGTGCTTTATGATGAAATGGATCTCTCTCGAATGTATGTGTAGGATATGCTAAGCAGTCTCTGCTTTGTAGTGTAGCTAGAAGCCGGTGAATAAAATCCAACACGGATTTTAGAGAGGTGAAACTCAATCGGGTTGTTCGTTGTTACTGGCTGAAAGCATCCTTATTGATTCACTCTTGCAGGATTTTCAGTCCATGGTAGATCCATGTTGAACTCTATTGATACTTGTATTGAATAATGGAGTGGGCTGAGGAGAAATGAAACTGTTAAATGCCTCATACTACTTTATAATAAAGTAGATCCATGTGGAGCATAAGTGGATCGATAATATTATATCTTGTTTCACATATTCGACATAAACTTGTAGTTCAATTCGAATTATATATTCTATTCTATAGTTCAATTCGAATCTGATATGCAATACAATCGAAAATGGTTTGATAAGTGAATGAACAGCTACAAAATATCTAACAAAGAGTCAAAGGAAATTTGATGTTTGAATAAGAAAGATCAAAATGAGAAATGAGGAATAGTTTGTTGAGATCCACGTTATGTCCAAGCAATTACATAATATTGTAATAATCGATTCAAAATATAAAATTGATTGAAACATTTTTCTCAACAATTATTTCTCTCGACCTCTCGTCAAAATCCCGAATGAATAATACAAATGAATCTCGTCGAATAAATTATACAAAATAAGTTTAAGAATGGCTAACTTTGAGTTGAAAATAGCGGAGCATAGCCTACTGAAAATACAATGATACTATGATTAGATGATACCGTTCACTCATACTTCCACACCTAGCCAATTGAGAAGCCAGCCAACTGGAGTCCATTATTCTAGAATTTCAGGTTTTGATTAAGATTCCATTTGCTCACCTGTTTGCCGTTTAGTAGCCAGGTGACGTGAGGTGTGGGATTGGCAGGAGCCGAAGTACAGTTCACCTCGATCCAGTCTCCAACTGAGTAGGTCGGCTTTCTGAACGATATCCTAGGATCTTCCATCTGATTCTCTGTGGAGAGAAGCAATACAATCCGTCAATAAAGCAATATAGTCCGTTATAAAAAATATGCGAATACAAACTATATTTTATAGAAGGAAAAAACAGAGAAATAAACATACTGAATCTTTAGGAATTCTCATTCACTGTAATTTTGACTTTGTACAATGACGCAGTCAAAATCTTCCATCTTCTCTACCAAAATGGTAAGATTAATCTACCAAAAATGCAATTATGATTGAGAAGAGAGGTGAATAAATTCCTCATAGACTCTCACATTCAGTCTTAATCTCTTTGCGTTGGAGATTCACCTCCTGCTAACAATGATATCAACGCCATTTATGGGGAAGTCAAGAAAGATTGGTGAAATAGATTAGGGGTGAGGCACTTCGAGTATGGTTCATAATAGAGTAGGGCTGTGAGAATGGAGAGAGAAAGAAGGATAAGAATAAGATGAAGAGATTGAGTAAGAAGAGAGAGAAAAAGAAATGGGAGTCAAAAAAGAAGGGTGAGATAAAGTATGAAGTATGGTTTATAATAGTGTATGACGAGTGGGGGAACAAAGATATGTGGTAGAACTAATAATAATGAAAATGAATGAGAAATAAAACGATGGAAAGGTATGGAAATTGAAAAATGTAAAGGTAACGAAGGGAGAGATAAAATATGAGATACAGTATAATGAAGTACCTACGATGAGTTTCATGGCAGAAGATGAGGAATAAGGAGAGGATGGTGGAGAAAGAGTGAAGAATATAAGAATGGAAGGAGATGGGAAAAAATAAAGCAGAAGAAGGAGGAGGAGGAGGAGCAGGAGGAGGAGGAGGAGGAGGAGGAGGAGGAGAAGGAGGAGAAACAGCAGGAGGAGGAGGAGGAGGAGGAGGAGCAAGAGGAGAAAAAGGAGGAAGGGAAGGAGAAGTAGGAGGAAAATGGAAATCAAGTTTTTCATCTTAGTGTACGATAACCATGGAATGAAAGAAGAAACGAAAAAATCAAAGAAGGGAGGGAAGAAAAGAGGAAATGAAATGTAGAAAAATTATGAGAGAAGAAGAAGAAGAACAACAACAACAACAGATTGGAAGAAAGAAACTCAAGAGATGTGCTACATCACCAGAGAATTTCAAGCATCAGAGTGTTGGTTTGTGCTTGCTTCTTCAGTTGCTTGTTCTTTAGGGCTGGTAACACCAGTGTAAATACTACACGTCCCGCATATAAATCTTGGAGAAATGCAATAAGGGTGAATGCAGCAGCAGGACATGGACGTGAGAAATGGAATCACCTAGTTGCTTCATCTACGAATAGAATTCCTCAACTATGACGTGTTCGCACAGTGGTATATAGTTTTAGAGAGCACTAGAATCTGGAATGTTTATTACTCTATCGATTCAACATTCGACTTGAGACGAACCCGTAAGATAGGGAATACAATAAATTTTGTGCCGGAAGTTACACCAGAGTATAGTTTCCTTAATTCCAGAGAGAATAGAAGTATAGTCAAACTCTACTGTATACTCTCTGGATAATTCACTATAAAGGAATCCCGGTTACAAAATCCTTGACATTTTTTCATATAGGGTATGGAATAGAATTCACAATATTTGTTCCAATATACATTAAATAATAATATATTCAACTGGTATAAGAAAGAGAAATGCACTGTTGATGCTTCTAAGAGATGCACTGTGAATGCACTCTAAGAGAATGCTTCTACAAGTTCTACTTTTCATGGTAATTCAAATAAAACTGTGAGGATGCTAGAAGCATAAAGTTTTTCATGATAGTCACAATCACCTCAAAAGCGGTCTAATAAATTTCCAAACTACTCTTTGATCAATATTCTACGTAGTTTGGAATATTGAGGTGCCTGAATCTCTTTAAAACCTTTGTTGTGTGACTACTAAAACAGAACAAGAACTGTGAATTGGATTCTATTGGTGTGCAATACAAGCTTTACCGGTTTACTTTGGAGTAAATTCAATTTGGAATCTCAAAATACTTAAAAAATACGATTCTCAAAATCTCAAAATACAAAAATCTTAAAAAATACGATTCGAACAAGAAATCAATTTTATAAATAAAAGCAGACGACAACAGGATAAATGAACTAAGAAAACTTTACAACTAAGTACTAAAACGCTAGTCTAATGACTATAAAAAGTGAAAAAACTAACGGACTACTGTCATCTCTCGCTCTTCGGAAGGCTTTGTGTAGATGGGCGTCTCAGTTGTCACCTCGCAAGAGTACGCACCCGACGCGTCAAAATCCAAATTGCGCAGAGACAGTTGACGCTCGTTGCTTGTCGTCCACTGAAACAAAATACGAGACGATTCAATCAGAGTTAGTCGGTTTTCTATCGTTCTACAGATTAAGGTTAACGTTAACCAATGTACCATTTAGAAAAACTTACAATTTTGAAAAGTTGTTTCAAGCTATGGAATCTGTGTTCAATATTCTCTCAGTTATAGATTAGATTAGATCAGTTAATCTATAGATTAGATTCACAATGTTACACATTGATTAATATTATTCCATCTGCTAATATATCAAATAATAAAACAATCGAATTTTGTATCATTATTGAGACAATTAATGTTTCTTCTCTATTCTTTCAAATAATTTGACTTGTATCAACTTGTATGGCTTATCTTGTATGGCTTGTACTCGTATACCTTCTCAGATGCTTTGCAATTTTTTTAAAGCTACACAGCTACAAAGCTAAAGCTGTTCGGGCTGTAACATGTACCTACTATTTAGATAAATCAGGATTCAATTGCAAGTTTCATCAACTTGATACAGTATCAGCCAAAATAAACATTACTGAAATTATAGTACTTAAACAATAGTACATAAACAGTTTCAGTACTGTTTATTTTGGCTGATATTGTATTATTAGTGATCATTATTTTGTTTTTATTGTGTTGAAATGTCATGAAGCATATGAAGAGTTTCTTATTAATTGATTCAAGAAAATAATAAACGTTGAATTCATATACTAGTCAACTGCATGAATGAAAAAGCAACAGAGTTTGTATACGCATTGATTCACGAGCAACAAGTCGTTGACATTATTATTTAGGCGGAAAGTGAGAAAGCATTGTGTAGGCCTGATAAGAAGTGGGTTGCAAAACCAGGCCAACAATAAACCAAGAGGGTTGAATAGGTGCACGAGTTGTACGGGGGAAGCCTTTCAAAAGCCTCGGGAAGGAAACACGAGCGGGTGGGAGGGGATCAGAGGAAATGAATTGTACGAAGAAAGCTATGAAGCTGTGGAAGAGAAAAGAAAACTTGGGAAATGGGTGACACATCATACTGTCAAAAGGTGGGTAGCATCGAGCGAGAGAGAAGTAGAAAGTAACAAATTGATCTTTATGGTCTGTCTGGTTGATATAGGTGGAAACCGAGTTACGGTAAATACAATTTAGTGGTGATGATAAAATTTTCTATGGACTAGAGAAATAAGATAGGAGATCAGTATCAGTGATTAAATCAGATGACTGGATCAATAGTTCAGTAACTATTGTTCTATAGGTCTTTTATGAAGTTTTATAGGTGGTATATTGTCTCCTGTTGCGTATTCGTATTTACACGTTAAAGCTGTTATATTGTTACATCACTGAGCTCCCTTTGCATTCTCCTTCGATATTGTATTTGCATGAATGTCTTCAATTTTCTCATTGATACTGTAATGGAATAGAACCCGGATTCAATTAGTGATTCAGAATAGCTTTCTCCTTCTTTAGAAGTCCCACTGCAATTGAATATTTGTCATTATTTTCATCACACGCTTTCCGTTCAGTCTTATTAGTTAGTGGATTGTTCGAATATATCACATTAATGAATAATCATTGATACTCTTGTCAAACTAGATTCATTATTTTTGTGATTTCTCTGATCAACCCATAAGCTGTCCAGTTCCCATTCAGTAAAATAATGAGCTTTCAAAAAGTTCACATTGAAATTATTACAGTAAATCAACAAGCGTTGCTCTTAATAGCTTTTTTTTGTAATAGAATTTTTGAAGAAATAAGAGAAGAAGGAGACAATATAAGATAATAATATGTAGGAAAAGATTAAATGTGAAAAGTATTAGTGTAGTGTAGGATATTAAATCTCTTCTATATACTCGTATATTAAAGTTTATTTCCTACTCTTTCCTAAATTTCTTTTCCCAAATTATTTGCTGAATCGCTCACTTTAAATTGTAAGGGAATATGAAAATAATAAATTGGAAAAAGAGGGCATTTTCTGCAAAGAAAGGGTGAACTAGAACCCGTGCTGCGCCCAGCGGGTCGGCCAAGCAAACAATATCCGACGATGAATTTAATGGCCCAACACATGCAACACTTTTATGTGCAAATGCACTACATCTTATCATAAACTGCCACAAATAATAGGGGATTATAGCAGACATGTTCAACATACATTCTCATTATATTCTTATCTTACACGTGACCACTCAGCTAGAATGGAAATAAAATTAAAAATATGATTAATAATTCTATCAAAAGTTGGGAGGTGGATGATCGGCTAATTTTCATTTGAGTTGATCCATACAACTAAGTGTTTCTATTAATTTACACCTACTACTGGTCCTGGTCTTGGTTTTTGTCGCAACAAAAGTGCGTTCACTATCAGATACGCACTGTTCTGTTGTAGCTCAGCACAGAAAAAAGAAAAATTATTTCAAAAGGTAGCCAAGTTATCATTGGTACTCTACAAATACACTCATGGAATCAAAAGCTGCCTCATTGAAGATATATGACGAATTGTTGATGCTCACAAAACGTGTTTGAGCTTTTGGGGAAATGTCTTTGGTTGAAAAAGAGAGCTCCACATATTTTCACAATTTATCTCAGAGGAGTTGGCATTAAAATAGATCAGAGTGGTGGAAAATGAAAGATCCGTGATTTCTGAGAAAACCTTTCAACATGTGGTTCCACTGGGAAACCCCCTAATGAGCCATCAAATTATTTCTAAGAACTTTATTTTTAGAAAATTTCTTATTTTCACTCAAGCTTGAATTGAGAATTTTCAGCACACACAGTTCATCCCTGTATGTTATTTATCATATCTGAATTGTGTAATGAGAAACAATAAATAGTGCTGGATGCGATGATAAAATTTATTTTAGAAGTATATTTAAGTATTATAAAATTTATAATTAAGTATTCAATCTATAAAAAAGTATTTTATGTTTTCTGATACCATTAATGTGTGTCCCAAAGTCCCAAGTGGCACCTTGGAAGTACATTGCAATAACTGCAATTTGCATCACCTACAACAGTAGGCTACTATCGTTCTCATTATCATTCCAATTTCTATCTGGGTGAAGCATGTCTTCACCATAGTATAGAAACACTATCGCTTTCTCGAGACATCTTGATAGTGAATTAAAATCTGCACCATCGTTATCTCAGGTGACTTCTCAAAGGTAAAATGCAATCTGCACTATTGTTTTATCGAGTGGCAACTCGATAGTGAATGAAAAACTGCACTATCACTTTCTCGAGTAACTTTTCGATAGTGGATTGAAATCTGCACTATCCCTTTCTCGGATGACATATCGATAGTGAAGAGGAATACAATTTTCACTTTCTCAATTGTACAATCGATCACCCTCGATAGTGGATGGAAATTCTGACAAAGACAGCGGGCGGTCAATTGTTTCTTCACGCAACTCTTTTCACCGGCAATATACGAGAACAATGACTTGGGTCATTTGTCAGAGTTACTGCCATTGCTACAATTGAATGACACGTTCCACTTATACAGTCGCTATCTATCGCTCGCTTGGGCATTGAAGATCGAGAAATAGAGTGGAAAAGAGTGAGTGAGAAAAAGAGATGAGAAAGAGTGAATAAGATGAAGAGAATGGAAGAGAGTGAGAGAGTGAAAAAGAAAGAATGACTGAGAGGGAGTGAGAAAGATATAATGTATAGAAAGAGTGCTAGGAATAGTAAAGTATATTATAAGTATAATATTATGAGAGAGGGTGAGAGAAGAGTGAAACAAAAGTGAGAAAGAGGAAGAAAAAGTAGAGAGAGGGGGTGTGTGCGAGAGAGAGAGAGAGAGAAAGGGAGAGAGATAGAAAAGGAGTAAAAAACGAAAGAAAAGGAGAAGAGAGAGAATATGTGAGAGAGGGGAGTGAAAAAGAAGGAAAATTATCAGATTAGATCAGATTATTCACTTTAATCGAGTAGACTACAGCATTTATAATCTTAAATCCTAGATAGCAGTTCAAAATGGAATTAATTACACGATTGAAGTGAACAAATCAAAATATATGAATAATGAACTTGTTGAATTACAATGGTATAGGATACGATACTCTTGTAATAATATGATTGTGATGTATCTACATGAAATGCCGGAGTTTGGACATAGATGTCCTAGATGTTCTTGAAGAGGGGTACTCAGGGATATTCCATTAATACTTAACCGTGAAGGACAGAGATAATGTGTGAGAGAGAGTGAAGAACAAAGTAAAGGGAGAGAGTGTGTGAGAAAGAGAGTGATAGAAATAAAGGAAGAGTAAGGTAGAAGGTAGGGCGAATAAGAAAGGGTGGAAAAAGAGAAAGAGAGAAAGAGCGAGAGGAAATTGTGGAAGATAGAATGAAAAGGGTTGATAGAGATAAGAGCAAGGCAACTGTTTTGGAGAAATCAATCGAATTAATGTCTGTCCCTGATGGAGTGAGTTGGAGTTGGAGCAGCATGCGTTCATCCGTCACTGGTAAACAATCGCACGCTCGCAATTGTACGATTTAATCCGATAGAGTTCATTTGGGAGGCTACTTTGTGCTCTAAATCACTGCCATTGTAAGTGCATGCCGTCAAAACACTACTTTGAACATTCCTTTCCTGATTTCAGAATTCAATCGAATGTTTCATGTTTCCAGACTAGTTTTCCGTTTCAAAGTTCAATGCTACAATTTCTGGTAAAATATTAGTTTCTTCAATATAATCGGGTATAAGGTTGTTTTTTTATACTCGGGCGTATAATTTGTTTTTTGAACTTATATAGCTGAATTCCTTTTATGTGATTTGTTCCCAACTAGAATTTGGTGGAGTCTATCTACCACTTCTAGTGATGAAACTGTTTAAAACACTGTAGATTACTGTTAATGTAGAAGATTATTAATATCTTGTTTATTTGAAAACTTGAAAATAAATAAAAAATCAATAAATATAAATAAATCACTGAATTCAGAATCAAAGTGGAGTCGAAAGATCAATGCTGCTCACTGATCTATAAACACAAATAATAGCCTATCCTAAATGACGACGGTAATACTATTAAGGTAAATTCGAATGCTGATAACACCTCACCAGCTCTTTGATATTCTGCTATTTTACGCATCTACCTCTTTATCTGAACATTACAGAAACTTCGACAAAGCTCGTTCAAGTTGTCAATAATTCCCATTGTTTCAATATGTACTTTTTACTTTTCAGCCCACTGATTGCTATGTCAAGATACGCAAAACAATTTCAAAATTGTAATTCACCTATTGTTGTTTTGAGTTCAACAATACGCCTTTAGTGTAATGGAGAGATTTTTCATGTATATGTGATTCCCTTTGACTTTGTATCAGAAGCTTTATACTCTTGTCATTTGCAGAACATTAGAGTTTGGAGCTGGTAGGAAGATAATCAAACAACATTTTTACAGTCAAGAACCGAATCATGTTTTGATTTCTGTAAGTCATTCATAAAAAAATTTGAACATGATAAAATTATTCTCATCCAGGTTCATGTAGTTTTGGGGCAGGATGAAAAATTAGTTACAAATTAGAATTTATAAATTTTTAAATATCGGTAAAAAGAGCCTCAAGCAATCGCTAAACAGGAAGTAATGACGGCTGTTAACAAGCTAGAATATTATTTGGAGAAAGAAAAATGGAAGCATTAAACGTTTGAACAAGCTTCGACATTTTTTGAAGAAATAATGTTTCATAATCTATTCCGACAAGGTAATGAAAAATATCACCAGAGGTAGGGAATTTTATTGAGAACAAAAGAAATGCATCCAATTCCATTAATTACTCGGGACTAATCTTTTTTCAAATTTCCCGACAATATCCGATTATTATTTTTTAAACCTTGTAAAATAGAACTTGAATTAATCCGCTTCATTTTTATAATTTGAGGGGAATACAGAAACGATTGAGAAAGGAGTATGAATACTGGAGGAGAATATTATCGTGGATTTGTAGTGAGAGAAAGAATGAGCGCGATAAACCAGTTAGGGCTGCTTATCTGCACGAGAACTCCTATTTTCCTGTATTTTTTCCCTTTTCCACTCTTTTTACATTCTCTTTTTCTCTATCTATCACACACTTTTTCACTCTCTCTCTCTCTCTCTCTCTCTTCCTCTCTCTCACTCCATCAGCAGCGCCACAAGAATGAACCTTCATTTTAATTATCACACCGTAGAGGAAAATAAGAAGAGCGAAAAAAGGTTGGTTGCATTAGTGCCCGGTTTATTATTCCTTAACGACTATTCGCCGCCTTTTTTCGCTGTTAGCCTTATCACAGTCATCCCTTATCAGAATCATTCACAACAAAGAATAACCCCAGAAAATAATAGACTACATTCACATCCAGTGTTGATGTTGGCTCACTCTGTATCATGGCTGGAAGGTTCACAACACCCATATTTTCAGGAAGAAGATAAACTAATGTAATCAAAATGATAATTCGGTTGTGTTATGCAAGACTGATTTCCCTATCTGGAAGGAAGTTGAATTTCGTTTTCATTTTTTGCAACAAAAATTGTGTTGGAAATACCAAGTTCTATGCCAGTTCTTTCTTGCCAAAGTGTGTTTGTCATTGGATTAATGAATAAAAAAGTAAATAAATATTTTTGATACGCATTTCCCAAAAGAGTTTACATTCTTGTGAAATCCTCACCAAAGCATTCATATAATCATAACATTATAACTTTATAACATTATATCAAAGTACCCTTTTTTTAAATAGTTTTATTTTACACTACATGTTTTGGCGATATAGCCATTTTCAAGAGTATATAACAGTAAACAACATTAATCTATTGTATTTATACTCTATTCTAATTATACATATGAGTTTGGTTTTAGCATAAATTTCGTAAATTTACACTAAATTTTGTAAATGTACACTAAATAACAGTAAAAATAATAATATCCGATTAAAACAATTACGCTATAATTTATGGGTCATAAATAATTTTGAAGTATTAGCACTGTCCTCACATCAAGCTTGCCACGTCACAAGCAAACATTTGGAACGAATGTAATGGTACAAAGTGAGGTACATGGAATGGGAGGACTCAGCAAATGGACAGACCGATCTGCAGAATGCCAGTATTTGATGCTCTCAGTCATTACAATGATTTATCTACCCCTAGCATTCTCAAATTCAATTTTTTGACTTGATCGATTTCATCTCATTATCCATTCATACTTACTTCTCATCAATTTGGAACAAAAACGTAAGTTACACTTCATAATACAAAGGAGCTTGTATTAACTAACGAAAATAGACTATGAAAGTAAACTAAATTGACTATGAAAATGGAAAAAATAAGAAGATGGTGTAAAAGTCAGGCTGATGAAAAATTGCAATCAAAATTTCGTGACGTTGAGTATGTAAATATATGTTAAGAGAGGGAAAAAGAGTTGGAAGAAGAAAATAAAAACGAAATTAGGAAAAACTTTCTTCTCACAAACTGAGAAATAAGTGAATACACAAGAAAGAGGAATATTTAGAAAGAGGAAAGGGAATATACTAAAGAGTATAATTACAGTAAATAGATACAAATAGTTACAAATTTCCTTTGCGAGAGGTAGAGAGACGACGAATTGGGAAATGGGAAACATGAAAGGAAATTAATGAATGATACATCCGTCTCCATCGGAAAAAAGTGAAGACGAAAATGAAGATCGTGAACGTAAAGGAGAAGAGCAAACAAGAACAAGAGAAATAATAAAATGAGACGAAAAAGAATATGGAAAAGAAGAGAAAATAAAAAGAATAAGAAGTGATGATTAACAAGGAGGCGGTGGAAAAGAGTGTTCAGAATAATATTGATGCTCTCCCAGTGGAGCAGCGCCCTCCATTGATGTATTAGCGCATAGAAAGAAGTCATACAGAGAGAAACAACTAGCCTACTGCTAACTGCAAACAGCAGCAGAAGCAAACAGAGACAGCTCATTATTTTCGCGCCTTCTTTGTTGGCGGCAATGCTTTTCACTAGCAGCTAGCTCTTTATTTGCAAGCAAAACTCTCTACCACCCTTCCCCCGCACACTCCCTTCTGGCTCATTTGTCAAGTGCCCGGTGCTCTATCATTCCTCGGTGCAGGCTGCTCTAATAAATAGACATGGAAAAAGTGTTCCTTGATTTCAGCTGCTTCATTTTTTGTAATGTGCTGTTTGTCATCGATTTTAACGAGAATTTGTTTTTAGTGCATTTCATTCGAAAAAATGTAGGCTACTATTGGTCTTGCCCTGACAATCGAAAATTCATGAACTAAAAATCCACTGAACCGAATGCGTTCAAATTTGGCAGGCATGTTCAGTTGGACGTTTAGACGCGCGCTAAGAACGGATTTTAGAAACTTTCCAAGGATACGCAAAATATTAAAGTTTTTCTATAGTTTTTAAGCGTTTTCTCAATTTTTTCGAGAACCAATCGGTAGAGAATGTTGATATTTGGTAGGCAGGTTCAGATAAGGTCTAGAAATCTTGTGTTAAAATATTTTTGAATTCCGTTCAAGATTACGCCACTTATCAGTATTTTTTAAATTGTAGATGTATTGCTGGTTGCATATCTTCCGCCTTCATACAACCAATTCTTACTGTAAATTCAATGGTTCAGCGAGATTATAGATAAACTAATTTTGAAAGATATTGAATCAAGTTTCAAAAAATGTCCGATATACTTCCTAAGGTTACGCTCAATATTAGCGTTTTACTAATTTTTCGGAGCTTTTCTTGGATTTTTCGAGAATAAATGCGTAGAAAATGTTGAAATTTGATAAACAGGTCCAGATTAGGTCTAGAAATGCTGTGTTCAATGAATTTTGAATACCTTCTGAGCCGAATTTGCAGGCGAGCGAAGCGAGCCTGTTTGTCTCAGCTCACACTTACAGAGGTTATACAGGCGAGCGAAGCGAGCCTGTTTGACTTCCTTGACACTGCTGATACTGTCGGGGGTCCAGGGGGTGGAGCCCCCTGGCTAGGCGGAGAAGGCGAGCGAAGCGAGCCTGCCGGCTAGTATTTATATATGTACAGATTCTTGTTAACACGATAACTCCCGAAGGGCTTGTCGGAGAGCGACCAAATTTTGCACAAAAATCATTAGTGCTAATATCTCGGTCAAGTTCGTTAACCAGCCAAATTGGTCCAAGGAAAAGGGGTGAAATTAGGGGATAAAAATTTAGAAAAATCACTACAAATTAACCAATAACTTGATCGTTTTGAAAATTGGTGTGTATAATACCCTTATTATGCCCTACAATTAGAGCTATCAACAAAAAAAATCCAATCAAAAATGGCGGAGAAAATAACAAATAATATGCCGAAAATTGTGTTTTTTATGGGTTTTTCGAAAACGGCACCTTTGAATTTATACCCTGAATAGCTCATTAAAAGTCATATGATTCGAGCCATTCTACAATTTGAAATGCACTCTTTCCGACTGCCAGCTGCCGGAGCGAATTTTTTTTCGCTTTTTATCAATTGAATCTTTTCCTGTTTTTATCAATTGGAATTTGGCTCAAGAATATATCGAGCTGCTCAGCAGGCTCACTTCGCTTGACTTGTCCAGCTAGTCTTTGCCCCTTTTTGGACTCCCAACGATATCAGCAAATAAAATGAGACAACCCGGATCGCTTCGATCGTCTTCCAGCACCATTCCAACATATTTTATCATATCACTCAAGTCTCAACCTGCAGCCTAAAACAGTGGATATGAAGGGGAAAATTGATTTGAAAATTAAATTCTTCCAATTAAAAATAATAATCATTCATCATCAATAGTTATAGGCAGGAATAGTAAACACAATTCAAACAGATTTGATTTGTTCATCATATCACTCAACCTGTCCTGTAGCCTATAACAGTGGATATAAAAGGAGAAAAATTTGTTTGCGATTAATTCCTCCCAATTAAAAATAATAATAATTCATCAATGGTTATTTTATAGACAGAAACAGTGAATCAGGACAGTGGGATTAAAAGTCAATTGAGACCAGTTTCCACTTAACATCCAATCACCATCATCAATATTTTAATAACTTTCTTTTTAGACATTACTTTCCTGTTTTATAGTGGAAGTTGATGAAGAATTATGTTTAATACTAACTTTAAATCTCCAATATTTCCTATTCAACTGGGCTCAATCCCGTTTCAACCTTTCTAAACTTTAAAGCCGCTTACTTATTTATTTATCTGATTTTGAGAAACTCTTCTTCTATAAACCTTACATCTCAATCTTTTATTACTTTTATTCAAGTAATCAAATCTTTTCAGGCTCCTGCCTGATTCTGGTTGAAAAAAAAAAACAAATTTGAATTCAGCAAAAGAGTAAAGCTATTTTTTTCAGTCCGATTCTCAGAAATCATCAGTCATCATGACATATAATTCATAAATAAATTTGGAGTTTGAAATAATTCTAGCACAGCACAAAGTTGTGTGCGTCGTTTGAAAAAGAGTTTTCTAGCCGGGAAAAGTGCGGAAACATCGATCGGTCAGAATTGTGGCGAGACCTGTTGTTGAGGGAAGAGTGGGGAGCGGTGACTTAGGGTTGGGGAAGGTTTAGAAGAGGAGTGGGGAGGAAAACGCAGGGCTTATTGTGGAAGCCTCAGCGTGGAATCCTGTAATAGCTATGCCCCACAGGTCTTGCTTCACTCTGTACATCCGGAACTATCCCAGCCGTAGAGGGAAAACTGCTTGCACTAAAATAGAGGAACTTGAATTTATATTTGAAAACGTAGTTTCTGTTGAATGAATTTCATGAGGTATTCAGGTTGCGCTACTATTTGTGGAGGAAAGTATAGAGAGAAGAGGTTGCTTTTGAAAAGAGAAGGGAAGAATAATAAAAAATGGAAGCCATAATGCCCCATTTCATAAGTCCTAACTGAATGTTGATCATGAACTTAACTTATAACATTCGAATATTAAATTTCTTTTCAAAATAGATGGAATTTTTGGAGTAGGGTTGGAGAAGTAAAATTTTCAAACAAGTTTACTGAAGTTACTCATTGAATAATTATATAAGTGGGTCTATACTATATTCACCAATAGACATTCAAGTTCAAATTACGAGTTAACGTTTAAATTCCTTTCTAAAAAAGCTAGAACTTCCTGTCTTCTCAAGTTATTAGAATGTCTAAAACATCTTACTTGGCTCGACCCAAATTGTTGCTAACTGACTTCAAAAGAATTATACCCTATTCACGATCACTTGAGACGAAATGAACAAACTTTTTGCGCGTGTGTGCGGGTAAAGGGAAGAATTACTTTATACGACGGTCGGCCGCAGTCGAACAGCTGCAGCCAATAACAGTTCTTGGCTTTTCCTCAAGCTCAAACAAAAATAGCTACCTGTACATGCAAAAAGTTTTTTTATTTCGTCTCAAGTGATCGTGAATAGGGTATAGACTACTATTTGAAACAAAATCGGTGTATTGAAAAAAATGTTATTCGATATTAAAGAATCGATAAATTCAATAATTATAGTTATGTGAGAAAACGATCAAAAACTGTTTCAGGAAGAATAATGGAACCTTATTATCTTGTTTCACCACTATGTTATCTTTGGCTAAGTCATATTAGGACCAGCAAACACAAAAGTCAACGTAATAACTGAAGCCATCCCGACAATTAACTAACTTTCATCAGGGTTGCATTCCGCAATCCTGGAGAAAACTCCATCCAATTTCCAGAGTAGCATGAACCTTGTTATTGTTCAGTTCTATTTCTGCTCCAACAAACTTAATTCCAGACAGCGGATGTGTTTTGAATTGAGTAATTTGCGTAATCAACCACCAGTGCGCACTCATTCGCGTGTGTAAGTCAGACGGTGCAAGTGTGAGGATTTGTTTACATCAGTGAGTGTTTCTGTAAGCTCCATGTTGGAACTTATACGTAAGAACGCTTATTACGACTAACAGGGTAGAAGCTCTATCTTTGTACGTCCTTAATAGAGTTGCTTGTCCAGAATTAATCCTAGCAATTAGTTTGCGCTACTGTAATTTATCGCTGGATTTTTCCTTTTACAAACCTGAGTCTGTTACTGGAACTTTACTCTATTCGATATAACTTTTGAATTGGAATAAATTGTATTCTCCATCTTAGAAATGCTATGCCAATAGGAAAGTTATATTAGAGTATAATTCCAAGAATCCTTCTTTTGTAGCTTCTCCCATTACTCTATGTAATTAATTTTGTTTTTTATTTTCATGATATGGGATTTAAGCCAAAATATTTTGTAATATAAGTAGGCCTATCAAGTGTCTTTGAAAAGTAGGAAACTGTGAAGGACAAGATAAGAAATGAAAAGAGTTTCAATCACCTTATTTTAACATTCAGGTATCTTGTAAGTTCTCCTGTATTTCTTCGAAGAGAGCAAAGATACACGTGGAAGAAGGTGTGGAAGCTAATTATAAATAAAAATTACGTTGGAAAAACAATTGTGTTTGAGTGAGATAAAAAATGCGTAGGTGACAGAGCTTGAAGAAATGAAGTGGAGCTGGAGACAGCATTTGTACATGTTGGAGAACAAGAGCAAGCAATAACAAGGTTTGCCCGAGAATTTATACCACACTGTTTGCACAGGGCTTGTCCAGCTACCACCCATCACCCACCCATCTCACATCACCCGCCCACCACAATGTTCCCAGTTACAACTGTTTCTCTTCACTCGGCAGCTTCAATTTCTCGCCTTGTCTTGCAACTGGAATTCCAAGTAATGGAACCACCCCGTTACTGTGACTTCATCGCCCGTCTTCATTCAGACCAATGTTCAATTACAATATGCAGTTACGTTGCTGGGAATGTAGTTGAGATTCAATATTGACGACTGTATAGAATAATATCAGCCAGTGAATTCCATCAGATATCGTCGGTTTGTAATGTCGTCTATAAAATAGAATTGACTATTTCAATCGCTACCAACTATTCAAATTTCAATCACTAATAACTATTTCAATTACTACAATTGAATAAAATTTATCTGGTAAGAAAAATCTGGAGGGCAAAGTGTCATAACTTCAGCTAGATGGAGTTATAAGTTATGTTATGAGCTGATCTTATGAGTTCTCAGAAGAGAGAGAAAATTCTCTCCGAGACTTATTTCATTCCGTCTAAAATTATTATTATAGTTATGTCGTCAATAGAATATGAATTCTATTGAAATTGCATTGACTATTTTATATTCCATTACTCTAATTGAATAAGATTTTTCTGGTAAGGTTACAGGAGGGAGATGTATCATAACTTCAGCTAGTTATTATATCTCTACTGCGAAGTTATTATATTCATGCTTCTGAAGTGCACCATTTTATTCATATGATTTGATGCAAGTACATTATTCATTAAGTGTCATGCTATTTGATTTCCTATTACAGGACCTGATAGTGGATTAATTCATTGATTTTCTCACAATTATAGGTCAGTGGGAAGAATTTGATTTAATAAGCCTCTTTCGATCTATTCACACCGGTGTAATACTAGTGATATGATCCTGATCATTACTGCCAAGGTGGATTAAAATACCTTAAATTATTGTGACTTTTTGTTTTATCGACACAGTGTGTTTCAAGCATTTTTTCCCGTCACAGTCACCCTCATACTTCTGTATTCTGCGCTAATATAGCCTATTCAAATGATTTTTATTTATCCACTTATTAGTCTACATAGAAATCGTCACTTCACTTATAGCGATGCCTTGAAAGCTTAGAATATAATACATCTGGTACTGGCATACGCCAGGTCCATTATGTCTCCTAAAGTAGGATTCACCTAACAAAAATATCATGAGTATTTCCAAAAGTAACATGGGACAAAGATACACATGGAAAATCATGAAAAATTTATAGAAAGAAACCTAACAGTAGAGTCTCAGTTATCTTTCTTTGCTTCTCCGTCATGTTGTATTATTCGACAAACTAATTAGAGAAGGCAAATTGCAAAGAATATCAGGAATTTGGATCTTCAAAGAAAATGTGTATAGACATTTCATTGTTTAATGCAATACTTTGCATATACATTGTTAAACTCAATACAAACTTGTGTAGAATAATATTAGTAGTTTTTAACATGGAATGTTCAATATTATAACGATTTTAATCAGTTGAACATTTTTTTGGCAAAATATTCCCTATTTTTCGTCATTTTGGAACATCACACCCTCTTTTGGATAAACAAAACTCTACCGTATTTATATTTGATATTATTCGGAGTAAATAGATACATTTATGTAACTCACATCCATATGAGCACCAGGAATGGTATAGTTTCGGAAGGGAGGCCGACGTCCCTTCACATACTGGAAAATCTTCTTGCCATGCCTGAGCCACTCGACCTTGTGCACCATCTCGTGCGACACACTGTAGTCACATTTCAAAATGGCCGCACTGCCCACCGACACGTAGCGCGGTGCACGCAGCTCCACGTGGAACGTCCAACTGCCTGCCAACACAAATCCACAAGAAAACTATTAATTTACTGATAAATGAATTTCAAAACGTCATATCTATGCACTTCTTGAACGCTGATGAAGTGGCTAAGTGCCTTGAAACGCGTCCGACAACGCCAATCGACATTGATGGCGTCATCTCCAGAAGCTAATATCAATTGGATTTTTGTGTGATCGGGCGATTTGCATCATTTGTCAACATGTACAAAACCTCATTCAGATGTTAATTCTTATATTTATATTATGCTCTTTCGCTATTTATTTTTGAAGACACAGTGTCAGGTGTGATGTGATCCTTAATACATTATTTATTGCTATCCCAGCATTTCAGGTGACCTCGTACATAAGCTTTGAAGGTGAAGTATTTTTATATCAATGTGCTATTATTATGCATCAAGAAGTAATTCTTATTCTGATGTGTTCAAAAACTGACATGACTGTTTCCTCATGCAGAGAGCAACGTTCAACTTGCTTGCATAGTTGCTTGCTTCGCAGTGTCACCTCACCAGACTAACTACAAGGCGCCTGGTATTGATTTTGCTAAGGGTATTATGGCGGATTATGAGATCACCTGTGTTCAGGCGGTTTTCATTTGAATTATCTTCCCCTTAGGTGACAAGATGATCTCCCTTTCTCATGATACAACGATATAACGATAGGGAAATATTGGTAGAGCACGTGTATAACCTGCTTCAACATTCAAGTCCTAGTACGATAGTCCTACGACTACGTATACGTCGTATCATATCAGTACACTCGAGTTAACTATGTTTGACAGATAAAGCAACGATGTTGTTTGTATTCAAAATACTGTTCAGTACACATGTCATAATTTAGATATATTTTCTCGCACACCCACGCTCTAATTCAATGAGCTGAATGGCCAATAAGTCAGTCGTCAAAAATGACAATTGTTATTGTAATATCGTGAAATTAAATAATATTCATATGGCTTTCTTGATGAGGAGCTACCCACAAAAGTAGGGTGCACTCGCCTTCGTCACGTTCTGGTCACCCATCCAAGAGCAGTTCATGGTATTTGTAAATCAACATCACAAGCACATTGCTATCATGTTGATTATAATCAATCAGAGACAATATCCTCATTTCCTGGAGGCAGAAAAATCTATCCAATACGAACTGCCCGTAATGAGCAACTAGACATACCTCACTAGTTTGTGAATACGTGAATAGAAAAATCAAAACCCTCTTGGAACTCCCATTTTTTGTTCAATGACACAATAAATTGAATCAATGGATCCAAATTTGAAAAGATACAGCATTCAACTATCTTCTCAAAGAACTCCATTCTAACAAAGATTGTGCATGGTTTTCCGGGTAGATGGTCTTTGCTTTGCGGAAGCGTTCCTTCTTTGAATTCCGTTAAATTTTGTTTAAGATTGTATTCCGCTTGTGATCATCGTAATAACACAGCTAACACGAATCGTAGCATTAAATATGACAACTGGTTTGAAAAGTGATGAAATAATATGGTAATGGAGCCTGAAATAGATTTTTCTGCCTCCAGGAGAAGAGGATATTGTCTCTGATTGATTATAATCAATATTCAACATGATAGAACTTACGGAGTAAAGGTATGTTATTACTGGTGCGCAAGGAGGTTCATGGAGATGACATAATATGATATTATCCTATTCAACCCATCATAAATCTTTGTCTCCACTTTTTCATCACTTCAGTCAGCTGGGGGTCACTCCCTTAGAGAAATCTTAGGTGGATTTGGCCACTGATGTTTTGGGTATATTGGAAATGATTCTAAAGTAGAGGCAGATGATCACAGCGCAACGAGTGGTGTGAGTTAGCGTTATTGCTTTTGCTGGGTGTAAGTTCTTACACTTATTTCAATCACATCCATAAAAGGTAATTTATATTGTGATTCTAACAATTATTATGTGATTCCAACATTGATTCCAGACATTTATTCCAATATGGTCATTACCATGAGTGAAAATAGGGAATTTTCTTTGTTATGATTTAAAGAATAATTTTATATAGCTGCTACTGTATACAATCAATTCATCTGAGATATCATCTTATAGATTCATAATGGAATGTAAGTGAGAAAAGTGTTATAGAATATCTGCTCTAATTTTATATCAAATAATTGAATATGTAATGCTATAGGCCTACTAATTTTTCAGTACTAAATGTTAAAATTTGATTCCGAGGAACAATCCTCCCTGGAGAAATTTTCATTTGAGCTCTGTTTTTGCAGCTCAGAACAACTATGTGCAATATGTTTGGGTAGGTAATTCAAACTCTAAAGTATTCTAAAAATAATAAAGATACATTTTCTGATGTAGCCTGGAGAAATTATTGTTTCCTTCTCATTTATACTGGCAATATAATACAGTTCTGATCAGATATGATATTTTTCAGCATTACAAAAGTATATGAGTTTCAACACACGCTATACAATTTTTGATTTTTATATCAGTGCTCTAACAGTAATTATATTTGTATTGAAGACCATAATATATATATGGAAAATGATACACCCAGGACGGCTTTGTGACACTCACTTGGTTACTCCATGTATTGTATCTCTTTGGGAGTCACCTCCTATGATTCAAAAGTGGAGACAAGATTTCTCGTTATGTCATCTCCATGAACCTCCTTGCTGGTGCGATAATCGTTGATAATGAACAATGATCATTCTTGCTATTCAAAAACAAGATTTGTGATTTGCCACAGCTGATCGATACAACGATCGATACACCTGTAACAACATATTCTAATAAATCAAAATAATATGACACAAAAAACTCTGACACAATGGCTCGCCAACGTGGAGCATAGAATAAGTCACATTGACAAGTAGGAGGAATGTTGGTGAATTAGAAATAATCTGAACAGTGTTTTTGGTGCTAGAAAAACAATGAAGAGAGACGAGAGAGATTGAGATGAAATAATCGAAAGGGATTGATAGGCAGTTGGATGTGAAGACAATCATGAAGAAGCGTGAGAGAGTATTTATTGAACTAGAGAGAGAGAGAGAGAGAGAGAGAGAGAGAGAGAGTGTGTGTGTGTGTGTGTGTGAGTGTGTGTAAGAGAGAGAGGAAGAGAGAGAGAGAGGAAGAGAAGGAGAGAGAGACTAGTTGGGATGAACAAGTGGCGTTTTATGATCAAGTGGAGATCGGTCTGATGGTATTCAAAAGCAGCACTTGATAGTTTAATGAAGAGCTTAGCACTCCATTCAATGTCGAAACGCTGAAATGAGCCATCCTCTATCAATCTGGAAATAGGCTGTTGCGTTCAACGCGATAAACCCAATGAAATCTATTCAGAATTTTCAGTTGAACCATGATTGTATCTCCGCTTCCAGAATGTGAAAATGCACAACAAAGCTCTCATAAATAATGAAAAATATTTCAATTATACCTTTAGAGGGAAATTACGAAGTAAAAAATTTTACTGAGATTGGTGTATTAGTTATCATGTCATAAATTGTACATGTCAATCACATGTTTCTAATGTAGACCTATTGTGAAAACTTCAACTAATACAGGTAAGTTAAGGACATAATAATATAGCCTAATGGAAGATTGTTTTTATTGCGGATGATGCCCACATAAGCATTTTAGCTTGTGAGTGGGTAATGGATAATGAGTGCGAAGGTGATTGATGAGGTGAAAAACAGCCATGCCTACTAGGTCTCGAACCCTGACCAGGCAGCGTAGCGGACTGAAGGTTGTAACGCCCCAGCCCACTGCGCCAACCGGGCCGGCCGGCATTTTAATCGGAATACATTTGTCAAAGTTTCTACATTGCAGGAATGAAATGTTTATTTACGATAAAATATCATATCAGGATGGTATTTTTATATTTGCTGTTAACTGAACTTGAAAATTTACAATACTGCAGACAAAAACAATCTGATTCTCTTTGATTCAAGTTTGCACTAAGCATGTGGTGGACAAGCGGTTTGCCTTGCCGCTTCCACCTATATCCATAATAATTTCTTCTGTTGTTTTCAAAACTGAATATTGTTTTGAATTTTATGAAAAAGTGTTATTAAATACATTTCAGTCCACATGTAGACCAATAAGAAATCAGTACACCTTCTGTTGCGCTCTTGAAATATAACTTTGGCACTTCACTGGTAGGAAGCTTTTCTATTCAACATAGAGCAGGAATCAACAAAGCACGCGAGCTGCGGATTAAAATAGAGTCGGACTCTCTCAACTTCCGAGCAGCACGCAATCCTCAGCTTACTTATAAGTGTCACTTTCTGAATCAAATACGTTTGTTGCTCTTTCAAAACAAAATCTATCCACTTGATTTCACTTTGCTGATTCTTTCAAAATTCTGTGCGAAGTTTAATAATTGCTGTCCGAAAATAGGCACGAATAATAATTTGCATTATCTATTTCTGAAAAGCAGTGTTTGCGTATATCAAACACCAAACACATGTTTCAAATTTAGGACTATCAGGAAACTGCAACTATTTTTGGAACCTAGCTTAGGTCACAAGAATGTCATGGAAGAAATGAAATTAATTGGGATGAATTTGTTTCAATTTCTATTCTATATTTCAAATAGCTTATTTGTATAAAATATAATCATTGGTTGATCTCCAGAACCTCAATAGGACTCAATCCTATCTGTCAAAGTTTTTAACATGCAGGGAAGAAATATTTATTCGCGATAAAACATCAGGATAGTATATTTATCTTATTACAAACTATAATAAAGTTAGCCCACCATACTCATTCTACAATGAGTCTTATTATGTTCTTTGTACTCTTATACTGAGATTCACTAGGCATGGAAAATGAGAAAGGTATTTGGCTATAAAATTCAGGCAAACATCATATCAACGTCCTCTCTGAAATAAAAGGCGAAAAGGCGTTATATATTCTATTACTCAAATGAACATAATCGATTACTTCCATACTACCTGAAAAGAAGAAAAACCGCAGTCAACCCTTAATTATGTTTCCATGTTGAGATGTTGTTCTCAACGTTTTCCAATCACGGTAATTACATCTTGAACAATATGTTCATCTTGTAAATCTTGTACAGTACCAGACTGAAATGGAATTATTTTATTCAAGAGTTCCAGAAATAATTAAATTCTAACTACTTTGTTCTTGTAATCTCAACATTTACAAGTTCCTTTTCAATTCTGACCATTTACAGTAAACAACTCAATTCCTCCTTAAATGCAGTTCCTTGAAATTACTCGTATCTCTTATGTCTATTGCTTGGATAGTATAACTTGGAACATCCATTCACTCAATAGCTAATTCACCTGGATTACATTCTATTCAACTGTAACCTAATATATTAGAGAGGTCGCCCGAGTCTGTATCATCTCAAGTCGTAATTCATTCAATTTTTTGCTAGGCGCTCCTGAGCAGGTTCCGATTCATTAATCCAGTAAGCGTTCAGCATTCTACTCTTTCAGTATCCTACTCCATTGAATTACTCAAGTTCTAAAAACTCCACTGGAAAGCACTTGAACAGTTGGCACCGGGCTTTTATTCTGCTTTACAAGGCTAGTGTATTTCTCGAAAGGTATATATAGACATACTACCCGATGGATATGTACGATTCTTAGTAGATAAATAGATATAGTACTAGAGGCGAGTTTCAAAGTTTATCGAATGCTAAAAATCGCTTAGAACTGCGCTGCAATCGGCAGTTTATCTCACTTTTACAGTCCCTGTTGGCCGACTGCTCTCAACTCTCAGCGGTGAACGCTCTCAACTCAGCGCTCAGGTGTCCACTCCATCAACCTATCCTCTCTTTCATTCTTCTTTTCTCTCTACATATTCCCTAGCATCCTATTCTCATCCTTCTAAACCTGGGTTCTCCCACCCCTCCTTTCTACCCCATCCTATAAATTCTTGTCACTACTTTTGTCAGATAGCAGAGTGCTCCACATACATTCTTCCTATTTCCATCCTAATCTCTTCTATTGCTACGTTGATCTTACTCTGCTAAGTTTCTTTAAAATTCTTATCTTTCCTCGATACCAATCTCTTGTCATCTTCCTATCCTCATTTGGAACTCCTCAATAATTATTCTAATCTCTCCATTTTGTTCTAATACTAACCCTTAAATCCCATCCCCTCGATATAAATTCATGCTATTTCTGCTACTACTCTTGTTTCATTCTTCTTATCTTTTTTCATTTGTTACTTAATTTTCTTATCTCTCATCTATTCATTCCTGTATTTCCATCCTTCAACTATTTACAACTCTTATTTTGATTGTCATCCTTCCGTCAGTTATTAATTGAATCCTTAGTTCATCTTCCCCCGCATTCGTTAATGTAGATTCAATCATATCAGGTAGAAAATCTAATAATCTAATAAATAATCCGAAAAATCATATCATTAGAATTTAATCATTTCATTAAAGAATCATAATCATTTAAGGATTTTAAAAACTGAAAAAATTCTTTCTTCTCCATTCCTTTGGAGGTGATTCCAGGAAGAAATTAGACCTACCTCTTGAAGAAAGTAAGCTGTTCAAGGCTTCATCGCATTAATGAAGAACCATTTCCATTTTCCCATCATCAATACCGTTTTACATCATAAATGTAAATTTCAGCTTTACATGCTTACTACAGCCGTTTTAAATTGAAGCTTTATATTATGCAAGGTTTTACGATTCCAATTGACATCAAGTCATCAACCCATCTTGATCGAAGCCGATGGGCCAGAAAGGTAACAAATGAGTATTTTCTGATGTTTGGTTTTGACACAGACAAGTGCATGCAATTCATCATTTTCGTTCGACTGATAGAGATAGTCCAATTTGTTCAGTGATTGGTACAGCCATTGTTATAAATAAATGATCATCATTGTGATGGCATCCTGTAGTGAATGTTTGAATTATTGAAGTTTGCAGCCAATCGTTTGTTTCGTGAACAGACATCAATCTCAATACAGATTGTGAATCTGAAAGCTATTTGTTTTGTTCTATGTACAAGAAAAATGTACGGTACTCAATCGAATCTATTCAGCAGTGTTGCATGTATGTAAGTATTTTTCAATGCTAGACGGATTAGGCACAGCATCTTTCAAGTGCTTTTTGTTAATAAGATATCATAGGCCTCGATATAATATAAAATTGCCTAAATATAATAGATGATAGATAGCCCAATAGCTCGTTGTTAATAGATTTGCTGCCTCTTATAGACATATTTTTCAATAGGAAATTTAGAATTGGACCTCTTCACTCAGTTATAAATCAATAAATGAGGTTATATTTTTGGAACTAAATAAAGCACAGTTGATCATATGAATAAAAATTAAAATACCATTACTGAAGTTCATAACTAGTTCTGTATAAATCGAATACTCTATGCAATAATTGGTCTTATGAAACTTGGAATACATTCTGTAATTTTCAAGCGAAGATCAAACATCTTTGAGAAACTTACAAAGTTACCTAGTTACAAGTGACTGGGATTAATAGTGAACTTCTCACCTCTATTCTTTTATCAATTCTTGCTTGTCTCCCCCCCATAGTTATGATAAAGAAAAAATTTCGACCAAAACTTGAAAGCTTCCCATAAAATTTCAAAAAATTCATTTCTAACGGAGGAAAGGAGATTGTTTGCGCCTAGGCAGAAATATGTTTTGACGTGATGAGCGCTTCAAGTAAACTGATAAACTTATCACTCAATCTCTCTCACTCTTTCTCTCTCTCTCTCCCTCACACACACACTCTCACTCTCTCTATCTCTCTCACTCGCTCACTGGCTCACTCATTCGCTCTCTCACTCTCTCTCTTTCTCTTCCACCACCCGACTGCAACTATTTTCGTCTCAGGTAGAAATGATGATGTCATTGCTGTGGACACTCCTGACAGTGGTGGATGATAACATTGTCAAATATGATAGCGCGGCGTCAGCGGGAGCAGCAAATAGGGAGGACCATAGCATTGGCTCCATAAATAAACAATGACTTTTGCCGTGCTCGAGGTGACGTGAATACCGTTCAATGTTGTGTTGTGTCTCTCATCAGAAGCAACCCTTCTAAATCACTCTCTCTCCCTCTCATTATCCCTCACTCTAACTCTGTCTCTCTCTTCCACTCCTTCTCTTACTTTCCAACTCTATCTATTTCACCCTCTCTTTCCCTCCTCCCCTCTTCCCTTCATACTTCTCTCTCACACTTTCATTAATCCTTCTATATTTTCCTCTTCTTTTTTTCCTCTCTTCAACGTCAACGTCAACATTTCTCCCCAATAGCAAACAGCAAGCGTTTTGTACATCTTCCCATTATTTCCATGACAATACTGTATATTTGTACCTTCCACCACATTGCTGTGAAATGCTGTTTTTTGTAACTTTCAAACATGTTGGAAGGCGGAGAGATTGTTGAGAATGGAGGAGCACACAGGAATTCTGTACACACAGGAAAGCAAACTTCGTAATTGAATTTATTTCAACAAGTGAGAAGTTGAACTTATTTCAATAGATTTTCCACTCCCAGTAATGGTTGATATCAATAAATATCATAATTGAATATTAATCTATATATTTGTTCATTTCAGTATCTAGACACTTTTCAATTCCGAAGAAGTATTCCAGTTTTTATAATCTCATGATATGATATGATGAATTGTAAGCTCGAGTTGCATTAAACGAACAACTGCAGTGCAACCAAAGTTCCATGTGACCCTTCTCAATCTTCCCAAGATAGTTGCTCAACCAGAATTTTTAAAATTATATGGTTATGGCTATGATAGACGAAATGATTGATGGTTATGGCTCAATAGAACATTGGAAGAACTCAAGATCAAGTCCCACGTTATTCACTACATTCCACATCATTAAATTAATAATTCACAGATGACTTTTCAGACAGACTCAAATAATGACTCCAATTCAACAAGATGCACTTTCCTATGTTCCCCATGAAATAGTGTAGATGCAAGGTTTCTGTTGACAAGGTTATACCGTTTTGCGGAGCTGGAAAAATTTTAAAGGAAGTCAGAATATCCTGAACTGATTAGATGATGAATTGTAAGCTCGAGTTGCATTAAACGAACACAGTACAACCAAAGTTCCATGTGACCCTTCTCAATCTTCCCAAGATAGTTGCTCAACCAGAATTTTTAAAATTATATGGTTATGGCTATGATAGATGAAATGATTGATGGTTATGGCTCAATAGAACATTGGAAGAACTCAAGATCAAGTCCCACGTTATTCACTACATTCCACATCATTAAATTAATAATTCACAGATGACTTTTCAGACAGACTCAAATAATGACTCCAATATTCAACAATGCACTTTCCTATGTTCCCCATGAAATAGTGTAGATGCAAGGTTTCTGTTGACAAGGTTATACAGTTTTGCATGGAAAAATTTAGTCAGAATATCCTGAACTGATTAGATATTATAAAATCTTTAAGTGTGACTTAGTTCAATTCAGAACATTGTGGCTTTCCCTTATCACTCAGCCCCTTCCAGGCAGGTATAAGAAATTTGTTGCTTTAGTAGACTCAATTTTTTTTTAGATTTTGTTACATCCCCATTCCAGAGAGTCTTTGGCTATAAGACATTCGTGAGCAAGTACCGCCTATTGGTCTCGACATTCAGTTGATTGTGAATAAACAAATCGTTCAAGCAATAAGAATTGGAATTCTATCAGGAAAATTCAAAATAAACTGTTGCCTAAACAACACAAACAAGATGTCAAGAAAAGGTACGATGAAGTCTGCGTTTTTAATGTGCCTTCAGGTGGAAAAACTTTGATTTTCCGTAGAAAACTCACTGCAAGTTGATCTCATTCGCAATGAATTATACAGGTCAAGCGGAAGTGTTCTCTCCCGTCACTCTTTTTCCATCATACTATCTCTCTTACAAACACATACTTTCCCTATCTCCTTCTTTGTTGCTCTTGTTGCCTCAATACAAGCACTCGCGGCAGCCGACTAGCGAAAGATTGAATTTTTCATCACTCGTTAAAAGCTCGGTTTAGAATGCAAAATGTCCCCGTCTGCCTGGGAGCATAAATATAGGTATACAGTGAACAACTGTCACTTGCATATAGCTTACACTTTCTGAGTTATAACTATGTTCATTGTGGACATTTCATGCCAGCTTCATCCTTCATCAGCTCTATTCTTATAAGCACAAGAGATTTCTCGTGTTATGGATTCAATATGAAAGATTTGAAGTTTGATTCCATAAGAATATTCTGGATAAAAATGGGAGTGAGATATTATTGATAGGGAAATAATTATTTACTATGAGAAGTCTCAGAATTTTTATTATTTAGATGTTTTTTTATTTTTGAATCAGTTTGGCACTGATCAGGACATAGTGATTTATTGCAGGTTACTCAAAATTGATTGAAATTTAAATCAAAATCAATCAATCTAATTAGTTTTTTTTATATTTGGTCGATTTCAGTGTCTGCTGCTTTGCAGTTTCAGATCAGTATTACTTGGAGTTTCAGATTAAACTCATTCAGATTACTTGGAGTTTCACATTAGTTTCCATTAAGTGTTTGTTCAGTTTTAGTCCTTTTACTGTTTGGTTTCTATTCAGGTTTAGCTAAGATTCATCTAGTTCCTATCCAATCCAACTGTTACTTTAGTAATATATTGTCTATGAGTGATTCTTAATTTCTTGCTTATTTTCCTGTACAGTACATCTTTTTAGAACACTTCATAAATTTTTAAGCGAGTTTGTTGATGTTGTTTATGAAATCATTTATTTTTAATTTTTTTACAGTTCCACCCCAAAATAATAAATAAAACTTATGTTATGATATCCCCAGTCTTATTCAATTCTATTGTACTTTTACATGATAAAATAATCATGCGAAGGGACTACCATTACCGAAGATACTCCCACACCATTCCCATTCTTGCTATTCTATCTCGTAGCTTCCGCCTCTCCTAAAAAGCTTTCACTTATTACTTAAAAAGGTGAGCCAGAGAGAGATGCCACCTTTTCATTTTTCCTAAAAGCTTCCGAGTAATTTCTCAAACTCTGCCCTGTATAAAAGCCATATACAGAAAATAACTGTGATCGAAGAAGTGTAATAATTTAATAGAACTGAGTTAAGGAAACCGAATCTTGCCTCACTGAAGGTATAGCAGGATACGCTGTGTCGTTTCTGCGAAATTGCTTCGCTGATGAGTTGGGATGGACGAGGAGAATGTAGTTGCGAGGGGGGAGTGTATTGATGGAATAAATGGTGGAAAATTCACAGACATGACATGGAAGTTTGATTTCCAACAGGAAACTAGTTTTCTCGATAAATCAGTCAATCGAAAATCAAATTTATCTCGCACTTATGAAATGTGATTTTAAGAATGGGGAGAATGTCTAAATATTTGGATTGAATGGAATCAGAAAGATTAGTCAATAAAAACAATTTTCACATTTTCAGAACCTGTTTGCGCTTTAGTAAGAACAGGAATATTTTGTGAGATGATCATTTTTATCGGAGTTTTTTGTATATTTGGAGTTATTTTTCGGATAACTCTAGGAAGGATCATAAACGGAGAATATTCAACAAGCAGGGCCGGATTTGAGAGTATGCCGCCTATAGGCTAAATGTAAATTTGCCGCCTCCTTGAGACTTATACGTTATACTTTGGTTATTCCGACTCGTTATGGGTTAAGAGGGATACGTGGGTAAGCGGCAGTCAGAGCCAAATCAGTAGGAAGATAGTAAGATATATTTATATAGATGGGCATGTAGCAAAAAATATCCCGTGGACTTTATAGTACGGTGCAATTAGTTAAAAAAAGACCGAACCTCAACATCCAAAGAGGAAGGACGATTCCTATACCAACTTGTTCTATACAACCATAGCCTCCTTCAACATCTATTAAAGGAAGCTTTGATACAACATTTTATTGTTCTGTAAAACCTTACACCCTTTTGAGCGTCGGGTTTTTGGGGGGAGGGGGTTGAAAGGTGCAAAATATCAGTTTTTCGTGAATTGTAGCCGGCAGGGTGTCTAGAAATTTGCATGAATGAAATTCAATACTTTTTTCAAGACAAAGTTTGGGTTAATCTGTGCATTTTTAAGCGATGCAACTCATGATATGATTTTATGTCTAAAAATACCACTATGAGTCTCAAATAGGGTATATTTTAATACATACATAAAAAACATACCATTAACATATTTTATGTTTACGGTGCAATTAGACTCAAACCTCAACATCCAAAGAGAAAGGACGATTCCTACGCCAACTTGTCCTATACAATACACAACCCTTTCAATGTTTGGTACAAAAGTTACACCCTTTTGAGCGTCGGGTTTTGAGGGTCGGTGAGTTGAAAGGTGCAAAATTTCAGTTTTTCGTGAACAGGTGCCGAACCAAGCGTCGGAAGGAAAAATTCCATGCATGCTATTTCAAGAGAACAAAATTTGGAAGAGATTGAGACCAATTACTACTCTGTATCATCAACTGTTTCCAAGATACATTTTTTTAAAAACTCCACATTTTTTCTCAGGAATTATTCCGTTACTTTGAAAGTTAGTAACTTTAAATTGGAAACACTTGCATCCATATTTCAGAATCCCTCTCGGCGAAATTCATTTCTCTTTAATTTGAGACCAGATTCACACTTCTATGTTCAGTGGTTCATGTGCTACACCGATTTAAAAAAAAAACCTTACAACCCCAAAACCCCCAAAATTACATTTTATCATACAAAAGGGCTGTATAGAACAAGTTGGCATAGGAATCGATCTTTCTCTTTGGATGTTGAGGTTCGAGTCTAATTGCACCGTACTATTAGTGTATTCAGAGACCAAACCGATTATATGCACTAAAATAATAGGCTACTACGTTCTAATAATTACTTGTAGGTCATGTTTTTCAAAGTGAATTCAGAAATCGTAGAGAAAATTTAATTTATTTTTTGAAACTATTTTATAAATTTTGATTTTTCCCAATTTGCCGCCTCGAAAATTTGCCGCTCTAGGCTGCAGCCTACTTAGCCTATTTAGAAATACGGCCCTGTCAACAAGAGACTTGAATTACACTAAATTATCTTTACATGCTACGTCTATCACTAAAATGGAGAACTTCAAATATTCACATATTTCTACTTCGATTCAAAATAATCTAATCGCAATATGTATACATTGTCTGATAGTGCTTTCACAGTCATCCAGCATACAAATGAAGAAGTCTATTTTATCAGAGCAAACCACAAACATTACTGTATTTGTGAATTCTAAAGCTAGCATTCCCAAGCGGCAGGTCGAGCTAACTTCAAGAGATACGATCAGTGTCTATATAATATTATATTGGTTTAGACATTTGTTGAATAATATCATATATACCAAATCATAACCTGTTCTTCCCAAATAATACAATCGCTAGTTGTCTATATTGAATGAGCCAATGTATTATGTAACAATGAATTATTCATTATTGGTCCAGCTGGAATTGTTTGAATATGAATGCATATAATGCAAACATTGACTCGGCTTGGTGATTTGTGCCTAATTGCCTAAGATACTACAGGAAGCTGATATTGATTGTTGGTTACAATAATCGTTGTCATGTACATGTACATGTATATGTGTATATATAAAATAAGTATCCAATTACCTATGCCAGTAATGCAGTAAACAGTAATCAGATTCTACTCCTAAAATCAATTAGCGCACTGTGTTTTCATAATATCATCAGTTGAAGTCTGGGAGTCTCCTTGTGATGTATATAATCGTTGATTATTTTCAGCTTTCTCTGAAAAATGACTGATGTCGCTCAATCTCTAAGTAAAGTCAACTTTGTGGATCTGACAACATTTGTTTCCTCTTACCTAAATAATGAACAGTTTACTGGAACTATGATAATTATCAATTATAATTGTTCAACAAGCAAGACAGATGTGTCGATACTGTATTTGTGGACATGAACGCTTATAAACTTATCACTCAGTAAATAATTAATTCAATCCATAATTTGATCTAGAATTTTAAAAGGTGGAATTTCAACTTCATGACAACTTCTAGTCTTTTCATTCATTCATTCATTTAGTAAAAACATATATGCATATTTTAAATGCATATATCAGATATATATCTCTATTCACCTAGGTGAATAGAATCATGGAGGAACAATAAGTAAGTTATATTATTAGTCTATAATAGTTTCGTCGATGATTATTCCGTTATGAATATACATATATTCTTACTCTATGATAGAATAATTATAGACATCACAGTGAATTCCATGGTCGGAGATCGAATATCGTGATTATATTGAGTCACAGACTTCTGTGACAGGTCGACAGTGGAAAGTGCGAGACCTGCGAACGAAATGTGGCGAGAAACTTTTCATAAAAGCTATTATGTCGAAAGAGTGTGTTAGAGCGGAAGATTAGAGTGAGAATAGGGTTCAGCGTAGAAAGTTCTCACAACTGAACGAGGGAAATGAGGTGGGATGGATTGAAAAATTAGAATGAGATGGAGCAAGATGAAGGGAGAAATTGGAGTAAAATAGAATGGGAAATTGAAGTGAAATGGAGTAATATAGAGTAGGAAGGTAGAGCAAGATGGAGTAAAGTAAAGTGGGTTGAGGTAAGATAAAGGGGTAAGTTTGGAGTGAGATTGAATACAATAGAGTGGGAAAGTAGAGTGAAATGGAGTAATATAGAGTGGGAAAGTAGAGTAAATGAAGTAAAATGAAGGGGATAGTTAGAGTGGGATAGGGTGAGATAAAGTGGGAAATTAGAGAGAGATGGATTTGGATAGAGTGAAGAAATCAGAGTGAAATGCTACAATAGAGAGGCACAGCGTACAAATTATCGTGAGACAAAGTCCGAATGGTATCGGTGTATGGGTGTGAGAGGGGTTTCAAAGTTCTGGGGGTTGAAAGGGGGGTTGCACAGTTCTAGTGGTGGAGGTGAAAGAGGAATTCCTATGAAGGGGAACGTCACACGGAAGAGGCTTTCAACTCGAATTGAGCTTGCAGAATGCAGAACAACGCGCCTTTGTTGTCGCTGTTTGACACGTTTGAAATGCGCGCTTTCAAGGTTGAAAGTTGCAGAAAGCATACTGTCTGGCCTGGTAGCTATAGAGTGCGACCAATTTCACTGAATTCGAAAAGATAGTGCTCTGTTCATTTTTCATAACTTCAAGACTTACTACTCACACGTTGACGCCCATATCATACTTTCTGTTTTTTACACTCGCTCTATCCAAGTATTATTATGAGAGAGGGGCAGTGTTGAATAGAATAGAGCTATGATTGTGTTGCAACAATGAAATTGGATGGCATTATGTCAGAAGTTATTTTCCTCATTTTTTTTACAAAACAGCTCGCAACAATTTAACTTGAGTTATGATGGCATGAATAATGAGGTGCAGTGATGATTATTTGGAATTTAGGAGGAATCACTTGAAAATCTTCTCACTAGATGAGTTATCCTTGTTAAGAATGATTCTAAATAAGCCAATATTCTGGACCTATAAAACCAGATGGGAAAATCAACACTTAGTTCACATAAATGCAGTTATTCTTTCAACGTAGATGAACGGATAAACCTATTTTCTCAAAATAAGTTTCATTTACTGACTACGTTTGCCAAAAGAAAGGAAAGAGTTTGAAATATTTATAAATTATGGGGAGTACTAGGGGAAGATTAAAATATTTGCCGCCCCCAGACTACACACTATTTGTTACCCCACCTAATGTTGTAACATATTATTTATCGCATAATTCATTTTTTTACTTCCCTGCCAGAATTTGACGCCCTGGGCTGAAGCTAATTCAGCTTTTTCATATGAATTCTGCTCTGAAGTAAACCAGTTCCCATTGATTGAATATCAGCTATCGATAAACCTTGATTATAATATTGTTACACTGCTACAAAGTTTTTATACATGTCAGACGAACTTCAATTTCAAAGTAGCTGTTTTTTTCAACTGACAGCTCTGCAGATCTGCATGGTTGACAAGCGATCCATTTGTCAGGCAAAACTTCGATCGCGTCTACATCCTGGACAGTGTTTCAGCTAAAAGTTTCCAAATTCAAAGCGAGAAATTTAATTTCCCATTGAAAATCCTGTCATATCCAATGAGCGATTCAATATTCACGCGTTGGAATATCCCGTCCTTTTCAAATAATAGACTCTTCGTGAATTGATTGCAGCAAACTGGATCAGCTTGCAGAACTCTTGTTGAAAGCAGTCTACCCATTACCGTTAATACAAATGAGAGTTATCAAATGTTTTCTGAGCTGTCATTCATAGAACTATGAAAATATACAAGCTTCGTCTTTCGTGAGAGAAAACTTCAGGAATATTTGTTGAAGAATTGACTTGACTGGAATCACGTGACAAGTTTTAAGCCTGGAAACTTCAGTTGAGAATCGATGTGAACTGAATTCTATGAAATGTATGCTTAAATTGCTCGCCATTCAACTGGTTTCCATTTTTTAACCATTTACAAAGTTTAAAGTTGGCTATGTTATCTCTTACAGTTTCATAAATTGGAATCACGATTACGAGATGTAAAATGGCAAATGAGCCTATCTCGAGTGATATTAATTTTTATTCTGATAATCTACATGAAAACTCACCAATAACAGTATATAAGAAAATCCAATGGTCGAGTTTCCACTTCCTAAAACTCAAAAAAGTCTACTAGCTGAACAGCAATGTATAGGCGCTCAAATACACTATCCTACTATGATCCTCTACGATAATTTCTGTAAGAAGAAGCCGAAGGCGGGTATGTAAACTGTACAAGTAGAATCTAGAACAACCCGCATGCAAATCATGTGAGTATGTAGTACTCTTCGAACCAAAATCATCTACCATTCTCAAAGTAAGAGAATGATGTATACTTATGATAGAACAAACTGAACAGATCTCTAGATGAGAATAATACTAACTTGTTGACTTCGACTTGTTCACAGTTTACCAGAAAATGTTGTTGCAGCTGAAACCGGTATCTCGATTTTCTAATAGAATCAGTGGTTTGACAATATCTTGTCCTTTCATTTAATGAGAATAATCATACTCGTAGAATAAAATGTAGGCTACAATAGAAGAATTTGATAGTGGAAATTGGTTTTCCATTCACGACATTGCCGGCGTTGTTGACAACACTCAGTCAACATTGACACGGCTCACCGTGTTCCGTGTTTGTGCTTTACGTGATGCGTGAAGTAACACTACCGCTAGCCGACGAAATGAATGCTCGCTGAAGATCTAGTAATTCTTCTCGAAAAAGCTCGCCGTAGATCGAGCATTGCTTGTCGAAAATCCACGCTGAAAATCGAGTATTGTTTGTCGAAAATCTAAAAAGTGTGTGAATAGTGAGTAGAAAACGAACGCTCGCCGAAAATCGAGTAATGCTAGTCGAGAATGGTTGCCGAGTAAATCAAGTAAGCTGGTGAATAGTGAGCAGGATTGTGAGGCGGCGGTGGCGATTACCTTCGGGAGCCGCTTTTCAAACCACAAGGAGGAGTCACGTGACACCGGTCCCAAATCGAGGGTTTCACATAGAGGGGGCTCCAAAGGATAAATAAACTCTGTGACCTGGAAGAAGGACTTGTCGTATGGCTTTCGACTGATACGGTCATACGGATACAAATACAGATGAAGACTTATACAAGATTCTGACAGACAGATAATCAGTATAGACAGACATTTATAGGCAGATAGATACGGATACGAGTAGCCTATAGCTTAAGATAGACTAAAGAATGATAGGTTTATTAATATTTTTGTACTTTTGTAGCATTTATAATTATTCGGCAATGATTATTGATCCACTATTGAACCTAACATTGACAATCAAAGAAATAATAATCGCAAGAGTTTAAAAATATTAATTAAGCTTAATATAATAACAATAATATAGTATAAGGGCAAGGGGGAATGGCGTCCATTCTGAAATACATGGTCCCTTCAGTTGGGCTGCAATGGTGGATGTTAAAAAAATTCTATAAAATAAAAAATGTTTCCAATTTGTTACTGGTACGTTACTGCCCTTCCGTTGTCTTCTTTAAACACGGAACAAAGTTGAAGCAGGGCAATAACAAAATCGCTGCAAGTCCATTGTAAGCGCAGCCGAGACAATGAGCCAAAGTCGCCGAGAACAAAAACAGCGGTGAAATTTCGTCCGTTCCTTCATAATTCTTTGTTTCTCACCGCTGTGGATTTTCTCAAGTCTTTGTCCCGACGGGCATTAGTTATATAACCCGCCTGCTGCCAAGTTCAAGTTTAAAAGTGAATTTCCTAGCTCCCCCCCTTCGTCTGACGAATTTCGCACTCTAGTAGCTTTGCTGAGGAATCCTACACCTAAACTTCTTCCCACTCATTTAGTTTCACTCTTCTATTCTCTCTCTTTATCCTGGTATCGCTTTCTCTTCCTTCCCAACCCTCTCTCGATCTCTAAATTCTCGATTTTCTGCTTGTTTTCAACCAAATTAAGTTATCTCTCCCTCTCTCTTTCTTCTTTTTTCTATTCCTTTCCTCTCTTTCTATCCATGGGTTAAGTGGAAGAGGGACTTGTATGCCTCAACTTCGCCCAGAAAAACTTCTGGAATATTTTTACTAAGTGCAAATAAAGTCATTCATCTATTTATCTATTTCAATCACTCTCTCTCTATTTCCTTTATTAACCTCCTGTTTTCTTTTGATTTGCAACCAGGGAAAGAAGGGACTATTCTCGTGGCTAAATTCAGTTAGCTGTTGTTCTGCGATTAGAATGCAGATGAGAGAGATTGTCAAGCTTCGCGGAAAAGTGGGAAATTATTTTAGTTTTACTTCAAAAAATTTAGACGTATGCAGCTGCGTTTACAATTCATTTTTCACCAAAAATCACCAACGGCTATCACTAAAAGTTGTTCCAAATTCAATTTGAAACTGGTACAAGCTGTAACTTACTGAAAAAATGCTCCAAGGTACAATTATTTATTAATGGGAGTACGTGGGAGGTAAACTTTGGCTAAACTTTTCAACTTGGCCGTGTTCTGAACTTGGCCGCGTTTCCCTTGATTATCATTATCTTGAAACTCAGATTCTTTATAAACGTAATACATTATAACTGCTTGTACAGTCTCTGTAATATGAAGTAGATTGCTGATTACAACGGCCGCCCACATGACAACTAGGATTCTACGTGGGTAGTAGTTTGTCCAAGCAAAGAAGTCCCTCTGACAAGATTAGAAAATGGCTCCAACCCAGTCAATATTGGTTCAAAAAACATTGATTTGGTCTCAAATTGTAAATCAGAACGTTTCCTACAATTTGAGACCAATTTTATAGTTTTTAAAACAATATTGGCTGAGCTGGAGTCATTTTCTTATCTTGCCAGAGGGTCTTCTTTGCTTGGACAGACTATAGACAGAATGGAAAATAGTTGATAAACTTCGAATTTGTGAACTCAGTTGAGTTCTAAAATTTCGTGAAATTATTTTAGAAGCACATGAATAGGGATGATGATGAAGACGAACAGTAATTGAATAAAAGAAGAATGCCACCCCAATACAGGGAGATATTTTTCATCCTAACAAGAATCTCAACAAATTATCTCTCAAAAACAATCTCTAAGATTATCAGCCCATGATTCAATGTAAAATTCCCTTTGAACTGAGAGAAGGCGGTCACTCTATACCAGTGGTCACCAAATGGCGGACCGCGGTCCGGATCCGGACCGCCAGCTAGTTTTGTGCGGACCGCGATGTCATACCGACCTCAACGGAAAAAACTTAAAATAAATCCTAGTACAGAAAATCCATAAGAACCCTCCAAAGTCTGAATAAAATTGAATTGTTAAAAATAAACACTTCTTATCATACAACTCTCAATATAAATTTGGCTATTTATTAAATATTGTTGCATTATTTCATCCAATTATTGTATACTGTACCTAGTTAAGCGTTTCAATTTATCTTGGTCAATAGCTAAAGAGATATAGTCAAGGACTAAATTCGAGAATAGTTTCGACAATTTAATAAGTAAACATTCTTCATATGAATAGAATAAACAATAGAGTAATTTTTATTGCCGAATCCGATTGGAATAATAGCCTTTATTTAAATTTTAATATATCAATGGCATGATATCAAACTTCAATATATTTGAAGAACATTTAAAATCAAAATACATACAGAGTAATAACCATCCCAAATATTTGAATAATTGATTGAATTAATGTAGTAAAACTATCAATTTTTAAAAAAATTTCTGGGGAGTAGACCGCCCCCCCCTAGTGGTTTTTCCTGAATGGACCGCGGAAGCTCGCCAAGACTTTGAAACGGACCTTCATGAAACTTATTGGTGACCACTGCTCTATACCTAAACATGAATACATGTAAAACGAACTTCACGGGCAATCAGTGCCCTGTAATTTACATCCTATAAAATCTACCTTCAAAAAATGAAATTCATAATCTTTTTAATCTATATTCATTTCATCAAGAATTTGAGCTCATAGAAGCATTTATGGGTGCTCAATCATAACGCAATCATTTGTGAGTGACTAATGCAGAGCAAATTGTTCACGTACCTTGTTTCTCGGGCGTTTGAGTCAATCATTATGCTATCAGAGGGCTTTTGCTTGCGTAAATGTGGTGCATGTCAAGTGAACCCCATGTGGTGCTCAAATTGCATTGGCAAAACCTCATTTCAACCAGTTTTTTCTTTCATTGCAATTAATCCACTAGGCGGCAATAAATGCTAGCTATCACTATGCCCTTGAAAGGGCTGTAAAAAAGGATTAAACGCTTCACCCAGCTCTGCAGGCGTTATCTACTTCATTCAAGTTGGTTTTTATCATGAAAGTGCTATCTGATTAAAAAGGTTTTTTTAGTGAAAATCTAGTTGATCCAATAAAGCGAATACAATAGGTTACAGATGTTATAGTCTACATTTGGAAACTCAAAATATTCGATTTTCATTGAAGACACGAAATAAGCTCTTTACCACACTGAGAGATAACTTGACCGATCTTGTAGTCATTACACACAAATAAGGATTTTGTGAAATTTGTACTTTAAAAATTATGACTCTATTTTTCAGGATACTTATTCAAGATTGCAACTATTAAATAGATTGGGAGATACAATTGTACTGAGGAAAATATGATAATGCAATAGTGAATAATGTTGAATAGTGTTTAATATTTAATAGTGAATAATAATCTCAGATATGTGTAGCAATACACAATAGTTCACACATTCATCGAAGAGTAATGCCCCATTAGCCTTGGACTTATCCTTTGGAATGGAAAGATCGAGTCCAGAACTGATGACTTTCGTTAACTGTAGCTCTTAAAATTACACTCTATTTTGATGATTACCAGAGTTCAAATTATAAAAACTCATTGATAGAAGTTACATGCCTAATAAGTGAGAAGTACGGAATTTTTCTGTATCCAATATAGGAAAAGGTTATCATATCAGTATTCGGCAACGTTTCCAACACGGTAGTTGTATCAATTCAACTGTAACAAGAATAATTATAACAGCTTTAGTTACTATGGACACTATCATAATACTGTATATCTTTAAACTCTTGAAAGTGAACACTTAGTGGTACGAGCAAGACCAAGAAAACGATTAGATCTTCAACATTGAAAGCATACAGCTATGGTCCGACTTTTGTTGTTCTGACTATAGTGTGTGTTCCTCAAAATGACTCTGTGTTTCACTGGCTGCATCTTGGTTTTGATCTTGGTTGCACCATATATTTAAAATAAAATATATCAATTCAATTGTCAATCACTCAACCTACAACAAAACGTTGATTAAAATTCTATTTTTCCACAGATGGAATAAAGTATTATTGATAGTGATAAAGTTACTAGTTTAGTAATGGATCAATCCAGATTTATTCAATCCAAGCCAATAATTCATTTTACAATTTATACAAATATGTAATGAAAATTACTAAAACATCAGTTTTTACACAAAAAGCAGACGACCGATTCATTCACCAATAATGTAAAATCATTCGTTTCCTCAGCATCAGCTCTTCAAAAAGTCCTTCATACAGCAACAACGTTTCACATAGATCACACACAGATGCAACAAGTCCCCCACAGCGGCAACAAGCAGAGTTCAACTCGTATGAAAAACTCGAGAGACCCAATCGCGGGCAGAACGCATAACAAAATTAGCCTGATACCGGGTTCGACTCCACGGGTGAACTTGAAATTTTCCGCGTTCGTGGTTAAATGCAAGCGCAAAAAGATAGTAAGAGAGTAGGTTTCTGCTGCTCGCAGTTGATAGAGAGAAGTTGATAAATGAATGTAGGCGGGAGGGGTAGGTGAAAGGGGTAAACGGGTTGCGGGAAGGGATGACCTGAAAACGTGGTCGATAATTTTGGTCGAGAGGCAGATTCAGTTGCTGGGCCCGGTTTACGTTTTCAACCCTCTTCTCTCTCACACCTCTCACAATTTGTTGCTCTCTCACACTTTTAGTTTTTCTTCACTTTCAGCTTGCTTTTCTTCTTGTGCTCATATTCCTCGGACTCCTCTTCTTCTCCGCCATCTCATTCTTCTGCCTTTCCTCCTTTTCACGTTGAATTCTTCTCCATTCTTACTCATCTTCTTCTTCTTCACTCTCACTTTCGCTCTCTTTTTTCACTTTCTCTTCGCTTTTCTACCTTTTCTCTTTTAATTTCCCCTCTCCTGTTATGATTTTCAGGCTCTGACACCTTCTCTCCTTCTTTTTAATTTTTTTATCCCTCTTAGCCTTCTCATTTAGGATAATCCAAGGTATTTAGATTACAATAACAACTGCTATCTAATCAACTTGTGATAATTGAATCCTAATGGAGAAAGATCGCCAATCACACATTATTTAAATAATATTTTATATAATTTTTGCGTTAATGTTTACTCCTTTTCTGTTGAATGATTTTACAGTTTCAAGTTGGTAAAATTTATAAAATTACTATTCATACTTAATCTTATCTTCTTCTCTTTCTCCAACAAATTTTTTTCTTCTTTCTTCTCTTGTCCATTCTCTCATTAATTTATCTGCTCCTTTTTTCAACCAACTTCATTTTTCATCCCTCGTTTTTTTTCTTGAAATGATCCTTTTTCGATTTCCTTCTCGAATATCTTTACTTAGCACCTGAAACTAAGCGTCAGTCGTAATTTAAGAACAGCTTATTCTCCCAATTTGTCCCTCTTCCTCTCTAGCTCTCAATCTTTTAGTCTTTTTCTCTCTCCCTCTCTCACTATCTAAATTTTTCTCTCTTATTATGTCTGGTCCGCAGAGCAAACCTCTTTAACTAATCATAACAGACCGTGCAAAACACAATTACTTCTTTCAAAACGTCACTCAATAATAGGGTGGGTACTCAACCAATTACATTCTCACCCGCTGTAAAACAAAACTGTAACCAGATAGCCCGCGTTTTGAAAAGCAGACAGCTGATGATCAAGACACTGTTTACGAGTTTGAATTCAATTAGTATAATTTCATTGTAACATTTTGTTGCTGCACCTAAAAGTTCTACTACATCCATGTAACGTTTCATATTCATTTAAGGTTTCATATTTTTTAAACGTTATTGTGTTTATTACTATGCTTGACTTTATTATTATGTTCATAACTTCTCAAATGAATCTCGAGAAAAGCTATTCTTGATAAGCCACGTTTACACCGGAATGTTAATAACATTTGTTAATAACTTTTATATAATAAGTTATATAATATATGAGTCTATATAATAACACGTTATTAAAAAAAGTTATTAACAAATGTTATTAACATTCCGGTGTAAACGTGGCATTAAAATAATGAATCGTGGGTCAACCGTGTGAAAACCGTGTCAATTATTCCGATTTGAGTTGAGTCCCTTATCATGAGAAACACAGAATTCTTAACACTTTTGTAGCACTCAAGTACTCAACAAGCATCAATTATTACTGTTCAACCATATATAACTGTTCAACAAAAATAGGATCATGATGCTTTCTAGTTTCTTCTTATGATCGAAGATTTACATTTAAAAAATCATAGGATATGAGAATAGAAATTCTCACAGCTCCAAATTTATTCAAATAAACTGATACCAGCCGGTTCGTATTGTTCATTGTTAGCTGATAATTATAATTGATGTGGTTATGGATATTTATAATCTCCCTATCACTGACGGCTCGTGCCCACGAAACAGGTGAAGTGCCCGTATCTTAATGTACAGCACCACCACCACCACGACACAAAATCAAGATCAAAATTGTAGTGATAATTGATAGAATAGGTATGTGGCTAATTTTTGGTAATAGGGCTGTGATAATCTTCAGCATTTTAACACAAATTCACCTTCATTGGAACATTAACAGACAATGACAAATCAATTGCTATCAGCTCACAAAATGGAAATGTTTAATCAGTGAGACTCCATGAGTTGGTATCGAACGAGACTCAATCATGTTGGTGCAACAGTTTCACTTGAAATGACCATAATGAAGATAGGAAGGAGGACTCTATCAAGTAACTATCGAACAAGACACAACATTCGATCATGTTGGTTTCATTAGTGTTTCACAGTTTCACTTAGTGACCATAATGAGTGAAGGAAGGGAAACTCGATTAAGTTACTATCGAACAATGTGTGAATGTCGTTGAAACTGGCGGGAAAACCATTACGCAATTACATTCCGTTGGGCTTTCCGCTTCTCAGTAATTCCAATAGTGTACGTTCAGCCCTTAGAACACAGTTTGAGGGCCATTCCGGTACGCGGTAGTTAATAGACTCCAACCTGGACCCTTAGTACTCCCAACCGCAGTGAAGTGTAGGATCCTTCAGTATTTTCAAATAGTAGGGATTACGACCACGATTGTTCAACTGTTGCTGAGACCTGGGAAAATTTTGGTCCTGAGCTTGGCAATTCGCAACGTATGATCGGTCAACCGAGCAGATTTTATCGAGGGATACTGGGCATCACGGAGAAATGCAGATTCATCATGACTGATCTAATGAAATATAGATTTCAATTTCGTAAAACTCTGATATTTTGGTGGGCAAACGTTCGATGGGCCTCTTTCCCTAGAAATAAAACTTTTTTTCATTTGAGTAAGGAATTTAAATTAGAAGAAAACAGGAATATGAAGAAAAAATTTGAAGGTCTTCATAGGGTTTTTTATAAAACTGAATGATTTAAATTTGTGAGATTTTCGGAGAAAGCTGGAACCAAATTCTAACAAAAGAGTAAGTGGTAATGTTGTTAACATTAAGTGATGCATTAAGTGATGCAAAAATGCATTGTTTTAATTTGACAATGAGAAATTTACAAGCCATGTCAAAAACTTTGCAGGCCTATTCAAAACTGGACTAATCAAAATGCTGAAAACGTTGAGAACCCGAGGAATGTTTTTCAACATGGTGTTATGATAATGCTTCATTATATTCATTTCTAGTACGTAGAACCAAAATCAACTGGACATGTCAAATACGATTGTGGATCCTTGGGTTAGAAGTAGAACAATTTGAAGCAGTAGCTAAGCATTCAGGAAGAAGGATTGCGGTAGTATCCACTCCTAATGCTTTACCTGGTAATTTTTAATCCGAAAATTTTTTATTCATTCGCAAATGGTTGCACAGCAGGAGCAACTGTAGAGAAAAAAAACGATTAGCATTTGTCAAGTCTGCTAATGCAGGTTTGTTTCACGCCAAATCCGTGTCGTAGTACGAAGGGCTTAACTTACTCATTTCACTGACTACTCTTTCCATTGTTAAAATGACCTGGATTCGTGCAAATGAAAACGATTAATCAAGTCTCAACCTCAGCTGCCGTGCAAATGCACAGTGAAACGATCTTTGCTGTGAATGAGCTTCAGTGAAACGTAGACTACTTCCAGTGGTGAGAAATATCAAATTACGATGATCCAAAAATTTGTATAAATACTGGGAATAAAAAATATATCATGTAGGTATTTATCAGTACAAAATTCTCGATCGAACAATTGTAAAACTTCCCAGTTCAAGAAACAATATTCAAGATTTTGAATGTGGCGCAGAAGATAACAATAAACACAAATTTTGTAACAAATTTTCTATCCTATCCTACAATCATTTATTCTCCTAACATGTCTTAAGATTTCTATCATTTTTAATGACAATACAGTCCCGCATTCCGCATATAAACGTGAAAAGTCGGATGAAAGAGAAGAATTTCATTGGAACTTGCTAACTATGAGGAGTTTCGTCCCTGATTCGTGATTAGTATGCTGGATGATACGAAATGAGGGATAAGCAAAGGAGGGACGATCGAGCCTCTTCTGTATGTGAACTTTATAATTCTTATAGGTTGTGAAATTCAACAAATCAATTCTTACTATGATTACTCTATACGATATCAAGGTGATATAACTGAATTGAATTTATTAAAGACATACAATTTTTTCGTTAATATAGACAATTAGGCTATTTATAATAGAGAGAAATATCTGAGATAAGATGGAAATTATTAATAGATAAAGAGGTAGAATTTTCAATAATTTCAATGTTCAAATGTAACTTTTGATTTTTTGAAAATGTTGACTTTTATTATATCTATGAATTTCAAGGGAAACTTGACAAGGGAAATCTTGATCGAGTGATGAGGAAATAGAGGAAAGCTAAACTGAGCACTCTGTTGAAGTTCGCCTCGCGTTTGTTGATAAACTGCTCCTATCAGTTCAAATGTTGGGAATGCGAGTGAAAAAGATGTTTCAGCAAGCAATTCCAACCTCCATAACATTCTCAGGGGGGCTGTGAGGTAAAGGCTTGTAAGAACTTTATTCCGCATAAAATAGCACATGTACTCCATCAAGTTCCCCAACATAACTTACGAAATGCGTTCTTGTTTTCTGTTGAAATGAAGAGGGATGCTAGCTTTTTCAGCAACTGGGATGTGCTGAAGGAATGAGAATGTTAGAATCTTTGCTCTTCCAGCGTTGTTTTTCAGTTCTCTTCGAAAGCCCAACATCCTTGGCTGTGATTACTATGAAGCGAATTCTAGCGATTGGGCGAAAAATGCAATATTCTCGTTTAGTGACCTCCTTTATTCAAACTACGAGTTGATGAAGTGGGCCTTGATCGCTATACGCTCAAAATCGCTCCAGAGTCCAGACACTGACACTGGCTCAATAATTTGAATTATCACTGAACGAATCTAGTATAATAAACGCATCAAAAGTATATTTTGGAAAGCAAACTGCAGACAAATTTGTTGTTGAATTATTGATGAATTGATATCGCTCATGAATTTTATGAGTATGAGCTTACAAGTTCAAGTGATGAAGTAAGAAATGAGACAAATTTTTGTTGATTAGACGATGATATTGAACTTGATAAGTAAAACCTTACAAGTTGAAGTACTTTTCATATAGTAAGATCATTCATAGTGTTTCAATGCTAAACCCTGTGAGTGCTTCATCCTTCGTTGATGGCAAACATAAGGGCCAAATCAATTAAATCAACGTGAGGTGCTTAGCCCTAACTGTTAGCTCAAACAGTTGACCTATGTCAATGTGTACAAATGGACCAGTAAGCTGTTGAGATAGACTGATATGAGCACGTACACTCGATACCTATGAGCTTACCAGGTACACAGACAATACATACAATTCGGGGATGTATGTACTGAATTGAAGGACGTGCTAGGTTGTAAATCCGGTAATTCTGAATTAATTTACGCAATCATACAGGAAAAGTTTTATGATATTTCTGTTAGCTACATCCTGGGACATTGATCTTGGTAGATTGGTAGATCTTGGTGATTGATCTTGGGTGTAATGCTCTTGATGTCCCCAAGGGTTTCTGCAAATAAACGAATTTGGAATTTTGGTATTATTATGGTTCTTCTTTTCTGGTGATAAATGCTACTTGGACATTCTCAAGTTTCTCGTATCATTGAATTCAGAACTTTTTAAACTCTTGTGCTGCCTTTAATCTGAGATACTGTTTTGATATCGGGGATGATCTTAAAATGTAATTTTAAAAAAATTAGCCATTAATAAAACTTAATAGTTCACTGATCTTCGATACGGCATTCACTTATGTTACAGTAACCACAAAAAATAATTTTGGTCTCTTCAGTAAGTCAATTAAGTAGTCTACTCTACTTGATTAATATAGCATTTGATTATGTTTATACGACAACCACATGCCATGAGGTGACGAGCAGAATTTGGCATTCAACAAATTGAATTTGCCTTAGTTTGCTTAGTGAATTTGAGCGAATACATCTGACGCCGTCTAAACCGAATATGTCAAGTGAGATATTAACCAAAGTAAAACAGTTATTTGGTGATGACGTCATGTGATTCCATCAGCCCATTCCACATTAACGGAGCGATGCTTCGACTATTATTAACAATTTCGGAAAGGTAGTTTGCGGCGACATGTATCGATCTCGCAATGCTATTTTCAGCGTGATCTCTCACCTGCTGACGTCACGTCTGGTGTGAAACGATGCGTTAAACAAGTCATGTTTCATTCACACCTCTCGACAGTCTGAATCAGCATCACGATTCCAATCCAAACCAAATACTAACATTAGTCTGACTCTCGACATCAAGCGAGTCGACGACAATCGATTCGACTATCGAACGCGTCACGTTGATCGATGCTAAGGCGAACACTCGACTCTCGAACCCGCGTCCAATTCCGATTTTAGTTGGCGTAGGCTAACTAATCCAAGTATGCAAATTCAAGCTCGACTACCCCCTGATACTAATACCAGCACACATCTAACTATCTGAAGCCAGCTTTACATTTACATGATCCAAAATTGAAGTACACTGTGTCGTTCAGTGTAGCCTACAGTGGTGTTTTTGGAACGTCATGAGACATGACATTGCAATATTTTGACTGGTGCAGAAAAAAAGGGAGAGACTCCCGAGAATCTCATAAGTTCAAAAAATGTAATTTTTGCGGGTGGGGACGTAAAACGTCGAATTCTAGATTTTGTCACAAAATATTCCAAACGATAGGTCTATTCATAAATGAAGGTCCCTGAATAAGGTATTGTGATAAAGTTTTCAACCATGAAAAATTGCGTACTGCTTTCTTGGTAGAAGCTATCATAATTATGATTCAGGCCTAGCTCAAAATCAGGTTACTATTGAATTGTGGTAATACGGTACCATAGCTCAAAAGCTAGGCTACTTTTTACTCCATCTCAGCATCTTTTCAGTTCAACATTTATATTGTCAACAATATACAGTAATTGAAAAAAATATTGGAATATATTGGATAAACAAATAGCACAATGCTCAAGATAATCAACTGGAAATTTTAAAAATTGAAAGACCTAGGGAAATTTGGTGCTATTATGTTAGATACAACCGGTATTTATTGTTTTCATAACGTAATATACATTGTTGATGATTATGGTGAATGTTAACGATATACTTGATACTCAATCAAACTCGGAATTTCAACAAAGATTAACTTATCAAGTATACTTTTGAATCACACATACTGATATTGTTCATTATGGATGAATGTATAAACTGTAGTAATTTCCAAATCACGCAAACTGGTATCGTTCATTATGAATGAATGAATGAATGAGGTAAAATCTGAACTTCATGAATATCATACAGCACACTTAATGCTTGGATGAACTTGGTTCACAGACGATCTTCTTAAAGACAAATCGATGAAATGAATGGATTTATCGAAGCAGTTTTGGCCAGCCAACTCAAAGCTCCAGTTTCCATTGACGTCCGCCACATTCGGTCACTCAATTACCGTTGGCTTTATTGCTGCTTCGATCGATGCCCAAGTTCAAACAGAAATCACCGTTTGACCAGACTGGGTAGCGAGGGAGACTGGATTGACCGTGGGAAAATCTAATGACTTCCACAAATTGCAATTTGGTGACTTTGGCAACAAGTGACGAGGAGTACTCAAGTTCTCGCTCAAGTCTCTTAGCTACAACTTGGTACATATGTTGATATAATATATCTTGCCTCTTGATATAATATCAAGTACCTCGAATCTCACTTGGTACATTATGAATCTTATGTAAAGCCCTAGATATAAGCTGTACAAATATTCGAGTTAAAAATAGATTTTCATGATTTGATTCTAATATTTTATGTCCTGAAGCTAAGTCACACAATAATAACCTTTTTTCGAAGTACTTGCATAAACTATAAAATCATGTTATTCATTTCCATTTACTTGATAGGCTAGAATTTCAATTTTTGTAGGAGAAGAAAACAGGCATTTGTCTAAAATTTCTTATTTATAATTCTATTGGAAGTGACCTATTTCAAAGAGATTATGTCATTTGTTGTAAATCACTCACAATTTTAAAACTCTGAAAAGGTCATAACAATGGTACATTATCAATCTGGGATGAGATTCAACGTTGTTTCAATTTTGGAATAGTATGAGTGTGCAGTATTCCCACAATGTTCCGTATCCTATGCGGAATAGCAGCAATGTAAAATACTCTAAAATTCTGAACATAAAAGTGTAGCTCAATATGAAAACGATTTATCATCTTAAGGTGGATATTGAGTACTTCTGCTATTGTAATGTAGTATTTTTTTCAAAGGTGCTTTGAGAAAATAATAAAGAGTCAAAATTGAAAACTTTATACACTGCCACTAAACCAGAATTAAAGTTCTTTCAAAATCTCACCCTTTTACTCTGCACAAAATTTGAGAATATGAAACTTGCATTTCAGATAGCCCTCATAGTATCATGCACGACACTTTGAGAAACAAATCGTATTTCTCCATAGGCCTACATCAGCTAATGTTTTTAATCATTTACAATTATTTTGTTCGAATGCCTAACTCACTAAATAAATCACAATCACAGCGGATGATCGAGAATTAATTAGAGAGACAAAATGCAAGCAACAGTAGAAACGCCCGGCCAGTTGAATGATTGATTATAGGAAGTGCGCACAAAGCAGGATTTATCACAATGCTGCCGGGGTCTACACTGCAATTACACGGACAGCAGAGCGTGGAACAATACAGGTCAAATGAAGTGCAAGTTCGCTATTGAACGACAATACCAGCCTGCATCTACAGAACGAATCTCATTAGTCTGTTGTCTGCTAGCACAATCAGAATCAATAAGTTGATCGGCGATTGCGAGGAAAGGCCAAACGTGTACGAGTATTTCATGATGGTATACTTTTATTTCAACTTTGATGCTTTATAAGCGTTAGAATGAGCACGAAAAATTATATCGAACCATTAAAACAGAAAAACTTCTGATCAGTGATTAAAGAAAAAAGTTTTCTATGGCCGATGACGCATCTCGATTCATTGTATATAAAGCGCATTGGATATAAAGCGCATTCTACACGGAGATTGTAGTGTAGTGTAATATCTGTAGCCAATCACAGCTGATGTTGTTTGACTCATTGACAAGACAAAGGCTGTGATTGGCTACAGATATTCTACTGGCCGACACTACAATCCCCGTGTACAGGGCGCTTAAGTTTGTAGAAAACATGTTGAATATTTCTAAAAAAGAGAAAAGTAGGCCTAATCTGCAAAAGCGTGATAGGCGAGTGGGGTATCTAGTTCAGACCTAATTCGAATTGAATTGGCGTGTTCAGGTAGAGCAACGCTTCAAAGCTCAGAGTGAACTGATTTTTAATGGAGGAGTTGCACATCACAGAAGTAAAGTTTTTCATCAGGCTTGTTAGGAAATACGTTCTTCAAATATCCAGATATTATGTTTTTTCTATAACTAATTATTACAAAAAAAGAGTTCTTTGGATTACCCCGTCTCGCTTGAATCCTTCAACTTTCTGACTTTCAAATCTGAGAAAACATTTCCAACAATGATTTCTAAAAGATGTCAATTTCCCTTCCCATTTATACTTGTGTAGTAATTTGCTAACTTTTTATGATGGAATAAATGAAACGACAATCATTGCAGTAATTTCACAATGTTTTATAAGTGGAAAGTTATTTTATATAGTGATAGTGTTATTCAACTGATCAATTCATGAGTGTTACAAAATGACCCCATTTCTCAAATCCTATAGGCTTAGACTCCTCAGAACCACCATGAAGTTGAGACATTTCAAATACGCCTGCGTTTCCAGGAAAAGTTCAATATTTCAAAGCTGTCAAACTGGTTCATTTCTGCGAATTTCCCGAGGAAAATGTAAGAGGAAGGCTGTAAAATATCAATGTGTACTTTGCCCTCGAGTGAATGAAAACTGCTGAAAAAGTGAAGCGAGCTCGAGTGAGCATCATTGTTTATGACTTCGGCAGATGAAAAGCAGAAAACGTTTCTAGTGCAGCTGTACAAGCAAAAATTCCACATACAAAAACACGCTAGTTCCAGCTTCAGCTTTTTCATCCCTTCTTAGATCTTTCTTTTCCCTTCTTCTGCAACTTTCTACTATCTTCCTTCCTTCCATCAATCTTCTTCCTCTTCCATCATTCATAAATTATGCGCCCTGAAGAAAGCTGCATATAATGGCGCATGAAGAAAGGACCTAATTAGATAAGCATCAGCGAGATGCTTACGCAAATAATAAAAAACCGTTTTTCTTCCTTGCCGGCGAAATTTCAATCTTCCCAAAATGAGCCCCCGAGCTTTTACAAAACCAACATCACATTTCAAAAGTTGACCGCTTTGAAAAGAGAAGTTTTATTTTTCTCCACCATACTGTATCTACTCTTACACAACCTCCGTGTGTGCTCTGAGATTGGTTTCAAGTTAAGGAAAATGATATTATTACCATAGAAACTTCTATATGAATGATTTGCAAATCTATGGAGCTTGATTGAAAGATCCTTCTTATTTTTTTCTAACGATATATTGCTATTTAGTCTTGTGACTAATGAGCAACTTTTTTCTTCCCCAAACTACTACGAATCCTCCATAAGAGAATCCTCCTTGGGGTCTCTTATTCACGTTTCAACATTCTTTGAACATACTTTGGCTGTACTACACAAGTGAGTTTCAATTTTTTCTACTACTCTGCTTTCCCACTGGACACAAGACACTTGAAACAGCACTAAAACAGTTCAAATTGCTTCTTCCTTTTCAGTCTCCTCACCAATTCTTATTCATCAGCAACTGGATTGCCTCGATGTTGTCATGTTGGTGAAGTCGGGCCTCGTGTTTCTCAGCATGTCTCTGGATTTCGGTGTTTCTGACGTACCAAGGAGCACCAACAATGTTTCTCATCACCTTATTTTGAAAGCATTGAATGACTTTGATGTTACTGTATTTGGTACACCCCCAAAGCTGTTCACCAAAAATCCTTACTGGCTCTAGGATAAGTACTCTGTTTGGAATTGAAAGGGTGAAGTTCCACAAAATCAGCCAACAGAGTCTCTTGTATTTATTCCCAGCTCTCCTCTCTTCTTCTTGACATGGACCTTCCAGCGAAGCTTTGCATCTATGGTCATTCCTAGGTACTTGGCATCATTCGCATATGGTACAATCGGGCTATTGATAGTTTTTGGTATTGGTTGAGACCTCTTATTGGTGAAATTGATGTTTGCCTCATTGAGCTTAACATTTTGTTGTCCAATCTTGAATTTTTCTGAGAGATCTTTGAAGTTTTGCTGTGGCATTTTCAATCTTGTTATCTAAAGCCAATATTGCTGTGTCGTCTGCATTGTTGTTGATGACTAAACATTGAAGAATATCTCGGTGCCTGCTGTCTAGAAAAATAATTTCTAGATTTCTAATGAAAGCGGAAAGAATTATAATTTTAAAATCTCATCTATTCTCTTAAAAAAAAACAATCAAAAAAGATAATCCACAGTAAAAATATCTATTAGAATGTCTTTGAAGAGCATAATCTGTGGTATGAGTAGTTTAATCCAAATTTTCTAAAATGCTATTGAAAACTATAAATACAATTCTTCCTCATTGCGATTGCAAACTCCTTATTGATTAGTCTTAGTTGGGGTTAATGTTAGTGTTAGATCAGAGTTGGTAGTTTATCTCACTGATCAACTCACATTTAAAAATATTTGTGATCTCACAATTTCTCGGATTTCTCCTAAGAATTAAATTACAAAATCAAATTCCAATTCAATTGATTAGGTCACAAAAGTCCAGGTCATACAGCACCAATGTGTAGTTATAGAATAGTAGTAGAAACTACTAATCTATACACCTTGATACAGCACTAGAACTTGGTTCGTCTTCCGTCTGTGTAATTGTATCGTAGACAACAAAGCGGAGATAATGGTTAAAATCAAAATTTCAATTTGAACTTGGATTGAGATCAGATTGGAAACAGTTATCTCTGTTGATGAAAGATTAAATAACGCCCGCAGACAAACGGAGAATCGCTTAAAGTTCGAGTAAACAATAATCTCAGATTACCTTTGTCGAGTTGCTGAATCAAAGGGCTGTGAAAGGTATTACTTCCTTAGTCTGGGACTCTACTGTCTCTACTTTATATATTTCGCGCAAGCTGAAAAGACTCGTCGAAACAATATACTTCACATTATAACGGCGTGTCTTCTCAGCTTGCGAGAACTGTAAACACACATTTTATGAGACACGAGCTGGTTGGCGGATGCATCAAATTTGCATTTCACAAAATTGCTTCAGTTGCGAGCAAAGTGTGACTCTTGTACTTGAGCAAACTCCTGCGCAGAGTTCCTGCAGAGTTTCAGCAGAGTTCTGAGAGAGTTGAATAAATAAATTATCAACCGATATAGGCTACTAACCTGTACACATGTTTTGCATGCGCAAAGTGAATTTTAAATGCTCTAAATTCTAACGCTAGTGAACGCATCGGTGATGAAGTGGATCTCAAAGTCGAGCGCCGTGCATCCAGGATAACTCGTACCTGAAATAGCTGGTTGGTGAACATGTTCAATTCAGCGTGGTCAATATAACATTGATGATCAATAAATGGCATTCAATGAATCAATTAATCGACTTTTGAATAAAATAATAGAAGCTGAATGGTAGAGATTGATTTGATGGATCAATAATTGAACTCGTCATCACGGTGATAGATTTGTAAGTTTTTCTATAAATTCCATGAACCAAATTTGTAGCCTATAATTTAAAAATTGATTCATTCATTAAATGAATTGATCAGTAGACTTTTAAAATATATAGGTGCTGATTGATAGTAGTTGATTTATTGGATCAACAATAGAATCCATTACGGAGATGGCTTTGTGAATTTTTATAACTTCCTCGAATAAAATGTGTAGCCTATAGTTTAACAATAGAATTCTTTAAATATCACAGATGCCAATAAAATTCAATTGCTGTCCTATAACGCAACTTTCGATAGCCTATTATGTAACTAATAACCGTTAACCTTTATTCCAGTTCGAATAAATATTCATATTTTAATACACACACTTTGTTATTCCCTCAAGTAGTCTAAAGTCCTGAGTTAATGTAAGTTAATGATTTCCAGAATTACTACAAGATCATAATATGGAAAGGAATGAAAATTATAAAAAGTACTTACGTGCTATAAGACAAAATAGAAGGAAGCCGCTTAGATAGTCTCTTGATTTCATATTCCCTGGAACAAATTTAGAAAAATTATTATAGTATTAACTGTAGATGGTAATATTGATTCACAATATAAAAGCAAAGAGGATCAGAATGGTCTTGTTTTGATTGATTTACTAGTTACTCTAAGATAAAGTGATCTCAACTGGAAGAATGTTACAGATATTATTCTAAAATTCAGAGGCATTACAATACTGATCGTACAGACTTTGTAGGCTTGAAGTACTGCAGTAGGCTTCTTGAAATACTATAAAACCTAGTTTCAACTTCTTCACATAAAGTCATTTTCAAGTAACTTGATAGAATTGAATGTATACTTAGTTCAGAGTGCTCTGTCTGGTTCAATTTAGATGTAAAAAGTGATAATAGTGAAAAATGGTTGCAAGGTGTAAAAAGTAGCGCAGTTGCCGTTCCCCAGAAGTTTTTTTAGTTTAGATGAATTTACTGAGTTGAAAAAGGTTTCCCGCAGAAAAGAGTGGAACAGCAAGAGAGTGAGAGGGACAGACAGAAAAAAAGAGAGAGGAGGATGATTGAGAGAGAGTAGAAGAGAGAAAAAACAGTAAGAGAAAGGATGAGTGAGAGTGAGTGGGAGGGAAATTTACAGAGTAAAAAGGCATCGCAGTCATTCAGAGTTCAAGCCCAAAGGTAATAACATTAAATACCAGGTGAGTGGAATGGTGAGGGGGAAACCACACTCACACAACTTTACAAGATTTATGACTCAACTCAAAAACTTTTTCACTTGAAACTGATGTTCATTTTCAGACCATCATGTTTGGAACGCTAGGCCCGAAATAGGAGAGCAAGAAATTCGATTGCGGTGTAACTCTACAATAGAATAATGTTTATTATAGGGGTACTCATTCACTGAATTAGAAGGAAATCTATTTTTAATCATTTTACTGTACTAAACATATAATTTATATGAATGAAGTATATTGCAAAGTCGAAATTATAATATTTCTTTCACATTGAAAAAGAAAACGTTTTGGGAGAAATCTTGAACTCTACTAATCTAATTGTAAATTATTATTGTGTAATTGTACTATACCATGTTTACTTTATGGAATATTAATTTAATATAAAGAATATCAGCAATGTACACTTCATTGCAGAGTTCTACTTTTATGGTTGTGTTTATGTTTTGTTCAACACAGAAGGTTCGTGGAATAAAAATTATTCCAACAAAAATACTGTGATTAAACTATAGAGGATTGAAAAACTGTCATTTATACTAGAATAGTATTTCTGGAACTGTAAATAATCACATTACTCCGTAAATAAATGAAGGGAATGTAAATAATAATCCTATTGAAGCAATAAATGTTTACATTTCCAGTTCAATTCAGAACAGAATAATAATTATCCTTCCTCTCTGCAATCCTCATCAATTTATAAATACGGATTTACGCATTTATATGAGAAACGTGGACTCAATTGGGATGAACATGAATTTATTACGCGATGCAAATAAGCGATTACAAACTGAATTAAAATGAAGCATTAGCGCTCGGCCCTCAGTGATAAAACTCGCAATTTAATCGTCTGATAGAGTAATCAGAGAAGGAATTCACCCTTTACCAGAGTTTCGATAAGCTATGTTACATGTATTATATAATTTAATATTTTATTATATTCATAGAAGTTATTATTGTTATTAAACTTGAACTTAAATTTGTATTTTTGCTTTCTGTATGGTCTTCTCGTACGCTTCAATAACGAAGTTTTCTATAGCAATACTGCTTGTTCTATTTACTGCTCTGTTCACATTATAAATCAGCCAGCAACAACCAGCTTCAAGCAGAAATGACACTTACATTAATATCATACTCTGCTTTCCTGTAAATTCATTCTCTTCAAATGAAGAAAGCTGATTTGATGAAGAAACATAAAAATTTGACGCAGTTTATTTGAAGGAGTTCGAATTATAAATATTCTACAACAATTCAATATAGAGGATATCATGATTGTCTGTTTTCGAATTACGTTTGATGTATGAATTTCATAAGAATGTCCAGGTGGAAAAATATTTAGGTTGGAATTAACGTGAGTTATTTATGCATAATTCTTCTTTCCTCCGTATTTAGATGTCTCATCCCACAATCAATACAGTAGGCTTATTATCATGAGTTTCACAAATTCTTTTAATGGAAATTCACAAATTCTTTTAGATGAGATTAATTGGAAAATAATATTTTGATGGATTATGTTTGTATGTTTCGATTCCATCTTCTTCTTGTGACTTATCTTAGAGCAATTTCAAGTTATGAGACGGACACAATACTTGGCAAAATCATTTTATACAAGAGATATTATAGAGAAAGAGAAATTCAACTGTGCTTTGACATTACCAGCACGATATAATTAATAGAATAGCCTATTTATAATTTCATTATAATTCTGTAATTTCTTATTCATAATTATGTTTATAATAATAATATGAATTCTGATTCATAATTATGTTTATAATAATTATTACTCCACCATAGATTGTCCCGTTAATTACTAAAGAATCATTGAATTCTCACAATCATCAAAGTAAGAAATTCAGTGTAAAACGTTGATGCTGCCCTATATAGAAGATACCGCTGACAGAATTCTGGGTGAAAGGGTGTTTCGGTTACCTAACAAGTTCATTAGGGTTTCGCCATCAGCAAATCCAAGTTTAGCGGAGTTCTGAGACGTGTAGCCCTAGCAAATGGAACTGAAAACTCCACCTCTAACTTCACTCTTTTTGATGTAACTTTCAAATTGGAATACCTGGAATACAATACTATACATTCCAATAGTTTGGAATAAATCGTGATCTCTGTTTTATAATTGTTAAGAAAAGTCGGTTGTTACATCATCATTAGAGTGCAAAGAAAGTATTTCGCTTCGAATCCATGATCTGAATGAATAATGTTTATAGTATTAGTAGTATAAGCTACACAATATATGTTTGAATATTACATATTTAAACAAAACCATCCCAAGCCACGTACACGCCTATTCAACAAATTTCTAATTGACCTGTCAAACTTTTGAAACGATGTCAAAGTTTACTGATAAACGTATGACTGAGAATCGGGTTTTAGTGTATAAAGTCGCACCAAACCAACTTATGGAAGGCTATACCGACCCCTGGTATATGGAGCTTCCAAAGTAATCACATAAATCTTGAAAAGTGAGTTATATTTTTCAAACTTATCAATGATTCTAAAATGGACTCAATCAAAGTTGATTCTTTATTTTTGGAATTGGAGCCTGTGAATTGAAACGTTAGTCCAATAATCCCTAGAGAATATGCTTATTTCTCTTCTCAAACGTAATGGATTTGTCAATATGTATTGGTATGCATGAGTGAGGTTACGTACGATGGCCTTATGGCTTTATTATGATGTCCCTATGCACCGATGGGAATAAGGTGTTTCCCAAGCTTCGAGATGGAATGCATTCCAAGCACTTCTCTTCAAGCAGACCACATAGCCATGACGTGAAGCTGTGCACTTTAGTGGGAATAAAATTCAACACAATATAAAAATACGGCATGGACTAGACTTTAGCACTGTATAAATGGATCCTTTATATTCTGAATTAATTTTGTATTTTAATAATGGAACATTTAATAGCTTCCAATTTTTAATCAGAGAAAGAATTGTTCACCAAAACAGAATAAAAATATTATATTCATTTAAATAAAATAGAAATAAAATAAAGTGTATTAGCACTTATAGATATAAAATGTCCACTACTTATGTTGCGGATTCCGCCAGAGTAGAACGAATAAGAAGTACAATTAATATAATGTAAAATATTTAATTTATGCATTGCTGATAACATCTTCGTATTGTCGATGAAGGACGTTTTCGAGTAGTATTCTAAATTCATTAGAAATTCAAAACATGAAAACTCTATTTGAGGAAACCGCCCGGTTCCAACCATATCGTTTTGTAAGAATAATGGAAGCAGCTCAGCTGGAATGTCGAGTACAAATCGGTTTTGTCTCTTATCTTCCACTTCAAAACGGTAAACTCTTCTTCATTACAGTGACTATGTAAGTCACTGTAATCTTCATAATTCCAAGATCTTGGTCTTATCAAATATTTTCTATTGTACAAATTTTTCTACTTCTTCAATCTGTCTCTCCACTTCTTTTTCTGAGTTTTATTTCAAATTCAAAATTCAAAATCAATCTATTTTGCTCAAAATAAAATAGCTTCACAAAAATATCATAAAATATAATGAATTTTCAACAAATTTATTTTACAAATTAATGTTGTTACAATAGAAACGATTGAATGTCTTCTTATTCGTGAATATAACGATGATGGAGCACAAGTATTAAGTATCCTAAAGTTTCTTTTATTTCGAATAAGGGATTTTGCTATAATTCATTGATAATCTTAGTTGGGCTGTACGTTGAATGATCAGAAACTGCCAGTTTATTATAATTTCTTTGAACACCCACCCATAACCGTACACGGAGAGTTTGTTGCAAATTCAATCTTTCACTTGTAATAACACGTATATTTTATAATACTTCTTGGATTATTGCGTTTTAAAGCACTTTTCAGGAAGACTAAGTCACAGTTTTTATCTTTAAAAAATGTCAAAAACGTAATCCAAGCTGATTACAAAAAATGATAAGAGAAATGGAGACTCTTCATTGATTCATTAAAAAGGAGTTTAGAAGCTGTCCTTGTGCATGAGGGTCACCAATGGCATCTAGAGATAAGATTGACTTTGTTATTCTTCCAAACACAGAGTGAACAAACGATAGTAGAAGACTGGCAGTAGATTTTTAAATTGGTGGAATACACCAGCTCATCGACCTATTGACAAGAAGTGATTTAAATATGGGAAACTGTCAAATATCTCGGGTGTTCACTTGGAAAATCAACTTGATAGAATGATCCTTTTAAAGAAAATTACAGTGTGTTCACCAGCTATGATTCTACACTCCAAAGCCGAAAGCTAACCTGGATATTTACTAGAAAATGAAAAGATTCCGCCTCAAAGCGAATAGAACTAGAAGGTAGACCAGTACATTTCTCCCGGGAAGAAATTCCAATGGTGTAGCACCACGGTTGGCCGATTATTCAATTTTAGCAGTTTGACGGATGAGTCCCACGTTGACGGGCAAAACTTTACCATTCAAATAGCAGTGTCGATTCTATTCCATCAAATCAGCCATCAAAAAACCCAATTAGCCAACATTTCTCTCACAATCGAACCTCCTCTCTCAAGTCTCAACACTCTCAACCCTCCTTCCCTCAATCTCTCTCACCATCTCACACTTAATCTCTCTCACTCTCTCTCAATCTCTGCAAGGCCAAGTGTTAATGGAAAGGATATCCTTATTATCCTTTCCCAAGAATGGACATATATATGTCTAAACTTCGCCTTTTCAATTAGATAACTTACACTCCTTATTCATTTTGCAGAACCTCCAATTTAAAATTTGTATAAATTTTGCATTCATTACATCACCGTTTCCGTATTTTTACTAGAAGTCTCTATTTTGTGAAATTTATAGGATAATTTTGATTTACTTATTCATATTACAATGTATAATCTAAGCCGAATTTTGTTATCTATTTGAATAAAGTAATCTAATCCAATCTAATCTCTTACTCTCTTACTCTCACACTCTCTCACTCTCTCTCACACTCATACTCTCTTACTCTCTTACTCTCTTACTCTCTTACTCTCTTACTCTCTTACTCTCTTACTCTCTTACTCTCTTACTCTCTTACTCTCTTACTCTCTTACTCTCTTACTCTCTTACTCTCTTACTCTCTTACTCTCTTACTCTCTCACTCTCTTACTCTCTTACTCTCATACTCTCCCACTCTCTTACTCTCTCACTCTTTTACTCTCCCACTCTCTCAACCCATCACACTCTCAATCACATTACCACACTCTTTAACTCTTTCCTCAACTACGATAGATCATTCATTCACTAATGAATTGGCGTTTGGTGAATGTCAGCTTTTCATGTTCAGCTCTGTCAAGAATGTCAAGATAGTCTGAAAGTGGTCAATGGAAGAAAACCGGTTCGTAAAGTCCGCTCTTGACTCGATTCCCTTTCGCAAACTGCTCGCTGACTTTCCTGACAAAGCTCATCATTAATAACATTCATTCGTCAACCGCCAATTTTATTCAAGTATGCAATATAAAAACCGTTGATTGAGCAGATGATTGCCTGTGGACGTATTACTTCGTTGAAAGTCTGTTATTTCAAAAGCACTCTGGGAACGGTTTCCGATCGAATTGCTGCGCGAGTTTTGAAACCCTACACTTCATCGGCGAAAAAGGAAATTATCATGTTCCGGCAATACAGTAGATGAACGCTGTATTTTCTCTTTGGGCTATCATAAAATGTTTGGGAATATATCCTTCAACATTTTCAAATATTATTGTATAAAAGAGAGTTCGATTTAAAAAATGTTATTATCTTGTTCTAAACTTCTAATCAATTTAAAGTCCTACTGGTTGGTCATGAAGAGATGGTTGGCGGATAATGAGGGGCGGAGAGTGCATTATTTTGGTTTTGGATGGAGTTCAAGGACGTTGTAGACCAAAGATGAGATGGAAAGACAGAACGGCGGCGGACATGCTGGAGAACGGTTGGAGGAGAGAGAAAGCATTGGACAGAATGTTGTGGAGAAGCAGACTACGAAGAAGGAATGCCGACCCCATTCAAATGGGATATTGTGGCAAAGCCAAAGAAGAAGCAGAATTCAAAAAGACCCTATGTACCAGGAAAACTTAAAGACTATCATATTCCCATATTTTGCTACGGTATTGACTACCACCAAATGTTATCAATTATTATCATGATTTATTGAAAATAGTCTGCTACATCAGTGAATTTTTTATATTTTTGAAGCAGTAAAGAATAGGAATAATTTTTATTCTATACACCTTGGTTGATGATAAATGAATAGGATGCTATTACTTCCTCTTTTATTATTTCTAATAATCAATTTATTGATACAATGATAATAATGATAATTCATTCCATTGAATTTTTAAGAATTATTACAGAATTTATAGACTTTTATCCAATTCAGTTACTTTTCTCAGTGAATGTTTAAAGTATCAGTATATCACCATTAATCGAAGTCAAATAGATTACTATCACAGTGTGATAGTGTGGAAACGATTAAAATTAATTTATTTTTTTTCAATCCATTGGTAGACAATTTAATGAAACCGAATTAATGTGTAACAATAGCCTGCTGTACTTTGAGCCACATCGGATGTTGTTCCGGCGGCAGAAACTGCTGCCTCAGCGGTGGGTATTGTCTTACAGTGGGCCATCCCGAATGTCTCCTCTGTGTAATTGTCACTCAAAAAGAAAATCAATGTTCTTATTGATTTTCTTTTTGATTTATAATCCCCTGATGAATCGTTAGAGGGCGCCAGCTCACGGACCAAGTTGCCAAAAATATTCCACGGCGTGTGAAAAATTTTGGAGAGCTCTTGGTCAGTGAGTGGTGTGCGTTGACGAGGTACGGACGGGTTCCGCGGAAATGTTTGGGGCTAGCTGTTTGATAATTTTGGGTGAGTGAATACAAAAGGAAAAATTTATTAGATTGATGACTACTTCGGTGGTATCTTGACAACCCATTCATTCTTTTATCTTCAATTAATTTAAATCCATTCCGACTTGTTTTCCAAATTGGTTTTATAAATTGTTGTTTTGTTTTGTTTGTAATACCCTGGACACCGAAGGTACAGTAGGCTATTGTTAACAAGGGGTCAGGCATATTTTTCTCTTATTCATTGGATTTATTTGTCTTAATTTTATGGATATTGCTATAGGAGAATTAAGGTTGTAATTAAATTGTAAAGTTGAGACGGGATTCTCAATAGAGTGAGCGGTGCTCAATTATTGAATAATTTAACTACTAAAGAGCTTGAGAACGAGATTATGGAAATATAAATAAATAATTTTATAGGATAGTTTATAGTATAATATAAAGGTAATTTTGATAGGACTAAGATTTGATATAGGACTAGATAGGACTAGGCATTGGTATAAAACTTAAGTTATTCTAACTAACTTTGGAATAAATTAATAGATTTTCTAATAAATATTTCTGATAAATTTTATTAATAAATTAATCTCCTTGTTAGTAATAGGTTCTATATATAGAAGGTAGATACAAATTTGTGGACATTTGATAAATTGATGATAAATTTGATGATTTGTCAAAGTAAATTTGGTTAGGATTAGGCTTTGTTTTATAAAAGGATTTTGGCAATTATTGAATATTCCGCGCAAACAGTTTGATGTTAATCACGAACTTGCGTTCGGTGTTTGTTTTATTTTATTCACGATAGGTTACTGTGTTTGTGTATCAGTGAGGCTGCTTAGTTTAATAATTGATTTTGAAATATTCGTTTACGCTATCTAAAAGACTCTAAGTTGAAGGAAATTATTTTGATTGTTAACATCGTTGTCCATCAATTTGCTAAGTATAGGGTGTGTTGAGATTATATTGCCAGCCAATCACGTTAAATTATGTGGAGCTGTGAAAGTAAGTTCTTTGTTTTCGTTTGAATCATCTTGAAGATAAGTTCTTTAATTTTGCAAGATTAAGTCCTTTTTTTATTATTGTAAGGTTTGGTTATTTAAGATTGAGTTCAGTGTTAGTTTAGGTTGTAAAAATTCAGATTGTTGTAAATTTTATGAACACTGCGTTATTGAACGATTATGGATAATATTTGTGTATGATTTTAATTGAAGTAATCAAATTTTAACAATTGTGTATAACGTTTGTTTTTCTTGTTAACATTGGTGGCTTGAGCAGGGGCTCTTAAAGTTAACTGCTGATCTTAATACAGCTGTCATAGAATTATTATTTTTTCCAGTTTGGCTAAATTTTTCTGAATTTAAATTTACCTAAAATCTTTTTTTTTTTTATCAAAAATTTAGAGTAGTTTGATTTTGCCGGTTTTGGCGCGGATCCGAGTAGTGGTATGAAAGTGTCCGTTCTGGCCCATAGTAATTCACAATTAATTTTGCAGACAGCAATCTTCCACCAATATTATCTTTAAATCAATTTCAATTTTTTTTAAATATTTTTATCAACAAAATTCTAAATTTTTTTTTTCATCTAAGGAGTTTATTTCTTAAATCAAATTCTATCCATTACTTGTAAGTTAGATGATAGAATATTAGATTTAAGGGCTTATCAACCACAAAACTGTGCCCCAGGAAGGGCAGAGAATAAAGGGCGTTTTTCTCAATCCATCGTTTCTCTGACAATCACCCCACTTATCTCCGGCTACATAATTTGGTGTCAGGTGTGGGGTGGCTGCAACAATGGCCACTGATGAAGGACGAACCATGGAGGAGTTGCACACAAGGGTGATTCAGTTGGTGGAAGAGAGAAACACCCTAGCACAACAACAGGAACAAACCACTGCAGAACTAGCTGCTCTCAGAGCACAACATGGCCAGGGTGCAAGCCAACCAAGGGTGAAGAAGGATCTAGGGCTTCAGTCGTTGATCAAGACATTCACTGGAGATGGCACTGGCCCATCAGTCGAGGAGTTTCTCAAAAACATCAACCTAGTGGCAGAAACTGGCAACTGGGATGAGGCTGCCCAAAAATTCATCTGTTGACTGAAGATGACCAGACCAGCAGAAGCCTGTTTGGACTCGCACCCTGAACTCTTTGAGACCGCAGCTAGATTCAAAGACTTTGAGAAGGTGTTGCGTCAGCGGTTTGGCCAGTCCCAAGATCCACAACACTATATGCTGGAACTCATGGGGACCACTCAACAGCCTGGTGAAACTGCACGTGCATTTGCAGACCGATGTTGTACACTGGGGCAGAAGGCGCAACCAACCACTGCCAGTCGGGAACAAATGGAGTGGTCCCGTACACAGATGGACCAGACTGTACTCACCTCATTTGTTTGGGGCCTCCGTGCCCAATTGGCCACCATGCTGAAGCTGTATCCACCCTCTGATTTGGAGGATGCAGTTAAGATAGAGGAGAGGATGGAGAATATCAGTGGATCCAGCAACCCCCTATCCAAAATCTTCCAGGTCCATCAGGAAGAACAAGTGGCAGACTCAGTTGAGATGACAGTAGGGCAGGTGGAGGCAGTCCAGCAGTACAAAAGAAGATCAACCTGTTTTGCATGTGGAAAGCCTGGTCACTTTGCCCGTGAATGTAGGAGCTCTACCAATGGCCAATCCTGGAGGCAAGACACCAGGCAGAGAGGAGGTCCACAACAGTTAAGTGGAGGCGGCCAACACTCTAGGCAATTCTGTTTTGTCTGTGGGGATCAGAACCATCTAGCATTCACATGCCCCCAGCGGAGGCTCACACCATCAGAGCAAGTCAACAGAGGAAACCAACAAGAATCAAACTGTCAGCAGGAGAATTTGACCCCAAATGGGAGAGGCTTGGCCAGTGGCCCAAGGTCAAGCCAGTAGGAGAGAGGCCACAAGAAACATGGGTACCCAGCGTAAGCAGGGAGGGGGGTCACCCAACAATCCAATTACACTTCAGCAAGGACATTGTCAGAACTCTCTTGGTGGATTCTGGTGCGGACATTTCTATCCTTCAAGAACCTATACCACAAGTGCCACTGGAGCCAGCCAAAATGATTGCAAAGGGAGTCACAGGAGCACTACTGGGTGTACAGGGTGCTCAGACCTTGGAATTTGAAGTTGCACAGGAGAAAGTGAGGCATACCTTCATAATAGCAACAATTGACACCTGGAAGGTTGGACTTCTTGGCTGGGATCTCTTTCAGAAAATGGGGCTGGTCCTGGATGGGCAATCCCAATCAATCACATGTAGAGGAACAGCTATTTCAAGACCTTCAGCATTTATCAAGGAGGGGGCCCAAATTTCCACAATCAAGAGGACATCAGAGATCAATCCAGAGTCCAACCATATGCCAGAAGTGGTAGCCTTATAGCCTTATAGCCTTATAGCTATTTGGCTTATTGTCAGAACTCTCTTGGTGGATTCTGGTGCGGAAATTTCTATCCTTCGAGAACCTATACCACAAGTGCCACTGGAGCCAGCCAAAATGATTGCAAAGGGAGTCACAGGAGCACTACTGGGTGTACAGGGTGCTCAGACCTTGGAATTTGAAGTTGCACAGGAGAAAGTGAGGCATACCTTCATAATAGCAACAATTGACACCTGGAAGGTTGGACTTCTTGGCTGGGATCTCTTTCAGAAAATGGGGCTGGTCCTGGATGGGCAATCCCAATCAATCACATGTAGAGGAACAGCTATTTCAAGACCTTCAGCATTTATCAAGGAGGGGGCCCAAATTTCCACCATCAAGAGGACATCAGAGATCAATCCAGAGTCCAACCATATGCCAGAAGTGGTAGCCTTAGAGAACAGGGCTATTCCAGCCTATTCAGAGATGATACCAAAAGCCCAGGTGAAAGCTAGTAATGGAGGAGTGATCATTGTGGAACCAGCTAATCAACCTCAATCTGGGCTGATGATAGCGCGGAGCCTAGGCATCATCAACAAAGGAGCAATACCAGTCAAGGTAGTGAACCTGACAGCTACACCTATGATAGTAGACCGGCTTCAACTACTTGGACAGGCCTCTTCAGTGATTGGTGATGGGAGTATGGAACATGAAGTGGTTCAAGTAGGCCTAGTGGAAGTTCCTTGCTCTCTGGCAGAACGGAAAAAGGACATCACGACCCGACTAAGCCACCTCCCTCTTCAGGAGGCCTTGAGGATTAAAGAGGTTTTGATAAGGTACCTGACACTGTTTGACAAACCTGGGAAGGAGGGATGTAACATTAAGGTGGAGCACCATATCCCTACTTTGGACGCCCCACCTATTGCAAAACACCCTTACCGGGTGCCCTTCCATCTGCGCCCAGTAGTTGAAGATCATCTTGTGGATATGCTGAACAAGGGAATCATCACTACCAGCCCATGGTCTGCACCAGTTGTCCTTGTTCGGAAGAAGACCATGGATGGTACAACAAAATTGCGATTCTGCACTTATTTCAGGGCATTAAATGAAATTACAAAAGCAGATGCCTACCCATTGCCAATGATCTATGAAACTCTGCAGAATCTGGGAAGGAGCCGCTACTTCTCCACTATTGATTTGCATAGTGCCTACCATCAAATTCCTATTGCAGCAGAGGATCGAGAAAAGACTGGGTTTACCACAGTTAGTGGGCATTTCCAGTATGAGCGAATGGCTTTTGGCTTGACAGGTGCTCCAGCAACATTCCAGAGGATGATGGATCAACTGCTATCTTGTATCAAAGGGACAGAATGCCTTGTCTATCTGGATGATGTGATCATCTTCAGTGAAAGTATTGAAGAACATGCTGTTCGACTAGGCCATGTTTTTGATATTCTGCAACAAGCAAACCTGAAGGTGAATTTGAAGAAATGCAGTTTTGCCAAGGAGGAGGTTGGGTACCTAGAGCATGTTGTCAGCAAGGATGGAGTTAAGCCTGACCCTGAGAAGATCAAAGCAGTAAAAGAGTACCCACAGCCAAGGATTATGTGGGAAGTGAGGGGATTTCTAGGATTAGCAGGATATTACAGAAGGTTTATCCCAAACTTTGCCGATTTAGCAAAACCACTTACTAGCTTGGTTAAAAAGGATACCCCCTTTTGCTGGAGAGAGGACCAACAGACAGCATTCCAACAACTCAAGGATAAGATGTGCTCAAGCTTAGTGCTTATATACCCAGATTTCAGCCAGCCATTCCTATTGGCCACTGATGCATCAGGCACTGCTCTAGGGGCAGTATTGTTGCAATTGACTGATGTAGGTGAACAACCAATAGCTTATGCCAGTTGACAACTAAATGCAGCGGAGAAGAACTACTCAACTACAGAGCGAGACCTGCTGGCAGTAGTGTGGGCAACCAAGCAATTTCGTTGCTACCTGCTGGAGCGTGCCTTTACCCTGATCACAGACCATGCAGCTCTGAGATGGATGCTCAGTCTCAAGGATCCATCATCACGGCTGACCAGGTGGGCACTGCGACTTGCAGAATATGACTACATACTACTCCATAAGCCAGGAAAACATCATTCCAATGCAGATGCTCTCAGTAGACAAGTGATGGAGGTGAAAACGGTGGAGGAATTGGGAGAAAATACAATCCAACTGGCACAGGACGAGGATAAATGGTGTCAAGGCATACTGAATACCGGTCAAGGATGCCAGGAAGACAACATCATTTGGTGGACCCAGGGCAACCCAGATAAAACCACTTGGAAGTTGGCTGTTCCAGAAAAGCTAAGGAGGCAGGTCATGGAGTTGTGTCATGACACCCCCTGGGCTGGACACCCAGGAACTGAAAGGACCATTACCCAGATAAAACAGCGCTATCACTGGAAGGGGTTGACTGAAGATGTGAAGAAATATGTGGCTGAGTGCCATCTATGTGCTCTACGTAAAACACCCAACTCTTTAACAGCACCATTAGTCAAAGCATATGAGCCCTTACAACCTATGGAGATGATAAGTTTAGATATTGTAGGTCCCTTGCCAACAAGCAACAATGGCAATAAGTACTTCCTGAGCTTCATAGACCATTTTACCAGGTATGCTGAAGGAATTCCATTACCTAATCAAACAGCAGAGACTGTTGCAAAAGCTTTTGTCCAGTCAATCATCACCAGACACGGAGTTCCAGAATGCCTGCTGACTGATCAGGGAAGGAACTTTGTCTCAGAACTCATGATCAACACCTGCAAGCTTCTGGGCATCAATAAACTACGAACCACGGCTTACCACCCCCAAAGCAATGGAAGATTGGAAAGGGTCCATCGCACATTGACAGACAGCATATCCCAGTTTGTACAAAGGGATGGGTCAGATTGGGATCAGTGGGTACCATATGCTCTGATTACGTATCGGTCAGTGGTGCACTCAGCAACAGGATACTCCCCATTCTACCTGGAACATGGTTGGGATATGATTCTACCTGGAGACTTTTACATCCCTAAGGATCTTCAAGGGAGCCAGTTGGAGGATCATCTGCGGCAACTACAGAAAAGGCTTCAGGAAGCATATGAGGTTGCCATGAAAAACTCCATCAACTCAGCAGAAAAGAGGATCCAGACTGCTAACCATAATCGTAAACAACAAATCTTCAAGGAAGGGCAGCGTGTATATCTGCACAATCCAGCAGTACGTCTTGGAGATGCCAAGAAATTCCACCATCCTTGGACAGGACCATATGAGGTGAAGAAGAGATTATCAGATGTGAACTATATGTTGCTCCTATCTGATGGATGGCAGATGATTGTTCACATCAACCGTTTGAAGCCCTGTGTAGGCACTCAAGATCAGGAGGAGGAGAAAGGGGAAGAGGAAGCACCTACAACCCTGACCACACAACAAATAACAGGAGAAGATGAGGAGATTGATGAATACCAGCCCTATATGGAATCAGATGATGAAAGTAGGGAGGATCAGGAGGAAGAGGAAGGAGTGAGTGAGGATGAAGATAATGAGGAAGAGGAGAGGGAAGGAGAAAGACCACCCGAAGGAGTGGCACCAGCAGTGGAACCAGAGGAAGATGAGGTGTTTGATTTGTCCAGCCCAGATGTGCAGGTAGATGACCCCCAGGCTGTAACCTATCAGCCTAGGGCAAGAGAGGCTGAAGATCAGACTGACCGCTCACCATATCCCTTGCGGAATAGGGCCCGGACCCTCACCTAACTGTTCATGGATCCGGTAAGTTACTCTTGGACTGAGTAGGGGGTGCTTGCAGAGGAAGTGGACAGGACCGTGAGAGGCAGGAAATAGAAAATAAAATAGCAACAGAATGAATATAATAGAAAATGCAGTCAATGAGGGAGATAGGAGGAATCAACAAGGCAGGGGAGGCAAGATAAAGAAGAGAGCAAGGCAAGGAAAAGGTGATTGAAACAAAGGAGGGGTGAAGGTAAGAGGAGAGGTGATAAGAGTAAGTAAGAGATGAAGTTGGCATGCCCAGGAGGTAACATGATAGGTGGAATATTGGTGGAATTGGGTGGAAAACTGGAGTAGAATTGGGTGAAAACGGAGTGATATTGAGGAGAATGTAGATGTTAATAAAGCTGAACTTCTTTGCAGGCTTGGTGCACATCCTAGGAGCCAAGTCCAAGGAGGTAGGTGTCCACTTTGTGCAGCAGAAGGAGATCCTGCTGACTGGAGATCAATGGAGGATTATTGTATCATTGAACATTACCAAGATATGCCATGGGATTGCCAATCTATGTATGCGTATTGAGGATACCCAGAAAACATGGTGGAAGGCTACTGAACGCATCCCTGATCTAGGAGTGCATGAAGGGTTTCTAAGGAGGCTACTTCAATCAGGGCAACAACTGGAGGAGGCAGGGCAGGCCTTGATGGAGCTACTACCAACTGGACAAGAAAGGCGAGGACTCATCAACCTTAGAGGAAAGATGTTGCGGATGTTATTTGGGACAGCTGAGGAAGATGATGTCATTCATGTACAAAGGAGTTTAGAACATACCAATCAGAAGACAACAGATGTAATCCATATCCAAAAGGAAATGTTAACAGTTACAAGGAAATTTACAAGGCGAGGAGAGATGAACTCTGCCAACATAAAACAAATGACAGAGAAACTGGAAGAGAGTACAGAAATTTTTGCAAAATGGATTGATAATATAGATCATAAGGTTAGTGATAGTGAAGTAATACTTAAGACTTTTGTGAATGTAACAGCCAAACTGCAAGACTTAGAGTTAGCCATTATGTTGAGTTTAAGTGATTTGAATAATTTGTTAGCCGCTCTTGAGAAGGTGTCATAGGGTAAATTAAGTGTTAGCTTGATATCTCCATGAGAGATGAGAGCTTTGCTTGTAAGGGTTTGCTCAAGTTTACCACAGGAACTGGGGCTGATTGCGGGTGTAGATGAGGCCTACCCATACAACCAGGCCACGCAGACTCGAGCCATGTCCATCTTGGGCTCAGTCAAAGTGTTTGTGGATCTCCCTTTAACCGCGGCGGGTAGGCGCTTTACGTTGTTTTGCGCGCACATACTACCAGTTCATAACCCTGTGACCAATTTGGTGACCCAATTCCATCTGGGTGGAGAGCTGTTGCTGATGAGTGAGGACCAGCAGCGGTATGCTGAACCTAACCCTGAATACCTGGCTAGGTGTTCTGCAGGAGAGCCAACTATCTGCCCTGCTGAACTTGCCATCTTCAAGCAACACCATCTATCATGCTTGAGTGCCCTGTATCTTGGAGAGACTGATGACATCCTACGCCTCTGCCCCAGGACTGCTATCCTGGGTACTCCACCTGATACCTGGGTATGAGACATCCCACGACAGACCTGGGTCTACAGTGTCCAAGGGGAGAGAAGGCTCAACTCACATTGCCGCTAGGGTGGCAAATCAGAACTCAAAAGACCATCATCCATGGGCTTGGAGAGATGAAGACCTCTGCTGGTTGTTAATGTCCACTGACCAGTATGACCTGCTGCCAACAACCCGGCAGGTGGGTGAGGTGCACCTGGACAAGCAGATAAACACCTTAACTGCACCCACTGCCTTGATCCTGACAACCCAAGGCCAGCCAAGCACCAAGGAGGTGCAACACCTGCTACAAAAAGTGATGCGGAGAGGTCCATACTGGCAGGGGCCAGCCGGACTGCCAGAAGTACTATTTAAAGATTTCCAAGAACAACTGGATGGGTGGGACCAGGAGCAGAACTACAATTCCAGAACAGTATGGGGGCTGATCCTTGGAGGAGGCCTACTGGTAGCCACCTCCCTGGCTGCCATCCTTGTGGGACAACACCTACACCATGGCCTTGGTGGTCAAGGCCAGGCTGGAGCTGAGGCGACTATCCAGGACGACATCAGTGCTGCCAAGCCACCTGGTGGTGCTCCCAGTACCACAGTAGAGGCAGTTGTGATGCAGCTAAGGAAAGCCCAAGATCAAGATGACCATGTCTAGGTGACCACCTGGGTCACTTGACTGCAGAGCTGGAGGACCAGCTCTTCTCTGGGGAGGGGAGCTGTGTGATGGTGTGGAAACAATTAAAATTAATTTATTTTTTTTCAATCCATTGGTAGACAATTTAATGAAACCGAATTAATGTGTAACAATAGCCTGCTGTACTTTGAGCCACATCGGATGTTGTTCCGACAGCGGAAACTGCTGCCTCAGTGGTGGTTATTGTCTTACAGTGGGCCATCCCGAATGTCTCCTCTGTGTAATTGTCACTCAAAAAGAAAATTAATGTTCTTATTGATTTTCTTTTTGATTTATAATTCCCTGATGAATCGTTAGAGGGCGCCAGCTCATGGACCAAGTTGCCAAAAATATTCCACGGCGACCAAAGGTACAGTAGGCTATTGTTAACAAGGGGTCAGGCATATTTTTCTCTTATTCATTGGATTTATTTGTCTTAATTTTATGGATATTGCTATAGGAGAATTAAGGTTGTAATTAAATTGTAAAGTTGAGACGGGATTCTCAATAGAGTGAGCGGTGCTCAATTATTGAATAATTTAACTACTAAAGAGCTTGAGAACAAGATTATGGAAATATAAATAAATAATTTTATAGGATAGTTTATAGTATAATATAAAGGTAATTTTGATAGGACTAAGATTTGATTTAGGACTAGATAGGACTAGGCATTGGTATAAAACTTAAGTTATTCTAACTAACTTTGGAATAAATTAATAGATTTTCTAATAAATATTTCTGATAAATTTTATTAATAAATTAATCTCCTTGTTAGTAATAGGTTCTATACATAGAAGGTAGATACAAATTTGTGGACATTTGATAGATTGATGATAAATTTGATGATTTGTCAAAGTAAATTTGGTTAGGATTAGGCTTTGTTTTATAAAAGGATTTTGGCAATTATTGAATATTCCGCGCAAACAGTTTGATGTTAATCACGAACTTGCATTCGGTGTTTGTTTTATTTTATTCACGATAGGTTACTGTGTTTGTGTATCAGTGAGGTTGCTTAGTTTAATAATTGATTTTGAAATATTCGTTTACGCTATCTGAAAGACTCTAAGTTGAAGGAAATTATTTTGATTGTTAACATCGTTGTCCATCAATTTGCTAAGTATAGGGTGTGTTGAGATTATATTGCCAGCCAATCACGTTAAATTATGTGGAGCTGTGAAAGTAAGTTCTTTGTTTTCGTTTGAATCATCTTGAAGATAAGTTCTTTAATTTTGCAAGATTACGTCCTTTTTTTATTATTGTAAGGTTTGGTTATTTAAGATTGAGTTCAGTGTTAGTTTAGGTTGTAAAAATTCAGATTGTTGTAAATTTTATGAACACTGCGTTATTGAACGATTATGGATAATATTTGTGTATGATTTTAATTGAAGTAATCAAATTTTAACAATTGTGTATAACGTTTGTTTTTCTTGTTAACATTGGTGGCTTGAGCAGGGGCTCTTAAAGTTAACTGCTGATCTTAATACAGCTGTCATAGAATTATTATTTTTTCCAGTTTGGCTAAATTTTTCTGAATTTAAATTTACCTAAAATCTTTTTTTTTTTATCAAAAATTTGGAGTAGTTTGATTTTGCCGGTTTTGGCGCGGATCCGAGTAGTGGTATGAAAGTGTCCGTTCTGGCCCATAGTAATTCACAATTAATTTTGCAGACAGCAATCTTCCACCAATATTATCTTTAAATCAATTTCAATTTTTTTTAAATATTTTTATCAACAAAATTCTAAATTTTTTTTTTCATCTAAGGAGTTTATTTCTTAAATCAAATTTTATCCATTACTTGTAAGTTAGATAATAGAATATTAGATTTAAGGGCTTATCAACCACAAAACTGTGCCCCAGGAAGGGCAGAGAACAAAGGGCGTTTTTCTCAATCCATCGGTTCTCTGACAATCACCCCACCTATCTCCGGCTACAACAGTATTTACATGATTCTATCTCTCATTCATTGTCTCATTTCTCATTCTCTCATTTCTCCGTCTGTTTTCCTATTTGCCTCAGTAGCTAGCGCACCTCAGCAAACGAATTTTATCAGAAAAGCTTCTGTGAACGAGAGGGGGAGCTGACACTTGATTGGCCGGCTATCGGCCAATAGGAAGCTCTCACTGCGAACGGGGAGTTAGCTCCGCCCACTGGGTAGCAGTCAGCAATAAGTTACTACCTTTATCCGCTAGGCAGCGTTAATTACTGGGTTGAATATCTGTTTCATTCCAGAGTCTTTAGAAATGATTCTTCTTCTTCTTCATGTACCGTCTCCATGACGGAGGTTGGCTATCATGATGGCGATTTTCACTTTATTAACAGCTGCTCTGAATAGGTCATTATTTGTACACTGGAACCAATCTCTCAAGTTGCGCAACCAAGATATTCGTCTTCTGCCCACTGATCTCTTACCACTTATTTTTCCTTGCATAATGAGGTGCAATATTTCATATTTCTGTCCCCTCATTATGTGACCTAGGTACTTCAATTTTCGTTCCTTAATTTCACTAATGAGCTCTGGCCTTTTCTCCATTCTTCTGAGAACCTCTTCATTTGTTACATGGTCTGTATATGAGATTCTCAGCATTCTGCGGTAGGTCCAAAACTCAAAGGCTTGTATTCTCTTTTCACATAGTTTATTCAAGGTCCATGCTTCCATACCATATAGTAGAACTGGAAACACAAAACACTTAAGGAGACGAATTCGAAGATCCATTTTTAAATCTCTTGATGACAGTAAACCCTTTAATTTGATAAATGCAGCACGTGCTTTCTCTACCCTTATTTTAATTTCCGTGTAGTGATCAGCATTGGAGGTCACCCGAGTCCCAAGATATGTGTATGCATCTACTCGCTCCAATCTCTCATCTCCAGCAAAAAGATCACCCACAGGAGGTGCATCTTTGGTGAATACCATGTACTTGGTCTTCTTGGCATTGAGACTTAGACCACCTTCCTTACTTGCAGTGATGACGTTATTCAACATTCTCTGGAGATCCTCCATGTTCTCAGTCAGCAGGACAGTATCATCAGCATATCTCAGGTTGTTGATGGGTATGCCATTGACTTTTATTCCACCTGTCTCTTCTTCCAGGGCTTTACTGATTATTTTCTCCGAATAAATGTTGAAGAGAAGCGGTGACAGCACACATCCCTGACGCACCCCTCTCTTAATTTCCAGCTCCTCACTAAACTCTGATTGCACCCGTACTATAGCCTTTTGGTGAAAATACAAGTTTTGTATCAGGCGAAGGTCATATGCATCTATTTGAGACTCTTTTAGGATTTCAAGTAACTTATTATGTTGTACCTTGTCAAAAGCCTTCTGGTAATTGATAAAACAGGCAAATATCGGTTGGTTTACATCCAGGCAACGCTGCACAATGACATTAAAAAGAAATGATTAATTGAATTCAATTCATTCAATCTTCCAAGTGTCAAATATTCACACTTATGCATGAATCTTTGAGCATTTCATGATTATTGATTTTTCATAATAACCCCTTTCAGTTTAATTCTCAGATATTCTTAATAGCTTATTTGTAGTATTCTTATTTTTTCCAATTTTGGAGGAAAACTGAGAATTATAGCAATAGCATATTATTTTCAGAACAATCTGATTTTCCAATCACCCACAACCATTCACGACTGTGATGTTTTGTTTAACAAAACAGTAGTTTCAAAATTTCGTTCATCAACTGAAATCGATAGATTCATATGTATACAATACAAGGATGACAGCATTGGCGGCTCATTCCCACGAAACAGACTGCATAGTAAAAGAAACCGGCACTTCACTTGTTTCGTGAGCACGAGCCGTCAGTGGATGGCAGTTGAAAAATCATCCACTTTTCTTCACAAGACCATAATAAGTATCAAGACTTAAAAACAATAAACTTTAGTACCAATAATCGAGTTCAGAAGACTTTTGAGAACCAAGTTCTAAAGTTGAATTGATTCGCTGCTTTACTATTACAAGAATGGCCATTCAAACATTGCGGAAATTATTTTATATCCAATATTATTGTAGCTTATCCTGAGAAGATTTTTCTACCTGAAAAACATACAATACATATTGATAAAATACTAATAATTTGATACTATTTCATTCCAAAGTCATTGCTCCGATATTTCATCATAGTATACAGTTCCAGTTCATGTCTATTCAGACCTTACTTATTCCCACTCTAGCATATTCCCAATACACCTTGAAACAGACACCTTCAAAATGGAGATGTGGTATTGCATCACACATGCACTTTACCATAACTCCTTCTAATAGTAGGGAACTATAGGAGGGAACTATTCTTATAGAGACATACGCGCACCTGACTCAAAATATATTTCAATTTATAGGATAAGTTATTCTTTATCTGAATAGATCTATTCACAAAACATCCAGACCGAAAACTTCTAAACTATTACTCCTAGTATTATATAGGCTACTACTTAGATAAAGGTATGTTATTCAAATATCATACATTTACTACACACATAGACCCTAAAATCCTACGTCCCACCTATTTTCATACACTCTATACTGGTACTATACAGATATACTGTACAAGTATCGCATTTAGCGGAGAAGTTACATTGAGCAGGGTTTTCTACTCTAGATCCGAAGCAAGGGGGTTTTCGGTTACAGACCTGAGGATTAGGAGGACGGCAGCACATATCCGTACGGGCTCCATTGTGTAATTAGATTAAATTTTAAGTGGAGCGCACGTAGTAAGCACAGAATATATGAGAAGGTTTTCGAACGGATCCAGAGCCGCCTTATAATATTGATACTGCAACATACACGTACAAATTCTACTTTCTTCTATACAGTTTCATTCCCTGTTTCTTATGTTTTTCTTAGCACAATCGATGTGTCGTACAAATCGGTATTAGAAGACTATGAAATATAAATGTTCCGTTAATAATAGTTTTGTCATGAGAAGTTGAAATTTTATGAATTCAAATAAATTTAGACTTGATTGAATAGAATTTTTTTCTTTCAAAAATACATTACAGTTTAGCATATTATATTCCTTTTAGTGCATTTCATTTGAAAAATGCACTATTGGTCTTGACCGGATAATCGCAAATATATGATGCGATATACTTTTTACATGTTTCCGAGCCCCCAGAACACGAATCTGATGTCCGTTCAAATTCATATATCTCTATATATATATTTATATATATATATATTTATATATGTACAGATTCTTGTTAACACGATAACTCCGGAAGGGCTTGTCGGAGAGCGACCAAATTTTGCACAAAAATCATTAGTGTTAATATCTCGGTCAAGTTCGTTAACCAGCCAAATTGGTCTAAGGGAAGGGGGTGAAATTAGGGGATGAAAATTTTGAAAAATCACTACAAAATAACCAATGACTTGAACGTTTTGAAAATTGGTGTGTATAATAGCCTTATTATGCCCTACAATTTGAGCCATCAACGGAAAAAATCCAATCAAAAATGGCGGAGAAAATTGCGAATAATATGCCGAAAATTGTGTTTTTTATGGGTTTTTCGAAAACGGCACCTTTGAATTCATACCCTGAATAGCTCATTATGAGTCATATGATTCGAGCCATCATAGGATTTGAAATGCACTCTTTCCGACCGCCAGCTGCCGGAGCGAATTTTTTTGTTATTACTCTTGAAGAATAGCAATATTTACATGCATAGTTTGATGGATTGGATTGAGTAGTATCTTCTTCATTCATAATAAACCTGAAAATATTCAGATAAATTTTCTGATTTAGGCTTTCAGAAACATTTAAATAGGAATAATTTGATCAGAGAAAGCATTGTTATTCACATAGCATGTAGAGCTAATTTTAATGCAAGATTTGAAGGTTTTTGGACTTGTTCCAGGACTGAAAATTTTGAAAATCAAGTAGGCCTTCTGCATTGAATATTATAATTCATTTTGATTATGCCTGGAAGAACAGCTTCTTCATCATGATTTATCAAAATTCAAACTCCAGCAAAGCTGAAATCAACCAAGCAGCCAACTTCCAGGACAATTCGAATTCAGCTACAACATGAATTCAAAGTGTCGAGCATTTTGAATTCAACTTGTAACCGTCTATGGCGAATCTCTTGTCGGAAATTCGCGTTATTATTCTGACGGCGTTCGGCGCTGCTTTCCGATGTGAGCAAGCTCCATTTTCAATAAGTGCCTGCCTTGGTGAAGCGTAGCGCTGAGACGGAAATTATGTAAATTACAGGCCATAGGGTAAGAATACTACCGACTGAAAGTGAATTTCGGTCGAAGAGAGGAAAGTTTTGAGATTAAACTGTGATACGCGCGGTGAATTTTGTCAACTGACCCTGTTCTCTAACAAGCGAATCGTCAATACGTCGATGTTTGTCATCTCATGAATGTTTTATTCCTTGTGACAGCGCTTCAGTCTAACGAATTTTGGCCGCATGCAAAACTTCAATTAAGGTATCGATACAACTAATCATGCGGGCACATTGTTATTGGCACGTCCTTTGAGCTCTGATGAGTTTCGATGCGAATCGGCACACAACTTTGACGCTAGCTAAACAAACCAAGCAAACTACTCTCTATTATCGTTTTGCTAGATCGTTCAATAGCGAGAGGAAATTCTGTAATTGGAGAGCATTCCTTATTATTTCTAACAACGAGTTTTTCAAGTTCCGAAGAGGGTGGAATGGGAGGATTGATTTCAGCGCAGATAATGGATTTCATTTAATTTAAAATAGATATGATGCTGCGAAAATTTTTATTAATTGTGTTAATAATTTTATTATTTTATTTTCAATAGATCTTCTTCATATGAGAATTGATGAAGAAACTTCAAGGTTCACACTGTGGCTTCACAAACATTAATAGAGAATAATTCATTGAATTGCCATAGTTTCATCCGCTGTCGTTATGAACTTGTTGAAACATGAGATTGGAGAAAAGAAAATTTCTTAAAATGGTTGTAACTATTGAACTGATTTCTCAAGAAATAATAGAAAATCTGAAATTTTATAAATTGCAGTAGGGTTCCAGAGGATTTGTACCATGGATGGATTTCAAGTTTCAGGTGTTGCTACCATGCTGCTACTTCTAGAGAGAGTTTGCTTCATCTAGCAAAAGACCAAATCAAATATTATATAATAAAGTTTTCTGGTTCACCAAGTTTGCAGGAATGCTGATCGAAACCTCAAAAGCCATTATAAAGCACTGAGGTAGGTTGTACAAAAGTGGTTTAACGTTAATCTCCAAATTACCAAAAAAAATTAACACTGTTAATTGGAGATTAACGAAAGACCTTCCTGCAACTGGGAAGTGAAATTTTCCAATGTCGACTACATTTCTGTTCATAATTTAATTAAATTGTTTGAAGAACGGTGTCTGAATTTCTATTCACAGTAGTTATTGTGTTTTTCCTCTAGGAATCGCGTGCGAGACATTGCAACGGTGTTTTTTTTTTGTACTTTCTTTATCAACAGGCAATCTCAATCGACAACTCCATTCCAGCTTAATGATGCATGATTTACATGAACTTCGCCATTGCTGAATCCTGAATGTTCTGCACGTTTCAATGTTTTTGCCCAAAAGCAGAGTAATGATTGGAGGATTCGGGCTGGATTGCAGTTAAGTATAGACTGTAGCGTGTTGAATAACAATCACAGAAACAAAAAGTGAATAAAAGACGGCAATGGCACGATTGGAAGATGCACATCATCATTTGAGAATGGAGTAGAATTTCATAACTTTTATCTATTCAAGTTTGACTTTCGAAAACAGACCAAAGCAATGTTAAGATATATAGTAGCCTAATAATTCATTGATTGAAAGCAGATGTAATCGAGTCGAAGAAAAATCATAACATGGAATCTGGTATTGCTACTTTGACCCAAGGTTAGTATAGGTTAGAAGGTCCTTGGACTCATAGGTATACATGGACCTTGACTACCAGTCATTTTTTTATTATAATATTTCTCATGAAACACCCCTAGCGGAGAAACCTCGAATGCGATATTGTACTGTACTTTAAATAATGTTGCCCCAAGGCCATCATCTCCAGAAACAAGGACAATTACATTGGGATGTAATATATCACTGACTGAGCTAGCTGACTACGTAAATACTGTATCTCAAATTTGGCCCACCCAATGACCAATAACACAGGAATCTCATGTTACATATATTTTCAATACTATACGATATGAAACTTATAATCTATTTTAATTTCATGTCAATTGGAATAGTTGAAAACGAGTTTCATCTATTATTTTTCAACTGGTGTTCAAAGATGTCAGTTTTCAATATTAGTTAAGTCATGTCAGATGCCATGAAATTGATCAGGAGCGACCTGAAAACTCTGACACCAGACCTGAGCCAGCCAGGTTACACGAATATTATTATTATTATCAACTGAAATGTTTCATAAAAAATAACGTTCCAATTTTCCTTTTATAGTCGTACGGTCGGTTGCATGGACACGAATTAAACGAGCTGGTTTATCTCATACAAAAATCAATTATTATCTTATTAGCTTTCTCTTTCCAGTGACTGGAATAGCAAAGTTATAACTAGCAGACTTCAGAGAAAAAAGCATTATAACTAACAGAAGACTAAACAAAGTTTTACAAATCCATCGTTATAGAGAAAATAACTGTATAGGAATAATCGTTATGGAGAGACTCTACTGTTACTCTATAACTATAACTGAAAGTAAATGTAACTGGAAGTTATATAGCATACATAGCATGAAAAATATTTCCACACCGTGATCTGTGCTTTGAAACCGTTTTTCGACCCTGTGTTCCGAAACTATAAAAAAATAGTATTGAACCTTCAGGACCTTATGTTATCAGACGAAAGACATCTTTCTGATTTAATAAATCAGTTGCTCAATAAATAATTGAAGGAGTTCCGTATTTGAGTTACAGGTGTATGGTAGGGAATTGGCCAACTGAGAAAATTGGCGATTAACTTTGCTCCAAGTTTGTGAAAAGTTTTTATACCAATAACTGAGCGTCTCTCGAGGTGGGATTCAATTTGGAGGCGAAGTAGTCAATCCGACCTAAACTGTGCTGCAGGAGAGAAATGGGGATTTAGTATGGCTTTGCCCTAAGCGAAACCGGAGGAAGAGAATAAGTAGGATGAGAGAAAATGAGAAAAGGAAAAACATAGTCAGAATAAGGGAAAGAGGTACTGTAGGTATAAAGAGATTGAAGAGAAAGGAAAGAAACCAGGGAAGCGAAACTATACCGGAAACAACTTATAGAATATGTATTCTCTGATCGATTTCGAATTATATTGAGAGTGTTCTTGACTGTTGAGTCTTGAATATTTTACTGTTGAAATTTCCTCACCGATCATGCATTTCCCCAATGCGTGACTGTCTGAATGGAACTCACTCAAACACGAATGTAGGCTGCCTGAATACCTACACCACATGTTGATTTATTGCTTTCCATTGATGAAAAATTATTCTCAATTTGTAACAAATACCTTCATTGGAGTACACGTGACATGTCAAAGCTTGAAACACGTATAGGAGCTCACACACGAGTTTGATACAAATATGGAATAAACTATTCATCCAGGTATCCTGGTAAAAGCAAAGAAGACATTCTGGCAAGTTGGGAAAATGACACCAGATCGGTCAATATTGATTCGAAAGTGATAAATTTGGTCTCAAATTGTAGATCAGAATGTTTCCTACAACTTGAGACCAAATTTTCAATATTTGAACTAATTTTGACTGAGCTGGAGTCATTTTCTCATCTTGACAGATCGTCTTCTTTGTTTGGACAGACTACAAATGAGCAATTTACGAATCAAGCCATAAATTCCAATTTCGAAATCAATCTGTAGGTTCATAATTTGAGTGATGAGAATGGGTTGTTCCTGAGAAAATCATTTCATAATTTCTTCATTCACAAAATTGTACAATACATGCAATGAATAGTGTCACTTTAATTCATTATGATTCTATCACTAAAATAGGTTAGTAAAAAGTAGCATGGTTAAGAACTACAGTCAAATATAAAAATAATATCCCATCTTTGATCAAACAATAAATATGTGATACACATTCAACTAGTCACCTAGATAATTATACATAGGCTCTACAATTAATAAAATATTACTTGACAAATAAAAGTTGCACTCATTTATCAAGATAAGTATTCTTCTATACTATAGAGAGCACTTTCTGTGAGGTATTTTTTCAATTCTGATTTGAATTTATTGGGATTTGTCTCCTCTTGGATTCTAGATGGCAGCTTGTTATAAAACTTGGCACCTATATATTATGTGGGCTTCTTCTTATAGAACTCTAGCCTATGGCTTTGCAAGTGTAAAAATTTATCTCTGTTCCTAGTACTGTATCCATGATTATCTCCCAACGTCAAAATATTTTCAAGGTTTTCTTTCACACACATAACTGTCTTAAAGATGTGAAGGCTGTAGACTGTTATGATATTCAAGGGAGCAAAATGTTCTTTGACTGATGCTTTGGTGTCTAGCTGTAGGGCTGTAGGATTATTCTTATTGCCTGTTTTTGTACTTTTAGAATTGAATCCATGTTTTGGTTTGAAGTAGATCCATAAAGACTTATTCCAAAAGATATGAGATTGAGTGTACATATGCAAAATAAATGGTTTTTCGCGTTTCCATTTCACAAATGGGAGACATCTTTCTAAGAGATCTATTGTCGATAGCAGAATGATAATGATGATCGTCGAATTCGATAAATCTAATGTTTGTAATATGATGGTCCTTTAGATAAAATTGTATGTGATATAATGAGAAAATCAAAAATAGGATGATAATTATTAGAATAATCCTTGAATTTTATTCTTGTCATACATATACAATGAATACTCTTGTAATACATAATCTGTAATTTGAATGTTCAGTCTTACATAATAAATCAAAGTCTGATTATGATATAAGACGAAAAAGACTGATAATAGGAAACAAAATTAATATATAAGTACTTACTCTTCTTTGCATTCGTGGAGCATAGCATATGCAATTCGTGGTAGTGATTCAGTGTGGTAGTGATAGTGGTTATGAGAGTATGGTCAGAATCTTACTATAGAAGTTTTTAAAAAAATCGTGAAAATCTCTGGTTTTATCATAGACTTATTTTATAGCCCGTTATTTTCAATTGTATTTCATTGAAATGCTTCGTGTAAAATATTAACAGTGAATGGTAATATATTTTCTTGAATTTGATATATTACTCGTTATAAATCACAGTTATAAAAAATAAATTAATAAACTAATATTAAAATACAACATGATAGACTTCATATCGCAAAGGTATCTTGAAACGTGAAGGCCCTCAATTTTCGATAAAAGTAATATTCTTCATTGATAGATAAAATTAGATTAATCAAATACCCTTTATAAACTTCAAAAGTATTATTTTTACACATAAATTTTTCAAGCTTTAGTCCATTTTTAATGTGAATAAAATAATATTCATTTTATCATTTCAAAGAATATTATTTTTATTCAAATTGAAAATGAACTAAAGCTTGAAACATGTCTGTGTGAAAATAATACTTTTAAAGTTCATAAAGGGTATTTGATTTATTTAATTTTATCCATCAATTATTTTAAATAGCCCTAAGTTAAACTTTAATTTTCTAATTTCCTCATAATATCTAGGGAGTTGGGGAAAGTTAATGAAAAAACAATTTTCAATTATTATAGATTCTATGCATTACATATCAATCTCAAGATTCTAGCTCTTTATCGATCATATCACATTTGACCATTTTAACGAGATAGACTATAATTTATTATATTATTACTATTCGAATCACTCAACTCTTCTGTAATGCCAAAAATGTAATTTTGATATGAGAATTTAATTAAGTTCTTGAATTGTCCAATCCTACAAGGGAAAGCTCTTAGCGATGACATTATGATTGAAATGCAAACAGCAAAGGTCATGCAGTTAGCCGTCCTGTCATATACTCCCACATAGGGTTGGTTTACTGAAATACAGATCATAAACTCGGAGCGCTCTGAGGTCGGTGCAAGCCAGCAGGGAATAACAAGTTTGTTATTCATGAAATGAAGGTGAGTTGATCTAAATTCAGTGGAATTGACATCACTTACAATATTTGTTGACATGACTAGTTATCGTACTTCATCACTAGATGACTGAACAGCAAACTAATGAATATGGGATAAACGATAATTATATAATTATAAATAGCTTCATAAAGCAATCTGAAATATTATTTACAATCTTGTGTGTTGAGTAGACTTGCGTGTTTCAAATTCTCCCACATTTTTGGTCAAAGCTTGAATAGAATGCTTGAAATTTTGATAGATATAGAATTTATAGTAATCTATTCATCTTCACCCGTAGTACAGGAATGATCTAGCTAAATAGACCACTGTAGTAATATCTATTATTGTTGAACAGGTGTTTATATGTAAGTGTTATACATAACAATTAACAAGTGTTACAGCTTAGGATAAATTTGAATAACAATATTATAATACAATATCAAGATTCGGAACTTGACTGGGAATTTGAAAACAAGTTTTGCTTCTCATTAAAGAGGCTAGTATGTGTATTCTAAATTGGAATGGGTTTGTTTAGTAATGAACTGATAACATGTCAAAAAATACTGGCATTAGACTCTCAAGTTTTCCTTTTGATAATATTACTTGGTACGCCGAGAAATTCATGTCTTTTGTGTATACTGAATTTTTCAGTTCTACAGGATTGAATTCTCATGAATATCAAATCTTTTCTGCCTTGAAACGTTGAAACTATATAATATAATATTGTTCCAATACTGAATCATTGGAAGTATCCCTCATAGTCCAGTAAATTTATCCGTTTACACTTTGATCAGAGATGTTGTGGAACTTATCCATAATTTAGGTAAGAGAAAACAAATGTTGTCAGATCCACAAAGTTTATTTAAACCATACTTAAGTTTCAATGCTCAGGACTGATGATGATTCCCTGAGCATTGAAACTTAAGTATGGTTTAAATAAACTTTGTGGATCTGACAACATTTGTTTTCTCTTACCTAAATTTATCCGTTTTTTTGTTTGTCATTGGCTCAACAGTCCTATGAAGGGCCTAGGCCTACCAGCTGGTTGCCAGTTTAATATTCACTCCACTATACAGTCCGTCAGAGCAAAGAAGACGTCCCGGCAAGACGAGGAAACGACTCCAGCCCGGCCAATAACGGCCCAAAAGCCATAAATTCTCAACGAGAATTCACACAGTGCCCGAACCAATACTAACCGAGCCGAAGCCATCCCCCTACCCTGCCAGAATACCCCCTCCGCCCGGACAGACCATACAGCAAGCGAATAATTATCATCAACCAGGATAGAGGTAACGTGTGGTTGGTACGTTGATCCTCTCAACCATAAGCCACTTTCCGTAACCAAATGACGGCGCAGACACCTCTGAATAGCATTCAATTAATCAGTTAGAGTGTAATGCAACAATTATGCCGGGTTTTTCAAGCACACTCAAACTTGAGGGACCCTCAAATTTTAAGGGACACTCAAATATTTGAGGGACCTCAAATTTTGACAAATCGTCAATTAACAGCTTTTAAATACTTTTAACATAGGAGAGTTGAGGGGCCCTCAAATTTTGACGAATGCTCAGATAACAAGCTGACATTTTCTTTAAAAAATTTATAAGAGTAATAAATATGGTTATTTTGTTTACATCTACTCGTCAGTACGTTGTAAGATTATGCATTCTCCAAATTAGCAAACATTGAGGTATCTTAATTTATTGTTTGAGGGAGAATCGAAACATATCGAAATTCATGCCACAATTTATTTTGTCTCCATTCATTTAAAAAATTACAAAATATCATGCAAACACTCGAAGTACGCTACTGGAATTTTAGGTTATCGCTTTGAACCGATGATAATATTATTTTGTTTACAATATGAGTACCGTATATGTAACCAATGAGAATGCAGATTCGCTTCAGAAATTTTTAATAAAATGTCAGCTGTATATCTGAGCATTCGTCAAAATTTGAGGGTCCCTCAACTTAGGTTGGAGGGCCCCTCAACTCTATGTTAAAAGCATAGGAAATAAAAGCTGTTAATTGACGATTTTTCATAATTTGAGGGTCCCTCAAATATTTGAGTGTCACTTAAAATTTGAGGGTCCCTCAACTTTGAGTGTGCTTGGAAAAACCGGGCATTAATGTTCCTCTAGAGACGGGAAACGATGACTGACTGTCTTTACTAACGACAAGCCAATCTCTCAAAGGAGGATAAATTGATCCGTAGCCTATACTACGCTACTTTATTATAATATTATTGAAAATAAAATGTTAGAACAATACAAGTCGAAAAAGGGATACGATATAGAACCTAATTGATTGAATTACTTCCTCTAAAACTAAATTACATAATGCATTGCTGAAATTCGAATTATACTCTAGTAAATACTGTACATATATTCATACATATTAGTAAATAAATCATACATATATTTATAAGTAAATACTTTACTATTATATTATATTAACAAGTTTTTATGATCATCATTATCATTTGTATGGTATTTTTTGTAATGATAAGTTATCACAAAAGATTAAAATCAATACACACATGAAAAAAATACATTTTTTAAGGTAGGCCTACTATTCAATAGGGCGAATAATCATTTTCACACAGTTTAGTAAAGTCGAAGACTTCATTTTCTATAATGGTTTTATTCAAAATTTAAGTGAATTTCTCGAAAGGAATATTGTCCGAAAATTATGGAACATATTTGTTGTTATTCATTCCCATCAATAAATAAACAAAAAAAAACTATCGAATCAATTTTAAATATTAAGAAGAAAACAGTTTCTACCTCAATTCCACGCGAGTATATCCCTCGAGTTTATCCCACTAGTATGCACTACACTAAAACTCACAAGAATACTGGGTGTTCACTTCGATATTAGTATATTATTTTAAGACAGACCCAGTTGATAAGGGGGAGGTGGCGTAACGCGCGCGATTTCGCCGCAAACGTCACAACCAACACTTGTTACTGAGAGAAGACACGCTGAGCCTCTGCCTCTGCCGCCGCCGCTGCCACCTGCTGCAGCCGAGTGAGGGTGACTGCGCATGCGCAGAACGGAGGCCGCTTTGCCGCCGCCTGCCTGCCCATTCATAGCTGCCCCCACATCCACCCCCTTCACCATACTTACCACCCCAATTTCTCAAGAGTGTGCAATGGAGTTTAAAATAATTCAAACCAAATTAAACGTTATTGTGGTTCTTCAAAACAAAACATACTTCAGCAAAAAGCTCAGATAAAATAGAATAATACAAGAAACCTGCGAAGATAATCCAGTGCCTAGGTGAGAGTTGCTGATATTTTATATGTATTATATATTTTTGTTGTTATTATTATTATTATTATTATTATTATTTTCATTTAGTTGCATAAAGCCACAAATTTTGAGCAAGGCTCAAGTGGCATGCAACATGTCAAAATTCAGGATCGAAATCCTGGGAATGCGTTACAGCATTCTTCTATGGTATAGGGACATGCCTTTACCAATGTCTTGGTTATCTTCAATGAAAAGACTTTAAAGCTACTACACATCCTATTCTCCTCTGGAACACAATTGTAAAGCTTTAATCCCGAGTAATATGGTCCCTTCTCAAGAAGAGAGGTCGATGAATAGGGAGTTGGAACAGACCTGCATCTCTACCTCGAGTTCTGTATGCATGATTAACACAGTCAACATTGAAAATTTCGGGATTTTTGAACACAAACAACACCACTTCCAGAAAATATATAGCTGGAGCCGAAAGAAGCTGGAGTCTCTTGAATATAGGTTTACAAGAGGAAGAAGAACTCACCCTCAAGAACCCGAAGTGCTTTCTTTTGCATTTTGAAGCATGTGCTTAGATGGTTTCTTCCTGACCCCAAAAGAGAATACTGAATCTAATCAATGCTAGGAAATACCCATGATACACCTTTAGAGCTGTCTTAATATTAGAATTTGCCTTAACAGTTCTCAGGGCAAAGAGTGCATGATACAGTCTTTTTGGAGCTTCTCCACATGGCTATCCAACTTTAAGTTTGCCTGAAGTTCCACCCCTAAAAATTTTGTCATGTCAGAGGTAGGATAATCCCATTCCATAACCAGTGGATCATTATCATTCCCTCTTGCAAAAAACTTTACAACGTTGGTTTTACTAATATTTAACTTTAGTGAATTATCATTGAACCACCTGTTGATCTGCTGCACAGCAATTCTAGCTTTCTCTACAACTTCCTGATTATTGTTACCTCTAACCAAGATTGTTGTGTCATCAGCATATAATACCAATTTACCATCCACATTGTAGGGCAAGTCATTGATAAAGATATTAAATAATGTAGGTCCAAGTATGGATCCCTGAGGAACTCCTCGCCCATTTTTCTGCCATGAAGAAAATACCTGAGAGCCCTCACAATCATTCTTTACAGCTTGGTATCTTTCCTCAAGGTAGGATTTGAAAAAGTCACCGCACAACCACCAAATCCATAAAACCTCAACTTATCCAAGAGGAGACTGTGGTCAACCATCTCAAATGCCCTAGATAAGTCACAGAAGACTCCAACAGCATTCCGTGACCCATTCAGAGCATCCAACAAATCTGTCACAACATCAAAAGTAGCAGACTTAGTCGACGCACCCCTTCTAAAACCATATTGCCCACTATAGAGAATGTTCTCGTCCTTCAAGTAAGCAGACATCTGCTGAAATACTACCAAAAATTTTGGAAAAAGATGTCAACAGTGCAATGGGACGATAGTTTTTTACATTTTCCTACTTTCCTTCTTATGGATGGGCTTGATGACTGCAAATTTCAGCTTCTGTGGGAACACACCCTCCCTCAGACACAGATTTATAATATAGGTTAGAGGCTGCAGTATAATAGGACATACTTTCTTAACCACCTTGGAAGAAATCTCATCCCATCCACACGAGCCAGTATTCTTTAAATCTAATACAGCTCTTTTCACTTCACTCTCACTAACGACTCTGAATCTGAAAAAACCGTATTGCCTGCCAATTTTCTCAAGATATTGCTGCGTACTATTTGACCTATTAGTGCTCGACTCTTCACTATCACACTCCAAAAAGTAATCATTGAGAAAAGATGCTACTTTTATCGGATCAGAGATAACTTCATCACCATTGGACAATTCAATCCTTCGCTCATTAGAATTTGACAGACCCAATTCTTTCTTGACAACAGTCCAAGCTCCTCTATTAACATTACTAGACTGTGCAATCAGCTTTTCATTAGCTTTCTGTTTGGCCAGCAATATCACTCTTTTCAGGATCTTCTTATAAGTAGCAAAGAAGTGTAAAAATGTGGGATCTCTATTATATCTAGCCTCTATACAAAGCTCTCTCTTCTACACGAAATCCTGATTCCATCTGTCAACCAGTTTGCATTAGAGTTTGTTACTGTAGCTTTGAACTTCTTTAGTGGGAAGCATTCTGTAAAACAACGATAAAATAGGGAATGGAATGCATTAAATGCATTTTCACCTCTAACGTTGTTCAAGCAGGGGGACCAGTCTACCGTATTTAATAGGTTGTAGAATAAATTGAGTGATGTATTATTTACACATCTTCCTGTCTTATATGAAGAGCGTTCAAGAGCAAACCCATTCTCAAGAGTCACAATTAAGGCCAGATGGTCCGAGAGACCTGGGTCAACTATATCCCCATGAATTATTCTTAGATTATAATTCGTGATTATATTATCTATACAAGTGGCTGAAATCGAAGATATTCTGGTTGGCTTGTCAAAAATAAATTTATATAAATTTGATGTTGTGATGTTAACAAATTTATTCTTATCTCTACTATTTTCCTTCAGGAGATCTATGTTGAAATCACCACATATGAATATTGTTTTCTGTTTAAAGCTTCTCTTAAGCAAGCACAAGAGCCTGTCATAGATATTGAAAAAGTCCTCAACAGAACTATCCGGCGCTCTATATACGGAAATTACCACAAATACTGAAGAGATTTCATTTCTCTTCAAACTAAACTCGACAGCCGCACACTCAAATGTACTTTCAGTCGACAAGGCCTCAATATCTTCTCTAACTTTAAAATTGATGGATTTTTTAAAACTATACACGTGCCACCTCTTCTTTTATTATTTCTACTGTAAGCTGAAGCAAGAATATAGTTAGTGAGTCCGTTCAGAATAGTAGTGTCACGTGGGGCCAGCCAATGTTCATTGAATGACACAGCCAATGGATACTTGAGTTCAGCGAGGTAAACATTCAACTCTTCTATTTTGTTTCCAATGCCCTGTATATTCATGCTGAAGAGAAATGGCGCGTGAATGGAATTACCTGATCTTATTACTCTATTAACTGACCCGGTGAATCCATCTCCAAAAAACCCTGTTCACCTGTAGGGGAGTTACTATCTGATAACAAAGCAGCCGGTGATTGCAGACTGCTTTCAATCAACTCTGCCAGTCTATTACAGAGAATTCTCTTGCCCGATCGATTCATATGCAATCCATGTTTTGTAAAGTTTTGCCTTTTTAGTCGCTCATTGAGGAAACATAGCCCTAATTGCTTAGAATTTTTATCTTTGACGCTGTTGATTGAACTGTGAATTGCTTTATTTGTCAGATCGATCGTTCTGTTCAGCTCTGGCCTATCAAACCTGTTTGGAATTGTACTAATGATTACATTCGTTTTTTTAGAGAGTGGCACCATTTCTTCTATATTCTTTGTAATTTGCGGAAGATGATTCAAGTTAGGAGCAATTATATTATTAGAGCCACCTAGTATAATCAGATAATCATTTTCATTGAAATCCTTCGTTTGCTCTTCGGCTGACTCTACTACTGCTTCTATAGGTGTGCCAGGCTTGAAGAAACACTGAACCTCAAACTTGCTTTTCAATCTTTTATTGAGAAGGTCACTACAATCTCGTCCATGACTAGATGTCAATAGTAAGACTCTGCCTTTCCTACTTTTCTTTGATTTGATTTGTATAGTGTAGAAGAGGAAATAAAATTATTTAATTTAATTCGATATGATTTAATACAAGCCATTAATAAATAATTCAATAATACATAGGCCTATAAAGTAGATTCATAATACGTATAATAATAGAAAAAAGCAGTTAAAGAAGTGACAGAAAGGTGAAAGTGAAAGAGGAAGGAAAGAGAAATGGTGAACACACCATTGAAATAAAAGATAATGGAGTTGAAAGATAAGAGTTACCGTACTCAAAAGTTTTTCCTCTACTCCACTAGTTATTATATCAATTCAATAGTTCTTTTAAACAATGTATTAATCAATATGCAATTATTGATATAATTACATATAACAACCGAAGGAGGGAAGAAGCTAGAATGAATATATATTATACTTTATTGGAGATTGAATGAGAATCATATAATATTTTGTTTACATGGTGAAAAAATACGGATTGCATGACTTTGACTGGGCTGCAACTACGATTTATGTGTTTGCGCTTATGGAAGAATGGAAAGTGTAGTATAATATTGAAGAAACTTGTATATGTAATGTCTAGCCCGGCTCGCATTAATGTGTGACTCTATGAAGTATAAAATAATAAGCTGCTCTTTAATTCCTTCCTCCCCTTCCCATCGCATAACGCTGTAGTGAATAGGGAAGAATAGGAAGTTTCTTGATCAGTAAAATTAGAATCGAAGTATCAAAAACATTTTATAAATTGAATCTTAACATAATTATATTGAAGCTTCTCAACATACATGCTTGTATTGAATGTTCATTCTATAGGTACCGGTATTAATATTGAATAAACTTACGGTATTTAGAATATTCATTCTGACAAAAATTTATATTTGACCGTCTACTCCTAATCTATAGATCTCTCAAATGAGTGAATTTACCTGCGCAAACCATAGTTTCTACTTCTGGAATGAATAATAATAATTGCCCATTGAGTTCAATTGAGGCTTTAGAAATTCAGTATAGGCTACTTGATTGTAGTAATAAATTCTTAATTTTTCGCTTGAAACCCAATATGTTAACCATCATTGTTTCAAGCACGTCTAGCTGATAACAATACTGTAGGCCTATAGGTCATAGCATGGAGTAACTATAGATCTAATAAATCTAATACTTTGTTCTTAGAAAATCATATAGTCATAACAGTTTATTTCAAAACTGTAGGCTACCCTCCAGAGTCCAAGGCCCAATAAACACTGGTCACATGCCAATCTTATAGGTGGAGAATAGAAATCTGAACTTTCATTATTTATTCAATTTTTAACTCTTTGTGACTTTGTCAAATTATATTTTTCAAAAGCCACTTTCACAAGTGCACGCTCAGTAGATTGTGTCAAAAACAATATTTTTGTAGGCTGATACATGAACAATCCAAGGCAGGATTATCCAAATTTCAATTGGATTAGAGAGTTGATTACAAACTCGCAAGAATTAGAATAATAGAATATTCATTTCTTACTAATTGTAAGAATGTATTGCAAAACTTTTGCCTCTTTTATCTCAGAGTCTCTCAGAAATTATTCTAAAAGTCATTCATATTCATGGTATAAATTAGGATGTGCATCCAAGACACTTTCAAATGTAGACTGTTCTATTTTTTTACAATTTTTTTGTACTAGCTTCTCTTTACCATTTATAAATTAAAAGGAAGAGTCACAGAAATTCACTTTTCAGAAAAAACTAGGTTTGTCATTCAAATGCGATAAATTCAGGATAGGCCTAGACGCCTACTAACTGCTTTATTCCAGTGATGGCCTAACAAAAGAACAAGTCTTAAACATAACTTTTATTTTGTTATGGATTTACTTGAACAATATAATTTACATTGTTTATAAAAACTTTTATTTCATGAACTTCAACATGAATTTCATTGTCGATTCTTATTTTAAAAGTGGGGTCACAACCGAGATAGTATAATAGTGAATAAGTATATTGTTGGAAATCATATAATAATAATATTATTATTATTATTATTATTATTATTATTATTATTATTATTATTATTATTATTATTATTATTATTATAAATCATAATATAATACATATTATTATTATTCACTGATAGCGATGATACACATAAAATATATGATTGGTCGACAGCATGATTTTAATGGTTTACATAGTGTATATTAGTACTATTAGTATTAGCAATATTATCTATTATCAGTATTATCTCCGCATTATATTAGGTATATTTTAGATTATACATGATATTTTCATACCTTATTTAATTGTGAAGTAATTTCAACAGTTTACAAAGACCAAATTGATACGGTACTCGTGAAAGTGAATGTAACCAAAGGTGTAGTTCACTTTATGTACATAATGAAGAATTGCATTAATATTCGATTGATTAACTAATGGAATATTTCATACGGTACCGTACCGGTAGGCTACCTTAAGCAACTAGCTCAGGTAAGCTTTTGCAAAAACGGGAGTAGGCTTCAAAATTCTGTTCATCTAAATCAACTCAGACAGCAGAGGGCTCTTTGTATCCGTTCATCCCAGCTAATTATCTCGAATTTCTCTTTTACATTTCTCAAAGCAGGAATTAATCTCTTCTTTCCTGTAGATGTAGAGAGTTTCATCATTGAACTGTGCTCTTCATGCGAACATGAAACTCTTTTCCAAATTACAGGATAAGATTCTATCTCGAAATGAATTTATTAAGTCTATAAGTTTCTATCTTTTTCTAAGAGAACTGCGATAATCTTCCGCATTTTTCCTCGAAAATGTTTATGATCAGAGGGTTGTTTCGAAAAGCTTCAAAAGTGTTGTTGCTTGAAATAGTAGGTATAGTTGCATTAGGAATTTAAATTCTCTAAATGTAAACCAATCTATTAAATCAAAGTGTGTGTCTACGTAACAGGCTTCTGGTTTTTTTTTGGATTGCGGTGTACTGACTGAGAGTACTCGAATTATAAACCACACAATAGCCTTGAAACCTCTAAAGTACATTTTTTTATTCGATAAATCATAATAAAGGGTAAAAACACAGATAATAAATTTCGCAGCGTCTTTCTATTAGACAAACTGTGAGACAAAAAAATCGATGTGGGCGAGAAGTATACGGTATGTACAGTAAGTTACGGTGTAGGCAATCATGCAAGAATATATTTTTAAAATAATACAGTAACTCAAACTGGGTGAAGGCTCAAAATTAGCACCACACATATGCTAGAAAGTCACTACTTTCCGAGATAAATGAAAAACCTTCTAGGCAAATGAGCTAACTCTTTATGGAAAATCAATGCGTCGCATAGAACTCGTCATTCTGGTTGACATTTCTAGTATAATTTTTTTTTTGTTTGAATGAAAAAAATCCTTGAAACCTCTGGTTATGAAACTCATAACTCAAAATCATAATCTGTTATAAAAATCATGATGGATTTTTACCCTATTGTTATAGCATCGGGTCGTCCTGATTTTCATCAATGAACAGCCAATAATAATTTGTAGCATTGAAACTAGGTAGTGGAAACACCTTTGCTTTTCAATGAAGTTATTTCTCAACAGACAGAGTGTCACATAATATTAGTTTTTCTCAGCTACAAGAATCTGAATTTTGATGAAGGCATGAATGATTGATTGAGTCCGGCAGTTCAATATACTACAACAAAGGAATGCAATCCTATATGATTCATGATTTCCAGCCTTATTTTCTAAAATAGCCCATCGTTTTCATGAAACATTCCAAGTCCCAACAAATTCAAGCTTCTTATGCGTGAGATATTCCTGTTATGAAAATCAGAGGGAGATGAGAATGAGTGACTATAATGATGTAATCGTATTTTTATCATATTTCTAGACAAATTGATCGATAAAATGAAAATAAAAATCAAATACCCTTTCAACATTTAAAAATATTATTTCATCACAAACATGTTTCGGAGCTTTAGCCCATTCTCAATGTACATTTGACATAGTATTGAATACATTTGACATATATTGATGCATAGTACATCATTATATTTGACATCAATACATTTGACATAGTATTGAATCACATTGAGAATTGGCTAAAGTTCCGAAACATGTTTGAGATAAAATAATATTTCTAAAGTTTAAAAGGGTATTTTTATTTTATCTATCAATTTTGAAATAACCCTAGGTGTGAAGTTCAATTTTCTAGACAAATTATTTAGAAAATTAGAATAATTTGAGTTTCCATTCTTGACTGTATTTGAGATAATTATCAGAAAATTCTAATTTCTGAAACAATTTCATAAGACCTTGAAACTATAGTGATAGACCAAAACTCCTCAGTTTGGGCCAAAACTTAATAAAATATTATATCAATCAGTAAATAACAAATAGCCTCTGATATTTTCTGTTTAAAACAATAATCACATTACCCTTTTTAAATTAGTTTTGTTTATAATCGAATAAAACTATTTTTGAAAGGGATCTGTGATCATTTTAAACAGAAAACATTGATGAAGTAGCCCTAAGAAAAAAAATAGCCTATCGCCTCAGATATTTCTACTGAAACTCATTATCAGAGTTTGGAACAAATTTGCAAACCTTCCAATATCGTACCGTTGATCATTATTGTGAGTGCAATAAGGTTTGGATGGCAAACACAGAACTATATAGCCTACCGTACATTAGCCTATATGAATTGTGTGATTCACAATTATAATTCATACATTCAATGTTAATTGTGTAACAATTATCAAATTCAGAAACAATTCAGAAACTGAATAATATAACTCAGTTTTCATTGTAAAGCATTTGAATTTGCCCATTAATTTCATATAAACTATAATTATTAGATTAAAGTCGTGTATCGATAGTCCGAGGCATGTGCTACGAATGCCTCGCTGTACAGTCTGTTGACACAAAAAAAAGATACTACTACTAGATACTATCTACCACGTATCGACAGTCCAAGGCTTGTGCTACACATGCCTCAGACTGTTGATACCGGGTTTGCTAGCAGCAAGGCAAACGCTGCACACAATTTGCAGTGAGCAGTGCCTGTTGCCTCGCAACGCACAACGAACAATTCTACAAACTAACCTCAAACCTATGCATTTTGTGATTAAGAATTCTATTTGGGTGCAGAAGGTTCTAATAGGCAATAATAAGCATTGCCTTGAATTTTTATCTACTAATTGAGCACAAACTAACCTCCAAAGTGCAAATTATCAATTGTCAGAGCTTATAGTTGCTTTGTCTCCCACTTGATGGTGCTTGCATTTTTGGTTTCAAAAAATGCAGATTTTTTATTATAATTATATACTATATACTATACTATAATTATAATTATTTTTGATTATTGCAGATTATATTCACACATTATGCCTCAGCCATGAGTTTATACTTTTTTTGCGTCACCAGACTGTACTGTGAGGCATTTGTGGCATATGCCTCGGACTGTCAATACGCAGCTTCATAGTATTAGTATGCAATAATCAAAAATAATTATAATTATAGTATAGTATATAGTATATAATTATAATAAAGATAATTATAATAAAAAATCTGCATTTTTTGTAACCAAAGGCGAGCACGTGAACAAATTGACTAGCGCCATCAAGCGGGAGACAAAGCAACTAAGCTCTAACAATTGATAATTTGGACTTTGGAGGTTAGTTTGTGCTCAATTAGTAGATAAAAATTCAAGGCAATGCTTATTATTGCCTATTAGAACCTTCTGCACCCAAATAGAATTCTTAATCACAAAAATGCATTGGAATGGGGTACAATTTTGAGGTTAGCTTGTAGAATTGTTCGTTGTGCATTGCGAGGCAACAGGCACTGCTCGCTGCAAATTGTGTACAGCGTTTGCCTCGCTGCTAGCAAACCCGGTATCGACAGTCCGAGGCATGTGTGGCACATGCCTACGACTGTCGATACGCGGTAGATAGTAGACTAGTAGTAGTACTCTTTTTTTGTGTCAACAGACTGTACAGCGAGGCATTTGTAGCACATGCCTCGGACTGTCGATACGCGGCTTTATTATATTTATTGAGCTCTTGAGAGCTCTAATTTTGATCATTCATTTTTGCATTAGGAGTTTATTCATTCATGATTATCATTGTTTAAATTTGCCTTTTACCATAAATTTTTCTTTGTTGGTAAATGAAATTTTGATTGCTATTCAGTTGTTACTACATTGCTATATACAGAGTGTTTCAGGAGGAATGGGCAATACTTCTCAGGCTGATTCCTTACACCAAGTAGACAAAAAACTTCCATGGGACCAACCCCCAAAAACGCTTTGTTACTGAGATAACAATGGCGGAAAATTGAGATTTTTCAAAATATATTAATTTTTCTCATTCTTTAGAGGCTTTAGTGAGGTTTTAAAATAATCAATTCCTATGTAAAATCACCTGAGAAATTCAATGAAACCAGTTCCAAGTCTGTAACTTCAACGGTTATTGAGATAATTGGAAAAATATGCTAAAAACACCATTTTTCAACAATAAGGGTTATAACTGGATAAGGAATCATAAAATTGTATTTTTTTATTAATGGAAGTTGAAGAGAGTCGGCTTCTAAAGAAAAAGTTGAATGGCGGCAATTGTGTAAATCGTACCCAAATTTCAGAAATTGCGATCAAAAATCGCAAAATTGACAAAACACAGCACAAAGTGATGAATTTGTGTTTACTAGCGATTTTGCGATTTTTGATTGCTATTTCTGAAATTTGGGTAAGATTGACACAATCGCCGCCATTAAACCTTTTCTTTAGAATCCGACTCTTTTCAACTTCCATTAATAAAAAATACAATTTCATGATTCCTTATCCAGTTATAACCCTTATTTTTGAAAAATGGCGTTTTTTAGCATATTTTTCCAATTATCTCAATAACCGTTCAAGTTACAAACTTGGAACTGGTTTCATTGAATTCCTAAGCTAATTTTACAATATCTGGTACCGAGCTTTGCTCTGAAGCTGCGGCCGAACTGTTGAATTACATAAATATGTTATTGTAAAAAATCAAGGAACCTCCTTGTAAAAAATAAATTCAAAATTGATAATATGAGCACCTCTCACAATTTTTTGACAGTCATGAACATGTGTTATAGACTTGAATGTAACTCCATTCACTCCAGCTGCATAGCGTTGGTCAGCTAACGATAACAGCCATTATACGCAGTACTTGGGATTATGCCTGAATAAGGAATATTTTATTCTTTTATTAATCCTGCCAGAGAGTTTTCCCAGACATGAGACCTGGTGCAATCATATTTTTCCATCACGGTTATATTACATTTCAAATTTCAAGAAAATCATTAGAGCCGTTTTCTAGATCCGTGGTTCCACATACAAACATACAAACATACAAACATACATACATACATACAGAAATTACTCGCTTAATATAATAGGATAGGATAGGAATTGATCATTTTAAAACCTCACTAAAGCCTCTAAAAATTAGAAAAATTAATATATCTTGAAAATTTTTAATTTTCCGCCATTGTTATCTCAGTAACAAAGCGTTTTGGGGGGTTGGTACCATGGAAATTTTTTGTCCACTTGGTGTAAGGAATCAGCCTGAGAAGTATTGCACATTCCTCCTAAAACACCCTGTATATCGATTGGCCATTTATAATTAATAATAAATTGATTTCAGCATAGTTTGTATTGACATCATACAGCCTGGATAAATATATTGTACAGTGTTTTCTTGCAATGAATTTATTATTTACCATATTCTTTATTAAAATTAACTTACCTTTTACTTCGCCTCATCCCTGTTACCGTGAATACCCTAATATTTTAGTAATTGATTTTCTTCTAAGTCTGATGTTGTATGGGGTTTTGCAATATTGATTACAATTTTCAGCATCCTCAAATCATCTTTTATTTATAGTATTCAGTTGCACTCAGAATGTCAGAGTGACCGGTTGTCTCGTGAGGCTCTGTTACTTTGTTTGATATTTAAGGAAGTATTACATCGATAGAATAGAATAGAATAGAATAGAATAGAATAGATTTTTAGAATAGATAGATTTTAGAGAAACTAAGTAAACAGTCGTGTTCATAGAAGTGCTGGTCTTATTTATTTGATTTATAAGTGCTGGTCTGGTATTCTTGATTTGTCAAGTTTTCATAACATTCAAGTGTAAATAAGTTTTTATTGAACGATTCTGTAGTGGAATTCTCGTTGTTTGCTACGATGTCTCAAAGGTCAAAGCTTAAATCGGCGGATGGTGGGGATGGGAAGGATATTGTGGGCGGAGGCGTTGGGGGTGGAAGCAGTGCTGGTGGTGAGGGTAGTAGCGATAAGGGTAAGCAAACAACAACTGTCAGTGCAAGTGACCCAATCGACTTCAATTCCAATTTCAAGACACTTTTCAAAAAGTTAGGTGACATACAAAAGGATATAAAGTCGATTAAGACGGAGCAAAAGGATATATAATTAAGAGTATTGAACATCTATTCGAATTAAGCAGTGAAAATAAAACAGCCATTGACAACAACTCAGTAGACATCAATAAGTGTTTCGCTAGTATTGACGTGATTGAAAAAAACAACGTTGAATTGAAAACGGACATAAAAAGACTAACTACGGTACGGAAAACAACAACATTCAACAATACTTGAGAAAAACTGTATCGACATAACCGGTATACCCTGTGGAGAAAATGAAAATCTGTACGAAATTCTAAGAAAAATTTCTGAAGCAATCGGTTTCGAATTGAAAGACTATATGCTGGGAAGTTATCACAGGAACCCCGCTACCTCTAATAAAGCCAATATCCCTAGTGAACAATTCAATAAATATCCTCCCATCATTGTTAAATTCTGTGGGCATTTGTTCAAGGAAAAGTTTTTACAGTGTAAGAAAAACAAAGGTGATCTAACACTGTCCGAAATAGGTTGGTCTGGTAACAATGTGAATAAAGTGTTTATTAATGAAACCATGTCCCCGTTAAATCGTACACTATTCAGGACTGCCAAGTCGATGCAGAAAGATGGTAAATTGAAATATGTATGGTTCAAGAATGGGCGCATCAATGTCAGAAAGGATGTAAACTCAAAAACTCAGGCTATTTTCATGATAGAGGACCTCGTTCATCAAATATAGGCCGGTCAAGTGGTTAAAATTATTTATGAAGTAAATAATTACTCTCGGGAACTTATTGAATTTTAGTTTTCTTGAAACGGACTTTATGCATTATTTTTGAAATTTGAATTATTACAATAAACGCAAATATTTCAATTCGGGGTTTTTCTAAATATACAGTAGTTATGTCTAAAATTACTTATCTCCATTATGGACCCTTACTCGTATTTGAACATAAATTGTATTCCAGTTTATAATGTACTAATATACTTTATTCAAGAGTGTTAGTTTCTTTTAATGGGCTTTTGCAAACATATATAATATAATTATTGATATTTCAGAATTTCAACTACTAGAAGAATTCGCTTTCTGTTCAATGGAACATTTTCTCCAAACTATTATTTTTATTAAGAACTCACATCTAATCTTATTATTTTATTCAAGTCATGATACCTTTATTATTTTTTACCATGGACTCGCATCTATTCTTATTTTATTCCAGTTTTATGATGGACTATACATTTTTAGTTTCTTTTGATGATTTTTTAATGAAATGTTATGATTTCTATGATAATATAATAATATTGAATAGATAATTATATAATATATAATTATAATATATAATAATCAATAGATAGTTATTATTCTCAGCTTCCTTAATAGAATAAGGTATCATTTATTCAACTTATCAGTAGCCTCATAGCTAGATGACAGTCCACTTCCATAAAATACGACAACTAAACGTATTATTTAACTCATCTTCTTTCCTCACTATCTTATCCCTTTCTATTCCCTTTTACTTCTCATTTTTATTAATTTTCATTCACGGAGCCGCAAGACAATTCACATTTTTTTATTTTGTATATCAAAATCATATATCTTTCATTCCATCTAGTTACTTCTTTCATATACTAATCAACAATATATTTTTCATACCCCATTTTTTTCTCATCTTCCTAATAAATGATCAACGACTTTGACAATGAACTGGGTAGAGAATGCTATGAAACCGAAACAGTAGATGATATTTTCTCGTTGAATCCGATTTCAGTATCATGTGAAACTGATGCGAATGCACTGAACATTCTCTAAATGAATATCAGAAGTATCAAAAAGAACTTTAATCAATTTACCTACATGTTACAAAATAGCTGTATTGATTTTCACATAATTATTTTAACAGAAACCTGGGTAAACAATGAGTATAGTTTCAATTTTAAATTACATGGATACACCAAAATAAATCAGCCAAGTAATTTGAATAAGAGTGACGGTGTATGTATATTCATCAAGGACTCCTTAATCGTCAGCACAGTCAATCTGGCTATAGCTGAATCAAATTCCATCATAATAAACGTTAAAGATCCCAAAATGAATGTTGAACTGACGGTGATTGCTATATATAGATCTCCAGCTGGAAATATCGATGTATTTTTGGAGGAAATTAATCAATGTTTGAAACAAATATCTGGTACCGAGCTTTGCTCTGAAGCTGCGGCCAAACTGTTGAATTACATAAATATGTTATTGTAAAAAATCAAGAAACCTCCTTGTAAAAAATAGATTAAAAATTGATATGATCACCTCTCACAATTTTTTGACAGTCATGATGTTATAGACTTGAATGTAACTCCATTCACTCCAGCTGGATAGCGTTGGTCAGCTAACAATAACAGTAGTACTTGGGATTATGCCTGAATAAGGAATATTTAATTCTTTTATTAATCCTGCCAGAGAGTTTTCCCGGACATGAGACCTGGTGCAATCTTATTTTTCCATCACGGATATATTACATTTCAAATTTCAAGAAAATCGTTAGAGCCGTTTTCTAGATCCGTGGTTCCACATACAAACATACATACATACATACATACATACATACATACATACAGAAATTACTCGCTTAATATAATAGGATTAGAAAGATGTGGAAATGTTGTGCTAGCAGGTGACCTGAATATAAATATAAATAATAATAACAGCGTATCAAATGAGTACATGAATATTATGTCCATCAACGGCTTTAAATCTTATATCAATAAAACAACCAGAGAGAATCAGACATCAGAGTCGTGCATTGATCATATATTTCTAAAAAATTCCTGATCATATCCGGGGCATCATCTTTAGAACGGCAATTACTGACCATCATAGCACAGGTTTAATTTTAAAGAAGATTGAAGCTAACAGAATACACAGTCAAAATTCAGAGAATCAATCAACTATGATGCCTTAATAAGATCATTGAAATCAGAAAACTGGAATGATGTAATTCACCCGAATGTTAACGCCAATGAATCAATTAACTCTTTCGTCAATAAATTAAATTTTCATGTACAGAATGTAACCACAAAGAAGAAAATTTCTCATAAACTCAAACCGTTAAAAAATTGGATTACCACAGGTTTAGTTCACTCCATTCGTATAAGAGATAGAATGCACAAAAGATTAATTAGACAGCCTGATAACAATATTTTGAAAAACGAGTACATAAAGTATAGAAATGCATTGAATAAATCGATTAAAATAAGTAAATACAATTATTATAAAGAAAAACTTTTAGCTGCGAATGGAAATAGTAAAAAAATTTGGACATGCATTAACGATATTTTAGATATTAGAAAAAATAAAACTGACCCAAAAATTGACGCTGAAACACTTAATAAGTATTTTGTGAATGTCGGTAAAACTTTAGCTGATAGACTGGGCGTCTTTAACGGTACAGAAGATATTAGAAATCTTACTGAAAATAGTTATACAAAATCGTTTTTTCTGTTCCCGACTACCGAAAATGAAATAGTTGCGGTAATTAATTCGCTTAAAAACAACTCTGCTCCTGGATGGGACAAAGTGAGTAATGTCAGTCTGAAAAAATTGCTTTGTTTGTTTCTAGACCTTTAGCATGTATAATCGATAAATGTTTCAGTGAAGGTGTATTTCCGGAACACTTCAAAATAGCAAATATTGTCCCTTTATTCAAAGGTGGAAACCCAGACGATCCCTCGAATTATCGCCCAATTAGTTTATTGAGTGCTTTCTCAAAGATAATGGAGAAAATAATTACGTAAATGTAGACTTATTAATTAGGTACCTTGGAAAATACAACATAATCAGTGAAAATCAATATGGCTTTCAGGAAGGTAAGAGCACGGATGATGCTATTATCAAACTGACCAGTATCATAAGCAATAATTTTAATCAAAATAGAAAAATGCTAGCAGTGCTGCTGGATTTGAGTAAAGCATATGATACTATACCACATTCGAAGCTTTTACACAAGTTGAAATGCTTAGGCATTCGCGGAATACCACTAAAACTATTTGATGAGTATTTAAAGGGCCGATCACAAATTTTAAAAAACCAGTAAATTGCATTTATCTGATCACGGATTGCCACAAGGGACCGTACTCTCCCCAATTCTGTTCCTAATCTATGTGAATGATATGCTGAAATCAAAAATCGATAATTGTGAGGTAATATCATATGCTGATGACACAACGCTCATTTTCACAGGAAACGCATGGCCTGACATAATAAAAAGCAGTGAGTTGGGCTTAAACAAAATAAAATCATTTTTAGACAGACACACATTAACATTAAATACTAAAAAAAGTCACTACATAACATTCTTGCCAAATTTGACTGGACAACCTGATAGAAACCACAGTTTACGTATTCACTCATCATTATGCAATAGAGATACCGGTAATAATTGCGATTGCCCAAAAATAATGAGTACAAAAAAATGTAAATTTTTAGGCATAATGTTAGACCCTCACTTGAGATGGGATGCACAGATAAACAATTTATGTAATAAACTCAAGTTTTTAATTTACAAATTCCACAGTGTCAGTATACTAAAAAACCTAGAACTCTCAAAAATGATTTATTATGCCTATGCACAGAGTGTTTTACAGTATGGTATCAAATCCTGGGGTGGAGCTTTGAACTCGCATTTAAATAAATTATATGTATTTCAAAAATATCTCATCAAAGCAATAATGGGTAAACCAAGGCGTTATCCCAGCAATGCTCTCTTCTATGAGTTTGGCGTTCTCACAATCAAACAACTGTACATTAAAAATATAATTTTTCACATAATTAAATATAAAGATACCTTCCAACAACGACGAACCCAATACAGCTCAAGAGAAACCTCCATAACATTTTCAGCCGATAGATCCAGACTGTTGGTTTGCGACAGGCAACTCACTTTCACAGCAAATAGAGTGGTTAACTACATTCCAGCTAAATTCATTCAAAGTAAAATCACAAAAAAATTGATCAAAGAAATCGATTAATGGATAATCTCCAATTCAGCAGTATTGCATATTTTCTAGGTGTACATCAATCCTTAACTTCTATAATTAGTTAATGAATTATATAGTTCCCGATTCCATAAACCCTCCAACAAAGTGTTTTTTTACATGTCACGTTTACCATCAGTAATATATAGGTATTGACGTTTTCTCTTTCATCAATCATTGTCAGTCAATCATTTCATCAATTCAGTTCTCTTCTCTATTCCATTCCATTATCTTCTCCTTCTTCTTCTGGTTTCCAATTTTATTATCTACAGAGTGAGTCTTATCATAATTATAAATTATAATGTACTCCTATGAGACACTAATTAAGTTAAATGCCAGCTTACCTGCGCTCAGGCTTATGCCTTTGCAGGTTTCTTTCCTATATTTGTTTCTGTTCTAATGTATGCTATTGCATAAGATTTATTTATTATTTTTATTGTACATTGTAGAAATTGTGTATTTCTTTGCAAAAGGAAATAAAATTTGAATTTCAATTTGAATTAAAGTCCTCTGTATGCACACATCTTGGTACATCCAGTAGGCTATTGATCAATAATTAAAACAATATTGGATAAACCTATGTACCTATGTAACCTATGTATCCAACTAATATATAATCATTTGAAGAATTTAATGTGATGTCTGTGAGACAGCTTAACGTGAAAAATCTAGCAAAATATATTTTATGAAGTATAAAAACAATTTTGCGTTGTTGAATGATATAGTTCAATATATTTGCAAAAGTATAGAAGAGAAGAAGAAATACAGGTATAAAAAACAGGTATGCAATTGGGAATATACCAAGATTCAAAATGCTTAATGCTCTATAAATTATAATTCCTCATGTGTCATCCTCATTTTTAAAAGATAACTTGCAGTTACAGTAGCATACAAACGGTATGATCCAGGTAGTCTTCTATTTAGAAAATAAATAGTACAGTACAAGTACTAACAATGAGAGCTGTAAATAAACTATATGGTTGACCCAAGAATTATCGTGAGCTGTTATCACCTTGAGACGGAAGTGTGTGCGAGATAAGTGGTTCGATAATGAAATCAAATTTTCCTTCAATCTTATATTAACTTAGTGAAACCACCTGTTGTGTATTCAACTCAAAACAACGAAAAGTGTTCAAAGTTTAGTGTAAACTGTTTTTTAAGATCTTGAGTACAGTGAGTATCAATAAATATTGAAAATTAAATTATATCCTATTCATAAATCACATCACTACTAGTACCGAAACGTTATCAATATTCTCAGCAATAGTATTTCAATATATTCGATATTTTAATGATTTTCATAATGTAAAAAATGAATTAATAAAAGTCTGGATCCAAGCAGCGTCAGGATACAGTATTAAAAGGTAGGCTACATTATTATTCCAATAAAAATAAAGTCTCTAGTTGAATACAACATTTTCACCTCTAGAACTAGCATAGGTAGTAGAAAAATGATTTGTTGATTATTTTTAAAGATTTTAGATTTAAGATATAGATTGGCGAAATTTTTGCTATTGAATTCTTAATGTTTATTGAGTAAAGTAGCCTAATTGTCTCTCACTTGTTATTTTTATAACGTTTTTTTTCAAAATAATTTATAGGCCCTCAATAATAAATTATAACTTTGTGAAATCTACATTGAATGCAGATTCGCCCTGAGCATCTAGAATCGATTCTAATATTGGGAACAACAAAGTTTGAACCTGGGTGAAAAGGGCGGAAATTTAAAATGCAATCTTCTCACTAAAATATATATTATCTTTCCAATTATTATACCTGTTGCGGCAGTCAATTGGACTATTTTTGAAACACTGTCAAATCATAAGATACACTAATTTCAATAATAGCCATGTTTTCAATAATAAAGCTATTGAAAAAGATACCGCCGTACCGGTAAAAAATTCTAAATTTATTAATTCAATAATATAAATTTCATTATAAGCCGGGTTGGCTGAGTGGTCTGGGGCGTTACAACCTTCAGTCCGCTAGCGCTACCCGGTCGTGGGTTCGAATCCCACCAGAGGCATGGTCGTTTATGCACATCATAAATCACCCTCACACACTCCATTACCCATGCACAAGTAAAATTAAATACTTATATGGGCATCTTCCGCAGCAAAAAAAAATAGACGTTAATTTTAAGGTTGTATTTCAGACCACGGTTTTGTCTCTTGAGTAAGAATCTATGAAATGTGAATTTATTTTTCCCATACAGGTATTTTACCCTGGGCTTGATTTTTTATGCGTTAGGCTATATAATTTTGTATTTTGTACTGTAAATATTTTAAGAATGTTATATTATTTTGGACAGATAAAGAAATTTCGAATTAAAAAAAATAATAATAATAAAGTTAGCCTATACCAGTTTTACAATTTAAATTTTGGTATTCATCTATACCCCATTGTTCAAGATAGGAAAAACGTATTTTTTAATTCCAAGTATCATTCCATGCCATTCTACCGAATGTCAGAAAAAATGTTTTGTCAATAATTGCAATCATTGTTTTGGTAAGTCAGCTAAAGCCTCAACAGCCTTTGCTTGTCATTGAGTTGAACAACAAGAGCTTTGATTGGCTTCGACTGGCCGCTACTACTAACCGCACCGTGTATAACCTCACAGGAGGCTATAAAATGTGGAAATAATGCATATAGGCCTAAGCAAATGATAACATGATTTTCTGATGAAATATCCTGTTGATTTTCCTAAAACGTTTTACAGTTCTCTTCTGAGCACGATGGCGGCGCCAGATGAAGCAGGAGTGGTATCAGTGGCTGTTCAAGTCGGTAATGTCTCAACTCTCTTCAAGTTCAATCATGGCGAGCCACTGCAAACCATCATAGAAAGTATCTGCAAAGAGGGAGCCTTGTCTTTTGTTAAAAACAGATACGCACTGCAATTTATCAGAAAACAGGGTGACCCATTTTTGGCTGCCAGATTTGTAACTGAGGAGAATCGCCACAATATAATAGACGGAACTGAACTGAAACTGGTATATTCGGCGAGGGAACTGGGTCGGATGATATTGGAAAATTTGAAAACCAATGGCGACTTGGATTGGGCTTTGGAAAAGCTGTCCGGTCACATAGCCGACCCTGTGTTCGCGTCAGTTGTTCAAGGCCCTTGTTACATATTAGTGAACCGTCTTTTTAGTGAAGAAAGTCTTCCTCCCAAACTTCTCTATTATTGCTTGAAATTTATCCTTGGCTTGCTGAAACTCAATTATCTAACTGAAATAGATGAAACACTCGTCAAGCTGTTAGCAACTATTCTATGCAACAGGCAGAATATTGGCGACAGTGTTATTGAAAAAGCATTGCTAGTTTTAGAGTGTATTTCTCAAAACCAGTACAACCAGTTGAAGGAATCTGTGGACCTCGAGGATCTTCTTTACTACTTGAAATCTTTCGAATCATCAAATATACAAAGAAGTGCTCTGGCTTTAATCAACGCTCTAGCTTCTTACTGCCCAAATCCTGAAGAGAAAAAAGACATGCTGATAATAATGAATACGTCAAGATTCAGAAGTACCATAAACTCGTCCATTTTGTTTCCGGGCTCTGTTCTTGGAAATGAAATGAAAGAGCAGTTGGCCATTTACCAATCCTTGATTCTAAGTTTAAATACAGAATTATTCGAAAAAGCGGATGTGGCAGTGAACAAGCTGCCCGATCTTCTGTCGATTAAAAGGTATTCAAGTCTGGAAATTTCTGCAGCATCAGCAACAGGTGCCACAGCAGATAACGACGCGGCACGAAGACGATCTGCAGAGTCATGTACGCAGACAATGGACAGAGCAGGCATTAAATGGAAGGATAATGTTGAATTGCTCAACAAAAGACTTGACTTTCTCAAAGTGACAAATAACGATATCTGGTCGCAACCAGTCGCCAACTCATCCCTCAGTAAGCTCGTTTATAACTGTCTGGTCTATTTCCATGCGAATTACAATAGAGCATACAGTTTCATTCTACTAGCAGAAGGTATTGACACATTTATTAGAATAAGCGATAGAGTAGCCAATATGATAGCCAAGGATATATTGCATGTAGGAGAGCCACCGCGACGAAGATCAACAAAGTTTTTCCTTTTAGTTTTCTCAACTTTCCTGGACGACACTGTGAAGCCAGCACTCATTGAAGAATTGTTCTCACAAGCTATGTTGCACGGAGAACGAACAAAAAGAGAAATGAAGGTCAAAACATTGGATGACTATGAGAAGGTAGAGTATCAGTTTGAAGAATATAATAATAACAATAACAGAATTTCTTTCTTAATTTTATTATTCTATAATATGGAGTACCTAAAGAGATGAAATTTAAATTATTCATATTTTTCATATTTAATCTCTGAGAGTACCGAATCACCGAATCAAACTAGATAAGGCAATATCAGCAAAGATAGAGGCAAACTTCAAGAAACCTGACTGAATTGGTTTTTTTAAACCTTGATCTACCGGTACTTCATATAAATGAATTCCTTACTGTAGAAAAATTAGAGTTTTTCATATCGAAGAAACACTTATTTTTGCTTATTATTGGAGAGTAGATTTGAAATCCATATCCTCAATAAGATTTAGGCTACTGTTATTAAAATGTAATATTTTTTTGTATCATAATTGTGAAGAACATTAAGGTTTTTGAATAGATTCTTCCCATAATACTACTCTTAATTCAATACGGTACTGTTACATCATATATGTAAAGAGCAACGCACACAAATCAGTTTTTTCATTGAATAGTCTCTCCAAGCAAAGAAGACATACTGGCAAAATAGAAAAATGACTCCGACTTGGTCAATATTGATTAAAAAATTATAAATTGTAGATCAGAATGTTTTCTACAACTTGAGATCAAATTTTTAATTTTTGAACTAATATATGTATATTCACCGAGCTGGAGTCATTTTTCCACCTTACCAGAATGTCTACTTTGCTTAGATAGGACTATAGCCTACCTTTTCAACTGTTTTTGTCAGAGAGATGCAGGGAATTATCATTTCAATAGAGGTTGGGAATTTATAACTTAATTCTAGGTGATATGAAGTTGTGTAGTTATTTTCATCAACCTATTTCCTTATAGGTCATAAAAATCACAAAACAGAAGTTGTTACAAGGACTTTGCCAGAAGTTTCCAGAATCTAGAACTTTTGAAGAACTTCAACTCGCACTAACTGGAATATCCTATTCTCAAGCAACCGAGGGTATACTAAAAGAGACTGCCAATAAAAGGAATAAATTTTACCAGACATCACCAGCGGTATTAGATTTGAGAGCATCTTTGCGTGGCAGTCTTATTGAATTGATTCAGGTCCAACGCATGAAGTACATCAGGAAAAGGACTCAATTCTTGGATTTGCAAGATAAACAGTCTGGAAAACAGGTAAATATTATTGAATAACTAGCAAGAAATTATGGGAAGAAACAAGAAATAAAAGCAAGTTATGACGAATACTATGAAACAATGTACTTTACAGTACACTACTTAGTGACGAAAGTGACCCAGTCTAGTACCTAAGAGGAGTACCGTAAATCATACATTCATACATGAAGGATGAAGCCTACTTAAAAAGTACCCAGTGTTTCATTAAAATTGTTTAATAAATATGCTCAAATTTCTAAAAAACGTTGAATAAGTAAAGTTAATACAAATTGTACTGGATATTATCAATAACGCTCATGTGAACTCACAATGAATTTTTTTCAATAAATTAATTTATAAAAGAGTTATGATGGAAATATAATATATGAGCTTCTTAAGAGTTAGTTTGATATTATTCCTCATTGAATATTGATTCCTTGCATTGGGGATAGGTTAAATATTAATCTTTTTTTTTAAATGTATACTATTTTTGCAAGAATTAGTTCAAACAATCAATTTATTTTGTACACCATTTAAAATTAGACTACCGTACCTGAAAAGCATGGAAACAGTGGAAACTCTAATTGATGAACATAATGAAGAAGTGTTGAATATGAAAATATCTCAAATTATTATAGTTTGGGAAATAATCAAACATTAAATAATCATTTTGTTCTTGAATGTTAATCAATCATTGTTCATAGGAGCATGATGAATATTGTGAGAATAAGCTCTAATAATTCAGTGAAAAATTTTTTGTTACAGTTTCATAAAATTAAACAGTATTTTTTTCTTAATTTCAGAAAGAGAAAAACTATTTATATGCTCAACTCTCTCCAAATGGTTATAAGATACTCTACACAAAAGATCCTGAGATAAACGAACCTGATAAAATGTCATGCATGTTCGTAAAACACATCAAGTCTGTTGTCACACATGTGAAGAAAACAGTGTAAGTCAATTACGGTATTTCTTTCACACTAGAAAATGAGACAGTAAAAAATACAGAACTTACAAAGGGGGAATGAGATTTTATATGCTGAAATTTTATATCACTGTGGTTATATCTCAATTGTTCAAAATACGGTGATATAGAACTTTCAGTTGATTTTGCATGCGAGCTAAAATATTATCTTCTAGCACTTACGTTTCTGTGACAGTTTGATTCCTCTAAATACCATTCATATAGATTTCATTATATATAGATTTTATTTACTCTTGAAAAAATACAATGAAATAACATTAAAAAAGTAAGTTACACAGCTTAATAAATGAATAACAATTACAGAGCTGTGTGAGTGTGTTCCGGTATTCTGTATATTTATCTGTCATAGAGGAGTTTAAAAGATGCGGTGAATACACATTGTACATTATAAAATACTTACCCAACAACCTCGAGTTACGGATAGAAGTATATAGTAATTGTAATACGGATAATGTATTACGCTTGCCTAAATCTCCCACTAGATATGTTATTTTATGGTTGAAAATTATTAGCCTATGTTATATTAAACAAATCTCTTTTCCACGCCATTTTAAAGCAATCAAGGCGGCCAAAATTCTGAAGTTTTGTCCACAATCACCCTTACTCTCCTTCCGACAACCAACGACATAAAGCCATTGAATCTCATCACACAGAGCCAGGAGGTGGCTGATTACTGGAATGACGCCATCAATTGTCTGAAAGGTAAATAATATTTAGAAACAATTGATAGTAGGCTACAAATGAGAAATGTATCATCAATATACAGAAATGTTATTATTGAAATTAATAAACAAATTGCCGGCCAGGTTGGGGCAGTGGGCTGGGGCGTCACAACCTTCAGTTTACTAGCACTCACTGCCTGGTCTGGTTTCGAGTCCCAGTAGGCATTGATGTTTTTCACCTCATCAATCACCTTCGCTCTCAATATCCATTACCCACGCACAAGCTAAAATGCTTATGTGGGGGTCATCCACAAAAAAATAAATATCAATCATATTTTTAAAATACATCTTATAGAAACCATTGATAAATATCCAATATAAATACTGAATTGTCAACTATTATAAGAGTTATTTTTTCAAGATCAATGTGCATCCATACACATGAGTCGAGCCATAGATTTATGAAAAATATTGAAACAATATGCTCTAGTTCTATAGAAAAGTATTCTTATGTAGCAATGGAAAACTGTACAGTTTTACAGAATTTCAATTCTTAAAAGAGGTGAATAAACTGTATTTTACAGTTATAAATTGGATTGATATGAATCAAATGAGTAGGCCGGATGAATTAAAATAGTCAAAATAAAAAGCAGAATTGGTTAACAAATAGACCACTACTTCATAGTTGTAGGCCAATTTTTCAAGAAGATAATTATTCATCTCACGTGATAAACTTTTTGTTATAAATTTACATATACATATTTTTGTGATTACTAAAACCGTCTCACTTGAAGCTATCAAAATGAATAACTATTATAAGTAAAATAATAATAGAAAAAGCTATTTCATTCAATGAAAAATAAAGAGTAATAATTTTTTTTCAATCTCACCAAGGGAATAAGATGAAAAGTGATTCGTTGAGAAGAGAGCTGAAAATACTGTTGGATATGGAGCTCCGCATACGCCTACTGGAATTGGATGGCATTGACATTCCCAATGAGCCTCCACCTCTGCCTCCATCTCCTCCCAATTACGATTTCCAATTGGAAGATGAAAATGAGAGCCATTGTTGAAATAGTTTTTATAACGAAATGCAAACTGATTATTACAATATAACAATTAATATTTTGTGTATTTTTATGTTCCAAATCATTTACCATTATTTTGATTTCAAATTGATTGAAATATTCCTGAATAATTCATTTTATAAAAGCTCTTCAACATGATGCGGGGTGAGGTTTATTTTATTTTCAAGTGAATTTTCTTGAAGGCGAGAGAATTTCTGTAATATATGAAAAGTAAATGTTTTATCACATTCCAACGATTGTACCAGTTTGTTTACGGGTTGATTATTTTGAAAATTCATTGAGGAGGATGATTTAAAGTTTGTGAAGAGTCTTGAAAAATTCTATCAGATTGAGGACAATTTCTAATGAATGAATGAGCACCGTGATTAAGTAGAATGTCTCAAATAATTCAATCAGTTGGAAGAAAAATGCTAATGGATGAGTTGTAAGCACCGATCATTAATATTTAAAAACATTTTATTGATTAAAAGTACTGACAATCAAATGATGATGTATCTTTTAAAATCAACTTAGAAATATTATTTTTGAACAATATTACAATGAGAAATGTAATTATCAATATACAGTAATTTTATTATTGAGTTAATAAACATCAATCATATTTTTAAAATACATCTGATAGAAACCATTGATAAGTATTCAATATCAATACTGAATTATCAACTATTATACGAGTTATTTTTTCAAGATCAATGTGCATCCGTACAATAACCTATTTACAAATATACATAAATTCTACGCTAAAAATTAAGCACTGATGAATGTTGAAATAAAATTAATAACTATTTTCAAATATCTACATTACGTAATGTAACAAATGCCAAAATGACAACTAGATGAAAATAAATTTATTGAATTCACTGGTGTAATTCATTTGGAGACTGACAAGTAGGTAGGTAGTTTATTTCAATGAACATTCCAAGGTATATAAGTATTATTATAGAGCTTGTAAGTACCGAATAACTTTTGAAATGGAATTGCTAGAGGTTGCAAGGAATATGAATTTCGGACGAAATCACGATTCTTCCAAGTTTGAGGTTGATCACGTTTTTTTCAATATCATTCCCCAAACAGGCCTAATAATAATTAGGCCTGTACTATACTAATCATTAGTATATTCAGTCATGCACGGGAATAGGTTTTAAATAATTATACTAATATTTGTTTTAAAAACAATTTATTGATACAGAAATACTCTTTGAAACATATCATTTGAAGGTTTGAAGATATTGGTAGCCCAGTGTTAACAAATTACAAAAGTCAGCCAAATTCGCATGTACTGCTCATATAAATACTGGGCTTACAATCTTGATAATTTCAAATGCTATGATTCATAGATTATTTCTGTAACAATAAAACGGGTTTGAAACAAATATTATAGTTACATGATTATTTTAAAAACATCCGACTTCTATCAATGACACGATATGTGGAGTTTTTGATCTTAATAAAAAATAGACTGAAAATTGACCAATTGACACATTCTTAGAGAAAATAGAAAGTCTTTCTAGATCTCTAGATAGTTTCTCGGATATGTCGAAAGAGATAGAAGCAAAAATTAATATTCATTGTATCTTTTACAATAAAAGAAGATGTACCTAAAAAAATATTTTCCAGTTATGCAAGCTGATGAAATTTCTTCTCATTACCCATGAGAGTAGCACTTATTTGAAATGGCATCAAAATAGCCTACTCCACACAATCAAATCAATTAATTTAATTAGTAATAGACGGATCAAATGTTCTTTGGACACAATAATCATATAACGTACTTATCGGTCAGTCTTACTGTAATAACAACAATAATAATATCATAAGGAACAACTACTATATCTACAGTCTATGCTATTTCAAAGAAGTAAAGAGTTTTTGATGAATCTGATTCATTTACAATATTATTCATAGACTTTCAATAAATGATTGTAGCCTAACACTCTGGTTTCAATTACATAATAACCAGTATTTTCATCATAATATTCAAACAGTCCATCAATTTTTGATGCCTTATTACAAACTATACTTTACTAGTTGTCAATAAGGCACAACAAATTTAGTAGGTCTGAGAAATAATAGGGCATTTTAAATAATTACATGTAATATCACAAAAAAATTCAAAAAATCGCAATGAAGTTGAAGGAGGTAGGTTGTCATCTACGATTTGATAAATGTAACGTTACAATGGTACCAAAAAGAAGCAATAGGTACTGTATAATATCATAATATGGCATAATTATAACCATGACATTAATTATGATAATTATGGCATTTGATGATCAAATAAACATTGATGCGTACACATATAAAAAATTATCGATGCTACAAATTTATATTCAATTGATTTTCTTATTGAACTCATTCCTGTATAATTGGAAATACTTGAAGAAGCGCAGGTATTGCACAACAATAAATAAGTACAGTACTTGGATTACTACGGACTATTCTAATAATTATACAAATTTACTCTTCAATGAGAATGCGGTCTGAAAGAATGAGATCTTTATTTTTAAGAATATGATAGTCATTGTGAAACAAGTCATTAGACCTTATATTTTGACCCGCTGACTGGTTGTAAAATACATTTTAAAAATAATTTATGCTAAACATCTCAGATATTGTCAATTTATTAATGTGTTTGAAAAATGAGAGTTGTGAATCTAGGAAGAATATTGTTTTCAAAAAGAATAACGGATTGATATAACATGGAAAAGAGAATAGTTATATTATTTCAAATAGTTACATCATAATTAATAATTCAAGATAAGAATATTCTGCCTCATTTGAAACTGTGAGTTCATATATATCTTCGATTCATCATATATACCGGCCAATTCATCAACTAACCTCGGAAAATATTTTTTTTCAACGTGATGTAAAAAGTATCGCATATTAAATTGAAATAAATTCTCACGAAATAAGATTATTCTGTGATTACTATAAAATAAGATAATATAAAAATACTACTTTCACTTCCAGTAGCTTTCAATAATTTAAAGAACAGTATTCATACTCCGCATATTCTATAACAATTATTCATGAGTACTGTATAATACAACAACTATTTCAATGAACAAAATTCACCGAATAAATTGATTTAAATCATAATAATCGAATCACAAAATAAACATAATTTTCTCATAGAAACTTATAAGACAACAGCATATAAAATAAAAGAGATCTATCTCTTGAATGAATATTGGAGTCATATTCACACAAAAATCATAAAGGTTTCTCTATTCTTAACAATAATAGGAGAATGAAGTTAATACAACTAAAACTAGAAGACAACGCCAAAATATAATTTTACAGTAAAACGCCGATTAACCGAATGGCCAATTATCCGAATCGGTCTTCAGCGTAGTAATAAATTAAAAACCAGCGTTTACGACGTGATTGGAGCGCGGTGATGCGATGTGTTGTATTTGATTAATTGTAATTTTTGTACTGTAGTTTAGTACAGTATTTGTTCTGCTTTCCATATTAATTTAACATCACTACACAGTACTTTTTTCAAATGTAATAAATTTTATTCCAAGTTTAACACAATGTTTTTCTTCAATACAATTCCATGTCCAATTTAATATATATATATATATTATTCGAATGTATATATATTATACATATTCGAATGTTTGCTTATCCGAATTAATCCCGATCCCAATCAGTTCGGATAATCGGCGTTCTATTGTATTTGAATTTTGAAGGACTTTACAACGAAAGAAAGGATGAATCAATTTCTGAGCTGCCAAAAATAGATATGAAATGGTCCTTTTTATTTACAATATCAATGGATTACTGCTTGAACAATATTCTTCTTATTGCAATTTCCAATTTAAAAAAAAAAGAAAAGATAAACATTGACTAGTTATTCACGTTTGATGCTATTGTATTCATATCTTTGCTCTTTTGAATGATACATTTTAAAATATATTATAATATGTTTCATTTAATGTCTCATAATACAGTAAAATAGCGGTCACCCACTAGAATTAAATAGCACGAGGTGTTACTTTTTTCTGTAACACGGTAAATTGGAAAGTTTTCTATAAATGGTAGGTGTTACTATACTATACATATACAAATGATTTGAAAAACTGAATTTGCCTCTTTCCTGTATTACGAGATTTATTTCAGAGGTTTGAAAACCCTTTAATGAATGATACTTTAGAGCAGACTTTTCTATTCACGTTTTCAAATTATTTTAAAGGAAAAAATGCATTTTCCAGTTCTTGTAACGTGAACAAGACTAAAGCCAGAAAATATAAACATTACGTGTGAAAATAGAAAAATCCTCAAAAGTTATTGAATCTTTTTTCCTGAATCCCCCCTCATATCTGCGGGTCGACTGATAGATTTACAATATAATTTACTATTTACAAAAAAGTCTTGCAGATAATGAGGTTATTGACGAACTTCTTGATATTTACTATGTATCATATTTACATTCTCTGACCAAAGAGATATCATATCTCTGTTTTGTCAATACTTAACAGAATCAAACGGCAGCTTCGCAAAGGGGAGATATTATTTTGATTAGGTTGTAGGAGTTCAGTTTTATAATTACTGCACTCCGGGAATTCTAACTCATGTATCGTCGGAGTCTGAGGGTACATCAAGAGCTGTGTGAAGAGTGACTGAGACGCCACGGTTGACACTGACGGCCGGGTAGAACACTCCATACAGGTCGTGGAAAGCGATTGGACCCTGTAAACATGACAAATTCTATTAGTATCAAGAAAATTGTTCTTGAAAAATAATGAACAATGATTAAAATTGGAAATTTGAGGAAAAAGTTCACCAGAGATTGATAATGGCCTAAAAAAGGTGATTCGTTATTTTGATAAATGAGTGGTTATGAAAAGTCTTTTTACTTTCCTTGCCGTATAATCTTATAACATAAAGGAAGCACTGCTCGCCACAAAAATCAATGTACTGCACCCCGATTCTACGATTTCCATTTTTTTAACATAATATAATATAGTCTGGTTATACTGAGTAATTCCAGGTGGAAAGTGTTAAGGAGAGCTCTCATAAACCATGACTAATATCAAAAAGACAATAATAATTATTATTCTGATCAATCGTTTTCAGTAATAGGTAGCTTTTGTAATTAAAGTGTAATAAAATCGAAGTAAATCTATTCATTCATAGGACAAGGTATGCATTAAGAAATTGTCCATTAATCGGCCAAAATTCTTATTATCTTATTCTAGAATTATATTTTGAATCATAATCATACAAAGTGATATAAAGAGTGATTTCTGGCACCAAGTAGCCTAGTGAAAAAAGTTACATGTAGGAAAAACCAACAGAAATGCTTTGTTAGCGAGACAACAATAAAGGAATAAGATTGACATTTCTCATAGCATCTATTATTAAGTTTTATAATTCAAGAGGCTTCTCACAGAATAGAAAAAAACTCTCTCTACAGTATTTGATAAAAGGTTGCATAAGTTTACACCAATCTTAAAAATCATAATGAAAATTATAAACACTGATTTTTCACAAGTGCTACCTATGTTTTATGTTTAGTCTATTTTGTCTCTTTTTGATGAGGACTTATGAGATTAGGGCAGTAGCGTAGCCATGGGGGGGTCCAGGGGTCCGGACCCCCCCGAAATTTTGGGCAAACCTTCATGTTTGAACTCTGTTCCTCTGAATGAGAGACGACTAAGAAATTGATGCAGTTCACAAAGAGTGTTCATAACAGTAATGTTCACTGAACTTCTCAGGCTGATTCCCTACTTAAGAATAATGGAAAAATTTCGATGAAAATGGGTTCCAGTAGCGTGGCTAGAGGGGAGGGGGGTCCAACTTCCACCACCAACTCAGTTTTCTCACTTGGAGCAAACTTTCGTCAACTTTATTACTTTGTCAACTGACCAAGTGGTGTCCAAAAAGTGCAGATTGTTTAGAGTTGAAATGCATAAAGCCCGCATCTGTATTTTAACTTTATATTGATAAATGGAGCTCTATAATGATGTAAAGCTTTACAATTTTGTAATGAAAATGCCCCCTGAACTGATCAAGTGGTGTTAAAAAAGCTCATTGCTGGGGGTTGGAATGGTTGAAGTGTATAAAGCAGTAGCGTAGACAGGGGGGGTCCAGGGGGTCCCCTCCCCCCTGAATGAGAGACGAGGGCTTCTCTCATTGATACAGTTTCTCATAGATTCAACTATCATTGAATCTGAAATTGATACAGTCCACATAGAGTGTTCACTTAACTTCTCAGGCTGATTCCTTATACATCAGAATAATGAAAAAATTTCTATTTAAGAACATGGGTTCCAGTAGCGTAGCTAGACGGGAGGGGGGGGGGGTTTGTCCAGGGGGTCCAACTTCCACTCAGTTTTCCCACTTGGAGCAAACTTTTGTCTTACTTCTTTGTCAACTGATCAAGTGGTGTCCAAAAAGTGCAGATTGTTTAGGGTTAAATTGCATAAAGCCTGCATCTGTATTATTAATTTATCTTAGAAAATGGAGCTCTATAATGATGTAGAGCTTCAAAATCTTGTACTGGAAATACCCCCTGAACTGATCAAGTGATGTTAAGAAAAGCTCATTGCTGGGGGTTGAAATGGTTGAAGTGAATATTGCATAAAGTTAATAATCTAAATAATACTCTGGATGATCAATTATTCACTAGTAATCTTCAAAGACAGAGCTTTAAAACGCTACTTTGGACACAAAAAATCGCACACATAACAGAACTCTTGATGCTCAGGAACAACAGATGCTCAAAATATTCCGATTGTTGAGTTTTGAGCTGTATAAAGGGTGAATCTTAATTATTAATTTCTCTTTGACAATTTTGTTACAATGCTATTTTGTTAAGCATAAATTTGCCTAAAAGTTCCCTGAACTAACCAGATTAAATAATGTTGAGGATTGAACCATATAAGGTAAATTTCTTTATTTATCTATTTCATGTACAGAAATCTACAAGATGAGGAAATAAAAAGCAGGCTATCGCCCAAAACCTCTTCTATCCCCAATTTCGTATTAATGGAAAAAAGAGCTCTAAAACGGTATTTTGTACTACATAATTTTAAAATTTTCCCGGGGTGACCCCCGGACCTCCTTTCTTTTGGGGGAGGTCCCTCCAAACCCCCTCCCTCATTGGCTTTGGACCCCGAAATCGAATCCTGGCTACGCCACTGGATTAGGGTAAGTTTTTCTGCAATCACGACAGTCCTTCGAAATGTATTTCTCTACAACTTCTATCAATTAAAAATTCTAGTTTATGATTGACCTAGTATATGATCTATATGACCTAGTATACTGATTTATAGAATACTAGTATATGTCAACATCTAGTAATATGCCTCAATTGTTGAAAAACGTTTTTAAACATATTTTCCCCATTATATCAAAACCGTTCTAACTAGTACTAGCAAAGACAATTGAGTTTCTAAGCAGGTTTTACAAAGGAAATGCTTATTTGAGCATCTACAAGTAGCCCCAAAAATGATGGATTTCATGTAAAATGTCAATTTTCTGCAATAACGGTAACAGAACATTTCTAAGGGTACTGTATTTCAAATTAAACTTTTTTCACTAATTGGTGTCATGGTAAAGAGTGAGAACTTTTGCACCTTCCTCCTGAAACACTCTGTATATAGATGTATAATGAAATGTTGTCTAATAAAATGGCCAAATTGCACTTCTGGTATAATCCAAGGTTATTCAATAACCTTGGGTACATTCTACCCATGTGATAGCATTGAGCACAGTTGAAATGATACATATTGACTTGGATTTTCTCTCCTTTAAGTATGAATTTGTTAAGTACGATCATGAAACTCTCTTTTAGAACTCCTTTTATGTTTTCTGTAATAATGGATTTTGATAGAAATTAACAGAAAATATTGAAAATAGAAAAAGATGTCAGAAAATTCCTATTATTTGTAGCAATTCAAATAGGAGAACGTACACAAGAAACGCATCCGTTGATACAGCTGATTTGTGAATGATTTCAATGTTTTTAAATGGACCGACTCTACATATACGACCTACTCTACAAAGTTGCCAATTTTAAGGCCATAGCCTCAAAGGAAGCTATGGTAAATTCTATACTGATAGGATAAAGAAACTTGTTCTCGTATCATATAAATAACCACCCTTTTCAATATTTTTAACAAGTTTTAGAATAAAAAAAACACTATGTTCAACATGCATGCATTAATTGAACTGACCTGAGGCTCTTCATTGACATAGAAGCTGAGCTGATGCCTTTCGAGGTCGAGCAGGACTCCGACGGTGGACGCCTGGTGGATGCCGCCCTCCGTGCGCTGGTCGTGCACAGAGTCGTGCATGAACCACGACCGCTGCTTGTCTATATACATGCTCCAGCCTTTGTCGTCTTTTCCTGAACAAAGCAGACAGTTTAATATTTAATATTACACACAACTATTTGATATTTGGAAGAGCAGAACTGAAATTCTATGATAATGATATAGGACAATAAGTGCTGGGGCGCTTTCACATCAGATCCTCACTCTCCAGAAAAGGGCAGTCAGAATCCTTGTTGATTTGAAACAACGTGACACCTGCCGAAGAGATTTCCAGGATCTAGAAATCACGACTGACACGAGCATGAACATACTCGTAATTGAGGTTATTGTTCACACCGGCGAACTCCATGCACCTACATAGAAGCTCAGCGATGTCCTTGCCTACAGCACTCGAAATGCACGAAACTAAACTCTTCCTAGGCACCGCAATGCAGTATTTGAAGAAAAGCCTCCATAAATGAGACGAAAACTTTTAAATTGTCTGCCCAAAGAGTTGAGAGTGCTAGAAAGTGGAGTTTAAAGGGAAGATTGCATGAGTGATTATTTTGGAAAACAACCAGCATATGTATAAAATTTATGACTTTTTACACATACGTTTTGCATTTTCAAAATTATGACACTATCACTGTTCTTAAAGAATGTGTAATAAAAATCTATCGATTATTGACAGATGAAACGAAACACAAGGTAAGCTTATTGTTTGACTAAAAAAGACACAATGCAGAAGAAAAACAAAATGTTCTAAGCCGTTTTATTTGATGTGCGTTAGTCTCATTTATATATCATGTATAATACTATCGATCACCTACGCCATTGGTTTGAATCAAGGTAATTAAAATAGAATTTTAATTAAGAATTCTATTCTAATTACCTTGGTTTAAATCAATATTTGTGGTACTATGGTTATGAGAAGTAGGGGTGCTATTACACCAGAAGAACGCTACTATAACTGAAATAATCACAGCGCGTGTATAAAACGTTCTAATCAGTTTAGTTCCAATTCATTCGGTGAGTGTTGGTCTGATCTGATCTTTATGCTCTATCTATATGATGAACCTACATCCAGTGTGAAATCATTCTAAGCTCAATACAATATTTCAAACATTATATTGGAATATTCTTCACAGTATACGAATTGTAATTCGATATTCAGTTTATTCAAACAATAAATATTGATGTCTGTGATGAGATTTTGGTCCTTTTTTCATTTAGCTCTTTTAAAAAAACAAAATTGTAAGCTTATAATGAGAGTTATAATAACTCAATCTTGATCAAGGGCTCAAGCAATAGCAATGCTCAATATAAGGTGATAAAAGATGAACTTCCAAAATAGATTTTCATTTTAGAAAAATATAATAGCAATAGGTACTGTATAATACTCAACTATATTACATCTTCATTTATTATTACTCCAGTTTCATGAATAATACATCACTTCCTTATACTAGTTTTAAGAGAAATTAAATCAATATTATTTGAAAATATTATAACATGAGAAATAGAATTGTTGATGAGAATAGAAGATCATGTGGCCACTATAGAAACATAATAATCTGGCCACTTCTGAATCATAGTATTCATAGTGACCACTTTGGAATCTAAATGTTCTATGAAAAGTTTAATAGCTATATTGATATATTGCAAATTTGATATATAAGCCATTTAAAGGATAAAGTTAATCAAGAAGGATCTGGACTATATGTTTATTGAGTTTTAGATGAGATAAATGATAAAATGGACCCACAATTTGACATAAACTATAAAAATAATCCTTAAAAATTGCCACTACTGGTTCTTTCACCTTATTGTCTCTTATATTATTTATTCATGCATTTATACAAAATACTGGAATTGGGAGGGAAATCAATGCATAGTTTGCACTATAGAGTCTGATTATACAGTCTTTATAAAGCCTGTAAAATTTCTCTCCCAATAAAAAATAAATAAAATCAATGTATTCTTAAATGAGGTTATGATGATATTGTAACACTGCTATATCACATAATTTTCAATCCCGGAACAACATTATTCATTCCAAAACATCATCTACTATGCTTAGCTAAATAACATCTCTAACAAATTACAACATCAGCGTTTGAAGCACAAGAAGCACAAGCAGTTGTCGAAACCGCCTATCTTTTCAGCGTCAGATATACTTCTTCTTTTTCTACTTCCTTCTGACACCAAGGCGTAGGGGTGCCAGCCTCAGTCCATCTTCTCCATGTTCCTCTATACTAAGCCATTCTCTTCATATCCCTAATGGTCTTTCCTTTCTCTGTTCCCAGGCCTTCATCAATACATCCCACCCGATCAACTCGTGGTCTTCCTTTTCTTCTCTTTTTGCTTCATCACTTCCTTAGTCACTCTATATTCTGGCATCTTGGTGACATGTCCGAACCATTTCAGCTGCTTTTCTTAAAAGTCCTCACTCAGAGCTTTCCTTCCTATTTTCTATCTCACCCTCTCATTCCGCCATCAATCTCTTCTGGTCTTGCCCACTGATTTTCAGATATACACAATAATATGGAAATCATGAATATAATGTGGTTGACTCTCTACAGTGTGATGCTCTTCTCTATGCAGATGATGTAAAAATCTTCTAAATAATTCAGTCTCCTTTGGATACTTTTCTATTGCAGAAGGACATTGATAGGCAGCACTTGACCCAAAACCAACCTCATGCCCATTCATATCAACAAGACAATCATTATGACAAAGACAAGGAAGACCGATTATTCCCACATGATGGATTAGATTAGATTAGATTACTTTATTCAAATAGATAACAAAATTCGGCTTAGATTATACATTGTAATATGAATGAGTAAATCAAAATTATCCTATAAATTTCACAAAATAGAGACTTCTAGTAAAAATACGGAAACGGTGATGTAATGAATGCAAAAATTTATACAAATTTTAAATTGGAGGTTCTGCAAAATGAATAAGGAGTGTAAGATATCCAATTGAAAAGGCGAAGTTTAGACATATATATGTCCATTCTTGGGAAAGGATAATAAGGATATCCTTTCCATTAACACTTGGCCTTGTCATGGATGGGAGACAGTTGAAAAGAGAAAAGACAGCGGCTGATCTTGGAGTCACATGTGACTCTAAACTTCTATTCAATGAGCATGTTGATGGAATGGTGAGGAAAGCTAGAAGGAAACTTGGCATGTTGGACTGGATCACAAGAGATTTCAAGTCTCCTGTTAGCCTCTGTTTGTTATACTGCACTCTAGTAAGAAGTATCCTGGAATATGTTTCAGTGATCTGGCAAAGGGAAAGAGTCACTTCAATATGCAGTATTGAGGCAGTGCAAAGGGAGTTTGCAAGAATATTATGTGGAAGATGTTTTCCTCACTTACAAGGACCAAATTATCACTATCAGGATGCTTGCAATCTTTCAATTTGGAGTCTCTGCAATGAAGATGAAGGAAGAATGATACCAAGGCGATTTCAAGCTGTTCTATAGCACAAAAATATGCAACAAGAGACTAATCCAATATTGTAAACTCCTTGTATTTTGTATTTTTGTTGTTGAATGAATAAATAAATATTTTTACATTAAAAGAGAATTGTAAGATATTTACCAAGCATCTGATCCTTGGACACTTCGAGTCGAGCCACGCCGAAACTTGGATCGGTATCAGCATCGAACCTGTCAATGGAGAACTCCCAGTAGTGGATGCCCCTCGAGAAGCCGACACTGCCCAAGGCCACCCGGTGCTCGTAGCCCTCACACGTCACACTCGCGTTGTCCTCTGAGAAGCACAGGTCGGGCCCACCCAGGCACGGGTCGAACGTGAACCACGCCACTGTAAATCACACACAATTCAAATACATGATAAGGTGGTGCATAAATTCAAGGTATCTATGATTCTATTGTGGCTCCAAATTTTTAATGTTTAAAATTATTTTTCATGTTTTTTATTGCTTGATTATTGAGTAGTTTCCTTCATTTATTTATTGTGTCAACCTTCTACATTAAAAATCCTCTTCAGTGTTTTTTAGAGTGAAATTGTGTCAAGTGAGTATTGGAGACATTTTAACCTAAATTGAAATAGAAGGCACTTTAGACAAACGCATTTTCCTCTATTTCTTATATTGCATTATTTCAATTAAATAAATAAATAATTTTTTTGGGAATACGAAATGGATATTCAAAAAGTGTTGAAAATGTGTATGAAAGTGTTGAAAGTGAGTAAAATGTAAATAAACTCTAATTCAAATTAAAGTTTTAAAATCAGGTTAGGCATAATTACATGCCAAATTACAGTCCGTCCAAGCAGATAAAACATTCTGGCAAAAGAGGAAAATGACTCCAGCTCGGTCAATTCCGGTTCAAAAATGATAAATTTGGTCTCAAATTGTAGAATTTCTACAAAATTTTTGAACTAGTATTGACCGAGCTGGAGTCATTCTTCCATCTTGCCAGGATAATGTCTTCTTTGCTTGGACAGATTAGGCTACAGTGACTATATAAGTGACTACATAAGTATACAGTGACTATATAAGTGACTTATATAGTCACTGTAGATTAGGCCTATTCCAATAGATACGGTTCTGAGGTAACGAAACTCCTATTTAAAAAGAGAACTTTAATTTTCAACACATAATAATAAAATACAAAACAATAACGAGAGAAGTGCTCTAGATGGAATATGGCAGTAGACTAACTAAAACTATTAACAGCGGACGCAACAATAGAGATGCCATATTTTATATTTTTTACCAAACAATTTTTCAAGTTTTCACGAGTTTGAGTTTTATTGAAAACTAAGCTCGCATTTTATGCGTCGGTAATAATTTGGTTATTGAGAGATGATTGTTTTGACGTAAGAGGATGATATTAAAACATGAATATCAGAATTCAAAATGTATTATCAAGTGTGCTTATCATTTAGAGTGAATTATTATCAAGAGTGGACATGGAGCGGCTCTACAAGGTTTAATTTACTTGGAGAATATTATATTCAAGAAGATAAACTACATGATACATACTTGTATCGTTACAAATAGAATACCTTATAATACCCAGTAATATACTGAAATACCATTCAATTCAATTGATTCATTTGTTAGTGGAATGAAGAGTTGTATCAATTAACCTTCAGCAGTTTGTAGACCGATCAGTTCACTGTATTCTCCTTCTCCTGTGCTATTGAACGCCTTCACTCTGGCATTGTACATTGAATTGAAGTGCAGGCCATCTACTGTACAAATCGTCTCCTTTCCACAATACACTTCCTGCAAACATTTAATCATGAAAATTTATTCCAATAAAACCAGATCAACTAATAACATAACAAAAAAGCTCGAAGCTTTATAATATGAATTATAATAGAAAAATTTTCAATTCACTAAAAAAATAAAAAAAGAGTGAAAACAAAATAATGGTGCATCACTCATTACCTAAGTCTAAGAATCTCATATTGATAAAACTGTATTTAAAAAAGAAAATTAGAGCCTCATCCATCATTCAATAAAGTTAAGAAACAGGGTTAATTTTATTTATAATATAGCCGTCTATAGTCCATTCACGATCACTGAGACGAAATAAACAAACCTTTTGCGTGTGTGTGCGTGTAATGGAAGGTCTTCTTCTACGCGAAAAAGACAGCTGCAGTCGAACAGCTGACTCTTGTCTGGAGCTGTGATTGGCTACAGTCCGACTTGTCTTGTCTCAAGAATGTTGTCTTGAGCTGTGATTGGCTACAGCTGTTGGTCTGTGGCCGAAAGTTTTGCATAGAAGAAGACCTTCCATTACACGCACACACACTCTAAAAGTTTGTTTATTCCGTTTCAAGTGATCGTGAATAGAGTATAGTAGACTATGTATGTATATTGTACTGAATATAGATGGTCATAATATACAGACTATCAAATAAACATTTATGAATGGACTAGCTGGTTACCCGTGTTATGCACAGGAGAAAATTATGGTAAGTGTTGTTAAAAACAATAATCCCCTTTTAATCATATGAAACTTGGTGGTAACTTAATGAGGCGACGCATATCTTAGCCTACATATTCATGAGTGCCATAGCATACTTTTTTTTATAAATATGTATCCTTTTAGATTTAATTTCTAAACAAAAGTATAAAAAAAAACAATTTTTCAAGCACATGAATTTGAGTTTTACGCGCATATACTCAAAACAAAGCTCGTATTTTATAATAGAAGAATGTTAGAAGATAACAACAGTATGAGTGTACAGGTGTATTATCTCTTCTACATATAGAGCAAGCATATAGAGTACCTTATGTACGGTACCTATATTGTATGTTCAAACTAATTTGTCTTTAATAGCCGGGTTGGCATGTCTCAGTAGAAACAGTCAATTGAATATTATACATGTCTGTACAAGCAGGTCGTCGGATTTCATCCGATTACAAATTAACAATGCAATGAACAATTTATGGCACATTGCGACTCGAGTCAGATTGCATTGTTGCAGAAACACGACTTGATGGAGTGCCAATGACAATAATGGAAGTAGCAGGATTTTGTATTCAAAATTCAAATTGCCTGATTTCCACATTGCTTGACAAAAGCATGAACAATTATAAATACTCTTTTGGCTAATAGAATTTATAATAGAGATAATAATGAGAATCAATTATTACATTACCATAACAGTATAAGATGGAGTGGATTCACCCCAAGAAGACTATACGTCTGTGTATGGGGAAGAGTTCCAGGGTGACAGTGTATTTAAATTACATTTACAATAAAAAATGAAAAGGTTTTAATAAATTCTTTAACTCATTTAAATTTCTAATTCATCAGAGCAGTAGAGCAGAACCTCGAGTTTCTTCAATAGCCTATCTCGTTCAACAGAGTCAAACGCTATGGCCAGGTCAAGGTATGTCATTATAAATTTATTTTTCAATTTAACTACTTCAATTCCGTATTATTTTAAAGAGAATTTTCGAATTTATTTACTTTGAATAAAAACTATCAACTGGATTAATCTAATAATTAATGAGTTATAAAAAAGAGTCTAGACTCTAGAATATTGTACTCAATATTCTACATTCTGAATAATATTCTTTTCAGATCAATGAAGAAAATACAAATTAATTCTATTTTATTCAGTAATATATGCTACCAATAACAAAAAATCCAAACCAAGAAACACGAGGTGATAAAAGGCATACGATCCAGAATATGAGCAAATACAAAACGAGTTCAAATCACGAAATGTGTTTAAAGTAAAACACTATAGTATTTTATAATAATATGACTTTCGATATTGTAACTCAGCATCATTGAATGGAGCTGAATTTAACCAGTCGGCCGGTAGTGATTCATAGGGCCTGAGGCGTTGATAAATAGCTTAATTTACAAACTGGAGACAGCAGAGGGTGATGTGTAAGGGAAATAATGTAATCTAATCCGGGGCTATCCCGACCCTCCCTTGCCAATGGGCACCCTTAGCGCTCTCTCTCTCGCTCACACTTTTGATATATTTTATCGCGTACAAGGGTTGATAGAATCTGACAGCAGGAAGATTGTATGCATATCTTATCGTACTTCAAAATCAGTTTACTTTCAAACTGCCAGCGGAATGGGGGTGTTTATGGGAGCACTAAACATGTGTTTTTCCACTTATGAATTTCAATCAAGCTCGACTTACTCCATGTTAAAAATAAGTACAGTATCTCATCTTTATCAAAAATAGGCATGGAGGCAAGTAGGCATGGATGTTTTTCACCTCATCAATAACCTTCGCTCTCATTATCGATTACCCACGCACAAGCTAAAATGCTTATGTGGGCATCATCCGCAAAAAATGGAGCTGCGGAAAATTTCAAGATATTATTGTGAAAAATAAACATAACTGTTAGTTGACATTAATCTTTGTGAATAAGAGTGATTTCCGTCTCTATTTATACATTTTTATACATTAATTATTTAAATTAGGACAGATGTTATTTTAACAATAAAGGACTTGTTTAAAATATCTCTCATGAGTATACTCTTCACTTATTATTTGATTAGAATATCACTATTATAACTTACTTTCTTTTTTATTTTAAAAATAAAAAGGAGTGTTCAAAAATTAAAAATCTGATATCAAATTGTAGAAAGTATTTTGCTCTAAAATGTGAGACCAAAATTATAATTGAACCGATACTGACCGAGCTGGAATCATTTTCCCATCTTGCCAAAATGTCTTCTTCGCGCTACCAGACTTAATAATACAAAATCCCAAAAATCAAAATCATTTGTTTTCATCACATTTTTCATTCAATACTATGGGATGTCTAGAATATAATTGAAGCCAAAGCTGCAAAGTTGTCTCAACAAGGAGCCATGCACTCACCCTGAATTCACCTCCACTGCCGTCATCCAGTTCGAGCACATAGCCCTCGACATAAGAAGTGGGCGGTGGTTGCCAAGCAACGGTCACACTGTTGTTCTCAGCGCTGCACTCCTCTGGAATTATGGACGGTGCTGTCGGCGCTGCACATTACACAAATAAAATAATTAATAAATTTTAATACAATAAGTATTACATTTTTATACAATTCGATGAAATAGTCACAAATTAAAAACAATAGTTACAATTCAAAACAATAATTACAAAAAGGACTCCAAAGATTCGCCACTATTGTAGAAATGGTTCAGAATGATTGAGAAGTAAAATCTACAAAAAATATATAAATAGTCACTGTTGCAGAGCTGTTCTATAATAACTTAAATAGAAACTTGAAACAAATATTTTGTCTAATCTATACTGTTAAGTAATACGAAAGTTCAAGCTGATGATCTACCTGTGTGGTCGTAAAACCATGAAAGGTCCTTGAACCTTTAACAAAGAGTACAGAATTGACAAAATATTAATTATTTCAAGTTTCCATTTAAATTTTTACAATAGTTACAATTACAATAATTACAAAAAGGATTCCAAAGAGTCACAATTACTGTTGATATTGACTAGCTCTTAATAATTGAGAAGTAAAAACATACAAAAATATCTTAAGTGTTCCTATTGCAGAGCTGTTCTATGTAATTTGAATAAAAACTTTAAACAGAGATTATGTCAAATCTATACTGTTTAGTAATAATTCAAGCTGATGATCAACCGGTGTGGTCATGAAAACATAGTCCTTGAACCATTAACAAAGAGTACAGAAATGACAGGACATAAATTATTTTTAGTTTTCATTTCAATTTATTTTTACATTCATATGGCCTACAATAATTATAAAAAATTGCACATGATTGACCTATGTAGTCATGAAACCATTTATTGTCTTTGGCCATTAATAAATAGAATATAATTGACAGAATATTTGTTTTACGTATTGCTTTTGATATCACAATGAAAAATTCCTTAAAATAATTATTGACATATTATTATAAATCAGCAGTTAAATGAATAAAATGCAAATGGGAGAACAAAGCACAAGGTAGAGTTCCTATTATTTTCAAGTAACTTGAGAAAGCATGTATGATGGAGAATAATTGAAAATAAAATAAGAGGAGAATGAGAAATCTATGGTTATTTATTGTGAAGTGGATCTTCCTCATCATCATCATCTTAATCATTGATCTTTATTATCATTATCGTCTAGAGATTTCTACTGTTATTGATTAGATTCATGACTGAATTTTAAATATTCAGCTTTTTGAAGCTTGAATGATTCTATTTAATATCCACGATATTTTTTTCATTTTTCAATAAAGTTAGTTCTACAGAGGAACTACTATAGTGAACGAGGAAAGACAATCTTAAGGGAGATGTGGACAAGTAACAATTAATATTCTAAGATAATTTGCAAGCTAATTGAAAGGTACCGTCCGTGAAAAAACAAATCATTAGAAACTTCTCAGTTTTTCTTCTGACAACTAAACAATCCGCGATGATACCCAGACTGACAAAGCTGCTGAAACTTTTCAGATTTCTGCTACAGAGGTTTATGAAGAATACTGTTTACACAAGAGTTCGCTACATTTAATTTTCTTTACGTTACCCTATTAAAGCACCTAGCCTAACTTCGCTCAAAGTTTCTCTTTGTAAAGCAAGAGGCTGAACTGAACCTTCAAACATGCCTCAGGCCTTATTTCCTCACCACCACTCAAAGAGAATGGCAAGATTTCAAGTTACAAGAGCACAATTAAGCCTGGATCAAAGCATTCAACTCTAGGAATATATTACAGTCCACTTCTGATATGAATTAATACCAATTTCACAATGAGCAGCCAATACAGTATATATGTTGGAGAACAATGCGAATCGCTATTGATGATGATTACCAATAAATAAATTTCCAAAGTCAGAAATGATGCAAAGGGACATAAAGTACCGTTTGTATATTACTATAGAATATATAACTATACAATTTACTACTTTATCCAAGATATTGGCAAACTAAGTCATAATCTTAAGAAATTAATGAAGGACTTTTCTCAATAGTATGAAATAAAAACTAAACTTTCTAAAAAATTAATTGAAGAACGTAGAAGATTCTATTAATATTTTAGGCCCAAGCATACTCTTCATCAATAACTGCTATAAAATACAATGCATCACAAAAAAGGGACGCATGGAGAAAACCACCAAGAAAAACAAATTTCATGAAATTTTGCCAATTTGTATTCCAATAAATCATTCAAAGCTAATTTTTGAAATGGGAGATCGCAAAGCAGTGAAAATCGCTTTGGAAAGTAGGATACGTTTCACTAAGCTAACAAAATGGATAAATACTATTTATCAAGAGTGGAAAGAAAGATCCTCCTGATTTCCCTAGACGTTTCATTTGCATTTAAAAGACTTTCCAACGGATTACGCTAATTTTTCAGACCGTTCTTACTTTGAGAAAGGCGTAAAGAACTTGAGACGCAAACTTAAACAGTTCAGATAGGGCATACTCGATTTCCTCTAAGGAGTGCTTTAACATCCTGAATAAATTTGAAAAATATTTTTTCCTCAAACAATTCCACACCTTAAAGCTGTTGCAGTTTCGGATAAGATTGCTCTTTTGAATTTCCTAATCTGTTTTTATTGTTATGGTGATTGAAATGTATTTTTGCAAAGTTTGAAAGAAGTTGTTGAACCCTACCCTCGATTAGACGATTCCATTACAACAAACTTGAGATGAGTTTTGATATTATTGGACAAAGGATTAGCGTAGATTTTATGGAACAATGCGTCATCACAGGAACAGCTCTGTAAAAGATGACTGCTGGTATCATGCTTTACGATCTGAAATAAAACTCTTGAGGCTCTAAATCAGAGCAGCTAGTCTGTCCAAGCAAACAAGACATTCTGGCAAGATAGTATAATGACTCCAGCTCGGCCAATATAGGTTTAAAAATTATAAATTTGGTCTTAAATTGTAGATCAGAATGTTTCCTACAATGTAAGACCAAATTTATAATTTTTGAATCAATATTGGCCGAGCTGAAGTCATTTCCCCATCTTGCCAGAATGTCTACTTCGCTTGGACAGGCCATAGCAGTGGCTCGCCCCACATCACCCGAGGCATTTTGATAACAAAAGTCGCTCGCGCTTGCTCCGGACGAGAAATTTTATCGCAATTCCAGAGCCGGATATTTCGCGTCCATAAATTTCAACAATCAACTTGATTACCAGCTAGGTTAACCTTTACGAGTGCTCCATTTTGTCGTAAATAATCGTTTGTGTAAAAGTTTTTCTATTTGATATGATCAGACTATTAACTTGGGTTTTTAACTGAACTATCATCATTAAAATGTGTAACCAGACAATCATATGTCTACTAATACAAGATACAAAAGTAAAAAAACGTTCTTTATTGAAAACCTTGAGGTTTATTTATTTCGTGGTTCAAATTTTCATACATAGTAAAGTTTTTACAGTGGTCATTTATATTGTAAAACATGGTTGAAAATGTATTGTTACAGGGTGCACAATTATTATCTATAGGAAAGTTATGGTAGGTGAGAGCTCCTGAGATTTATTCGAAACCTTATTAACACAGGGAAAAATGCAGATGGTAGGATAGAAAGGGATTAATGATAAAACATTTAGATAAGTGGAAATTACATTGAATGAATAGCCAATTATATTATAGAGATAGGCACTGTTTATATAATTATAGTGAGGTCGAAGATGTTGTTAAACTTTGATTGGTCAGCTCGGTCAAGTCCGCCATGGCCTTTGCCAAATCTCAAAAGATTCACTTTGAAAGGCTGTAACTTACATCTGATTCGTTTTCGTTACGTTATAAGTGAAAAATTTCCTCTAGAAAACAGTTTAAATTGAGCAAATATTCCAATTCTTCCTGTAAAATCTCATCAGAATTTTAAAGTTTGGCAAAAGTATGGTATACCTCATCACACTGGCGGCTCGTGCTTACAAAACAGGTGGAGTGCCCGTATCATTTACTGTACAGCACTTCACCTGTTTCGTGGGCACGAGACGCCAGTGCCTCATCATACAAAGCGTTTCACATCAATGGCCACACTGTGATATTACACAGTCTGTAGCCGGATAGAAGAAATAGAATACAGAGTAGCCTGCAAACAGTGTATAAGAGAAAAATATTTTTAACCAGTATTAATGGAATTAATGATATTTTTCAAAGTAAACTTTAAAAATTTATAGTGTGATGTCTAGTTGCTGGTTGCTAGTGATGTCAATCCACAAACACTAAAGATTGCTTTCAAAAGGGTAACCTGGATGTGAGCAAGGCGAGTGGTCTCCTACGAGGAGCTCCCCACCGAGAAATCCATAAATATATATTTTAATTAAAAATTATTCAATATTATCAATTCATTAACTATTTCCAATTTTATCAATTTTATTGTGTAATGAAGCTATTGAGATTTCAGCTCACGTTATTTAAATGCCTAATAATTAAAACGAATTTGAGTCATGCGAAATTGTAAACGAAATTGAGGTATAGTAGAAGGAAAAAATTCAATATTCATGAAAAGTGAAATAGAGCACATCATAAAATGAATGTTAGAGAAATGGTTTACTAGAAGCATTCGTTTAATCAGATTGTGTTCTCCATTTCACAAACAAACCCATAATTTTGTAGAAAACTTTTAGGTGAACGTCTAATAATCCACAGAGCTCGTTTTATTGTTCTGTTTTTTAGAAGCAGATCGGACTGGAAATAGAACACACTGTTATGGAATTTTTGTTCGGGAACAGAATGCGGTAGGCCACGATATTGAGATATTGGAAAGTTTGTATAATCGATTTCCCGAATAGCCTTGTTTACTTACAGCCTCTTTCAATAATACCCAGACTGCTGCTGTATATTTTTGTAGTCTGTATATTTAGCCATTATACGAGGTGTATTCATCACGGTCAACATTTCTATTTAAGAAGTTTTACCACTGTGTATGAAGTTTCTGTTATTACAACGATGTTGAGTAACAATTGTTTTAAATAAGTCCAATCGAGAAATAAAACACTATTTAAGACCAGTGGTACATTTTCCATTTGAGGGGTAGTCTCATACATTAGTTGAATAAATTTTCGTGCAGACTAGAAAAACGTACTTTATTTGCGATGACCTAAAAACTATGGTAATGTTAAAATATTGTTATAATCATAGTTCAATAGACTATTCCATTACTGTTGCATTTTGTTCATTTATCTCTATGTTGTACAATTTTTTTAAATTTTATTAAAGGACTTTTTGTACGTCAAGGGCATAGAAAAATTTATATAGGTTTTGGACGACATCACTAAAACTACATATAAGAAGAATTTAATCAAACTTAACTACATACATTGATAAGTTCAACTGATAATAATTCTACAAAGCAAATTTGGAGAATAAGGCCAAATTACAGTACTTGGAGTAGCAACTACAGAAACACATTATACTGATCTAAAATCATGCAGGGAGTAGGAGAAGAGAATTACAATTATTGTAATCAGGGCCATACCTGCTGGTAATCTTTCCTTTCCATCCTCAGCAGCTGAACAAAGGGAAAATGAAATTCACATAAATTATTTAGGTATTCAAATAGGGTTTACATCAGATTTATTGTTTTCATTCATATTCATTTTCCAAAGTTCTCAATGAGATTGTGAAAATTGATCAATACTATATGATTCTTTCTGTAAGTCGATTTATATTTTTAAATATTGTTTCAAGGGTTGCAGCATGAACAGAGTTTGTAGCGGTATTGTGTTCTAAAAAAATCCCTGTGGTTATTGTTTTGTTCCCTAAATGTCTTGTATTGCTAATAGAGAAATGATAAGATTTTACTTCAATATGCAATATTATGTAGTTTTCCTCTTTCCAAAATATTCTTTCTTTTAGGTTTATGTTGAATTATTTTCCTTTGTTCAAGCAATTTAAGACACAGCTTTGCAGCTTGTTGAATCAGTGTGTATGAATTGCTGTATCAAGTCACATAGAATAGAGTATAGGTTTAGAAGCCTAGAAACACTTCAGCGCACTTATGAACATTTTGCAGTAGCCTATGTCCTAGTTTTGTCTGATAACAGCCACAAACATAATCATAATTTCTGTAATTCTTGCTTCCACAACCTACAAGCACAGGAACAGCTTTTGATCGATTGTGTTTCAACATAAGTTATTCTGTTGAACTGATATAGAAATATGAGTAAAAAACTTTAAATCTGCTTTCAAAATGTTTTGGGACATTTAAAGTTAATAAAGATAAAAAATGATTAAAAATTATTAACATTACAGTTAATATTGTTTAACCTCAGACATTCATTATTTTCACATGGGATGTTAGTAACTCGTGCAAAATATTTTAGTACAGTGAATTCCCGATGGATTAGCATATCTACATCACCAACAATAAGCCAACAGCACCACAAATCATTGTTACATTAATTGAACAGAAACAAGAATGAACTCACGTTTCATTTGAATGAAGTTGAGCTGGTCGATTGCTCTGGCAACTGATTTCTCGTCTAACGTCAGATCGCACTGACACGAAACTCTCGGCGTCGCTGTCACATCTTTGTGCCACGTTATGTCCACGTTCGCCACTCTGTTTATTAGCATTGATCCAATCTAAAAAATATATTAATTTTGTAATGTAGAGGATATTTACTTCATGAAATTGGAAAAAATAATATCGCTGGCGCCAAACATTGAGGCAGTTGGCGAACAACTGTTTCCAATGCTCAGCTCTATCAGGACAGTCTGAAGGTACCATTACTAAGTGGCAGCTTGAGCCGCGCGGCTCTAAATTTTCTGCTCAAGCTGCCCGGCTCTAACTGTGCTAGCCATCACAACTCTATTCACATAACTATATTATAAATGTTTACTCTGTTATTAGTGCTACCAAAGATAATCTACTTAATCTAAGGTGTTACTAATGTATAATGAATCAATAAAAATAGTGAAATTCACTCTTTCAGGCCATTTTCATGTGAATTCCACTATTTATTGATTTATTATTAGTAGCCCTAATAACAGAGTTAACAATTTGCTTAAAAGTGAACAGAATTCAAAACGTTGAAAGTTATTGAATTATCTATTTGGTGTTTTGTCTTGGAACTTTGGTGTGAACTATTTCTAAATTAGAAATTGTTTTTCTTTTATTAAGGTGGTAAAAATTGGTTTGAAGTTTCACTACATCAAATAACCTTAATTTGGACTTTTGTTATAAATTGGTTTAGGAACAGTTTTGGGCACTATGCCTGTTGTACTAACCTTTATATCTTATTGATTGATTGAATAAATGATAAATATAGGTATAGGTGAATAGAGTTCTGATGACTAGAGCAGCACAGCTAAAGCCGTGAAGCTCTAGCAGCGCGGCTCGAGCTGCCGCTTGGGAATGCAATTTTGAAGCTGCTGTCTTCGAAAGCGAATATTATAGGGGTCATTCTCGTTTCAATGTACTTTGGCCAACGGCTCGCCATCTCATATCAATAATTGAAATATATTAATTATTTTACACATAGTATTTTCAATGATATTAAAAAATAATTTTGATATCATAAGATTTTAAAAAAATTGGGTTCAAAACAATTTTTAAGTTCAGAATGCAATAGAAATGCAACCGACAGCTCAAAATAGAACAAAATAAATTCACAGTTTAGCAACATCTTTAATATATTATGTCAACAATTGGGCTGTTTGTTCACGTGAAACTAAATTTGCAAAGTTAAGAGCTCGTTTAAGCTCAACCATGCTTTTGGGTCATTATTCATATCATTTGGGTCATTATTCATATCATTTGGGTCATATAATACATTCCCAAATGCATTTTCACTTTTTGATGATAGAATAGATAATATTTTTTGTGGCTAATGTTATATTCTACTAATAATAAAACAGAAAGTTGCAATAGCTCTATTCGGATGTCAGATCTTATTTGTTCACTATACTATACCTAAACTCTGTACACCGAAAGTTTGTAGCAAATTCAAACTTTTAGGTTCATTAATCCTTTGTATCCACACCCAGCTTGTAATGCTTTTTTCAGTGTTCTTGAAACTGTGATCCAGTCTTTTCTCAGGTGATAAATAAAATATGATAAACTTGCAACCTACAGTGACTAATGAAGACTATCTTCTATAGTCACTGTATTGCAACCCATGCGAGGCAGGAAGCATAATAATACACCCTAAAGATTCAATTTACTACAAACAATCGATGAACAATTGATGAAGAGAATAATTTACTTTTCAAATCGATAATTTTCGGTTATACCAGATTTCTGATTCTGGTGAATATGTTCACCAACCTGTAAGAAAGCAGCCGAATCAGTCTCTTTGAGCGCTTCGATGCAGAACTGTATCAATCCGGTGGTGTGCTGCAGCTTACATGTGCACATGGAGACCTGGTCCTTGAGCACGCGCACCTTCATGTCCTTGTCCTGTCTAATGTACTCGATCAGCTGCTGCCTCCTCTGCTCAATCGCCTGGATCAGCGCATCACACTGATTGCTCACCACTTCTTCGAATTCCGAACAATTCTCCTGCAATTGAACATTAATTATAGCACTATAAGCCTTTCAAAATAAATTTATTGTCACAAACACTCACAATAAAACTTTCAAAATTGATTTATTGTCACAAGCATTTACAATTACAATATCGATTGCATGTGATAAAATCTTGTGATATTTCTTCATAATATTAATAACAAGACAGTGATTTTGTCAATATTACAAATCATGTAAATTATACTTTTTATTTATCATACAATATTATTAACATATTTTTTTAAACATCCACCTAGATGTATGAAAATTTAAAATGTTCAGTAAACATTACAAAATCACCGTCATTTTCTCTTTACTTGATAATATGTAACGGCATATAAATGCATTTTTCTAATTCCGATTTTGAACTGAAGAGTTAATGATATTTGTAAGAACCTACTGTATGATTAACAATCATTTAATCATCATATCATAACATAGATGATGCTTATGCTAAATAACTTCTCCTCTACCGATTTGATAAATATACTACAGTCCAAAATCAGATTATATCAGATCAAGGAACTTAATATTAAAAATTTCCAATGAAAAACAGATTAGGTGGAAACAAAGGTTGTCAGATCCACAAAGTTTATTTAAAATACCATACTTAAGTTATAATGGGCATCATCATCAGTGGATAACTGAGGCTTTGAAAAATACGAAACTTTGTGGATCTGACAACTTTTGTTCTCACTCACCCAAAATATGGAAAAGTTCCATAACATCTCTGATAAAAGTGTAAATTCTATTAAAAACAGATTATTTCATATTTAACAGTTTTGTACACTTCATAAGTACAAACATAAGTACAAACATAAGTACACTTCAAAGTGGATTAATCATTAATATCAGCTACAGGGTGTTTTTGAAGGTTTTGACTTTGAAATTGAATAAAACAACTACTTGTAATTTCCAAGTTAGTCTAACGAAAATTCATTGTTATGTGCGTTTTTAAGTTGTTATCAATAATTACAGTTCAGGAGTTGATGATATTTTGAATTATTTTAGGACAACCATGATTTGAATTTTAATTATAGGCTACATAAATAACAATAATACGTTCCAATCGAAACCCAAATTTCACAATTATATCAATCGATTCTCCACCAATTTGGGAATGAATAATTGCATTAGTTTAATTGAATTAGTTGGTGGAGATTAATTAAGATTGAATACTTACATTCAGTTTATCAGTCATGGCTTTCAACCTCTGAATGAATTCTGTCGTGGATCGTGCCTTTTCTGATAACTGTTGAAGGTTTTGGGATAGTTCCGTCTGAAACAGAAAACATAATCAAATAGGTATCTTACGTGAATGAGCAAGGAATTTCTTTTATTTGATGATTCAGATTTTCAAGGTTCCCGATAATGTGATGATACAAAGATTGATTCAAGAAGCTTATATTTCACACTCATTGAAATGGTGAGAAATTTTTGGGGTGCTGAATTCTGACTTTAATATACAAATGATTATATTTTTAACATTCGATGCCTCTTAATAGAGTTTTTGTACCATGCATTAGATTTTTGATTGAAAATTAAGTTGAAGAGATTTTTTTTAGAAATATCAGATTACAATGAAAAAGTATAAAAAGGTATATCTGGAAGAATATACCCTTGTGATAAAATCCGTTGAGTAAAGGCGTTGAGCCTGCTCACCTAGGAAGAAGCGAGGCTACAAACGAATTAAAACAATTTCCGGCTGCTTTAAAGCCGTGTCTACCGAACGTAAAACGGAGGCGAAGTTTGTCATGAAATTGACAAAGGAAAATGATAACAGTGGAAATGAGAATCCCTTTCCCCCGTTCAGGGAAACAAACATTCACTTCCAGAAGCAGAGTAAAATATTTTCAGCCACCCTTTGGAATAAATACATCTCTTGTCAGGAGGTTGGTCTCGATTAGGGGAAACACAAAGACGAAATAATATCCACCCTGAGTTGGGAATTAGAATTCATTACTATGTAAAGCCCGTAGACCAATTTACAGTAATGGCACTTTAGAAATATCTCGTTACTGGTGACGGTATCTTGCACCTCACACGTGAGAAATAAATCGATGGATGAAGAGAGCCAATCGTACTCATCCGCCTACATTCCCACAGGCTCACAATGTTTGCCCAAATATATTCAGTGCAACTTGGCAAATTTTGGGGGTTGATAAGAACAAACTTTCAAAATTAAATTGCAATGGACATTTACTGAAAGTGATTCCTATTCGATACAATGAGATAGGGACATGAGACCTGAGCACGTGGCAGTAGGCTAAGCATATTGGAACCATAGACTAATCATAATTATTAAACAATTTATTCAATCTCCACAGAATTATATTATTATCCAGAACATACTACAGTAGAAGAAAATGATAAGTACTCGTACATGGACCATGCTCATCGCTAGAAAAAGTATTAAACAATTATTCATCAATTGCACCAAAATAAAGCACTGGACTCTGTAGACATTGTGTGATTGCCTAAAAAGGTTTATAGTCAGTACTCTTGACCAAGGAAATTAGATTAATTGTAATCTAATTACCTTGCACTTGACGAAAATTGAAATATAAAAAAATAGTCTAGGTTGTTGATGGTTCCCGTGAAGTCATAGAAGAGCAACGAATGAATTCATGAATGAAACAATGTATTCATTCAACAAATTAATTATTACCATGTAAATAGGTTAGTTTTAAATTAACTCAAAGATTTAAAATTCTGTTAGATTTTTCACGATTCGTATGTATTAGTCATTTGCATTTTATAATGAGAATGAAATAGAAAAACATCGGAAGAAGAGATTTATTGGCTACTTTTCATGCATATTACAAAAATTTTATCTGTTGAGTTGAATGATAATATGAGAAATTGCCAGTAAGGGCAGTGAATCGGAATGCGCGAGCACAGACTGAAATTCCTTCCGGCTGGAACGAACTATTCACAACAAAGAGCGATTTGTATTGATAAACAGCGTACGGAAGTCGAGACGGACGCACGGATGAAAAATCAAAAAGAGAATTATAAAAGGAGAAACGAACAGAAAAAAAACAAGGAGGCAACGGCAAAAGAATTGAAAAAGATTTCTTTTCTCGGTAGCTGTGCGCCGAAAACTGAATAACTTCCTTGATATCCATCGGACGGCGAGGGGGTTGTATTTTGAGAATATGGAAATTCTCTTTTTAACCAAGATCGTTCGTTCCTTTCAAGACATCAAGAACCAAAGTCCTTTCTTGGGTAGGCTGCCTCACCCGGTCCACCACACCTATCACCTCACACAGCATGCAAAATCTGCCAGGGGGAGTCTCGAACAGCTCAAAGAGAAGTGTTCAAAAGCAATTCGAGTAGAACAGATCCAACCCCCCTCGCTCCACCAACGAGTTACAGCAGCTCGCCTCAGCACCAATCTCACTTTATATCCTCTTCTGGCGAAACGTTTTCTTTGGCAATGCTTAGAGCGACTACTTATATTTCGAGAGACGCGTCCACAAGACTACTCAACTTGCCTGCTGCCATCAACAACACTCAACACCCATCAAATGCGGTTCAACAGTTGGCGCCAAACTATTGCATCTAAAACCGCAGTGCAAATTAGTTCGTTTAGCATCTCTCATAATTATAAGTCATTATTTTCAGCAACTACTGAATCAAAATATAATTTGTAAGTATTATGATGAGTAATTCCGCACATTTTTCAAACCATCGAAATTGATTACGGCGATTTGATTACCAATCAATTACAAATAAAATATACAGGCTAAAATATAATGTAGGCTACTATTTTTTATTTTTGAAGGAAGAAATTGAATGTTCTTATTAATTGCATTGGTGGACAGCTTTTAACCGGGTTACTATTAGTTAAGTTTAGTTTTAAATGTGTCTATTCCATTAATTTTTTAATTTTCGGAAAATGTTTCATGTGCTTGAATTGGAGAAAGAGAGACCGCTTTTTTCAGAGGATTATAATTCGAGCATCGTTATCACTGTCCAATCACTGACAAAAAAAATTTAAAAATATTTTCGATGAAATGCTTTACAATCTATACATAGTACTGGAATAACCTTAAATGTAAATTTAATGGAATGAGGTGTTCTGTTTCATTTTTGAAATTAATATACTTTGCAATTTCGAATAGATGAGGAGTTTTAAATTGAACTTTTAGCTGAAAAAAGATCATGAAAAGATGAAACTCTGTATGCAATTCCATAAAAACTTAGCAAACAACATTTTCCTTCCGATGAAAATCACAATTTTCTATTCGGAAATGAAATTCGTTACTGCGTCTAGTAACATTACGATAGATATAATAGATAGATCGTGATTACATGTAAAGACGTTTTTTCTCATAAAAACTCTCTCGTAAAGAAAATTTTCGAGTTCTAAGCAAACGAGAAGTGAACTCTTTGATGAGGAGTAACTCGATTCGAATTGCAAATATGATTCATGAATTTTTCTTCAATTAGTTTTTCCTATATTCTTTCTATATGAATTTGGAGAATATCAAAGAAATTCACAGAAATGTTTATTTATTGATCAAAGGATCAACATTGTGATCAAGCTGAACGAAAAGCGCAAAGAGGGTAGTATTGGATTTAAATTCAGTTGAAACCCCTTCTCTTAAAACACCATAATGCTCAACCGGTCTTGAATCCAAAGGTTCCTGAATCGATCCGAATTGACAACACAGATTTTGACAGTCCTTCATTCGGAAGAACGAATCGTCACATCAATTCTCAGTCATCAATTATTCTCCCTGGCAATGATGAGAGATGACTACTTTTTAGCTAGTCGAGACCAACGGCTTATCGTCTACTCTGAAAGACAGGGTGGCCGTATTTATGTGATTATGGCCGTATTTGTGCTGTGGTCAAAAAATCGTGTCCCCGTCGAGTCAAGCTGGGTCAAGCTGGTTATCAGGCCGGCGCGTTATCACTTCCTCCAACGAGCCACCAAAATTCGAGCCATTCCAATTCTCATCGTACTATTCAAATTGGAACTTACGTATAATTGAAACTTCATCCTCGAGTAAAGGTGTTCAATATTTTTCAACCGGAGAGGGAAACTCCCAGAAGAAAAATGCGAATTAGATTCAAGTACCCATTTCATACGCGCCTGCTCGATTTTGGCAGATAAAAGATTATCTTAGCAGTGAGAGTGAACATTTCTCGAGTTTGTAAGCGCAGCGTACGAGTTTAGTGCCTTTAGGCGAAGATGTAAGCATTGAGAGGGGGCTAGAGGGGGTGTGATGGGCCGTAAACTATACGCCCATAACAATAGCGCCTGACCACACAGGCCATCACATTACATCGTTAACTCGACTTTACAGTGCTTTGGTTGGCGGTGTGGATGTGCTCTAGGCTAACATTTGATATAACTTCCGATTTAGAATTTTATGTTTCACATAGAGAATACAATGTACTTCAAGTCGGTAGTTACATTGAATAGAGTATAGTCAACCACCATTGTCTCCTCGGTACACAGCCAGTCACAATCCACTTGTGTCGTAACTTGCGACCTAGGTCTCCTACTTAGCGGCTCACCGCACTACAATAGTCTGCTTCAAGTATAGGCTACATGTTGGCACACCAAACAATTCCATCTTCAAGTTATTAGGAGACATAAACAGGATATGTGGTAAGCCACATGACGATAAGCCAAGGGAAACGATAGATGTATGAAGAAGAAAAAATGAAGAACGAAGAAGAAATAACTATAATAGATTTTAATTTTGGCTTTGAAATTTCAAGAAGAATGTGATATTGAAAATAATGTCACTCATATTTTTGTAGTTTTCGGCTTCTAATTAAACTCATCCCATTTAAAATTGAAGATTTTGAAGTTTGAAAAGAAGAAATTTGTAGTAAATAAATAGTAATGTAATAGTGAATGCAAACATTATTTGAAATATGTATCAAAATTGAGGAAACGAGACGATTTGGACTCAATGTCTGTCCTTCCACCCTCAAGTTCATTGTTTTTAATCAAATTGATAAATGAATGAAGAACGGGTTTGTGATAAGAAAGTTCACTTTTTGGGTACAGGCATTCAGACACCTATCAAAATTTTCAATTACAATAATATTTACTGAGTACACTGAAGTGCAGTCTACTCAATTCGGAGGTCCAACATCATACCTTTGATGTTCTTTAAATAGTAATTAATCAACCTTTTAATGCACTAAACAAGTATATGATGGAACAGAATTCTACTGTAAAGAGAAAATCCTCAAGCTAAAAACTTAATTAATCTAAAAACACTTTTCCTCGTACCGTTCCTTCAACAACAATACAATAAACGTCGAAAAGCAGAGGGACGATCATTAGAGGGACAATATAGCAAATGACCTTTCAGATCTGGTTGCTGGTCCTCCACATAAGTTACTCACATACGGTGAAGAGGCGTTGGGGGCGGGGGAGCGAACCGGAAGATTGAGGTGGCGAAATGAAAAGGGCATTTGCGGAATGCGATTGTGCCGAGTGCGTGCGTGTGCGTGTGGCGGCGGTCAAGGCTTCTTTGTAGGTTTCGCTAATTTTTGACCCTTTCAAGCGGCCGGCCCTTCCAGTGACCTACACTCGCAAATAAATCACGTTCCAACGTGACGGCTGTGAGACCGTTTGCCTTGAATTCTTTTCAGAGGCCCAAGATTTCCACTTACTTTTCTCGGCACGAATATTTTACCCCCTCTCTTAATAACCGAATTTGTCAAACCGACAATCTTGTTCAGATAGCCCAAATTGCATTTTTGCTATTTCTATCTCGATTGAATCAAATGAGAAAATGCCAGCGCACTTTATTTATTACTTTTTCTCGCAAGTATTTCGAAGGCCTTGGGAAAAATAACGCAGCTCCACATCCACATACAACATTTCCACGAGGAAAAGTGAATGTGGACCGTATTTTGTGCAGAAGGCTAGATGTAATCGAGAGCACTATACTTTCGTACATGCTAGTTGGGATATTCTACTTTACTTAACTTTACTAGTTGTAGCATACTTATACTTTCGTATAGTGTGCATCTATGCATGTATATGTGCTAGTAATAGCAGAGATAAGGAATTTGATTTTTCTAAGGTTATAGTAAGTTATAATTTAAATTGCTTCTGTAATGATTAGGGTTTTGTATTCTCACTTTAATTGAATTATAATTCAGAGTTGGGAAAACAAATTATATTTTTTTAGACCTAAATGTATAGGTTAAGTGTTAAAATTACTAAAACAAAACGTCAATCCTAGTTGAGTCACTTCTTTCGCGATAGGCTATACTATCACAGTTTTATTGAATTACTCAACACTGCCGTACTCTAATAATGCACTATTCGATTGGCTATTAAATTAGTCTAAAATATTACAATTATGAAATGATATTTTCATTTGCATTATGCTATTAAAGTTGAAAGACTTGAGTATAGCATGTAAAGCAACCCCGATTCAATAAAGTTGAAAATTCTTTTTTTAGAGAGATAAATTTTTAAAAACCTCGTTGGAACCGAATTCGAAAGAAAACCTTCATAATATATCGTCCCTAATTTAGGAAAGAAAGTTCGAAACATGTACACCTCTTTCCCCTTCTCCAAGACGAGGATTGATAATAGGAAAACAGTCTTGCACTCCGATAGTAAACAAACTGCGGTCACACAAAGGCAACAAATAGCTTCAACGAAAAATCGAACCCGGCTTAAAATGCGTGCAAGCACGCACTGGTTTCAGCATTCTGCACTCAAGGGATAAAGAGTCAGAGTTGGCTTTGCCACTCATGCTAGTTTGGACTCTTGCGTGCCTTGAATCATAATAGCTCATGACTAGATAGATGGAAGACGCTGTCTTCGAGGGACTGTCAGAAGAGAGCTTTCTGATACAAAATGGATTACATCGAAGACGACGAACCAATGAGAAAAGTAAGTACTCGAAGTTTGTTAGAATTGAAGGTACAACATTTCATATCATATCCTATTTTGTTATGTATTCTTGATATGCTCATAAGAGTTGTGATCATATTGGAATTGAAGGTACAACACAATACATCAGAGTTTTTTCGCTGAGAGATTTACAACGTGCGATGTGTGAACATAAAATTTTCAATTTTAACAAGGTATATCTATTATAGATTTCTCAACAATATTTTCAATTTCTAATGTGAAGTGTTAATAATTAGTGTTTTCAAGTATAATTTTCTCAATTTTATAGGCGGTCTGCTTCAAGTGGTAATATTAATATCCATCATCATCGTCATGATATCTCAACGAACTTGAACAAAAGATATGAGTGATTTTCATTTTTCCACAGTTACATTAGGTTCTTGTGTAATGGAACAATCCCTAACTAAAACTTGCATGGAGGAACAGCTTCCTACTATATTCCACCAATCAGAATAAACAGCGAAAAATGGTTTATAACAACACGATGCAAAATGCGACATTATTATAGGCAATGACGAAACAGTCATCATCATCCTTCCCATTACCCACGCACAGGCCTAAGAGCCCATGTGGGCATCACCCTCAAAAAAAAAAAAAAAAAGTTTCTCTGTCTATATTTCAGGGGAATAAGTGGTTTGGTGTCTCCAGAAACAAAAGAAGAATACTTACAAGATAATTTGATTTGATTATGATAATAAAAGAATCTAGACCCAATATGCTTCAAGTAAGCCAACGTTGGAAATTACATTATTTATTTGTTATGATTTTTTATTATTAAATATAAATTGATTGTACTCATGAATCCCCTACACGGATTATAATGGAAACTAAATTACTATTTTTCCCAAACGCTTTAACAATCACAAGGTTTCTACAAGCTACATACAACTTCAGCTGACAAGGAACGTGAGAAATTGGAAAATTATAGTAGCGGGTTTGTAGAGGAAGGAGCTCAGGCATCTAGAGAGCCATGTAAGTCGTAGAAGAAATACAAACGAAATAATGAGCATCTAGTCGTTACAACTCTCTTGACAGATTTTAGTGCCACAACTAGACATGGAAGTTGTTAGTGATGGCTGTGAAACTAACATGAATTACACTCATGGGAATGGGGAAAAGCCTTTTTTTAGAAGATTAAAAAAGGATAAAGAGGGAGCAAGTGCCATGGAGGTGGAAGGTAGAGCGAGAGAGTTGTTACTGTTAGGGGTAGCAGGCGACTGCTTACTTCAATTCCCCATGAACCCTAGTCGAAAAGGTTCACCCCCATGCACTGGTGAGCAGCCCTCGCGCAAGATACATCCTCCCCAGCATAAATCTCCTCTAGAGAAAGGTGCTAGCAACAACTTTCCACCCTCGTCCGCATTGCTGCCATTAGAATACTCGACCGGAGAGCAGACACAGCACCACACATAAACCCTGTCTCTCTCAATTGCATCAGATGCGGATTCCAGTCTCTCATTAAAAGGTAGTTTGTAGCTGAGGCAAACAACATTAGCATATCCCTGATTGTGTTATTCATCGTTATTGATGGATTCTGCCAACACCTGTATTGTGAGCTTACTTGTAATAACAGCATGGCTCAATCATGGAACTATGAAAGCTGAGTACCATTTTAAGAATTATCAAAAATTGAAAAAATGAATTCTATGTTGTGCAGCAATTCATTACATTACATTCACTTTTCAATTGTAAATGAATAAATTATTTGTTCCAGTGGAACTCCAACCTAGTACATATTGATAGGGCAGCAGTTGGATAAAAATTTATTTTTGAGCATTTTTAGACTAAATATTAGCATACCTTAAGTGAGTGAAAGATCAGGATCATGAATAAAGAGTTGAGAAAATTGACAGATTTGAGATAAAATGTACACACACATAACATATTTAATTGAGTAGAACATATTATTATTATCATCAATTGAAACTCTGCATTAAATTATATGTCTTATTCTGTGTCTTGGAGCTCGTAACAATGGGGCTCTTCAGAGATTTTTCAGTGTTAAAATCAGATTAGTATAATTTGAGTTATCAATATTGTTGATAAAAATCGTTAATTTGATCATATTTTTATACATTTCTAAGATTTTATCATGCGTCAACAATCAGCTTGTTAGACAAAAGGTGGAAGTCAACATGATACCTCAACGCATTTGCGAGAATTTCTCCTGTTGGAATCCAATTAATTACGTTGAGTGCGTGAGTTTGGTAAGCAAATACCTAAATCAAATCGGGTGACGTGGAAGGCTTATCAACAGCAATTGAACAATTAAGGTGAAAATTGCCGAGTAGGCGGTAGCAAGGTGGAAATCGAGCTGGGGGAAGGAAAGTGCGGCAACCCTGTAAAATATAGTGGTGTTTTGTTATGGGGATGAAACAAGCTAGGCTGATGGAAGGGTCACCGCGCGCATGTGCACTACCAAGTTGGCAAGGTCGCCAGCAATTGATATTTCGAGTCTAGCGACCCCCGTCAGAAGAGGATTCTCGTAATATGCGTGGCAGAGCGGCCAAGTAATAGGCACAGAGGAAGTGCCCACGGAAAAGCTCAACCAGGAAGAAGTAATGACACCCGTTCAAGGAAGGCAAAATACCCGGCTAGGAGACAGCACCAAGAAAAAGGCGGATGCGGGGAAAGTATAGCATACCTTCCCTCATCATCCTACACCCCCCCCCATCATCCTCATTTTCTCGCCATTCTCTTGCATTACAACAAAGTTCCAGCACAGACTGCAAATACACCGGAAATAATAAAGACCCAAAAACCTGACTTCATCTTTTCCACTCAACCCTCTTCTACAAACGGCATTTTAATGGTCGTTGAAACGAACGGAAAACCACGTTCCGTCCGTCCCACAGAATGCTAATTTATTAATCAAACGGAAGCACTTCGGGCGTATCGCAAATGCTGTAACAGATATTCAGCTTGGTAAGTACTCCTAATATCCAATAAGAGCTCTCGTTCTCAGAAGGAGGACGTCTCTTTCGAGAGCCGAATAAAAGTCAACGACTGATATTTTTCCCTTCCAACATAGATTTCAATTGGAAATTGAACCACCCTGTTCATAACAGTACTGTTGAGTTACATCATTTAATTTTACAGTTTTTAGATCCTGATTTGAAAATCTGCATATTGAATGTATGTAAATTAAGAGGAGTAATAATTTTTTTGCAAACTAGACCTACTACTTCTTACATTATAAATTACCGGTAAATCAGATTCATGATGATTACAGTATTCGATCTTATCAAACAAATCCATACAATTATAATGGCCTCTTTGAGTGACAAAGTATGAGAGAAAAATTTGTATAAGCATTGAAAATTTATCATACTCATGCTTTAGTTTCTGCTTCATTCTCATTTTCTGATAAATCTTCATTTTCATACAGCTACTACCTGATAGAAGTGACTGCGAATTGAAATACCTCAACTACACCGTTTCAAGGAAAGATCAGTACCTGGAACAAAGGAAAATATATTATTAACATGCAGTAAGGAGCAATTAAGCATCCTAATTTATAATTTTATTGAATATGATTATTTTGAAATTGGTCAAAATGATGAAAGATATTTAGATAGTGTTGTATTTTTATGAAAATGTAATTTTATCATTTGAAACCAAAAGGAAATTTCTAAAAGTACTTCAAAAAGGGAAAATATCATAATGGATCTAAGTTAACTGTATTTCATTATGTTTAATTCATCCACAAGAAACGTGATGAAGTTCAAGGAAAACTAACAAAAGAATGGAGTGGAAAAGCTTTTCATCTTGCGATGACGGGAATTTCGTTGGAATTTGGTCGAATAAGGAGAAAGCAAAATGGGAATAGGGTCACATCGCGCCAAGCAGCTTCAATGCTTTGTATATGAATGTTTCCATGCAACCAAATACAAACAATGAAGCAAGAGGCACCTGGGAGCGAGGTGGCGTCTAGTCCTGCCCTTGACGTACGTCCAGACTCAGTTACAGGCGAAAGTAATAAGACCTTACTTTATCGCGAAAATAGATAGTGCAACACTGAAGAACTTTCGTTTAGGGATATTATACGGTAGAACACTTCTTCCATAAAAATGATAATACATGCTGACAAAGTGGGAGAGAAAAATATCTTTGAGTAATTTTTGTTATGGGATAAACAGCCCTATAGCCTGGAATAACATGAGATGCTTCTGTTGAGTTATCATGTAGAGTGGTTTTCGAGAGAAGAGGGAAGTGAAGGAATAATGTAAGCGAGTGGTGTGGGTGTGTGTGTGTGTTCTATCTTGTGAAAGAGTGCATGACTGCGACGATTCAAGTCCCTGGAGGGGATCATCCTTATACACCCCCTGCCTCCACAACCCCTTACCCTTTTTCGGCGTTGCTTGGCTACAATCTTTGCTCTAACGCGAGCTGAAGAAAACTGTTATACCTTTGGAGATGCCTCTCATCCCAGCCAAGTATTTACAAGCTCCCACTCGCACACAAAGAACAAGCCAGTTCGTTATGACACTGAGAAGATAGATAGTGCTATCGACAGGTCGAGTATTTGCTGAAAAGCTTTTGGTCATCACTTTGACCCTCTTCTCAGGTCACTGCAAACGCATTTACTGAAAACCCGGACAGATTAACGGCCAAGTCTGGAAGATTCAACAAGAATGGCCTTCACTTTACAAGTAGTGGCAAACTGTTGATGACAGTAATTATGTAACCAAATATTACATAGAGTGTGGTACGGGATGAACGAGTTCGTGATCAACAACAGATAGTCCGTCATTCAAGAATAATGAAGTTCTTCAAAAAAGTACCTGATAAGAAAGGAAGCCAGCTCATGACTGCAACCTCTATAAACAATTTTATTTTGATTGTTTTATATAGGTTCACAGGCCTTCAGTATTAAAGAACAAATTCAAAGCTTATTGATTCCAACAACAATGAAACATAATACGGTATATGAATTGGGAATGAACATTGTAAATCACAGTAGCCTTGCAATATTTCTTTTAACACAACACAACATGTTTTGACATATCAAAAGCAATTTTCAAGTGTCGAATTCAGGAAATTTCATTGAAAAAGTATAAATCAAAAGTGTTAAGAGAGATGATCGAGTATGAATAAATAAATGTATGCGATATTTGAAGAGGCTCATATTTTAAAACATAATATAGCCCATAATAACCTTTAATGTCTTTGAAATTGATCATAGCCATGAGATTTAGGTAACAGTTTCAACAATGACACCTGCTACTTCTCAATAAAATAAGTTGGTCAGTGGGTATTCAGGTTGGCAGAGCTAAGGGAATTGCGGTTGAGCGTTGAATCTCTTTGGCTGGCGAATTTATTCTACCGTGAGGGAAAAATCGAGTTTCAACGGGCCACTCTCATCGTCACAGCTGGTCTATTTAATTATTTCGTTGATAATTCCACGCTATGCGCAAGAAACGTATATAGGTTATAGTGGAAGGGCTCAAAGGACGCTTTGGACAAAGGAGTAGATACAACTACTGCTGCAAACTGCAAAGCAGAAGGGCCAAAATTAAAGATCCGCAAAGTCCTGTGTAGCACTTGCCCCCTCTCTGTCTATTTCTGTGAAGTAGTCCTGGTTTCGGCCGACGGCCTCTCTGTTTTGAAATTAAATCAGCTAGCAGCTCGTGCGCGACTCCCGGAAATTGCATTAAGAACCCTCCCTCCCATCAACTCCTCCCCTTCATCACCTTATCAACGAAACTTATTTCCCAACTACCCAACTACTTTCCAGCCTATGTCAATCCTGATGAGCTTTTCCAAAAAAATATTGCAAAGATGCAAGACATCGATTGGATTTAAACGAAGATTTTCGATTGAGATCGAACTACGCTGAATTGAAGAAAGATTTTCTGTAAATAATGTAGATCGAGTAGAAGCTAACAAGGTGAAGAAACTGATGACCTGGTAACAATGGCTGGTCACAAGTTTAATATTCATTTCATGCATTATCAGGAAGTTTGCTGATACATATGAAGATGATAGAGTGTGAATCAATTTAGAAAAAAAAACAAATACCCAGTTGCAGGTGACAAGAGATCAAGGAGTAGGGACCGAGCAGTAATGCAATATGATGCAGCATTGCCAGCGTAAACTCACCAGAGAGAGATTCCAAGGAAGAAATCACAAGTAGAATATTGTACAGGTAGGCAGGCAACCCAAATAAAAACGTCAAATTCATATTTGGTCCAAAAATATGAGAAATTTAACCAAAGTTAGAACTTATTATTCCATTGTGCAGAGTACATTGCTATATGGATCGGAAACATGGCAGAGTATAAATGAAGAGAGAGGCAGAGTATAAATGTAGAAATAAGGGATTTCTTTCACTGAAGCCAATTGAAAAGGCACCTTATATGGTTGAAATATACTCAAAGTATGACAGATAAGAGGGGGCCCTAGAGAGTGTGAATTGGAATCCAATTCCAATTATTTGGAATCCCATTGTTTCTCCACCAAGAAAAAGAGGGTGACAGCACGAATTATGGAATAAACAGGTAAATGGATGAATGATGGATAGAAATCTTGAAGATTAAAATTGGATCAACCGAGAAAAATGGCAAATGGTTTGCAAGAATGATCAACAAAAAAATGCAAAATATGCAAAAAAACTAACTCGCTTGGAAGCAATCCAAAGTATTGATGAACATTGTTTTAATAGTTTAATAAGTTCTTATGGAATTTGCTCAATTAGAATTATGGTTGGTTGATTAATAGACTTACAAAAACCCAGTTGAGATTATGACCAATACATCACAGATTAGAGATTACAGATACATTATTTGACTAGCAATAATCGTTTGGAAAATCATGTTTGCTCTAATCCTATTTGCCAATCTTCAGTATTTGAATCCATTCGATGCATTTCAATTCAACGATGAAAGTGATTATTTGAAGAGCATGAATAATAGAATCAACATGAGGGCACAAACGAAAGACCTGCTATATGTGTACCACATTATCATCAAATTACGTATATTTGTTAATAATTTTCCAAGAAAATAATTGTCCCATTTCATAATTTTTAGTATATTTACTTTCGTTTATTGAACTGATCCAATACGAAATTAACCGTAATCAACTACTGGAAATTACACAAAACAAACATTATATTTCCGTGAACATACAAACAACGCTATCGATGTTCACGCTCACACAAGATCCAATAGAGATGAAATTCACCCAATATTTGAACTTGGTTTACAGACAATACATTCTCGTTGAGAAATTGAATCGACTGTTTGTTTTCAGTTGCCATTCGGAGTTCAGTTTTCCTCTCAATATTCGTTTCATATTTTTGCATTCAACTCGAGACTCAGTCAATTACCTTGTTCAAACAGAAATAACAGTTTCAATTACTGCATTGCTGCTATTACAGATAGCAGAAGGCCCTCTGGTGATCTTTAAAATTGATTGGATTCCGATATCATACAGGACGATTATTGACAGAGTTTTCGAGCGAAACACCGATAATGTGGTAATTTATCTAATATTTTCTTTAATTTCAAATGTATTTTACTGCTGAAAATCGGAGTGGGATAAAATACCGCATACCAGTATTATATGGTCAATGACCTTTGTGAGATAATAGACCATCCATTCAGGCTATACAAGCTATGTAATAATGATAAGAATAATATAAATTGACAGACAAGCAACAACGTATTGTATACAAATACAATCTTGTAGCCAAGATACACGTTATATTAGCTCAAGTATTTTATAAAATATTGCTGCAGTACTTTTTTACTTCTAACATCCGTTTGCATAACTTTAAATTCGAGTGAACGTATTTTCGAGTATAGTATCTTAGGTTTGCATACTTGGAACCGAGTTTCGAGTGTAGTAACAACGTAGTTTCAACAAAGATGATGCATTTGTGAGTAAATTTTCAAGAACTGAGAACATTCATTTTTTTCAACAAATTTTTAATAACTCATAACCGTTGGATCAACGGTTTTTGTTTTCGAATAACATGTGAATGAAATCAAATAAGTATTTCGTGAAGATATACCGAATCTGACAAGAGCACCATTCACACAGTGAACATTGCACTTTTGCGAGCGATACTAAATAATGCACACACTCGAGATGAAAAATTGAAGTTGCCTGAGGCTAGAGAGCGTCACGTTATGGAGTTTTTAAAAAAGCTACAATAATTTTTCCTGTTGGCATCGATGGCAAGCAGGCAGCATTCTCTTGAAGTGGCAACGAGCACGTGCTAAGTCTAGTGTTGGTATTATCTGTGTTTCATTTCATCCCTCGTTCAATGGCGAGGATTATCGTGGTACCGAGACATTCTAACAAGGAGCACTGTTAACAACCACCCTTCCACATCCGAGAGGGTCTCTCTGCGGCAGAGTTCTTCTAAAACCCCTGTCTTATTATCATGTGATCTGATAAAAGGGACACTCGTTATTCACTAACACTATCACCTTCTCACTTCAACTCTTTGACACTAACCTTATCGGCTCATTGCCTCTTTCTCGCACTGAAATCCTATTCAGTGCCGTCATAAAACATCCTCTGCAGCGTCCCTCACTCTACTCGCAGTTGGCTACCAAGACCAATTAAATTATTCCTTTCAACGGGAGATGCTACCTTGCTTTTCACCACCACGGGAAAATGGAGAGCTTATGAGAGAGATTGCGAGAGAGGGGAGTGTACGAGAGTGATTGAGAGAGAGAGAGAAAGGAACAGAGGGTGAAAGAGAGCGACCTTTATAGGTGACAGCAGTAAATGCTTTATCAGATATCAGACAGAGAGTTAGCTTCCTTCTATTGAATCAACGTCCAAATATCCGACATTAGCTCGACGATATGCTAATTTTTGCGTTCAACATTCAAGATAGACAATATCGGTTTAATTGAATAACAAGATTCAATTGGACGGAATGGATTAGTAGTGACATTCAATTTACATCGTGTTGGAAGCTGGAACCATGATACTGACAATGGACTCAATAAGTAATTGGAAAAGAAGGATATTTAAAATTATTTTCATATCGGTGAACAATTACAGTAGTTTCTTCAAAATTTAGAAATCAAAATCCTTGATAAAAAATCCAATCTAAGCATTCGACTTGAAAAAAGTCCAAAATCCGACTTATCTAAAATCGAATTATTTTAATCTTACTTGAGAAAATCTACTTGAAAAATCCAATCTCAGCATTTTACTTGAATATTTTATCTGGTTCTAGAATTCATATCTGATTTTTGCACTCAATAGACTGGAGTAGACTACAATCTCGATGTTAATTTAATGAGGTATTCAGCTATTCACCGATATTCAGTCAAGTATGACAATATTGATAACGATATTACTGTTAGATTGGGTGGATTTAGGGATTGAGATTTAATTCTCCATACGGATAATCGGGAGAATAGATCACTGAGCTGGAACTGTATCTAATTGGCAAAATCCGCGTTGCAACTCGGATTCAAAACAGTCCTATCTTGTCAATAGAAGCATTTCGTTGAGATTTCAAGAGTCACTAACTGATCACTGATTCATGAAGGAATATTGAATGCCAGTCAACGTTCTACTGCTGAGTTGTGCTCCTCTTTTAGTTTACATTCAGACTATGAATAATATTTATTCATACTGAAAATTTCCAAGAGTTCCCATAGAGGTTACATTTTTATTTAAAATTGTAATGTAAACATTCATCATCTTCCATTCACTAGGTGAACATCATCATTCAGTCATTATCACCTTTGCTTAAAATACTTGCTATCAAGTTGCAATCGAAACAATAAATAATAATAATAATTTCCATTAGAATAAACACGATGAAGATATTTTGACACAAAAATTAAGATGACGTCACCCTCAGGAAAACAAAACTAAGTATAATACGCATTCAGTTGAATCAGAAATATTAGAATAACAATGGTATAATCTTCAATTCAAGATTATTGACTTTGGATAGGATTTCATACACAAACTAAGTGAAAAAGACCAGCTTTGAATCCGTAAGCTTAAAAACTTTTTTTTCAATATTTATTAATATAACATTTAAAATTAAATTTAATTGATATGAAATTCAACACCAATAGCAATCTCCAACTACATCGATTGACTTCAACTAGTTGGCTACTAGCCGCCGTTGTAGACTCCTACCACTTCCATAAAAGTGGTCTATCAGATCAGACCTATTACATCTAAATATATTAAAAATTAAACTTAAAACTTAGGGCTTTTCAAAATAATTGATAGATAAAATGAAATAAATCAAATACAGCTTGAAATATGTTAGTGTAAAAATAATCTACTTTTAAAGTTTATAAAGGGTATTTGATTTATTTCACATTTTATAATCACTCTGAATTATTTTCAACAAAAAAAATTCTCAACAATCTCAATCTTGCATCAATTATTGATCCACAATTTTATTATTAAGTACTCTGAATTATTTTCAACCAAACAATATCCTCAACAATCTCAATCTTGACATCAATTATTCATCCACAAATATGAAGTTAAGTTATGATGATGCTCCCCAAGAGCAAGCTGGAAGTGTACTCAAAGTTTAATTAAACATTGAAAAATTAAGGGGTAATCTGAACAGCTTCTCCCCTATTTTATTGCAGTGTATTCCTAAATGAAGTACTCACAGTAAGTAAGATGAGTGGTTGGGAAGGTGGGTCGCAACTGCTGTTTTGGGGGTTCAAACGACTGTTTGCTGAAGGAAAGGGGCACTTTCCCCCACTAATAAAAACAAGAATTTGGGGTAGATGCAAGGTGATTGACATTGGAATCTAAATGATGGGACACACTGACGGACAAAGGAAGGTCCACAGAGGCGGTGGCAATGCTATTCACTCGATCAGCCAGTCTTCCACTGCCACAATCTATCTCACTTGCAACAGTCTAAATCCTGCAGGGTGGCTGGATTTTGTGATCGCACAAAGCCAGCCGAGGCTAAAGCTTTTTCAACCCTCTAAACCCCTCCCACGTCAAAATGGGTCTGAATATCACAGCCGGAACGATGGACACCAATCTTTCCCCCGAGAATTTCGCCCTGTTTTGCAAAAAAACCATTTGGACAAACCAATCTTCCAGCTGGATTTCTTCGGATTTCTCTTTTATCTCTCTGCTTTAGTGAATATTCGACTACGGCTCCAGAGAAAGCGCATTTATAGGTCGGATTCAAGCAAATATTTTGGAAAGGAGAATAGAAGCAATTTGAACATTCTACAATACTGTGGGAGAGTAATAAATGAAAGTGGATAATGATTCAATTATATTCATCAACATAAAATACATAACGAGACTTTCAACATCACATACTTCAATCTCGGTTCGAAAGATTCATTTCCAGACAAATCTACACGATAATGTATCCTAAATTATCGTTTTCACAATATCAAATAAGTCGCTAGCGGCTCGTACCCATAAAACACGTGAAGTGCATGTATCTGTTACTGTACAGCGCTTCACCTTTTTCGTGGGCATGAGCCGCCAGTGAAATAAGTTGGCTACATATGAATCCAGAAAATTTCATCCTGAATCACCATAGCATGTAATGTTATGGAATAATTGCAAAGACTGCCATAGTGGTTAATTCATTTTTTCAATAGAACACCTTCTTATCGATTATTTTTCCAAGTATTAATAAGGAAATTGTTGAATAAATGTCTCTTCTCTCCTGAAGAGCTCAAAGTACAAATTCAATATGATAGATGCTACAATCGAATCCTAATCACCTGAACTGACGCTTTCAATAACTAGTAAAGCAAACAACTGCTTATTTTGAACAAATGGGGGTGAAGTAAGAGGGGATGAGTGATTGAATCAGTGAGTTTTTGTTCTCTTTAGCAAAAACTCGGAACGTTTTGAAAGAATGTCAAAAGCGATCGGGCACGAATCAATTGGTTTGCAGCTGAAGGAGTATTCCGATTGCGATGAATCGAAGCGATTACGGAGCAAGAATAAGTAACATGGAAAGAAGAGGAGAAAGAGAAGAATATGAAGGACAAGAGGAGAAAGAATAAGGAATAAATAAAGGTAGAGAAAAAAGAAGAAGGAAAATAAGAGGAAACGAATGGAAGAAGGAAGAAGAAAAAGGAGGGAAGAAGAAGAAGAAGAAGAAGAAAGAAGAAAAAGAAGAAGAGGAAGGAGAGAAAAAAAGAATGTGCAGAAGGAAAAAAAAGACGACAAAAAAGAAGAAGAGAGGAAGAAGGAGGGAGAGAAAAGGAGAAAAGAAGGAAAATAAAGAAGAAGAAGATGAAGGTGGTAAGAAGAAAAAGAAAAAAAAGAATACGCAGAAGGAAAAAAGAAGACGATAAAGTAGAATAGAGAAAATTTTTCAAAATGGAGGATAAAATAACAAGACGATGAAGAAGAAGAAAGAAAATGGAGAAGGATGGAATAAGAAGATGACGAAGAAGAAGAAGAGGAAGGAGAAGAAAAATAGTAAAAGGAGAAGAGCTGAACTGCTGAGTAGACCTGTCGTTGTCAGCCAGTCCGTTTCCAATAAAAAGGCTTGAAGAAACGAACATCAGCTAATTGAACTGCGAGCAGGAAAAGGTCACCAATTCAACGTTGGATATTGGATCAACCATCCCCTCGATTTATTATCCAAACATAAAAAGCTTGGAAGAAATCGCCGATTTCATATTACGAGCGTGGGGTTAGTTTGACATTTCACAGAATTAATAAAGTGGCCTGGCATCGTCAGGAAATAATAGCATCCTCTTGGAAAATCGTTTACGGCCAATGATTGATAAGACGTCAACAGCACCGGATTGAAATAAAATCTTCATTTTTGGCAGGATATTTTCATTTGACAAGCTTGTCAAAGGGATGAATAAGCTCAATAGGATAGTCAAAAATATATGCGTTTCTATAGAAATAGATATGAGCGATCACGTCAGTCTAACATAGAAAAACTGTACCCCAATCTTCACGAAATGGTATTTCGGTGACAGACCGATCACAATGTGTTTTTCTCGAAAATGGAGGTTCCCTATTCCATTCTCCTGATATCTAGTATTCATGTTAAAAATGTCGTAGTTGGAAATAGAAAAATAGTTACAAATAAATCTGTAATGTTGGTAACACCGAATTCATATCCTAAATTATCTGTTTCAACACGAATAAAACTGATAAATTGAATTAAAAGAAAATAGACAAAGAAAATAGAAAAAAATAATCACTTCAATAATTTAAAACTGCAATAGGTTGCCAGAAAGTTGCACAAAATAATTGGAGTAATCGATTACAATAGTTTTCTTCTCCGTTCACAGAATACTATGAACAGGACCGCCTAAATACTCAACAGGGTAGTACTGCTATAAGTGCAGTATTTTCAACAAAAATAATTCGAGAGAGACAAAAATGATTTGAACTAGTTCTTCAATAATAATAATTTTGAATACGGAATTTTCGAATATCAACAGCCCAATTTATCCGAGCTGGCATTTGCAATAGAATATTCATAGCAAATTGACTTAAATAACTTTTCATTCTCTTTAGTCTCCACCACAACCAATCATGCCACTGACTGTCACAGCGGTTTTCCATTTCAAAATTTCCTACTGGAAAAATGGCCTGGCCAAGAAACATTCACTTAATCAAAAATCAGAATGCAAGGAGCTAGAACTCTTTCTTCGGATTCTGAAATTGGCCTAGTTAGAGCATAGCTTTTTGGCAGCCTGACAGGCTGACAGTAATCTGGAGGGGGACACATACTACAAGTTTCATAAGTTCAAGGAGGTTTCAGGAAACAGAAATTGAGGGGGGGCATGAATAGTGATGGTGTTAGGAGGGGGTGAGTTGGTTTGAAGAGGAGCAGCACAGGACGTCGGCGTAAATTGCCTGTGTAATGGGATCCCCCCTTTCGAGACCCCCTCCTGCCACTCCCCCCCACGTTACAGGGTGCTCTACGTTATTTACGCCCTCGCTTGGTGACAGCCGAATTTTAAGAGCAAACTGACGCAGGGGCCTCCCATGAACGCACCCGTAGTCTATCTATACTCACACTACTCGAGAATTGCCGGAAGTCAACTTGAATCCTCTCTTAATCATTATCTCTTTTATTCAGTGTACGCACACACACACACCCAAGCGCGCAATGACATGTAAGCGCTTTCAATTTAAATTGTATTTCTCTCTTTCATTTTTCACATTTCACATCACATTTTCATTAAATATCCACACACCGACACATCATAATCATAAAGTCAATTATTAGTATATTTTAATAAGAAAAACTTTTATTGAATTTGCAAAATGCACTTAAATATTTTAAATATTCACATAAATGAATATCAGAGTGGTATTCACACATACGAAGATTTCAGATTTGAAATAGATAGATTAAAATAATAATTTATGAAAAGCTACCTCATCAGTTCTCATTGAAAAAATTTGTACTTTGTGCTAGTACTAGATCAAGAAGCAGTAGAATAATAATTCCTAGCAAGTAAATTTAGATTGGATATTTTTGTTTGTGATTGTTTTGTGTAAATTGAGCCACACAGCTCCAAGACAACAAAAAAGATATTATTAATTTACCAGGGTCAGGGCTGTAATAATTATTGTGGGGTGATAATTTGGGAATATTTTTCTTTCAATAAAAACCAAACACAGATGCATAAATAAAGAATAAGGATAACATCATAATATGATATTGAGAATCAAAACGTCTAATGAAACTATTGTTACACAATAATAGGATTATTCCTACAGTACATAATGTTCAAGTCAATTCTTCAAGGAAAATAAATCTCTCAAGTGAAGATGAACAAAGTCATCTACGAATTGATTTCTTCAAATCCATGGAAAAATGGAGTTTGTGAGCTATGAATAATATTGTTTATTCAAGTTGCTGAAGTGTTTGGAAGCAAAGACTGAATGTTCCAATAAATGAAATGATGATACGGCGATGATTGCTGATAATATAGGCCTATACACTGCTATCCATTCTCACCATCGCTCATTTTCATCCAACTCCTCTAAACAACCTTATATTGGACGAAAAATTGTTTCAATGATAATACTGAATCGTACCCTGCTCCAATTTCAATCACCATCACCCATTCATCATATGAAGTAATAAGCAGAAGTGATTTTTCCACTACATTTTTTTATCGATGCAAGTTTAAATTAGTTCAAGATAAGAATGATCGATGAAAATGTATTGAAAATTCATCGTACAAAATAGAAAAATAGAAAATTAGTATGTCCATGTTCTTGTATCTTCTGATACTTTAATCACTCCTCACCTGTGCTAAATGGATGAAGATAATATTGATCCAAAGCCCAAGTTCAACACAACAAAGCTCCCTGTTTTGTGAAATCTACAGCTAAAGGGATGCGAAAATTTCGGAGAATTAATGGCCGGGTGGGGGTGGGTGCATAATTCTTGAAGCATAACAGGCTAACGTTGGCTTTACGCACCAGATGTTATCAAGTGGGTGAGAGTGGAATTGGGTGCGACTGCGATTCCTCATTCATAAACTAGTTCGAGCAAAGGAGCTGAGAGCCAAAAACGGGGGCGAAAACAAGACAACAGGGGAGACCCAATCATGTTATTTTACTAATTCATAATTTCAACTCACAAGTGCTGTGAACACATAGACTTGCAGAGGAAACTTCTAAGCACTTTCCACCCTCTTACTGTATAAACAACGAGTACATGCAGGAAAGTTCAGATGCTGTATTCCGTAAAACAAAATAGCGAGGTCAAATCCGCAAAGAATTGTTTGCTGGAAACATTCACATTGTAAACACTCATTTATTTCAACCTAGGAATAAATTCATCGATTTGCAGTGTATCTTGGTAAAACATTACCAGCCATACTATACTCCATCCACCGAGTGTTCGGACCTAAGCTCCTCCCCCATTTTGACGTCGCAGGCGGCTGTAGCCAATGGCAAGTAAGATCATCGTGCTGCAGCTGTTACTTTTTAGGTCACAGTCATGCTGTGAAAATCTGGAAAACGCAAGCCTTTCACTTTTCAGGGAATCTATAAAAATTCATGTGCTTGTGCTCTTTCAGCTGATTTAAATAATATTCAAACCTCTCATGGAAGATTTTTGGCGGTTAGGCCTATGTTGTGTTCTTTATTCCACCTTCATCAAAACAGCATAATTCTTCAAAAAATATTGGTTTTATTGAATTCAAAGTACCTACAGTAAAATTATATTAATTTCCGGCAGATAATTTAAACTTTATATAGATTAGTTTATATGTAATACGGTTGTGTGTAGTTGAATGAGTTTGGAATTCCCGGCTGAAACTGAGCAGTCAAAATAATAATAACAAAAATATGATTATGAAAGATTCTGAATCAACTATAATTCTGTCAAGTGATATTGATTATAATCATATTTATCATTCTTATTTGTTAGAACGATGTGAATTTTGCCGATCAACAAATAATAACCATTAAAAAATCAATCTTTTTAATGCCACTTAAATCTAATATTGATGTGGAATTTCTACGTTCCAGGCAATTGCGACCGCTTGTGAGCTGGTCGGATCATGACATCAGAACCTCGGGGGAGGAGCTTAGGTCTGAACACTCCGTGGATGGAGTTCATAGAATGGTTATTCATTAGCTAATGAATAAAATGCGGCCTCGGTGGCGCAGTGGGCTAGGGCGTCACAACCTTCAGTCCGCTAGCACTGCCGCAGGTCTGGGTTCGAATCCCACTGACATGGCTGTTTTTTCACCTCATCAATCACCTTAGCACTCAAGATTCATTACCGACGCACAAGCTAAAATGCTTATGTGGACATCTTCCGCCAAAAAAATAAATAGAAATAAAAATCACAGTACCCTTTTGATATTTTTTAATTCTAATGTTTCGCTCTACTAGAGAGCTCCACAAGAGTGAAATATCACACTTGAGAATACTTCTTAGAAGAGCAAAACATAATATAATCGGAAAAAATACTAAAAGCGTACTTTTATTTACGTAAATTGATAATAGCCCTAGACAAACAGGATACATGAAATGAATGGTGCTCAATAAGAAAACTGGATGATTGACTATACATTTTCTGTTGGCAATCTTAGTTCGAAATACATTGATTGATAAGGTAATAGCCTTCATCTATTATTAAGGGATTGTTTCCTAAAACCGAGAAATACCAACATGATATTTTCATCATGATTTTGGAATCGACTTAAACGAATACATGTACGAATAATACCGAGTCTTCCTATCTATAAGTGGATATATGAAGACGAAGAAGATTAGTGAATTGTACATTACCGAAGAAGTAATTAAATTAAGCTCTCAAAGTCTCCAGCTCTCTTTTCCAAACATTAATTATTGTTACTAATTCAAGATTACCAGGTTTACTTTGTACCGTACGTACATTGTACTAAACTTTATAACTCAAAAGTGTTTGAATAGGTTACATTGATTTTATGATCTGTTTAATACAGCATTATTTGGTTCTTCCAAGGCTAGCACAAAAGGCTATCATGAGCAGTAATTAGAAGAGGTAAGAGCAGTATCCCTAATAGCGTAATAATGGGAAAAGTACCAATATTTCACCTGGGTTGATTACATGATCAGCTTGGTACAGTTCTCTTAAGATAAGACACGCCGTTGCAATGTAAAATGTATTGTAACGGCATGTCTTCTCGGCTTGTGCCAACTATAACAATCCATGATGTTGGAGAGGAACGACTGAGCTTATACTGCCCCAAATTATTGTAGCTTACGCTAACACTACACTAATTCAAAGCACACCATACGGTGAATACGCTTACAGTTTGAACCTACTAAAATTTATAAGGCGATAAAATTAGTCGTAAAGACGGTTTGTTAATTGACTTTGGAACTCTGCAACTCTCAAGTTCTAAACAATGGAGTAACTCTAAATAGCTTACAAATTATTCAATAGATTTGGTTAGAGCTTCCAACAGCATCAATAGGAAGAAAAACAACAACAAAATTATACGTCAATAAAGGAATAATAGATATTCCATTTCAAGACGGAGTTTAAGGCTACAAAGTCCTATCGAAACAAAACTGGAAATTACGATGAAATTATCTGCTAAAGGTGATCTTCGATAATCATCAGATTCACATTTCGCGAAACCGATGTGAAGAACTATGCATTTTTCAACCATAATTCACATTATCCACTTCGAAAACGAGGAAAGCTATAAGTATTCAGTACTCACTGTTATCCGTTATTTGATCTCGAGAAGAGTTGAAGATATGTACCTGTGGAAAAAACCAATGTTACAATTAATTTTAACAACACAATTCAAAATACGATTTAGAATTCATAAAGATATTGGAAGGATAATAATTCATAACTCGTTGGGTGGAAAACAACAATTTAATAACACTGAAATTTCAAATAACATCTATACTTCATGAGTCTAATAGAAATTTGATTAACGAGGGTAAATATATTATCATTTTCATGTGAATTAAACCAGAAGGGATGACACAGAACAAGTTTTGTCTTCAATATGTATTATTCAAGTCCGGGTCTTTCTACATACACATGGAAAACTGCCACACAACCACAACCACACCATCCGCCCACTAGAAGAGAGGAAGTTGAAAATTACTTAGGAAAACATCCAATTCCTGGACAGTGTTGAAATGAGGAAGAAGTAAGGCGAAAATTCATTAGGCAGGTGGTATGGCCAACATTAAACAGATGCCATTTGTCTTGATAATATGGAAAAAACTTTGCGCCCGGCACTTGGGCTTGGCTTCTCTTAGAAAAGAGATTTATTCGTTCTGATGATTTCAAAAATACACTTTTTAATGGGATTTCGGAGCGAGTTCGTTCTTCACGCGAAAAATCGCTCAGGGAAATAGCGAGGGAAGGCCGGGACCCCCCCCCCCTTCCTCCCACTCACGACGAATTACGGGAAACACGAAAATAATTACTGGTATGAACTCCCTCCGAGGGGAAGCCGCGCTGCGCTGAAGGGGCTGAAAGCACTCTTGCTTTTCTTTCTCTTGGGTTCTTGAGAGAAAAAACTCAAACTCTGTTCCTGGTGGAAATTGAACACGACAAGACGCATACGGATAACTTGCACCATGAGAATCATAACAAGAGCGTGGCGAATGTTTTTAAACCAGAAATAGAATGTTTGGGATTGGGATATCGTAATGGATCACTTCACAGGAAATGTACTAATTTCACTTGACTCTTGAGAATCATCAACCAATAGAATTTCACAGTAAATTAAAAACAGACTACATGTAATAATCCAAGAGTTGCATATCATTTTACAAGATGGAAATCAGTTTGATTCAATTGATGTCATCAAGTTGCCATTGTTGTCATCAAATCCATAAAAACTTGTTTTGATACAGAATAGACTGGAATCAATGTATTGTAATATATTAATATTTTTGTTAGCGGAAGAAAAAAAAAATGATGGAAATTTTCTATAATTTTTTTTTCATTGAAGCAACATGCAGTTTCAACCATTCAATAATGTGTCAAGTACTTAATGATCAAGTTCATATTTCTGATGTACTATTTACTTTCTAGATTCAAGCATAAATTTTCATTTTTCACTACTCCTGAAAATTGAAGGTTCTTTCAATAAGAGCATACTGATACACATCAACAATGTATTTTGTAACGTGCCTTTAAAATTTTCACTTCACAACACAAGTTGAATAATGAAACAAGAAGCCTAGTCAAATTTCACATTTATAGAGTGTGATAACAACTAAGTTAACTCATAGATAATTTAATGGTGGGAATTGAAACTAACCAATACTGACTACGCCAATACTAACATGACGCAGAAACTAGTACACAAAACAAATTACAAAGAACGTCGATGTTCACAATTTAATATTGTATTGTGTTTGAATATCATAGAGCAGAATTAGAATACAACAAAAGAGTTTTCATAACAAATGGAACGCGACGCAAATCGCAAAGAAATAGAAGCCTTGTCTATGATGTAATATTCGCACAACGCTACCGAGCCAGGAATTGTTAAAATAAGTCATTGTTCTAGTTTTATTAAAATATTTGCATTGGATTGCGAATGTGAAAAACTGACGGCATGCTGGTAACAGCAAAAAGCACACCAAACAGCGGAGTCCTAACTCCACAAGTTTCATCTCCAAGAGGTCACGATGGAAGATTATTTTCATATCCCCCGGGGAACAAATTCTGTTTCTCCTGAATTACAATGAGGGAAATATTCTTCTAGCCAGCCAGAACACTGAAATCACATCTGGCGGAATATCTTGAGGTCTGGGCATACCTGATACAATGATATTCTTTCCATTTCCTGGTATGCTTACAAATAATACTCATCCTTTATTGAAAGAAAACACAGATGTCAGTTTATTCACTCGTAATTGGGTCCGTGTTAGCTTTGGGCATTACATAGGATAAGAAAACATCAGAAAACCCTGGGGGAAATATAAATGACAAAGGATAGAAAATAACTTTGTTCAATTCACAAACAATGCTTGTATGCTGTACAACATCAAATTATAATAACATTTAGTAGAGATTATGGATGATTGTTGGTTACTTGGTAAGAAAAAATGAAAATTAATTTTATTACTGTATTAGTATAAATGTTCATGAATATATTTAATATTTTTATAAGGATACTGTAAGTTTCTTCGGTAATATAAACATGTACCCTCCATATCAAATCAATTAATATGTTAAATATGATACAAGAAACAAAATTTTGATAACCTTCATTTGTCATTATTGTATTGCACGACAATCTTCTAATGATAGCCTGGAAGTAAATCGTAGTGAAATAGAGTATAAGGATAATTGAAATTACAAAATTTAAAAAAATAATGTCATACGATAAGACAGACTGTTGATTTTTTATGGAAAAGTTCTCATTCTAAAATAATTAGTTATTCAATGGGGATAGCATTATTCCCCTACCAATGACTGGTAGGTCTATTTTGGAATAATTCAATCAAAACTTGGAAAAACTCACACCAGCAAACAACAAGTCTAGCTGTCCGAGTGGAAGTTTTCTTTTAAAAGTTTTTCCAGTTCCGGCTTGTTTACGTTACATCACCCCTTCCACGCTCTCCATTCAACAACTCTCACTATTTCTTTTCGACTTTCCTCTACTCTCTACACGTGAAGACACGTGAAACATACATATTTTTTGTTCGCGTCGTATAACCTCGGTTTCCTATTTCCAATAATAAAATAATCGAATTTGTTTCACAAGAATGTACATTGAAAAGTTGGTTGGTCATGGTTGACTGCCAAAATATTTCTATTCAACCATTGAATTGATGTTTTCTCAATAGAACGTTCTATAGATCGTCGTTTGTTTCAATAGACTCTACTACTAGTTATACTTGAACTTAGTACGTATTATATTACAATTACTATTTCATTTTCAATTTTTATTTCGGCTTTCCTCTCTACACATAAAAACACGTGAACCATACCGAAGTATTCACTTTGATAACTCTAGTCTACAGCACTGGCGGCTCGTGCCCACGAAACAGGTGAAGTGCTCGTATCTTCTACTGTACAGCACTTCACCTGTTTCCTGGGCACGAGCCGCCAGTGGTCTACAAAGAAAGTGTCAAAGAGTGTTGTCATTACAATGATTATATTGGATGTTAAACTTTTGTACGTTGACTAGCTCAGTCAAATCCATAATAATTTTGCACTCATAAGATTTATATTGAAAATACAACATAAATAATTTTCTTTTTTTCAATTCACTTCTGACCCAGAATTTCATCTGCCAGTTCTAGTTTTCAATGAGAAAAATCGTATTTAACTCACAAAGTTCTGTAGATACAAGATTAGACATTTTTTAAACAATCTGTATAAAAACATGATAATACATACGAGCATTAAGAAATTTTATCAAACTCATAAACCTCTCTAGATTAGACATTTGAAAAATCTGTATGAAAACACAATAATATTGAAGCATTATTTCTAGAAACATTTCCGAAACGAGCCTTGTTTTTTAGAGTGTAAAGTTCGCCTTGAAGTTGTTCTGCAACTGCAGACCACATATCTCAATGAATGCGACTTGAAAGGACAATGGGGACAAACTGTGAGCCAGGTCTAAAGAGCTTTGAACACTGATATGAGTCTCTTGGTGCGCATGCAGATATGCCTACTATAAAGGTCCAAAACAAGGAAAACACTTCAGAAAGAGAAAGCGACCATGAAGGTGATAGAAAAGTTTGAGAAAAAGAGATTGGAAGGGAGGAAGGACGGAAGAGAAAGAGAGATACTGTGAGGAAGGAAGAGTGAGTAAAAGGTAGGAAGAGAAAGAGGATGATTGAGAGGAAGGAAGAGAAAGAGAGAGAGAGAGTGTGAGAGAGACTACAATAGTGTGGCCGATAAGCTTCTTCAACTGACTCTCAGAAAAGCGCTCAAACACATATCTGGTCCATTCCAGTCGAAAACAACGTGACCTTTGAGTTTGCCGTATTCATATTATCCAGGATTATCATGAAATGTCGAGGCATCCCTAAGTTCTGTCATATAATACATGTGCAGGGCTTTAGCCTACAAGGTCCATGGCTAGTAATGAATGTGAAAATATTCTACAGAAATAAACCGCCCACGATCTGCTTAAAAATGTAAAAAAAATTGTTGAAATGAAGCTGTAATTGGAAACGGTGAAATAGATCAATTAACAAAAAAATATTCGCTCCGGCAGCTGGCGGTCGGAAAGAGTGCATTTCAAATGCAATTCTATGATGGCTCAAATCATATGACTTATAATGAGCTATTCAGGGTATGAATTCAAAGGCGCCGTTTTCGAAAAACACAATTTTTGGCATTGTGTTATTCGCCATTTTCTCTGCCATTCTTGATTGGATTTTCTTCGTTGATGGCTCAAATTTTAGGGAATAATAAGGGTATTATACCCACCAATTTTCAAAACGATCACGTTATTGGTCGATTTGTAGTGATTTTTCAAAATTTTCATCCCCCAATTTCACCCCCTACCCATGGACCAATTTAGCTGGTTAACGAACTTGACCGAGATATTAACACTAATGATTTTTGTGCAAAGTTTGGTCGCTCTCCGACATGCCCTTCGGGAGTTATCGTATTAACAAGAAACTGTACATATATAAATATATATATATATATATATATATAGAGAGAGAGAGAGAGAGATATGAATTTGAACGGACATCAGATTCGTGTTCTAGGGGCTCGGAAACGTGTAAAAAATATATCACATCATAAATTTTCGATTGTCAGGGCAAGACCAATAGTGCATTTTTTCAAATGAAATGCACTAAAAGATAATTGATGTGATAGATCAACTAATTCCAGGAAATTTGTAGAAATAGGGAAACTGTTATTGGGAATGGTGAGGTAGATCAATTGGTTTAATTGAAATTGATGTCATAATGATAGATCCATTAGAATAGAATTTTTTTAATGCAGTAGCTGTAATTGGAAGTTTTGTGATAGATCTCCGCTTTATGAAATACAACCCAAGTATAAATTTACTGAATGAGCGCACCAGTTATCTTTATCTTTAGTGATATGATGATCGTAACTTGAGGAAATGGGTGCGAGGATTAAAGTTGCTCATGATATTATGATATCAGCATCGATTGTTCGCCTTCCTGAGTATCTGGGTTAATCGACACATTACTGATTTGAGCACGTTACTTCGCCGATACTCATAACCGCGATGCACTTTGGGTTACAGAATAGATAGAGGCATTATCATCCATAAAACGTGCTCAGCCAATGCTTGCTTCTGCATAATATTTACCATTTCCAATCCGGCTGGATAGAAACAGTACCTTTGTTTTAGTGAGTGCTATAGTACATGTTATTGTAGGTACTGGAAGAATATATTCAGTAGGCTATACGTCATCTACCCTATTCATTGGTCTATGTTAGTTGGATAAATTATGTATGGTACATATTTCCTTATATTATTAATCAAGTAGAAGACTGGGACACTCCTTTGTTGCAGTTGCTGTATTTAAATGGGCAAGAATTCTATATGCAAATATTTCAATCATTTGCCTCACCATGGGCGTACGCAGGCAGGGGCAAGGGGGGCAGCTGCCCCTCCCCCCCTAGAAGTTGACAAAAATTTTGTTTTCAATACATTCAAAAATAAAATAAAAATAAATTATTATTATTATCATAGAATGAAATAAATTCACAACTCAATGTCTGACAATCTGAAAGTCAAGAGAATGTCTTCTATTCTCTCATGAAAAAAAACTCACAAATGGATGATGAGCCTCGATCCTGAAACTATTGAGAAGTTCTTCAATATCGTTGTAAAAATTTTATTAATGATCCTTTACCTTTTGTAGATATGCATAGATTTAGTGCGTGTAAGGTGAGTGAATGTTGGCATCAATAAAAACTGTTTTTATAAGGTGTTAATGCTTATATAGTTGTATTATTATACTGTGCTCCTGCTTGAAAACAAATTTGGACAATCAATTCCGCAATCAGTATCTTATTTAGGTTTTTATTGATTAGTGTCATATAATTGAAATCGCTACGTATATCTTTTGTATATTCTATGTAAATGCCAAAATTAATAATTATTTAATTTAATCAATATGTTTCATGACAAAGTAAGTATTGAATTTCTATTGGTTTATGTAATGGATTTTTAAGTACAGGACAGCTTTGTAAAAGATATTTCGAATGAAAAATGTAATGCTTCCTCCTACTAAGACTACTAGAAAGATGGGAAGAAAAGATGTTTACGATTCGTTTATATGCCTTGACGACTCTTTAATATTCTGATCAGGACACCGAAACGGCATAGCAAAAGACATTTCATGCATAGTGCACGAGACGTGGTTGAAAATGCAATGGAACCTCAGATTCGGCGCATGAGTCGAACTTCAACTTTAAAATGGAACTACTCCTATAGTCCAAGCAAAGAAGACATTCAGGAAAGATGGGAAAACGACTCTAGGCTGGTTGATATTGGTTAAAAATTATGAAATTTGGTTTCAAATTGTAGATAACATTCTAATCTACGATTTGAGAACAAAATTACAATTTTTGAACCAATATTGATCGAGCTGGTGTAATTTTCCCATCTTGCCAGAATGTCTTCTTTGCTTGGACAAACTATAACTTCAACTGAATACGAAGTGAGGTCTCACGAAACCTAGATACTGGGTTCCGCGTCCCTCTGGGAGACGATCTATGTCTCACTCGGGAGAGTAGCGATAAAGCAGTTGCAAGAGCAAAAGTTGTAACAAAAATTGCTTCACTTGAATAGTTCTTCCTCTTAAAATTCAACTCATGGGAATCGGGTGCAGTCAACGGTGACACAGAAAAGTTCAATCGCGAAATAAAATTCGTCTTTTGAAATAGAATGTCTCGAGCATAAAATTAGAAAAATAAAAATACTTTTTGATCTCAAATGTAACTGCACTACAGTAACTTGGAAACATTTATAACGGAACTAGCAATAAAATTGTACCATCAAAAGTGGAGATTTTATAGACTTCAATTTTTACTCCTACATGTAGGCACATTAAGTACACAGAGTATAGTATGTGTTCTATATAAAGTTTTTGAATAAAATGTTGTTACACATAGTCTGAACTCTGAATAACTCTGGAGTCTAGGCCTGGTAATGCATGATAAACTGAGATTGAACATTCATAAACGCGTTAAACTCCTTCTACTATTCCATTTTAAAATATACTTGGAAATTTCATGAAGGTTACGTGATCCAATAAAGAAATGCATTTATTTATTGTATGGCTTTCAGTAGTGGGGAGTCCCGAGGGTCATCAACCTAATTAGTGAACCCAATTTTCACTAGATGGAAAACCATGGATATAGTCCTTTCAGTCATTTGAAATAACAGATTTTTCTATAAAATAACAGAAATGCATTATTTTTCAATAATTCATGGAATTATAATATGAATACAGCATTTATCCAGCTTGAGGCAGGGAAGTATCCCTATTTTTGAGGTGGCGAGTAGTGGAGGCATGCTAGAAGATCGTAGTCGTGGTCGTAGTGGGAGAGAATGGAGAACAAGTGTTGATCTTTGTTCAGAGTTTAGAATTTATTCAGAGTAATATAAGTATAGCAGTAATATCATACAAGGATTGCTCAAGACAACCTCTAGAAAATTTGACAAATAATCTTCCATGACTATTATTGTATAGAATATAAATAGTAATGTATACGGCCTCTAAACAGCATTCAGTCAGCAATCACCAATTGCAATCATAAGACCATAAACAGGGGTTGCAACCCTCCTCAAGTAGCTCCATCACGTTCCTTTCCGCTTATTCAGATTGTAATGGAAATTATGCATACTTCCAACGAATTTACGGTTGACTGTATCTAATAACATGCTAGTCCTCACACAGAGAGTGCATAGCAGATATAACTTATAGCCGGCAATAATATTGGAAAGGGACCACATCAAGTGTCGGACCGTACTGACAATCACGACGTCCTTCAATAGTACTGTCGTGAATCGTACTAAAACGATTCACATCTGATCGTTCAACAATTGGCCTGCCAGTTTACAGCAAATCTAGACTGCAGGTTTCTCCATCCACTTACTATTTATTGATTATTAAAACTGAAATTATTTATTCAAGATGGAAAACAGACTTCACCCTTAATGCCTCAATTTATGCCATCCCTCAATTTTTTATATAACCGTTCATGTACAGTATTTGGAATTAGGTTATGATTCTTATAATCATAGGCTCTTACAAACATAATTAATCGTCCAGAAATTATATTGAACATTTTTGGATTCAGAGTGTTTGAGAACAAAGGAATTTAATAAATAAAAAACGATATTAGAAAATCGTTATCAATGTTTTAGTGAATAAACTGTCTAGAAAACATCTCACTTGTGGCTTAGCGATTAACAAATCAAATCGAGTGGTTATCATTATCATCGTTTCATGATTAAACCAGAGAGTAGAGAGGTGGTTCTATTCTCACTGGCTTCAACATTGTGATAGATTCAATTCTCTCAAGTTGGATAGCAAATAAGGTTGCAGTGAAGAAAGTTTGGGTCGGATTTGCGTTGGCGAAAGGAGGCCTATTTATTAAAAGCCATTCGTCAGAGTACCGAGAAAGAACGATTGCCTGCCACGACAAACAAACAGCAACTTAAGGGAGGGACAGACGTTTGTTCCTCTTGCTCTTGTGCAAATAAACGAAGGGACCTGACAGGCAAAGATAAAGGAGCGGGAAGACTGAGCAAACGAAACGACCCTCTGACCTCAGTGCACTACTGAGACCTACAGCTCCCCACCCTCACCGCCATAAATGTAATGAAACATCATAGCCTGACATAAAATAATCAACTTAGTTGCCAATGATTGAAGAGCCATTGGTTGCTGAACTGAGCTGGGCCAATGGCAAATACGAGACGTTCAGTTACACGATTCCCGTGTCGGGAGTGTGAGGGGACAGATACAACATTGGCAAAGCCTCTCTCTCTCATACTGCTTAGCTTCTTAATTGACTTGCAATACATACAGAGGGTGAACTAAATCAAACTCCCTTATTCTTTTGAACGAACCCTCTTTTTACTTTATATCAATTGCTTATTAAAAAATCAATTGTTTCAATCTCTGATCAAATTCCTGTACGATAGTTATCATTCTACTTCCTCATTTTACTTGTTCATTTTTACTTATTTTACTACTCAATTTAATCTCTAATTTAATTTTAGAACGATAGAACTCATTTCTTTTCTCATTTCACTTGTTAAGTTTATCAACATCCAATTAAAATAACTCAATACGTTTACTTAGCCTGGATAGACTATATTGGAATGCTCAGCGTGGGCCAGGAATTTTGAAATTCACAATGACATAGGCCTAATTATTTTCATATCTAAGAAAAAGACGAATAATTATCGCCTATCGGTTGGTGCAGTTCCAAATTTTTAATTTTTCTTGAATAATTGTTTTTACTCGTCTATGGAGCATTACTTCAGTAATTACTATGGTAACATACTACGGTGAATTCAGTGAACGTGAATATAGAATTTAGGCTATGCCATTGGAAAAAATATAATTGGAATACAGATTCCACTGACGATAGACAATAAAGTCAATGTTTTTTGAGCATACATCTAGATAATCTTGCCAGTAAAAGTAATTGTGAAGCAGCTTGAAACAATAGAGAAGAAAAAGGTTACTCTGCACCCTCCATTTTTTCAGAGAGATGGCTACAGTAAGATATTCCAGATGTAATTGCTGTTCAGGCTGCGTTACTACCCTTTCCCAATTACCTTAATGTCATTTTAAAAGGCACAAGTCTGTGGCGCATGTTAAATTATGACAACTTAATCCTTTCTGTTGTTTCTCACCTTGTGCTTCAGCACTCTATTCAGCAGAGAATCTACATTCAACAACGCACTTCTCAATGCTTTCACTCTATTGCTTCCATTCTATTTTGATTGCTTCAAATGCTTTACTTCTCAGCGTAAAATAGATAAAGAAGTTTTCCATTTTTTTCTTGGTAGGAGTGACAATATTACATTACAGAAGTCCCTTCAATATACCCTAGATCTGTTAATGAACTACAATTTGATTTTTATAGTAGTAAGTGGTGTTAAAAATAAATTGATTTAACTAATTCACTCTGAATGCAGAATAAAACATTCATAATATTTTTTCATTACAAACCATTATTTAATAGGAACAATGTTCTTTCAAATTCGAATTCTTTATTCCAAAAATACACAGTTACAAGAAATAAATATTGCACTTGAAAATTGGTTACTGGAATACCCCTACAAGACTATACGTCTGTGTGTAGGGGTGAGTTCTAGGTAGCCAATTTATCAATAATATTATTGTAAAATAAAATAAATATTTTTTTATTGTAAAAATATGGAAACTATATTAAGTAACTAGTCTGATGAGATACAGAACAACGACATAAAATAATATTAAGTAAACAGAAAATACGAGACTTCTCAGACCCACATGGGAGAAATATGGGAAAGCTCAATCATTATAACTAGACTAATAGAATAACTAAAGTAAAAACATGTTTTAATAAAGGGAAAGAAACCAGCGGATTCTCAGGACTCATCTTCACGAGAGAGATTTTTCTTGGAATTTTTTTTTTTTTTAAACATGAAAGGAAAACGCTAGAACAGCAAAAGTGATCAAACTGATTTAAGAGTAGCATAGGTTTTAGCGCCTATATACAGAATGAAGCAGGCTTTCTGACGTTTCCCACTCCAGGTAGTAGAGCCACCTCTCGACCTTACGCTTGTAAACTGCGGTACTGCATTCGAAGTCTCTCATCTCTGCAGGCAGATTACGGTATACCATCTGAGCCAAGTAGAATGGTGTTTTCAGCTCCACTCCATGAACTCGCAAATCCATAGTTCAATCTATACCGAGTTTGATAGGTATGGAGAATTTCTGGCAAAATATTTTAAATATTGTTCTTAAGGTAAATTAATAGAGATTTTATATACAACTGCCTTATGTTTAACACAGGAAATTCTATAAATAGTTGGGTATCGGTTTTGTTTGTTAAGAGCTGCTTTGATTATTTGTCTTTGCGACACCGCAAGTGGCTCTAGACAGAAGATGACAGACCTCCCCAAACGAGAATACCGTACTGTATTTGTGGGGACATAGAAGAAATTGTTAAGCATCAAATTCCATCCAATATAATGGCCTGTACCAAACATCCGACTTGTATGTAGGGCTACTCTCACAGACGCCTTAAAATTAGAAGGATAAAATTATTTCATTGCATAAAATTAGAAGGATGCAACCTTTGTGTTACATATCAGAACATTGGATAGCACTCTTCCTTGGTCACAACCAGGATTTATGATTTAGGAATGGATTTCATGATTTTAGCACCCATTTGAAAAAGGAAAAAAGAATATTTTATGAAGTTGAAGACTATCATTGATTCCACCTTCTAAGCAAATGATTAATAAAAAAACTTATTTCCATTGTTAACATATTGATATAATTCTAACCAAAGGTCAAAAAATTTTAGGATATTGTTCGACTGCATGACTAAAAAACTTTCTAATAAGTAATTTTCATGGATTTTTCTGAAAATATTTTTAACTCCCCGGAGTCCAAAATCATCTGCCTGGAAGTAGGGGGCTCGATAGATGGCAATCATACGTACCAGCACTATTATTGCTATCTTCAAAGGACTCGAAACTCATATGAATCCAGTATTGCGTGACCACGCTTTGCCAGTGACCAACCCTACCGTGTCGAGTGTTCAATTCCCCTTTGCAATTCGACTATAGTGTGTCCAAGCAAAGAAGAAATTCAGGCAATTTTGGAAAATGAATCCAGCTCGATCAATATTGGTTTTAAAATGATAATTATTTTTTCAAATTGTAAATCAGAATGTTTCCAATAATTCAAGACCAAATTCATAATTCTTGAACCAATATTTACCGAGCTGGAATCATTTTCCCTTCTTGCCAGAATTTCTTCTTCGCTCAGACAGGCTCTACCACCAACGACAAAAACTCCGGACAGTATTGGCCTGAAGAGTGTTTCGAAATTGCAAACTGTATCATAGACTGGACAGCAACTTGGTGATAAAGTGCCAGCTCAATATACCGGAATGGGTGTAGGATAATTGAGTGCATTAGTGCAAGAAGGTATGTGAAATAATGCACCCTGTTGCTATACCAAGCGATATATTCAAGTTACATTAATATTCAAGTTACAATTTAAAATACGAGAGAAACAAGGACTTTGCTCTCCTTCTAGCCGACTAGCGGTCATAAGTGAAGAACGATCTACATATAGTCTCACAGGAATAATTATATGAAAGTCACAATACATTGACTGCAAACCACACCTACAATATACTTCATTGGTCAATATATCTTTACAAACTGTGTATTGTGACTTATTTCGATCTTTATTATTTGAGAATTATTCAACGTGATTGGCATTTGTGATTTTTTGGAATTTCCACTTTCTCATAAATCCTCAATTGGTCTTTAATTATATGGCAATGAATTTTTGAAGAACAAATACTCTTGAAACTCAGGGCGGTCTTATATAATAAGAAGTTAACCCCCCTGTAAGTTATCCTCTTATAGGTTCCAATTCGATTAGAGTTTGAATAATATATCAGTAGTTAATGTTCGGCACAAATAAGAGAAACTCAAATTCCTAGATAATCTACAAAACTAACCGTCTAAATGACGTCATAGTCTGAATATGAGTCTTAAAAGAGACTGTTTATTTAGAAAATCTCACGTCATACACAACACTCCAATATTATTGCCACTTGTATTTCGTAATTTTAGAGGTAGAGCCGTAGAGATAAAAATAAAAGATATACACGAGTGAAAGAGGGAGTGCGAGAGAGTTGTTCCTGTTAGAGCGCTAGGTATTACAGTAGCGATTTAATGGGTCTTTAGAACGGTACTGTTTCAACGTCTGTCTTGGTGGTCCTATTCTGCCCGGACATCTTTTTGTCAACCAATTCGAGTGGAAAAACGCTCATCATTGTGGCGCGACACTTCAGAAAGCCTCATCCAATCCACCGCAGTAAGTAATTCCTGAGTTGATAACTGCTCTGAAGAGGATGGTTGAAAAGGATTAAAAATGAAGTGGAAAAAGGCGACAGCTGAGAGAGGATAATTCAGGAAGAGTTTAAAAAAGAAGTTTCGAAATAAATAAGAGTTTAAATGAGTGAAGTGTCAGACTGAGAGAGACATTGGATTTCACAGTATTTACTGTTTTACTAACAATGACAAGATATGTACTTACGAATTGAACAATCTAGTTACCGTATTTTATTTCATGCAATCTTTAAAAATATTATAAGACGTCAAATTGAAATTATTAATTAATTTCGAATTTTTTGGAATCACAGTTTATGTAGGAGTGTTGAATAAATATAATAATATGATATTGTGAACATTGAATGGATCGTTTCAATCCATTTCTATTCTATATAAATTGATTAGTGTTGTTTTATAACTATAAGTTATGAAGTTATACATCTGATTGTGATATTGACGCCAGTGAAACATACTTGATCGTAAATATACCTGCTAAACTCAAGGAAGCTTCCTTTACACATTTCAAACGATGAAAACCCTTCAAAGTACTGTTCACGCCCTGGAAAGGATGCTTTAAGCATCATTTTGGTCTCATTAGACAGTCTGGTGACTGAAGAATCAATATTGTCATGAGGGATAACGAGGCAGAAAAGGGTACAATCTTTCCGAAGATTAGAGAAAAGGGACAAGATTATGGAAAATCGATCCTTGAAGAGCGAAGTTATCATAAATTGGATGGGAGGGAGCAGAACGTTCTCATATTGAGAGAATATCATCTTAGATTGAAAAAGAATTCAGGATTTTATCAAGATGTTCTAAATTGATTCTACAATTCAACGAATAGTGCGTTAGTTCAACTCCTATTTACTTTCACTTTCTTCCGAAATTGAGTAGTAGCTTATTGAGTTTTCAAACAAGATTTTTCATCATAGCTATTATCGAGATGTTCATCTTTATTTAGTTATTTCACATCAAAGAGTACAACAGTTGTACAGGCTTCATAGTCCAAAACACGTCCTCTATGAAGTTGACATTATTAAAAAAGTCATGTTATGATTGCAGGTATGAAGTCTAGTGGGATCGTGTTAAAGATACATACAATCAATGTAGACATAGTTTGCAATGAACACTTCTACGAAAGTATTTGGAGCTTCAAATAAGATCATGAGTAGGCCTAGTTGATCATATTAAGAAAATTGAAAACCTTGACATACCAAAAGACGATTTCCATGTAACCCGACTCCAATAACATACCTGCAAAGAAACAAGAATTTTCAATTATTTACAAGAAAAAGTAAGAATGAATTAATTTATGTAGACGTGAACTGAGAGATGAAAATACAATTTTGAGGTCTCTAATACTATTACTATAAAGAGTTCTGATGAGATTGAATAAGTTGACTTTAGAATAAGAGATCCTCCTTGTTTTCAATAATTGAATTTCATCTAACTTTTATTATTATTTTAATGTCAATTGACATGATTGATAATCAATTAAGCTCTAAATCCATCAAATTGTATAAAGTACAAGTATAGTTTCAAGGATATTTAAAATCGATATGTGTTGTATGTTGCATACTCGACTCCTTCTTTCAGGAAGTAACATAGTACTGGTACACTTTGCTGTTTTTCTATTGGCTGAATGTAACCAAAATGTCGTTTCGCGATGACTTGAGACAAAAAACTTTTACTTGTATGAGAGTTAGCGTATAAATATGGGGTGGCTACCTCAGCCACGACAAACATAGCCAATACGACCCAATAGTGTCCCCTATTTTTTTAGTCGGGACTGTGTCGTTTTGTTCACTTTGTGGGTTTGTTTATTCCGTCTCAAGCAATCATGAACGAGGTATTAGTATAGATGAATATGAATCACATCTAGATACGAGCTAAATATGAAAACGACAAGCGATATTCGCTGGAATTAGAAAATTAACTAATAAAGTAATATGATACCTCTAATACGATCTCCTTGTGACCTATCTTCGTAGCAAAAATAAATAATGGTAGAGGGAGCGCTAATTTAAACAAAGGAGGAAGAAGAGAGCAAGAAAATGATGGGACACAAATTGGTGTCATGATAAGAGGGAAGCGTCCACTGGGCGTCCTAGCGACGAATAAGATTTTTAATTGGATTCGTTATCTCGGCTCTCGCTGTCTTCAAACAGCGCACTGCAAATAGGAGGTCTCGCCCTGTAGACTCAAGTCGCATTATCAGTGCGGCTTATCAAGGTTTAGATACTATCCATAATTGAAATAGGTATAATGATTACTTACTTGATTGAAATTATTTGCACTTTTCAGCTGCGGATAGAAGGTGAGGTCAACAAGGCTACATGAATAAATAATCATCATCTCAGTGGATGGTGGAGAATGATAGAATTTAATTTTGATCTTAATGGAAATAGTTTACGGGGATAAACTAAATTTCTCATTTTACCACTTAAAAATAGAAAATATACAGTATAGAAGTCCATGATAATGAGATTTTTTGCCGAGTGGACGGGCAAAGCTCGAAATGCGTGCACCATGAAATAGAAAATTAAATTCACAATGAATACTATACTTTTTTCAGTATTCAATCGGGAATTCAATTAGTTTTTGAATACAGTAGTTTTAATCTTCAATACATTCGAGAGCAATATTGTAATCAATACACGATACTAGATTTCAACTGGCATAATTAATCTCAAAAATATCAGCGGGATTATTATCAATATCATTGGAAGGAGGATAGATATCATTTACAGAAAAATAAAATAGAATAAGCTGGATTAATGTGAAAAAATACGCTCTAGTAATTACTATCATCATGAACTAGTGATTAAAAAATGCTCTACTCCAAAAATGTTTCAAATTTTACATGAATTTGAAACAGGAATGCACTTTGATTCACGGTTCCAGGTCTGGAACTGAAACTTTTACCATGACATATTGTACCAAAAAGGTATTTTTGCATGACATTTAGTACCTAAAAAGGTATTTAGAGTACCGGCGGGCCTATTCAATCACAAGCACAAGATTGAAAAAGAGCAGTCAGTCCCTTACTTGCAGGGAAAAGGATTGCATATGCCTATCTGGTGTGAAGGCCCCCGCATTACGCTTATCCCCATTCAAGACATGAGAACACCTTGGCGTATCACGTCCAGGAAAAGACCATCATCAATCACAGTCTACAAGGAAATTCATCCAGCTTGTCTGGGCTCAGTCCGGCTGTGTCTGACATCACTCACTAGATTGTTCCTTCACTCATTCCCATTCCCTTCCACTGTTACTCGACAACAATCATACTCACTCATCGTTCCCTCATTCCCTAACAAATAAACTTTCTCATTCACAAAACAGACTGCCTCTTGATTAACTTGAAAGAGAATTGAATTGAATGATTGCCTTTATTAGGGAGTTAGGACTTTCTACCCACAACACTTAAATATAGAGACGTTTACTTGGAATTGAAAGACGTTTAAGTACAGAGTAAAGGAATATACAAACATATTTTCGATTATGGTCATTCTATATAGCTTCAATTGAAATCGTTTTCAAAATATGTTTATCGAATTCGCCCATAGAATTTACAGGGTCGTATTTCATTAATATTACAAGCTCGTTTTTCTGAAGAAATGCTAGAACCAATGAAACACTCGATTTGCAAGTTCCAAGTTTTTAATGCAAACACACACAAAGTGAGGAAGGGTTTAAAAATACTGTAATTCAACTCCATTATCTAATTGCAGTGCACTTATTCAATCACTTTGTTTACTTATAAAATTTTATCTATAGTACAAAATTTCTATCTTGAACAATAACTATCCAAAATTAGAAGCGCTCTCAAAAAATTCTGAATGGTCCTCTAGACCCGATAAATTTTTCGATGGCTACATTAAATTTCGTAAGCATAAAGTTTTAAAAAATGGGGTGTTGATCAGGCCATCAGTATCCAGCAGTAGTGAGGTCACGGTACAGATAAAGAATACGGGAGCTTTATCAGAAAATGATGAGTATCAAGCCATAGAAACGTGTTTCGAAATAATCAACTCGTTCCCAAATTATCGCCATATTTACGGCCGACTGTTTTTGCTCTCTGCACTGCGATCATTACAGCAACGACCTCGGTCATGCGAAAATGGAATTTCAGCGTGAGTGCGAATAAAATCGACGCCAGAAGGGTGCAAAGTAATCATATGCACGATGGACAGAGCTGCAAATATTTGAACAACAATGACAAAGTGTAATCCGGTTTATCGCATTTAATTCGCTATCCTACAAAATTTAAAACAAATATGGAATTTCAGGAATTATTATTATCGACTTGCACTAAATTTGAATTGGGATGAGTGCAAATTGAAAGATATGAACAGGATATCAACTGAAGTACTCAATAACCGTATTTCATATTTGCATGAGGAATTTTATGGTATTAGGATACGTTGCTTTAGTAAAATACATCAATTTTTGCTGGAGGGTTGCTTGCTTGCATGAATGGAAATAAGTTACTATAGTTAATATATTCTTTCAAGGATCAAGATAAAGAAAACTTGTGAAAACATTTTTACGTTTTTACATTCTATTTAATATTATAAATATTGATTGAAGTTGATATGTAGAGAGGACCTGCGTGTCTTGACTTTGCCTTGTTGTAATAGAAGACAATAAATAATCAAATATTAATAAATCTATGTTTTTATCATCAGTCCTTATCTGTCCTAGGAACATTATTCCACCTCTAGCGTTTTGTTTTAGCTCTATTTATAATGAACACTGTATTTTTGATTTCCAAGTTCAATTTTTCTATACACGATAATAAGTGATGGTAATAATGTACAATATGGTGTTGACATAATTTCAATAAGCATATGGGGGACTAAAGTCATTTAATTCATTCAGAATTTTCCTATTGTTACATAGGTATGTAGATGCATGTCCACACAGCTGAACATCAATCAATAGGCTATTATTATCAAAGAATTGGAATCTATGTTCATGGGGATTCATTATTTGGAAATTATATTTCTTCTAAATAGCAGACAATATTGGAAGAGATAATGTAAATAAAATGTTCAGAGGAAAGCTATACCGGGAGATCAAAATAGGGCAATTCGTAAATTACATTTCGGGAGTTTTCCCGAATATTCTTTTTTTGTAGGCCTGTCCAATAAGAAAATAAAGCGAAACAGGATTCATTCCTGTGAATGCGAGAGCAATAAAATAAGTAAGCTATTTTTTATGGTTTATCTCACTTCGCCATATTGCTTCCGTTTACGGATTCCTAGTTCACAATAGAACCAACCGTACTAGGCGCCATGTGGATTTGCCGTTACCAATCTCCCCAATTCTGTCAATACAGTTGTTCTTTATATCCTGTTTAGTATCCAATAACTCTATATCGGCTGTATTCTTCTCCGAACACAATCCCTATCTAAAAGGGAGACTGTTGCCGATAAAACTTTTCATTTATTCAAACGTTCCCGTCAACAAGATGAGTAGGCTACAAATTAATGTAATAAGAATTGATATAAGTAAGAAATTAGATTAATGTGGATAGGTGTGGAGAATGTTTTTCATATTTCCCAATTCTTATATTTTATTTTGTTTTATACATATTGAGATTTATATTTTTTGTAACATTTATTAAGCTAATAATAATCATATTTGAGAGAGAAAGAATGATTTAGCCCTCCAAAAGGAATGTTAAGCCCTTATAAAAGCTCACTCACAAAACTTGCTTGCTTGTAGTAAAATAATAATGGTTATAAAAAACTCCTCTCAATTTCTGAATCAATTTAATAGTTGAAAATGTTTCCACATTGAATGATCTACTAAACCATGAATTCCTCTTCCATGTACTGATTGACCAAGGTTATTCAAAAGATTGTAATAAACTTGGTGATTGACTCATAGACTGTAGAGAAATCAATCAACGTCAAAAAACTTTTAGATTCTTTAGATTCAAGGACTGTGAGAGGCCAACCAGCGTCAATTTCTGGAAGTTCCATGAAAAGATTTCTTGGTGAATACATATACGTATACATATCCATATGGTGGATAAAGACACTTTTCGGTGAATTAAAATTAGTTGAAATTTAAATCCAATTCAAAAATGAACCTTAATACTTTTATAAATTCATAATTTTTTATAGTGTGGGAAATTCGCTATTTCTTATATTCATCTATCTACTTTCTTAATAAAAATGAGAAGATTAATTCGACGTTCTCTCCCCACATACACATAACTCCCCACATGAAGTGCATAGTATATCTGATTATTCCGTTGATTGGTTCAGATTATTGTTCAATTTTATTTTTAAAAATTAATATTCATGTCAAACTGGTAAGTAAAGTACATGCTGTAGGCTATAGGCGATTATTTTATATTTTCTTCGGTTTGCTTCAAGATTCCGTGGATTGGTTCATATTATTGTTTAATTCAATTTTTGAGGATAAATAATCATGTGAAACTGACATAAGTTAATCACACAAATTTTTGCATGATTTCTTGACCTTACTTTAGTGATGCATCCAAGAAAGGATGGTTTCTCTTATTAGGAAGGGGAAAGGCACACTCCAGCAACACAACAGTGTAGCTGCATATAGATCAGGCAACCCGCGACACATGAATAGAACTTATGTCTAGACTGTTTTAAGCCCGACTCCAAGTTTCTTCAAAGGCTTTTGGTTTTCTGTTTGTTCTATGCTTTGTAAACTTAGGGGTTACCGTTACACTGTACGTAGAAGAAGAGCTCCATTACGATCTAATTTCCATTACAATTGTTATGTCTGTCTGTGCTAACATTTAACAGAGCTCATTTAGCTCGACTACCGTGCATAGTAGAGCACTATAGTCGGTTGACTCCAAATCCCAGTCAAGCCATGCGTTGTTGTTAGAAGCAACATAGCTTCCTTCTCTCAAGCCCTGCACTGTCAAAACTTGCATACATCAGAATTACTATGCATACAAACATATCTACATTCCAAATTGCACCATTCAATCCCATCCTATCAATTCTGATAAGCTATAATATTTGTGTCAATTTTGACGAGTTGAATACATAACCTAAACTACACCATCCAATTCTTTCTCACTACTTTCGATTCTTTTATCCTCAATACAAGTGAAAACGGTGTAAATTATTCATGAAATGTGACATTCCTGTAGCAGGACACATCGATAAGAATGAAAATAATCTCTAAGTATGACATACTACGCTACAAGGACACAATATTATTGAGTGTCAAATTAGTGTTACCGGAAGAGTAAACTGAACGCTGTATAGAGCCCTGTACGAAACTAGCGGATTCTCATATTCGCCTAGTTGAATGAATGAATGATATAATGCTATAATGCTATATAAATAGTAAAGATGTTTAAAATTATTTGAGTTATTATTTGATCATTTAGAATTATCAACCTCAACCTCATTTAACGCTAAATATGAAATATTTAAAGCTACTAAATACATAATATGAATGACAATAAATTAGAGCGAAAATTGTGAAATTCATAGATGTTTGATACAGTACTGAAGGCCTACCTGGATTTTTATGAGTAGGTAATGAAGCTACAACAATCAATGCATAATATGAAGCTCATCAGATGATTTTTTTATAAACTTAGTAACTTACTACAGAGATTTCTAGAATTAAAAAAATTAATAAGAAAAATACTGAACGAAAGGCTAAAAATTCCCCCAGTTTGTTCACAAAACATTGGAATCCCATATAAGGGTTGTTTTGCTTGACGATAATATGCTCAAAATAGCCAACAGCTCTAAACGTAGAAGAGGAATTTAAGCTAGAGGATGACGCACCCGGAAATAGTCAGCTCGTAAATTTGAAACGTGAATCCGAGAAATCTTCAAATGCTGGAATTGAACAACAGCGAGACAACCAAATTATCACTGGGTATTATCATCATCAAAATGATTGAAACTATATAGCCTAAAGCAAGTTTTAAAGAGACTTTATTCAGTTGTGAAATTGACTTATCCACTTCCAAAATAATCTTGAAGAAAAGTGGAGGTGGTGGGGGGTTAGAATTGATGCTTATTGATTCTAATTATTATTAGAAGCTCTCAACACTATACAATGATTACAAATAATAATTATTATTTATTACTATAAAATTATATAATTTAATTATTATATTATATAATTATAATTAATCGTTATTAATTATTATTATAATTCATTTTTGTCAAAGTAATTCTACAAGAATGCATTTCAGTTTTGTTGAGAACTAATAACAAGAAATCATAATATTCAAAATACTAAGAGACAATACTGTAACATCAAAGTGAAATTTTTATAGTTATCTCCTGATTAAAGTCATCTAATCTAACTACTGTAATATAATGATATGATAAAAATAGTATCTGAGTAGACAATTCGAAGTTCAGATTAATGCATCTTCACTTTTTATAATTATTGATAATCACTTATATCTGCTTTAATAACTCGAAAAATTAAATTATGTCCGTAGATTTTTTTACATAAAGTCCATTGGGAAAAGACTTCAACAATTGCTAAAGTAGGATGAAATTGATAAAATGAGTATTAATTAGTTGGTGTGAAAATGTCGAGTTTTCCTTCTCAACACAACAGTTATTGTGAAGCACCAAAGCATGAACGAAGCCACTGAGTTTTCCAGATTTTTATCAATAGAAAACTTCTAGAGGAGCTGGCATTCAGCTAGAACTTGAAACAATTAAACTTTTCAACTTACAACGGAAAGGCGGGCATTTCCACTCTAAGAGAAGCTAAGAAGGCAACTCTTGGAATGCCAACTATTAAAAACTTTGGTTATTACGAGAGGCCCAAGCAGAACCGGCTAATTATGATTGTTGGAAAAGCAGTAGGCTAAGCCAACACACTTCTACTACAAGCATTGCTAGTGGAAGTGTCGGTAATTTGACTTCAACACCAAGTAAACAAACAAGATTATCGTGAAAAGTTGAGAACAAAGGCAAAATTTTTAGAATCGTGCAGCAGAAGAATGAGAATACATTTCAAAGAGACGACTCTTGTTCACAAAATTTTCGCTTAAAATTCTTCGAAGAGGTTTCTAGGAGAGAAGTTTTAATCGTAAAGAGACTGTATACCAGGTTCAACCATCAACACGGTTCAATTTATGTTAAATGAAATTTTACTGTTTTGGTTCTAGAAATAAATTAGTTATTACTATCCAAACAACAGTAAAATAGAAATTTGTGCTTTTAATTGATCAGGAAATAGGAACACAGCATATAAGAGATAGAACACAACATATTATTCTGAGACAACGCTCCTACACCGTTATTATTGAAAACAGTAAGGAAGTCTGGATGAGATGGTCCGATGAACATTTCTCTCTGATATTCTCACACAATGGACCCATCAGAATTATTACCAAACCAAGTAAAAACAGCTGGTGGTCGGTGTAACCCGATACTGAACAATGGAAAATATGTTAAGCATACAAGTAATGTACTTGTTTTTTTACGTGTTTTATTCACGCGTATTCTTATTGTGTGAGATAGACAAAGCAGGTCTGATCAATTTCAATAATGCGTTACAAGAGATCACTAGTTTTTAGGAGGATGGTTGGTGTAGGAAACAAAGAAAGCAAGCAACAACGATCGATTACTTTGATTATATGGCCAGTGCCCAGCTCCGGCATGCAGGCTGTAAAAATAGTTATCACGAAGGATCGGCTCGTTTTTTGCCCGGCTGAGGGTGAAATGCTTTCCAACACAAAATATTACACAGACAAGCGAGAGGGACGGGAAAGCTCTGGGACTTGAGGGACAGATCATACTAAGAAAAAAACGCTCGACTTTCCCAAGCGGAATCCGAGAGATTCATCCACTCTTGTTGTAATAGTGCAGCATAGCAGGCTCTCAGAGAAGAATCACTCGCCTTCACGCACGCTAAACTTCACAACAGGCTATTTCTCGGTGTTTTGAACGGCGAGCAAGCACCATCTCTTGAGCGCAAGATTGGCCGCCCGAAAAGCAAGCTATCTCAGCCAGCAAGATGCTAGGTGCTCCTTTTCTTTCCATTCTACACACCCACTGTTTTCGAATAGAAGATGGTGCAAGCCCTTTTGTTTTTCAACTCAGCATTCCACTTGTCCGTTAGTCAACAATATCCCTCTTTAATAAAACCGGGCTGTCGGCTGCCTTTACGTCTTTTCCCCTAATTCTTGACTTTTCTTTGCACTCACTGACAGGATTTTTCTTTCTCCAGTCTTCACTGACTGATCAGAATCTATAAACATCTTTCTCTCAAGCATTTTCACTTTTCCTTGTTCCAAGCATGGAATAGCTTTCCAACTTATTTATTGTAATATAAAAAACAACATTATTCTAAGATTAATTCAAGAAAACTCAATTCTGACTAATACCAGTATTATTCCACAATTCTCATTAGAATCTATGATCTCACTAGAGTCCGAAGAAATTTCATGGATTCAGAGAGTATGACAGAGTATAAAGTTATTTATTCAAGGATTATTCAAAGATTATTCATAGAAATGAATTCTCACAAACTTGTATACATTTGAACCCTGAATTCTAACAGGTACACACAAAATCACTGAAAATCAAATCTGAGATTTATGGATACTGTAATCGAATGGAACATAGAGTAGAATGGGTGCAACGTCTTCAAGACTGATGTTCCAAGACTTGATTTCTCTGAATCTGATGGGACCAATACTTAGAATGGATTATTATATATAGAATTGAACCAAACCAAGTACACATTTGCTTTAGTAGAGGCTTTTCTGATTAGATCCAAGTAGTGAAAAAAACCTGATCAGAGCAGAAATTGTTAATTCTATTCTTTTCTCTCTGGATCAGAGTCGATATTAGTCTTTGACTCGAACGAAAATTGCTATCAAATAATTACTCTTTGTTATGGTAAACACACCAACAAGTTGAAAGGAGTTCGAAAAAATAGAATTGGAAGATTTTAGTTATTGATCGAGAAAAGAACTATAGAAATAAATACAACATGTAACACATTTTCACCATAATAACGAAAGTAGGCTACAAGTTTCCAACGGTTTTCCGCAATTTTCACTCAAATCGGAATTTCAACGAGTTCAGAGCACCAATTGTGAATTATGGAGCTGAATAAGGAAAATTCGGGGTTATATTCTGACATCCGAGTGGATTCTGCTGTTGACGATTGTATTGTTCTAGTTTTCAAGTCCCGTTCATTCAGTTCAATTGCTATAAGCCGAAGCAGACGAGTCTGATAAAATAGCAGCTGAAAACGAGTAGTGGAAAAGTGATTACAAAGCGAAGTATGCATGAGTGGCAAAGTACAAAAACATTGGTCGATGCTCGCCTATAGCTATCTGAAATGCTTCTTGCAGATTTCAATTACACGCTCGGAACCCTATCGGTATTTATCAATACAAAACGTGGAAGCATTTTATTTGCAATGCTCGTCACTTCAACCAATTCCCATTCAATAAAATGTTTGGAAAGATAAGCGTTGTAACATTCCGAACTTCTACCTCGAATATTTATTTGAACGCAATAAGTCACTAGAAACATTTATCCACTCACGCGTAGTTGATAATCCAAAAACAATAAAATAATTATAAATTTTGATTTTTCATCAGTACTCTCGATTGTCATTGGTACAGTATTTCTTTTGATGATTTATATTATTTATTCAATTTCAAAATTCAATCATAGTTCAAATTTTCTTAATACGGTAGTTCAATTTAATTGAATTTTTCCAACATTCAACACAAAATCCGGATTCGAAAAAAACGTTGATTCAAAAAGTTTTGATTACTCTCTCCAAAATTTGTAAAAATGCCTGAAAATAAAAAGGTAGTGGAATTGAATAATTGATAAATGGTTTCCTAGGAAAAAAAGGGAAATTGAAAATTCTATGTGTGACTACTAGTAATTAAATACAAAAGGCTACGTGAATTTCCAACTGGGCCACAATTTCAACCTGACCGAACATTCAAATCAGTGCTATGAACTTTTAATGGACGTTTTCAATTTGAATTTGTACATTAATTATTCCAGGATTAAGTCTCCGATGGAAAAGCAATCAATCAGAATGGGGAACGTGACAGATATAATTACAACAGAGATAGCAAGTGTGCCATAAGCTGGTAGAAAGCGGCTGCAAAATAATTTTCCAGCTAATAATTTATCTGGCTTGCTCAAACAGTTTGATTAGATTGTCGGAATACACAGGGCATTCGGCAGTCACACAATCAGTTTTTAAACTCCCCGATGAGACAGAGAGATGGCACTTGAATAATGAATTCATGAACTGGAAAATCAGATTGAAAAGCCTTCCATGCGAATGCCTGGTTAACAAAAAAAAACTGGGTATACCTGAGATTTCACAATACAATGATAATTGAATACAATCAAAGTCCATATACTATCAATTCTCCGGTTTTAGCACAGATTCGAGACGTCTAGTGTGTTGTAAGAGAGGTAGGTGTTGACAACATAGATCAAGTGTTAATGAAACCCAACACTTGAGTTCTATTTTGCATGTGTATGGTAAACAGTGTAACAGAAAGTTGCAATTTTTCAATCTCAATTTGAAATTTTCAATTGTCAGGGAACAAACTACTCAGTTTATGTGACTAGCAAAAAATATATATCATGAAAATTAGCAGATTACAGCTCACAGTAACCAAAAGTGAACCATGTAATAATTATACCTGACAGTCGATAAGAAAATGCACTCAATTTTTGAATGATGTAATGCATGATAATATTCCCTCAAAAATTTACAACTTCAGTATATCTAATACAATTTCAGACTGAAATATCCATATGGCTTCTTCACCTCAGTAACTTTCAACAGCTCCACTTTCATTACATATTCAGGAAACATAGAAATTCATTCACTGGCTGAAATAAAAAATGTTCTTTCAATCGTATGATCGAATAATTGTTGATCTTCCAATAAAACAACTGATAATGAAAAGTAGATTGATCATCAATCATACAGTGCCCGTATCTTTTATTGTACAGCACTTCACCTACTTCGTGGGCACGAGCCGACAGTGGATTGATGGTGTTGGAGAAAAAGAGGAATGAAGAACAAGAAAGTGATCGTTAAGTCGGCTGATTCATTCGCCAGTTTTGTTGTTTGTAGCTACATGTGATAATTTAGTAATTCAACAAAATGTTAATGCTCTTCATCTTCATTAATACAGTATACTCCATATTTCAAGCAGATTGTCAATTAAGATCTGCCCAACTAATTATTACAATGACAATACTACTCTCACACACACCATGTCCCTATGTCCCTCCAAGCAAGTAAGTTGTTTACGAGTTCATTACCCGTCCCATCTTTCGTGAGTTATTCTCCAATCACTCCTGCATTATTACATTGCATTCCAGCCGATCGCCTCTCTCTTATCACACCCTCCTCTCCACCCTTCTCCCGTCAATAAATCGTAATTGAGGCGTAAGATCAGGTCGTAGAGTATGATGTGCCCAATGGCTAGTCCAGCAAATGGCCAGAAAAGCAACATATTACAACTATCATGAGTTTGTCCTGTGGTTTGCCCTATGAGTTTGTCCTCGATGTCATAGCAGCCATAAGCTCCTATAGTAGCTCCTATATAGAGCCTGGAAGCTGGAACTGAAATACACCAATCCCCTACTTCAAAGCATGCCGTATCTCAATTGGATATCTACTAACCGGTCCTACAGCAGCTATTAATTATAGTTTTAGTTTGGTCTGTTGATTTGTAATGTACTGCACTGGAGTCATTCCCAATTATCCTCTCAAGAATGGGAAGGGCTCTTGCTATCAACACAACAACACGTTTCCCATAACACGTGGGTTAATAAGCTTGAAAAATATTACTTAAAATGTTGGTGGATTGGATTGTTCTGATGGCATTTATGAAGTTTAGAACTTAATTGAAATGTTGGCAACATCGTAGATTAAAACTACAGTGAATATAGAAAACATTGATAGGATATTACAACTACAGTGGAATAGAAATAAGGAACATTATGCAATACGTTTACTATAATAGTTTCATAACATACTATATAAATCAGACTGAGAAACTCTCAAAACAAAATATAAGTACTACTTTAATTGTAAGTTACAGTACTATAGGCTAATAAGCTTATGGTGAAATTGAATACTCAGTTCAATTTGAATCTCAGGCCCAAGTTGATAATTTCCATCAAAAATATCATTTTCCTACAGATATCCGTAAAATTGCAGTTTTCGCACTGAAAATCGTGTGTAAAACGGTCCATTCTTGAACTAGTAATAATTAGCGTGCGTAAAGTAAAAATTAGCGTGCCTAAAAATTTTTACGCACTCCAGATTTGCAACCTAACAACACAAAATAGTAAGTGTATCAAATAGATGTTCCGTATTTAGAATTAAAAATTAAGGCGGCAGCCCTGGCTGACGACCAAACGGGAGTCGATCAGCTGGTAGCGGCAAGTTGGAATTGCGACCAAAAGGTAATACCCCGGTCAGACCGAGCGAGACCGTCCGTCTAAATTTTTTAGGTTATTTTATTGTTTATATCAATACCGTGAGTAAGTTACGGGATAAAAGTTCTATTTATTCTCAGAGCTTTTATAATAATTATGAGATTAGGGATTTATGTTATGAATACCGTTCATTATTGTTGGTTATAAAACCTGGGCTTGAATTGTTTGAACACGGTAAGATGATTGTCATTTGTTGATCTTTAATTTGGTTCATTTCATACAGTAGTTGACTCAATTTAGGCTATCAGAATTCAGTGGCGAAATACATTATTATGATTTTTTTAATGTGAAAGTAACTTAATACTTTAATACATACAACTTTCAAGAAGACTCTGGCACCATAATTACTGAGATTTTGAAAATACCGTAGGCTAAAATGAAATGAACTCAGATCACATTTACTTGATCTGACTACTTCAACTACCATATATGTAAGTTAATATACTGTATAATGAAAGTGGTTGAATGCATGATATAGAATTCATAGTAGATGCGACATTCTAATTTAATACTATCATCAAATTACAGCTTCAGTTCAATTCAGTCTCATTGTTGGCTGGTTCAGCTTTAAACCTTGCACTTAATTCATAAAGTAGGATTCTGTTATTCAATGCAGGTGACAGCCGACGACTAAATAATTTTGCATAAAAGCATGATAAAGTCCTGAGAATCATAAGCAATACGATTGTAACCTTGCATAATTTTAACATAGCAGTTAGCTTCTATGCTTAGCTTCTATCTTATGCTATAGATAGCCTAATCACTCGCGGGCTGCATCAATCAAAAGCCTACCTGCTGGAACTGATGAGATATTTTGTCTCAAGTGATATGAAGCAACAATATTTTTACAGAAAGAATAATATACAGTACTTTACATGAAAGTATGTTATTCATAGCACTATTGAGTTATATAGGCTATCATTTCAATGAAAATAAAACCATCAGTTCGATTAATTGTGAACTAGAAGATTCTAAGTCCCTTCCAGTCACATTAAATAGTGTTTAAAAAGTCTAATTTGCACTGAATTCTAGTAAATATGATTATTCAAAGTATGAAAGGGCGTTTTACACTTATCAGTTACCCGGAATATTTCAAGGTCTCAAAAAGTAGTTTATACTGATTTTAGCTCATAACTTACTGGTAAATATTACAGTGAGTATGTATGTATGTCTGGCTCAACAGCCCATGAAGGGCCTAGGCCTACCAGCTGGTTGCCAATTTCAAATTCACTCTACTATACAGCCCGTCCAAGCCAAGAAGACACCCCGGCATGATGGGAAAACGGCCCCAGCCCGTCCATTACCGGCCCAAAAGCCATTAAGTACAGTGATTACAATAATTTATTATTCTATAGTCACTGTGATACATAGAATAGATGAAATGTTTGAATTATATTACTTCATATTACTCAAATAAAAGTAATTATTTGATAATAGATGACATTGGACATTGTAGGCTTCTAAAATTGAAAGTTCCAACTCAAGATTTCCGCCATCTTGGATTTGTAAAAATTGTGAGATGATGGTACTTTACATGATTCTTATATTGATTTCAAAGGCAAAATAAATTGAGGAGATTGCGATAAAAAATACTTCAAATTACACTAAAAAACACATTTGAAACTTTTTCCTACTTTTCACACAGGCCCAATGGTAACTGTAGGAAAAATTTAATGTGCTCGATTTAAAACTCGAGCATAAAGTGTAATTGCTGCACTCGAGAAACGTTTTTCACTCGCCTTCGGCTCGTGAAAAAAACTGTTTCACTTGTGCAGCAATCCTTCACTTTACGCACTAGTTACACAAATAACTATTTTATTCTACCAGGATCCAGAAAGAAGTGTTGCACACCATGTATTAAATTCCCTAGTTGAGAATGTGTTGCAAGAAACTAACTCATAAAAACCTATCTCCGTTTGAAGAACAGAACAACACACAATATACATCCATGAAAAGCTGTTAGCTGACCATAAAAAAGGAATGCTAGAAATGTGTGTGGGTAGAACCCTCAGCCCAGGTTAATAAATATGATTTCGGATGTGATGGTGAAAGACACTTCAGTTTTGAGTCGAAAGCTCAAATTACCATGAGAACCGGTTACATTTGAACAGATATTTAGCACTATCAATTTCTTTAAACTTTCTAAGACTGATCATATAACAAATATCATCCACAAAGTGTAAAAAAATGCTATTTTGTGAAAGAAAGATTTTTGATACATTGAATACTCTTTACGTAGTTACGTTTTGAGACTTCAATTTTTAGATGGTTTATCTATTTTTCTTTGAGAGTTAAAAATGCTGTATCACAGAAGTCTGTTCATTATTTCCAAATCACTAGCTGAGCTATGATTATAAAGAACATTGCTAATTAGCTCATGACGAATCACACGATCATAACAATTACACGTGTATACCTGCTGTCATATTCTATGATTGCTTGACGTACACATTTCAGCTGTAATTAGGCGCAATTAGTAAGTAACAAACGTCCTTGAATCAGGATTTGATTGGAGATTTTCAGCTAACTAAACGATCATTGTTGTTATCATCATCACTAAGCATCATCATTCAATAATTCGTATATCATTTGAACTTGAACACGAATACGTTTCCGATAGTAGGAATATCATCGTTGGTTTGAGAAATATGAAGAGGAAATTGCATTTATCATTTCTGAGAGCTTGTTAGAATGAGTCATACACAAAAATGTTCTGTAGTCAAAAACTATTCGAATCTTCCCGTGTATAAGCGGAAGAGCAATGCTTGCTGAGATTTATGAGAAGATATCAGTTTTTCAACTCAGGTACCTCTCATGCATCGTTCTACCTCTCATGCAGTCTGCTGCCAAAACATTAATAAAAGTTTTTGCTGTTCAGTTACAAATATCCAATACAGAGTGGGGTTGAGAATTATCGATTACAATGGAAAATGTAAAGATTACGAAAAAAGTGTTAAGCACTAACAGACTGGCGTTACTGACCAACAAGATAACGTAACATTAATTTCTTTCAAACATTCATCTCACGGAAAAATTATGTTTATTGAATCACATCATAATTGATCATTTGTAGAATAACGTTATGCCTAATTTTGTATGAAAGCTGGGAACCTCGTTTACAGATTTATTGAGCTGTTATGTTTCGATACAAATTACTTATATGAAGTACAATATAATTATACTATAATAATTAAAGCAGGTCAGTTGAGGTCATGCATACCATGTGGCCTACTCTACTTCTTCAAATGAAGTAAACGGCACATATAATCTTCTCATACCTCGGAATTTGCTCAAGTAATCATCTTATACTCACTCATTAATTCGAGGAGGAATGTGATATATTTTAATTCAACTCATGTTAAGGCACTTGGAGTAGAGAAAAATGCAATGCATTGAAGCAATCCCATGAAGAATCACAATGTAATAATCATCCATCATCAACTTCTTGATAAAGTTCCAACTCATGAGATAAAAATTAGTAATAAGTAATCTGGAAATCCATTTTTCCTCAAAATTCAAGTCAAAACTATATTTCCGTGAAATGACTACATTTAACTGAATTAAAAGTAGTACAAGAAGTTGGGTTGTAATGGAGTTTCATGCACTCCATCCATTCTGCTAGCTCATACAGAAACAAATAAATATCCGAATAAAGTTCACAGGATCAGGATCAGAAGGACAGTCACGTAGCACGCTGGTGCAGGAGTATGGAAGGACCGGTCGTCCTTGAGACGTGTTTCGCGCCGAGGGCAGGATCCTCCTCCTATTGGACATTCTTATCTTTTTCTTTCTTTTTTTGTGACGATACACGGAGAAATTACTCACGGGGATTTAACTGAATGAACTCAACCGGAATATCGTTCAGGTTCATCTTTCTTTATGGCAATTCCAGGTATTCGACTTTTTCATACACCGATAACAACAGCCGTGGGCCTAGACTGATCTTCACAAAGCAGTCTTCCTATTCCTTCAAAGAGGAGATCATGAAGTTGCAGTGCCATAATAGAATGAATTACAGCTTCATTCTAGAAGTCGGTTCAAATTTTGTTAGAGTTGGAGAGGATAATCAATCATATGCTAATTTAATAAATGGAGAAAGGAGAATGGCACAAATACTCGTAGGATTTTTGTACTGTATTCCTTTAAAAGAATTTTTGCATTTTCGTCTCTAAGTTTCTTTGTATGACGATGGAATTAGTGATGGAATCATTACATTAAAGAAGTAAGTAGATTAAGTTGAGTAGTTGTGGGGATGATATTATAGTAGTTTGCCATATTTAATCAAAAGAAAATATATAATCAAACCTATTTACCAGATTGATTAGCAGTATCTACCAAGGATTAATAATGGTGTAGCACCGAAACAGGTATCTCGTTCTGTAATAAATCTGTGAAAGATCATGTGATTCAAATGAATAAACTATTAAATTGAATCAAATTATGGCTGAATATTTCATAACAATGAACCCAAATAACAATGCAACTCTTTGTTCAGTTCACAATCTCCAAGAGGAAAATTTGAATTGGGAAGAAATCTGAATAGGTCTAAAACTTGTTAAATAAAAAAGAATTCTCATAAAATCACATATTAAAATCTTATTGGAAATTACTACTCTCTACTCTATTTTATATTCGATTCCAACTAAAATACAAGTGTTCCCCTCCATATTCCTGGTTGAATAACCTACATCAAAACTGCCAGGTTGTACGATAAGAACAAGAATCCGATAGAGAGGATGTGAATCCTTACTATAAGAAAGAATCCTTTCAATCTTGTGGTTTTCAGGCAGCCTATGAGTTGAAGTTTCATAGCTCACAGAAAGATGAAGATCGATAACAGCAACCGATTTTGGAAGGGGAGGAATGGATTTTATCCATAATGATTATCATCCTCAAATGATGAATAAGTTATATTATATAAATAACTATGAAAAATTTATTCCACTGTGTTGTCTGAAGCACTAGAGGAAAAGATTATGTTCAGTACTATTATTATCATTACAGAGTGATTTTCCACAGTGTTGTTCTCCCACTATGATGAGCACAATGATGCTGCTCTTTTCCCATAAAAACCTACGTCAATAAACGACCAAATAATATTTCTTGCCAGCTCATTGTTTCCTTTCACAAGGGTGTTCCAGTCATATTGAATGCATATGCCGTATAGTGGTAGGCAAATACAACTTGTAGATGTTATTAGAGGGAGCGAGAATTGCATGACGTTGCAAAATCACGAAGCAGGAAGTTGGGATATTGAGCCGCAAAATGCGTGCGCGAGGATAGGCTCTATCTGTGTGCATTGCTCCATCTGTGGCTACACGTATTAGTGGCCTGATATGAAGACTGTATCAGCAAGTGGCAGGCTCTATCTACGCCCGCCTCAGCTTATCCATCTGCATATGCGAAGAATATCTTGCATAGCGTTCGACCAAATCCTTCTTCATTGAATACGATATCTCGCTTCCAAGCATTTTTGGATTCACCACAACATCAATGCACAATCGCGGAATGAATCACAACAGCTACGCGCCCTCTTTGATGGTTCCCTTACGAATTCTGTGTGCGAAGCATGAATTTTCTCTGATATTCATTCAGAAAGTACGTATTAAGTGAGAAGAGTACTTGCATGAAGGAAGTTTTTCAGTTTTTAGTGTTAACACATGCAGTAGTTACTAATAAATTTTACAAAATGATGAACATTTAAATGGAAATATATCTTTTTTTTAACAAAATTCTTATGCAACTAATCAATGTAGCTGAACCAGGTCTGTGATGGAGGATGAGATAGGATGACGAGGTTGAAAATTAATTGAGTACAGATTAAAGAGTATTCTGAGAAAATTTTGTAAAGAAGAAATGGTTTATGGAAAAATTAAAATTATTAATAAAGTGTTGGATCAAAATTTTTTCAAACTTATTAAAATAAAACAAGGTATCCATATAAATATGCTAGTTTCATAAGGCAAGCATTATGAGCCTAGGCTCTAGATTCTAGACTAGAGCTTAGTTCCGAAAAATGAATAAAATTCAACAGATAATAGACGAACATCTTGAATCATAATAAATAATAATTAATCAATAGTTTCACCGAAAAGCTACTTCAGCTAATTAACGTGTACCTTTTTTATGTCTTTGTAGTCCTACCTACATTTCAACATATTTATATTCAATTAAATTCCTAATTTTGTCTAGAGCGTGTACTTTACTGAAATTCATATTTACAATTCCTAAAGTGAACAAGGGCCTGAAATTTTTTTAAATATGGTAATCAGGATAATTTGGATTCTGTAAGGGGATAGGATGTAGGTGAGAGTTAAAAATGCATAGCAGAATGATGCAATTTGGAGTGGAGTGAGAAAGAGAAATAGCTTGTGTGTGAGAGACAGAGATAGCGGAGAGAAGATGCCTCCACAGTAGTGTTTGATATTCAGAGTTGAAATTGCTACGGTTTTTTCTACAGGTTCCTGAATAATATTACTGGATTCACTTTGTCAGAAACGATGAAAATTTTTATGTCTTTGACATCAATGCTGGGAGCATAGTGAATTTATATCTTTTTTGAGATATAACAGCGTAAGGGTGGGGGGTTTGCAGTGAAATCAAACGAGAAAGGAGAATACACTTTCAAATGCTTCATCTGCTTCGCTATTATAATTTCAAATGCAGAAAACTCAACCTTCGATAATCAGGTATAGGATTTATCTGCATTATCACACCCCTCAGTGTATGGAATATAGTTAGTGTTTGTGATGAGCAGAAAAATGTAAAGAATCTACATTTCATATTCATGTATTCATTCAACCTCTATTCCATTTCAGTTTACCTTCGCTGTTCTAGTAGCATGGAAAGAGTTCTACTAGCTCATGTTAAAAAATACAGTGAGGTAAGTTAGTTTTAAAAACTAAAAAGGCTGTAATCCAAAAAGTCTTCTGAAATTCTTTTTTTCTACAAAAACAAATTTTTTTTTATAATTTATTATGCATTTCATTCACATCTGAAGCCGACCTAGTACCAGAGCGATTGATGATGTATGAATAATGTCTATTTCATGGATTATTTTATTCTTTCTCTACTTGCATAGGTGAAGAAATGCACGAGTTCAAGAGAATTTTCAACAATACTGAAACTCTATGGAAAGGGCATCGGTGCACGATATACAAACAACATTGCATACAGTATTCTAGTGGCCATACAATAAAAGTGGCCTGCATGACATCGACAGAAAATATAATACGATAAAATTCCTGATTCATTTCAAGTTCAAATTGAGTTATAATGAGTACATAGTCACATAATGTGACAAAAATAGTATATTTCCAATCACCACCACACTCTGTAATCAATAGAATCAAGACGAGCCAGAAATAAAATATATTAGATCCAGTAATGCGTTCAATCCCAAGACATTCAGAAGAGGACGGATTAAAAACTTCTACACTCACAGTTAATATTAATATTTGTGAAAAACTGAGAAAAAAAACGTACTCTGAATATATTTGATCAATTACTCGATTTCGAAAAACACAAGAGATAAAAATTCATTACCAAAAACTGAAGCCGGGAAATTTTAGACTTTTAATCGAAATGTATTGATAATTACAACATCCCATATGGGAGCGAATTGAGAAGTACTCTCAATTACCTTGAAAGAAAGAAGAATATATCAAGGCGGTGAAATAAAAAGTAAACTACTCAGACGAGATGGCGCAGTAGGTAATCAATTTACTAGATTGGACAGACTCTTCAATAAATATCTGTAAATGTTGGTTTAGTAGTAAGAGAGGAGACTTGATAAGCTCGAGGATCGTATTTCTATGTTCATTTCCTGAAGGAAAGCTATCTATAAACTCTATATCTATTCATTCCTTTCCCTTCAATTTGATATCCAATGCCACGCCCTCAGATAAGTATCTGAGGACAAGGACAAGGGTTGAAATTGAATAGACCTGCGAAGGAAAACAGCAAATAACTCTCTATTTGATCAGTAAATTTCCAAGGGAAACCAGGGCAGTGAGCTCGAAAATAAAGTGACATATTTTGCCAATAGCTGGGGGGTTCGCTGAGTTCTGAGTGAAAAAATGTCAAATATGGCACACAAGTTCAAAACATTTATTTATCATCATTCATCAATTAACAATCACTAAATAGCTAGAAAAGCAAAGTTCAGTTTTTCAAGTAAAATACAAAAAATTAAACTCTTGAATTTTAGAAACTTCTCAATTTTCTACTAAATCAGTGGTTTGACAACATCTTGTCTTTTCATTTATTATGGATAACTACCACAATATCAATTCCCCAACTACTCAAAGACTCTTGAATTTTGACCAATCAAGTCATATTTACATCACATCACAATATTTTTCTTCTCTTCATTCCAAATTTACAGAGTTTTTCTGACAAGGTTATCTCTAGAATAACATTCTCCTACGCGCCTTCTTATTCATCTGGTGTACTTTTACCTTCTTGTTTTGTGGTTATAAAAACTAGGATGGAATGACATAGGTGGTGTGACATCTCTCTTAATAGTTTACAAAATGCAGTTCTAAAGATCTCCTATTAGCTGAAGGGAATTTCTAATTTCATGTCACCTACTATCGTAAGAATGAATCTTCTCATTAATATGTTCGGAAAAAATGGATGTTCAGAATACATCTTCCAAACAAGTCTTTCAGTAGCTGGTTGCAAAGACCATAATAACTAGAGATTATCGTTTTAGCGAAGAATCTAATAAGATCACAAGTATTGTACTTGAGGCTTGAGAAAATTCTTTTAATACTTGTGTTGCCACGTTTGCACCATTTTCCTCCTCAATAACGGAGAGAAGTGTCACAGGTGCGCTTGAAAGCAGTACTAGAGAATAGCAATGACGTCATCATTGGAGGTTGTTCGTGCAAGCTGAGAAGACACGCCGTTACAATGTAAAATGTATTGTACCCGCGTGTCTTCTCAGCTTGCGCTAACTTTAGTTGTTGAATTAATCTGGCTGAACCTCACAACAGCGATCGAAGACGCTCAACACCTACACCCTCACACTCGCTCTCTCTCAATCTCTCTCTCTCCATTTCTCACCTACACCGTCTCAATCGCACGGCTATTAATTTTCCAAGTAACAAAAGGAGACAACTGCGGTATTCTGAATAAAACCACATCGTTACGGTATCATTTCGCCGTCAATTGAACTCGAACTCTGTCTTACTCCAATTTCTCTGTGCATTTCGACCTCCATTTCCACTTCCAAACAGAGTTTTCATTACAGTAGTTACCAACAAGTATGCAATAACTGTAAACATAACTATTTTTCTCTACTGTGGACTTGTGGAAGGGAGATCTTTCACACTTATTTGTGCTTCCAAAGGTCCTTGATTGTTCTGTGACTCATGTTATCAATTGAATTCCCAGACTATTTCAAAACAAATTACAGTGTTATCATTCTCTTCTATTCACCAATACGTGGAAGCAAGCATAAATGTTTTGTCTGTATCTATGAATTGTTGTTGTGAACCCTACAGCTTTATAAAAAAGTGGAACTTGACGTTAAGGAAGTATTCGTATAGTAAAAGCTTATGAAAATTCTATTCTAACTGTCCAGAATCGAAAAAATTTAACGGAATGATTGTGAGCTACTTACTGATAAAGAAGCATGGGAATAATTTCTTCTCAAGATCTGCTTGAAATTCATCAGGAAACATTCTTACCTGGAACAAAAAATATGAATTTTAATTTAAAATTTCACGAAGAGAACAAGAAACTATTGAAATAAGATATAATTATCATATACGAACCATGATAAAAGTAAAACATTAGTATTATTATTGTGGAAAATCCTGGAAGAGAATTAGTTGTGATATGAGGTGAAACTTTATCATCCTTTCAAGTCAATCATTCATATGAGCCCTGTTGTATCATGATTGCATGAGCCCAATTGAAGTCCTGCCTTTTGGAGCTCAACAATCGGAAGGAATGACAGCTGGTTAGGATGAACAGCTGCACTGAAAAGTGAACGTTTCAATTGGCCGTATTTTATAACCCTCTGTGAAACTCCGGAAATCACCACTAAATATGAGGATATGGGTGAAAAAGCTTTAGAAACTCAGTGGATGAAATATATGAAAATTTAAGCTCTGACAGATTCACATTCTTCCAGTTTCAAGGAATAGGATTTATTAACAATGAAACGGAATTGTAACAGTGTATTTAAGGAATACTCTTCCGTCTTTCTGAAGACTATACGCCGTCGGTCCCGACTACTTCAAAAAAGTAGTCGTTATTCTTTCATCATCATCCATTATCTCATTACCGACGCTCAAGCCTAAGAGCTCATGTGGGCTTCACCCACAGAAGAAAACAAACCAATAATGTTGTTTGCTTGTATTTTTTAACGTAATGTTGGGGGGTTCGTAGTTCGAGTAGGTGATAACGCGTCGGTCTGATGACCAGTGGATTCGGGCACTGGCGGCTCGTGCCCATGTAACAGAGGAAGTGCTGTACAGTAAAAGATACGAGCACTTCACCTGTTACGTGGGCACGAGCCGCCAGTGGATTCGGGTTCGATCCTTGGATCTTGGATAACTTGCAAGATCAGAAAAATCTCCAGATGGATGGCTACGGAATTTATTGGAATCTGCTGAGAAACTGTAGTTGATGATTTTTAAAATCTGAAATGTCTTTTCGTTGCGTTATAGTAGGCCTGTAAAAAATAATCCAGTTAAAAAATTACTGTTCAATGTTATATCTCAGTGTTGACAGTGTTGTTCATGACCAGGAAATAATTTTTTAGGATGAAAAAATTATTGTTTACAGTGAGATTTTGAATTTCAATTCAATTTCATTTAAAATGTTCTACATTTTTATTCGAATTACGTTTAAAACTGTTAGACCTATGGTAATGGTAATTTTGTAGAATGTAAACATTATCATAACTGCTTGGATCGACAAAATGTCTCATTAAATAATTGACCTCTCCATAATTAACGGAAAAAATAAGCAAATTTGACATTATATTGTTATATTTTAAGTTAAGTAGTACTAGCACTGGTAAGTTGGTCTCAGATTGTTTGTGACACACAACACAAAGAATTTTTAAATCACGGATGAAATCCTCAAAATTGGTAAATATCTGGGATACAGTCCTGTAATCAGGCGACAAATTTGAGAGCAGTGGTATTCTGAAAATAACTCAGCAGAATTGTTTCACAAGCTCGCAACTCAAAACTGCCAGAAATAATTTTAGGAAATAACATCTGGTCATTAAACTCAGCATCGAGCCAAAATACCCCTTTCGCTTCCAGTTCAATTTTCTTATAAGACACTTACAAAGTTAATCACAATATTCTTCCACTTCAAAATTCACCCGGAAATGATCTAGAATAAGAAACCATAATTATCAATGAACTAGCACATAATTTTATCAATTAATTCATGTATTCGAGGAAATACAATCAACTCATTTGATGGAAACATGGACATTACATTTAATATACATGTAAATTAGCCAAGAACTAGTACTGTACTACAACAAAATACTGTAGCTTGATTTTCAGATCAGCTATACCATTCCATTCCAGGTCAGTGAAGTCATACTGTTTATGAAAAACAAGTGTATTACCTATGTGTATTAAATACCTACCTACAAATGTGTGAGATACCATGTTACTGAGAAAAACAAGTACGTATCATTCATACAGTCATTTATCGAATGAGTATTTCAGTCACCTAATGAGGACGTCGACCTTCCCAACAAATCCCTTTAAAATTATTAATAAAAACTTGCAAGGAAATTCACATTTCCAGACTAGAAAAATCGCACAGTATGGTGCGATTCCATTTCAATATTAATGGAATGATCCTTTTAGAATACTCCTTTAGATCCTTTTTCTGATATTTAAATTCCTCATTCAGTTCCCTGAACAAGAGGGAATGTAAATGCTGTAAATAATTCATTTGATGCTCAATACGATTCCGAAAGCCAGAGAAACAAGAAAAGGTGAATTGCCAACGAATGAAGCGGACCTTTCGTGCAACAAGACCTGCTTAATAGGTCTAAAGAATAATTAGAATAATTAGCGAGTCTCGATGCAATCAATCGCAGTTAGGTCACGGAAGAATGTGAAAAGTGGACGGTCTGATAGAGGAACAAATATTTATGGCTTCCGAAGCTGTCAACCGGCGTATATACATTGTACAGGAACAGCAGAAATGGAATTATTCAAATTAAACATAACCCAGATTCCTCACCAAACATAACAATCGTTTCTTAGTTTCTTTCATAGGCTTCATGCTAGAAGTCATATGAACCTATAGAAGTCATATTTCCTATGCAATGTCTCTATGTAGCTGAAAAATAAAAATGTTCAAAGATAAAATTCCTGTTAGTAATTTGGTTTAAATTTTCTGCTGTTAGAATGTATTTTAACTATGGGTTTTTGAACACATCAATTCTCGTAACCGTGATTCCAAGATATCCTACACCTGTACCAAAAACAAAGTTCGTAAAACTCTTGTTCAAAATTTGTGGCTCAGTTCACTTATTAAACTGAGAGACAGAACTCCTGTTTTTTAGCAATGAACTACACTGTTCAGTGTGTTATCAAGCGAAAGTATTATCGAGAAGATAACACCGAAGTTGAAGTTTTCTACGGGAGATATAGAAGAGTTACCGCTTACAAATTAGTTTCGAATGATTTTTTCCGGCCTGAACGACCATAAAAAGTTTGTAGCCTCAGTGGCGATAGTGAAGGGGTTGATGGGGTTTATGGAAAGAACTGGAAAGAAAAAAGGGAAAATAACTCTGTGTTGAGAGCGCCAACAGACACAAGTAGCCGGGCTTTTCTCTGAAGCTCGTCTTTCTAAGCAAAGTGGCAGGCTAAACGTGCTATGCAGCCTCTTCACGGTTAAAAGATATTAAAAGTTAGAAGACATTACCCCCGTTCAATACTCAGACCGCTTTCACGACACAGATGCTCCACTCTGTTCAGTATTCCAGATGGCAAATGAAAAAAGAAGCACTTCTAGAGGAAGAAAACTATGGAAGATGAAAATGAGAAGAGGAAAATATAGAGGCGCTAGAATAACGGAATAACTTTATAATCAGACACCATCCAGTATTCATTTCATCTGCAGATCCTCTTCCAGTTTTCTCCTAGGGTTGGGTTGTACAATGGGAATTTGTAACAGTAAGAAAAGGAGTAGAATTACTACCAAGGTACTCGTATCAAAGATTGCTGAGAAATCAGGGAAAGTGGAGAAACATTCAATTAAGAGTATGATCATTTTCACTTTAAAATTTTCGATGAAATGAGATTTGAAACTTCAATCCCTTTGGAGGTTGGAGGTTGGGACTTCTTAATTTCGATAATTTGAAACGAATTTATTGTTGGATGGTTGAATTACCTTTGAAAATGAGTCTCAATGTAAATTGTACGTTTTTCCAATCGTTATTGTTTCAAGTGTATCAATTCACATTTCAAAGCATAATCAATTATTAGTTCTCTACTCAGTGATTTCGAGAACAGTACAACAATTCAAAGCATAGTGGGGTTTCTAATCCATGTTTCTGTTATTCTCAACAATAACGTACAAGACGGTATCGAGAGAAACTTTAATCCATCATGATAATTTACACTTTATCATGAATTCCTGAATAATGTATTAAACAGTTATTCGAATAATTGGAAAATTATCATTCTGTGTTCCTTTATAAGGAAAGACAACAGTTTTCACTGCTCTGCTATGTTCCATGGAAGAGTGTTCTCAAGCAGGATGAACATGTGAGATTGAATATACAAAAGGTGGTTTGATTCTCCAGACTGACCTTGCCTTTTTCGGTAACTGGATGATCTACTATTCAGTTGTCAACTGAATCCTAATCCAGTGAGGGGCGTGAAAACAACGGGAAATCGTGGTGATGTGATGAATATAACTTTTTTCTACACTTCTCATAGCATAGGAATTTAATTAGAATATTCTAGATCTAGCTTTTAGTTCTCAAAATGAATACACAATTATTCAACATTCGCGCCCAATGATAAGAAAAATAATACAATTATTATCAATATAGAACTAGGGAAGCGCATGCGGAGGCAGCCGCAAATTGAGCGGAGCGAGCTTTCTTTTAATCCAAAAGTTTTTGAAGCGTAGACTCAAAAATTTGATCCCGGTATTTTAAGCCTAGCTAAACCTAGCTGGTGGTGAAAGTGGCTCATTCTATTACCATGTAATGTTATGAGATGAGAATATAAAATATGAGCAACAACCTTTAAGTGAATGTTTTCTCAAGTGAGTGTTTATTTTGATAAAATAAGGCAAGATGAGAGAATGACTCCAGCTTGGTCAATATTGGTTAAAAAAATATTTATTGGGCTCAAATTGAAGGTCAGAATGTTTCCTACGATTGAGAAAAAATCAATAATTTTCAAACAATATTGACCGAGCTGGAGTTATTTTCTGTATGAGTGGTTGAACTTTGTGAATACAGCATTTGACGTACCTTTTTTGGTCTCAAATGTGCTCTGATTGTTCAAAATAATTATTCAGTAGCAAATTATAAAGGAAAATCAATATAAACTTGAAAAATCGCGAAACAATAAGCCTATTGGATGAAATTTGGGCAAAATTTTGGTGTATTTCCACAACAAGCTTCCATTGTTTGTTAGCATGTTGAGAAATATTGAATGAATGCAAATAAATAATTTTATTAATAAAGACATCAGGTAAAAACCCATTTTGCCTCCTTCACACAGTACAATATAGTTATTTGTGTATCAGTACGCAAAGAGTGATTTTGCTGCATCAAGAGAAACACTTACGCACGAGCCGCAGGCCGTATTACACATTAAGTTTTTCCAAACTACCATATTGAATGTGAAAGGTTGGAATTAAATTTAAAATAGTCATATCTCAGTTATTTATCATTGAATCCTGACAAATCAGGCACCATTTTATTCAGAACTAGCCGGCAGGCTCGCTTCGCTCGCCTTCTCCTCCTAGCCAGGGGGCTTCGCCCCCTGGTCCCCCGACAGTATAGGCAGTGTAAGTGAGACAAACAGGCAAACACATTTCTAGACCTGCATCTGATTCCGTTCACCGAAGGGATTAGAACATTTATTGAACACAGCATTTTATCTAATTTGGACCTGTTTACTTAATTTCAACATTTTCTGCCAATTTGTTCTCAAAAAATCTAAGAAAAACTCCGAAAATTCTGAAAAATAGTAAAACGCTAATATGAAGTGTAACCTTTGGAAAGTATAATTATTGGACATAGTTCAAAACTTAATTCAATATCTTCCAAATTAGTTCATCTATAATCTTGATGAACCATTGAACTTACAATTTGGATTTGTCGTATCAAGGTGGAAGATATGCAACTCGCAATACATCTACAATTTTTAAAAACTTATTACTTGCTTAATCTTGAACGGATTTCAAAAATATTCTAACACAACATTTCTAGACCTCATCTGAACCTGCCCACCGAATATCAACATTTTTTACAGATTTTTATCTAATTTTTAATTTTCAATCTTCAATCTTCAATCTTTAATCTTAATTTTTTCTTTAATTTTATATTTCAATTTTTAATTTTAAAATTTAAAATTTAAAATTTAAATTAAATTTTTAAATTTTAAATTTTAAATTTTAAATTTTAAATTTTAAATTTTAAATTTTAAATTTTAAATTTTAAATTTTAAATTTTAAATTTTAAATTTTAAATTTTAAATTTTAAATTTTAAATTTTAAATTTTAAATTTTAAAGTGCCGTCCAGAAGTAAACAATTTGGTAAACATTTATTCAGTGCTTAGTGATTTAAAATTCCAGTTGGAATAAGGAATCTTTAAATTTTAAATTTTAAATTTTAAATTTTAAATTTTAAATTTTAAATTTTAAATTTTAAATTTTAAATTTTAAATTTTAAATTTTAAATTTTAAATTTTAAATTTTAAATTTTAAATTTTAAATTTTAAATTTTAAATTTTAAATTTTAAATTTTAAATTTTAAATTTTAAATTTTAAATTTTAAATTTTAAATTTTAAATTTTAAATTTTAAATTTTAAATTTAAATTTTAAATTTTAAATTTTAAATTTTAAATTTTAAATTTTAAATTTTAAATTTTAAATTTTAAATTTTAAATTTTAAATTTTAAATTTTAAATTTTAAATTTTAAATTTTAAATTTTAAATTTTAAATTTTAAATTTTAAATTTTAAATTTTAAATTTTGTAAATTTAATTTGTAAATTTTTTAAAATAATTATGAGTTTGTAAACTTTTCCACACGAATTATTTACATTTTTTTCGTTATACTAGACTGAGAAGGATTTATTAAAACCTCAAACAACTGAAAACATTAACTGAAGCCAACATAACCTCAACACAACACTAGTAGTAGCACAAAACAAACACACACAGTGACCTGTCATGGCGGCTCGTTCGACTCGTTTATTCATACGTTGTAGTTCGGAAAAAACAGCTGTGCTCAATTTTCAGTGCTGTAATTATCATCGTGTTGATGACTAGTGCTGTAATAATCATCAAAATGATTATTCCTGCATTCAGAACAGCTGATCTTTGATTCTCCTATAAACGGCAATTTTCCAGACGCAAATCTAGCTTGGAAAGTTGTGTATTACATACGAGTATGGCGAAAATAATATTGGAAGTTGTTCTAAGTTGAAAATAATCGGCAAAAAAGTTGTTCTGCTCAGGTTCCGAACCCCCCTGATTGGTAAGCAGTGGAATACTAGTCCACGTCGCTAACCACTGGGCTATATGAGGGTTCGATGAGGAGCCGATTCTTCCAGTGATACCAACATGATTTCAAGAGCATAATAGACATTATTTCTGACCAGGAACGTTTCTCAAAACTGATGTTATAAGAGCTATGAGGGGTATAGGTATTTGTATAGGTTGCAATCCTGCAGTGCAGAGAGCATGAATATAGCATGAATAATGTGTATAGTAATAGTGTGTAAGCAATCCTTTTTTTCCTTTTTTTCTTCCTTAATATGCAAATTTTCTAAATGCTCTATAGCCTATAACCTGGTCGTCCATGTCTACTATCACCATGGCAAGTTTCAATCAAATCGGTCGAGCGGTTCCGGAGGAGTAGCAATACAAAGAGTGACTTACCTAATCCATTAGAGCTTCGCTTCGCTCCGCTCAAATAGTAATTACGTGGGAATTCTACAATATTTCATAAGTTACTAGCAGTGAAATTGAAAATATTCTTAGAGCTAATTCATGAAGATTAGCCCATGAGAGTAATTGAAACTGCTACTAGATAAACAAACCATAATTCAGATGGTACAGTATTGTGGTTACAAAATTCAAGAAAAATTTAATTTTTAATCGAAATAAAAATATCAAATTAACAGACCTAAATCTTAGATCTTGAATGATATACAGTTTTTAATTTATGATCATTCCGATTAAATTAGTTATGGTATGCTCTTTTATTGAATACTTTAATCAAATCTCTCAATGGCGACATGATACAGCGGGACACATACCATGGCGACACATATAACTGCTTCAGAACTAGATCCTTCATCATCTGGACGATCAAAAAAGAGTGACATGAAGGCTAGTGATAAAATTCTGCAGATAAACTTCAGGCATGATTAATGAACAAAGCGCGATTTTGTCCCATTTTTCAACGAAATCCATCTGTTGAAATGACGTGCTGGCATGTTTGTACGTTTTTGTATAATGTCGGCCGCAGTTTGGCACAAAACAAAACATCAGCAGCGACCACTTCACGGCTGAGGGATGGACAGTCGACAACTCACTTCCCTTCGCATAAATTAGCATAAACATATGCCACGAGGCGCCAGACCTGAAACATTTCTGGCCGTGGCCGGTCATAGGCGGCTGAGCATGGATGAACCCGAACCCTGGGTTCGCAACCCGCCAACCTAAATAATGATAATTAATCACCCAAGTGGAGGAGTCTTCACTTGAACGGGCACGCTTCTGCAGTCAGCAAACTATTGTGCACAGCTAGGTGGAAAATGGTAATTATTATGATATATAATGTTAATAATTATTAACATTTGACATCATAGCCAAGAAGATCTTCGAATTGAAATTAAAGGTCAAGGGTCGGGTTATAGCTGCCAATCAAATTCAGAAAAATGAAATTGATTGAGAGTTTGAAGTACATAGTATAAAGTATCTGAATGATTTTAAATAATATAGTGAATAAAAATAATAATCAAGTAGGCCTACCCCTTTAAAAATATTATTACATACACGTTTCGAGATATGAACTCATATTCAATGTCATACAAAGTATTTCAATCACACTAGGAAATGAGCTTATTTCTCGAAACATGTATGTGGTGTAATAATATTCTTGAAGTTTTCAAAAGGGTAGGCCTACTTTATTATTATTTTTATTTAATATTTTGAAGTAGCCCTAAGTGTGAATTTTAATTTTTTAAACAATGTAGTATAATAGAAGATATGCTCGGAGATGGTTCTTAGTTTCATTTGAATTCAGAACAAATAGACTGATAATAAACATGAAAAATGGAGAAAAAATTAATGAAACAAATTTAAAACATATGAATAGAATAATTTTGTGATATGAATTGCAATCTCTTATTAAGCCAATAAGCCTGATAAAAAACTAAATTGAAGAACAGTTTTATTCATTTCGATGGTCAGTTCGGTTTTTTCAAACACAAACACAGCAATTTATCTTCAAGAAATAATATTATACTTTAGTATATACTTATATATATATATATACTGTAGTATATACTTCAGTATATTATACTGTACTGTATATATGTGCAGTGTTGGAAAAGTTTTCAAACAGTTCCGATGAAAGAACTTGGTAAATATACTCATTCAGAAAATTAAGAGTGATCTGAAAGTTCCTTTTGGTTTATTAATGGCACATTCTCCACTTTCTAGCTGGACGGGGATCATAATTGAGAATGATCTAGACCTGTTCCACCCTTTTTGATGCAGAATTTAAAAGGGGATAAAAACAATGAATATCCTCATCACAGAATCTCCACAGCAGGGGGAAAGGTATTGCAGTACTCGTGACTGCATTTCAGCATACACCACCCAGTATTATGATGATTGCAACAGCATTCCTCTACGCAGGTCTCACCGTTCAAGGTATTTTTCAAAGGGAGATGCACGAGATGAATTTTGACTGGGACTGTACTCGGCGTGTCGGTAGACAATAAAAGCCTAACAAGCAAGGCAGGCAGCGAGGGGTCCACGAGAACCGGTATGCTATCCTGCGCCAGGCTTGCATCCCGAAAGGGAAATATCCTCCATAAAAGGTAAATTTTCGGAGGACTCTGATCATAACAATGGACATGACCTTCCTCAAACTATTTTGCAGGTGTTTCCTGCAGATTGGTCACATCCGATCATACATCACAATTATGCTAATGCTGTTGGGCTGTGGAGTTAATAATAGACAAGAGTTTGCTATCTGTACCAAAATAGACCCTATTTGAACTCAGTACCTTGTTGAGCTAATGTGGCATCTAAATAAGGTTGAACTCAGTATTATCTGTATATCAAGTTGAGCTGATCTTGCATCTCATAAGGTGATAGATAATTTGTCCCTTTCTAGTTTTGCAGGAGTTCCAGGACATAGAACAGCCAGAGTATTATCATCAATAAAAATAAAATTGATAACTTCAATTCAACATATTATCAAATTCAAGTCTCATTATTCCTCTTCATATATTTCATACATTTTCCATGAATGATAGCCCACCTTGTGAATTGGTAACCGTAGTCGCAAGAGTGTTTTATCAATTATTGTTTTTCACGTAACTCCCTATTGCTGCAATAGGATTGCTGATTCCTTTTACTGTGTGATAGTGCCTAGAATCGTTCAAAAATTCTATTTTGTATGATTTATAAAGAGATTATCTAATTTAACAGTCTCTATGAGTGATAGATAAATTACAAATGTATCAGTGTCAGTGAGTTAACATTCATGTAGTGCATAATTATTATAACTCTCTGGAATGGGATTTTAGTATGTCATTCCAAAAATGGATTCAGCTTTTCGCAATGTATTCATAGATTAGTTTATTAGCACATCCAGTCAAGGATGGAACTTGAACCTTGCCCTGGTACCCGGTTAGTTATAAGGCTAAGCCTATCAAGTTGAATAATGCATGATGGATGCAGACAGATCAATAAGAATGAAAGATAATTTTATTACTGAATTAACGAAGCGCCTCAGTTCAATAACACTAGCGGAACCAGTTCCAGCGGCTAATCGTACGAGGAAGGTAACAAAAAAACTGCAAACTGGAATGTCTGCTACAGTACTACCGTTTATGCTCAGATCGTATCAAATGAAATACACATCAAATTAATAATTTTAATGAATTCCTACGATCAAAAAGTAAATAGTACGGGTATTGTAGATATTAAGGATTAAGGGTAAATTCGCACTGGTACGAGTGTACGACCAAGACCAAGACAATAGCCCCCTTTATTGAAGGTGGGACTATGCAAAGACATTTGGAGCAACGCAATCCAAAAATCAGCCGCCTAGTGTGTGCTGCTCGATACCACTCGAATCATTAACATTGATACAGTGTTAACATTGCATCCTATTCGTCTTGGTCGTACCAGTGTGCGTATACCCTAGACTGCCTAGACATACGAGAGATATTAACGTACAATGCTTTCAATGGAACAGATCAGTAATAAGAATACCATAGAGGAAGAATATAAGCATAACTTTAATTTAATAATACTTTCTCCATGGTAATATTGAAAATCTCTGGAATCAATACCTGTAACGGGATTTCCAGGGAGCCAGGGAAGTGTTATAGGCCTGAGCACTCTACACATTATTATACATTTATCCGCATACACATTTTTCATGGCTTTTTCAGAGGGCTTATGCACACTGTGCCGATAGTGTATTTTATGAGCGTGGAAAAAAATTGTCGCCGTCGCATTTTGAGTACTGTATTTTCATATCGAGTTGCGGCCATTCGCGATTCCCTATAGTCGATATATATTTATATTCATCGCGATATTCTACTAGGCGTTACAACCCTGAATACCTATACACAGATATAGTGCCGTAATGCGCAGCACGCATCCGTTGAAGCGGTTTTTATCATCGACTCTTTAATAGCTTTTAACACACAAATCGCGTTGCACGCAATAACCAAAGCCAGACCCCGAACCACGTCCGATATGATCTTAATTTCCAAACAGCCAACTACGCCACTTCCGTGCAGTTAGTTACTCGCGTCGCGTTTTTTACCCAAGTCCGAATTTCCAACGCGTATTCCTCCCTACGTGCCTGCATGTTATTTGTTAACATTTAATGACAATCAGCCACAAGTACCAGTCGAAATTAGCTCGCATGCCAAAAGTCGGGAAAAATAATGGACGCCGCATGAAAATTACAACGCAGTGCACTCACTCATTTTTGTCATTAGTAATGCCATTATTATAATGTTGTACTGGCAAGTGCCATTGAGGCTAGTCTGACCTATTTTTCCTGCGCTAAATTCTGGAGCACCTTAATACACTTGATATTTCAACATGAAGATTTATTTTGAAAACCATGATGCTCCCTCTTATCAACCTTCCTTTCTTCCTATCTACGATAACAGTGTTCATATAGAAATTTGGTTAATTATCAAATTACTCAAGCTAATTCATTTATCTCACTCACGATATTCATGATCACTTAGTCCATGTTGAAAACCTAAGGCGAGGTGGAACCTAATCGTAACAGTCCCTCCATCAATAAAAGCCACAAAAAATTTTCTCATTTCAATTTTAATATCAAGATCAAGTTTGGGTGTTGACTGTTGATAGTTAATTGAGAAAATATTTTTTGCAGATGTGAATTCCACTGGATCAGAGTTGTAGGCTAGAGTAGGGCTGGCTGTAGACTGTAATCGAAGTTTGAGTAATACTGATAGATTTAGGGATACAAATTGAAAGGTGTAACTCTATCAAGAGAGACACACACAAATGCAAGTCAAAAACACAGCTAAAAATCATCAATTTGAGGTACAGAAAAACACTCAAAACATTTCAAACTGACTATAGTCCTAATGAGTCTATTCCACCAATGTTATTCAATCTTTAGAAAAAGAACAAATTGAGCAAATACTTCTGTAGCTTTAAAATAACTTGATATTTTTTATAAAAACTGATTTCGTCAACCAACTTTGGTGAATGAAGAATAAAACAATTTCTTTCATGAAAAACAATTAATTTTCGAACAGAGGTTTTCTAATCACTATTCCAAACCAAACACCGATTAGTAAGATAGCTTATCCCTGAGAAAAATGTTTTAAACCAGATTAATGATATTAGTAAAAAATGAGTATTCCTTTTTTAAACTTGTAACAAGCCGATTTTGGGGCAAATAGGGTCATAGGGATCCAATAATCTAATAATCTGAACACGAAACAGTAGAGACCAATGATAGCAGTTGTTGATTAACAATAATTTCAAATTAGCTCGATTGTTCACATTAACAATGCAGGCGGCTAAGTCCATATGGTCTACATGTAGTCTAATTAGCAATTGGCAGGGTTATTGTACGAGATACGAGAGTATGCCAACTACTGCTTTCAGGAAGACACACGTAGCCTACATCCAAAACAATATTACTCAGTAACTTGTCTGTTCTGTAGAGCAAGTGTGACGTGTACTCAGCAAATGCCACTTCCTATTAAAACTGACGCTATTACAATGACATGTCATTCATGTCACCCACTTGATGCAGACATTGGAGTGACGCTCAATTCCTCGTCAACGAACAGGTACAATTAAATACAAATTAGTGTCAAAATAAACTACTTCAACAAATATATAATGAGGAATAGTCTCAGTATGATTAATAAATGTAAATGAATTGAATAAAAGAGCTAAATATTCACAAACCACAGATTTATTAAAAATTGAGATACCGATTTCGGTTGCTACACTCCAATAGATTATAGATTAGTCGATACACTCCGATAAATTGGTCGTTCTAACGACTAATACAGTATCAATCTACTCAGTAAAGTAGCTTATCAGATAAAAAACTGGCCAAAATTTTGTATTTTTAATCAATATGGATTTCCTCAATATCACCTTCACAACTACTCAACAAGTAAATAAATGAATGGAATGAGTTTTTTGTACATGAAATTTCAAATTGAGTACAATTTTCTTACCACTGAAAATAATTACTTCCACATAACTTAACATTGAATTTACTTAACATTCGACTTCAGGATTTATTTTTGATAAATTTGTTTTTTTCAGTCAAATAATTAATTATGGTTAGAATATCAGAAAGATATTACGAGAAAGCTAATAACAAGTAACGGAACAATAGATATATGGAGTTCTGAATATTATTTCACTGATTGATATACAATTAGCAACAACCATTGTACCAACAACCAGGTTCCGGTCTTCAAATTTGTCTGCTCTTATTGTAAAGGCTCACCGCAACTTCCCATCTTGTCCCTATCTGACGCATTATGATCAGCAAAGGATGGGTAGGGAAGGGATCAGTGGGCAAATTCGTTTCAAACAAACACGCGTTACCGGACATCATCAGGGAAGGCAGGGAGTGTGATTGCTTTAGAGGCCTCGGTAAACTGCAACCCCTCTTTACCCTCCCACTGTCGCGCTTTAGGCAAAGGCAGTTGCAGCGGTTTTGACCCTATTGGACTGGGGTCATTTACTATTCTATCTGCAGGCAACAGCTGCGGAAGAAGGGGGAAGATCGTGAGCCACAGAACTACTGTGGACCTCCAGCGGAGGATGGACTTAACAGGAACCTTCCTGTAATATCCGTTTACCTACAGGTCGAGCAGACGGTGAAGGCCCCAAGGAACTCCCGATTCTTCGCCCTCTACATTGAAACAGTTCCGCTGATCCTATTTACCTACTTGGGCCGCAAGTTAATCCCTGGAATCGAAGTTGAAACTTTCCCATAGACATTGCTTCAGGCCAATTGGGACTAGTAACGGGTGATAGCTTAACTCAAATACAGCCGTTTGGAAATACCGTACTGTGAAGACTTGCCAATTCTGCTAAGGATGGGTGGAATCGCAACTAAAACACCTACATTAATATTGGGGAAGATAAAAACTATTAGGAATCCTCAGTTACTCCCCGAAACCATCAATAGCATAAACGATCAATAAATTGCTTCGATAACTGAAACATTGATGGATTGAAACTTCATCCGATTGTAAGGAATTCAATTAAATTTAACAGACGTGTGATGACGTCCACATACCGCCATCAATGCGCTCACTCAATGATTGAGTCATTCTACAGTGGATCAATTTTTTTCTATCTACAATTTTTTTCTATAATGGGACCTCTCAAGTTGTAGTCAACGTGATTCAACTAGAATGACATCAGAATTCAACTAGAATGACATCATCTAAAGCTCATTCTAGTTGAATCACGTTGACTACAACATGAGAGGTCCCATCTAGAAAAAAAATTGTAGGCCTACAGTATTTTTTGCAATCCATTGATTGGTCAGTAGGTGCTTGTTGATTAACATATAATTCAACAACAAAGAGTTACACTCTCAAGAATATTGCTAAGATTATCATCATTTTATTTGAAAAAATTAGGTAGATTCATTTCATTTGGAAAGTGAAACTCAACATTAATAGAAATCGAACTTTTTTGGACTTAACATTCACCTCTCTCTATCACAATTGAATTTAACAAAAAATCAATATCAAACCCACCATATGGCTTCCAACATGGTAGACTTCTAGCATTTCTACAGGTATGACAAACACCAATTTGTTCATATCAATAATTTATCATTGCACATTTTCAACTGCTAAATGAGAGAAAATGCCATGTTAAGAGCATAACACTGTAAACGTTTCTCAGCGCCCTTGTTTTGACAAATGGTGCACGTATGTAGGTATGTTGGTACCATCGATAATGGTCAATAACTTGACAAGATTGATAAATGACTTTTCAGACACTAATGCACGCACTTATAACGCTATCAGTAATGTAGCAATGTCGTGTGCTAGCGAATGAATTTGGTCATCACGTGTAACCCAAATCGCCATTTGGTATAATGAAGGTGGAACTTGGTTGAAAGTCAATGTATTACTGAAATTCAAATAGCAGAAAGAAAAAGGTTATCCAATGAATAAAACCGAATACTTCATAAGGAACTACAATCACAAATGCTAAAAGTTCAATAAACATAATAGTTGAGAAATAAATTAGCCTACTGGTAATTGATTTAAAATAATTCGAGAAAAGAACCTATTTTCAGTACCCCACATGATTAGTACACATATAATTAGTGCATTATATACACATTTTTACAGTAAAAGTTTTCTCTTAAAAATTCATTTTCATCATACTGTATTTATCTATCGATACCACCAAGTAGGAGTTTGGGTAAATCTTGAAACAAGTAGAGATAATTCTATATTGATGTGGACCTAAGGCTGAGGCCGCACTGCCGGAGGGTAGAGCGTGGAGGGTGGAGGGTAGATGGTAGATATATAGAACATACACACCATCCACAGTAATACATCATATGAATGGTATGACGTCATACTATTTTTTGAGGTTATGTTGTCCATATTTAAGAATTTCAAGATGGCGGCTGAACACATGCAATGTATTACTATTCAATGTGTATTTACTACACATGCAATGTTTTACCATTCATACAATGTATTACTGTGGATGGTGTGTATGTTCTATAGATTTACCATCTACCCTCCACCCACCACGCTCTACCCACCAACAGTGCGGCCTCAGCCTAAGAGCTACAAAACATAACCTCATGAAACCTCTCCGATCTCCAATTATATGTGAATAGAATAAAATTGAATAGTATGACTTCCTTATTTTAATGACTTGGCGAAGTTTGGAGTCATGTCCACTCTACCACAAACTGATGTTAACTGAGGAAATGCCTAAAAAATACAGAAGGAAGAATTGCAACATGTTTAGTGGTGTGACAATAATTCATTTCAAATTTGATCTTTTAAATTTTCTGTTGAATAATAGACATCATCGAAAGAGGATTAAGTGCACGGTGGAATATCGGAGCACTAATATAACGAGAATTTCAGAGGTCGGTAGGCTAGAAATATTGCACTTGATGTTACGAGATTACAAGAGTTTAGCATTGCAGAGCCGGTCAGGAAATACACCATAAATCACGCGAAATGAATAATTCATCTGCACTATTTTCATCAGGTACAACACTCTGGATATTACCGAGCAACTACAGGAAACAGGATGCAATCTGATGACTACCGTGTTGAAGAGAGAAAAAAGTAGGTAAAACACGAGTTTGAAATGGGAGATTCCACCTGATGGTTAATGAATGAACGCGATGTTCGCCTCAGGAAATGCTTTAATTAAGAGGCTTCTTTCAAGAAACGAGACGAGTCAGGTAGTTTGTAGTATGGCCCATCACGTGCGAACAACATTCACTCCTCTATTCATGAATGAAGAGGGTTCCCTCATATTTTTTGTTTCTTCTTGATTGAGGTGGGCGTTATGATGATAAGGTGAAGGAAGAAATGATATTCCTTCATTTTTCTTACGATGACTGTTGAACTGCAGATTAGGAATGACCGTCGTCAGCATGATATTGATTAAGGAATTGCTCAGTCACGTGATCTATATGATGGTCTACTTGGTTTCATTATTGAATGGATTTTTGAGAAAGGAATGCTGTACAATAATTAGCAGGATTCCCGCTTGATTCATAAAAATGTGGTATCATTGCTACTTGAGCTATCAATGAGAGAATACCAAAACTTTTCACCCACCATCCCTACCGAAAAATAAAGAATAGCCTAAATGAAAGAAGTTGATTGTTGATTACCTTATAAGAACCTTGTAATGATAACTGATAACTGACCTGGAACAGAAAAGAAAAATGAACATTAGATTGATCAGTTGTTTCTTACCTGTACAATGTAATTAATATTCTATACTGTGTTAATCTATATAGCACAATAATCTATAATCTATAGAGCTAATCTATATACTTATACTTATGATCTATACACAATACTTATGAGGTCCATTTGATAACAATGACACACGGTATTCGTGATGTCAATTGATTCAATCACTGGTACCCACGAAACAGGTGAAGTGCCCGCAACTTTTACTGTACAGCACTTCACCTGTTTCGTAGGCACGAGCCGACAGTGGATTCAATATGAGTATATTACAAAGGAAATACGAAAGAAGAAAAATCTTGGAATTCAGTGGTTCTTAGAGAATATGGAAGGGATTTTTCGTTCTTCGAATAACCACATTTAGTAGAATATTTTTGTGTTCAACTCCACACTAATTACAGCTAAGATATTGCAGACAACTGCACCATAAGCTATGGACATTAAGCCTTATTGTAGAAATACACCCAAACATTTGTTGGGCGCACTTAGTAGGGAGGGGGAGGGGGTGTTTGGGAGGTTTCGGAGGGGTGCGTCTGCACGATGCAATTCTTGTAATCGGTCTAGACGGGAAGTTTTTTGACACGAGTGGCGCGTGGCCAAAAACGGAATTATAGACCATTGTAGTCGGCTTTCCTTCCTCTATCTCTCTCAAAATCTTTCTGAGTCCTCTTTCACTCTCAAAATCTTTCTGAGTCCTCTTTCACTCTCTCTCTCTTCATCTCTCCATTAAATTCCGCTAACAGGCAGGCCCGCAAAATTTCAAGGAAATATGAGTATTGTTGGAAAGGGGGGTTGTGAGATAAAGATTAGTGAGCAGAAGGAATCAAAATAAAAGAGTGAAAGAACGAGGTTCAGGATTAAGGAAGTAGAAAAATAATGTAATAATGTGGAAGTAGAGTAGATATATGGAGAGGGAGGATGGAAAATGAAGTAGGAAAAATATAGGCTAAAACATGTTCTAACTCACAAAATTTCAAAATCAATTATCTTATACTCATAGTAGATCATCATCTGCATTGGTATCTCAACAACTTGGCTGCAAGTGGGAATGATCCTCCATTTTGGAAAATAATCATAATTATAGAATTGGAGAAATTGAATGAAACAAGAAGAGAAGTTAAACTTGTATTTGGAAGAAAGGTGAAGCAAGAAAAATAGATGAAAATGGGGGGAGAATAAATAACTGTCACAATAATTTATGTTAACAAATAAAAATCAAAATTAGATTGCAAGTGAGAAAATGATTGAATTGCACGAGAAATTCAGAAGGGTGATGCGGAGCTTGATCTTCAAAGATCGAGATCCAAGCATACAAGAGCAAGTCAGAACATGAGAGATTGAAGAAAGCATTTTCAAAGTGTTGGAGGAAAGAGGGTTGGTAAGAGGAGAGAGAAAAAAGTACAAGTAAGTATAGGTGAATGAGTGAGGTGATCACAATTTGCGCGTTATCGCGAGCAAAAAGGATATAGGTGGTGACCCCGTCTCATCGAGTAGTAAGCACTCCTGCTGTATACTCTATTCAAAGTAACTTTCAAATTTATATGCATTGCACCAACTATCTTATACGTGATAATCCAAGTCGGAAGTTAAATCAAATAGGGTACAAGCGTTGGTGCGCGATTAAGGGAAAAAGTGTGCGTTCAATGCCAAACAACATCGCTAACGAACGACCAGACGCCGTAATGAACTCGACGTTTTCATTTGCTGCCAACAGCCAACTATCCACAGTACATTCAAAGACGACGACGATTAGACACGTACCGAAATTACCAAATGCCTCTGTAGTGGGAGTGCAAATGATGCCTGCTAGTGAGAAAAAACGAAACACAATAAAATTAAAGGTGTGAGCTCACCCAATGACCTGCACCAGAATCGAGCACCTAATTGCTCCAACACACATATCCCATTAGCTTTTCAATTTGAAGGCATTTCACTGTTCCAAAGTACAACGAAATAGTAATTAGGGTAGCAAATGACAACTTTCGTTTTCTTGTTCAGTAAGCCCATAAAACAGTTCAGCCGTTTCGTCTGTTGAAAACAAGGTTTCATTACGGATGATCAACGATAAACTTGAAGTACAATATTATAAGAAAATTCCAAATGAGTTCAGCGGCCTCGTCTTGTGCGGTTATTTGTAGAACAGAATAAAAACTTCGGGAACTACTAGAAGGTTACCAAAAGTTACCCATTTCTTGAAAGAAAACTATCACCAAAGATCAGATATATTTTTACTCAATAACAAACAAGTCAATTTCACAAGTGTGGAGTTTGAAATCATCATATATATTCGAAAGCAAAAAGTTGAAGTATAGAGAAGATTTTTAACATTTGGCATAACGAAAATTGAGTTGAACAGGCTACTGCGATAATTCACAGAAGTTAAAAACAGTAATAATTAATTCTACTAATGAGAGTTGAAAATAAAGCTTAATAATTAAAATAATGTCAGAAGGTAGACATCTAATTAGAAATTTAAAAAAATATCAGAAAGGGTTTAAAATATTGTTGTTAATCGTTGATCAAACGATTTCTAAGTAGAGAACTTTACAATTAAAAAATAATTGTAAAAGACTAGGTGACGTTGTAAGGTTAGGATAAGCACGTATTGCTCAAATATCTATATGTTAAAGCTTATTAGCAGATGATGGATAACATCTAGACCCAGCAATGCCGTAAACAGTGAAAAGCTACGTGTCTATAATTATTAAACTTTCATGATCGAACACAACGTTGCGTGATAAAGGTGGGTGGAAAATCATTAACCACAAGCTGAGAAAATGTCGGTTGACAAAATTACTACCCTACATCCTTCTTGTCTCTTCGTTCTCAAAGTGTTAATCCGCGAATTTAGGGTTTAATTTTCGTTTCCATCAAAACGCAACAGCGCCAGTCACCTACACAACTAGTCTGCCCAAGCAGAGAAGATATTCTCGCAGGACGAGAAAATTACTCCAGCACGGTCAATATTGGATCAAAAACTATTAATTTGGTCTTAAATTGTAGATCAGAATGTTTCCTACAATTTGAGGCTAAATGTATAATTTTTGAACTAATATTGACCGAGCTGGAGTCATTTTCCCATATTGCCAGAATGTCTTCTTTGCTAGGACAGACTATTGCTCTCATAAGTTGGCTCACACGGAGTCCCGAGACCCGAACTTGATTGCTGTGGCAAAAACTAATTTACGAGCAGGGCTTATCGTTCGAAGAGCATTTAGCAGTTGAGATGGAGGCGCCACCTAGTCTGTCAGACCGTGCGACCCAATTTCTAAATCATCGACAAGGGTATACACCCACTCGACTCCATACATATTTCATTCGATATCAAGCTGAAATTAATATTCTCCATGAAAATTATTACCATCACCATCCAGTGATAACCAGTCATTATTTCCACAAGGGGTGGATCTATTTTCACTCCGACAATTCCATTCTGAATATAGAAAGATGAGAATATGGAGGAAGAGATTTTATCAGATTGTATTGGATTTATCATCGGACCATCCATGCAGGGAGAATTTTCATATTATCTGTAACACTGATATTTTTTGTAAATAAGTCATTTCTTATGAATAAAGTAATCTGATTTTTCGATTCGTACAAAGAAGTAAACTTGTGAATTATTTCTCATTTTTAATAATGGATTCCAGAAGTCACAAATTGGGTCTTAGAAACATTAATGAGCCAGAATCAATCAATAATAAGCAAACGAATACACATTGAAAACTCATCACTCAAATTTTCGGTTATCCTTCAAAAAATTATCTGGTTTATTAGATTCCTATTAGAGTTTAGTGGAACATGATGATTTCAACTAAATTGAATTTATAGTTAGGCCTTGAAGGAATTCAAGGGTTTCAACCCTTCCTTGTCAAGTGCGAACCAGATTGAATGTTGGTTGTACGGAAAATTCAGTATTCAAATACGGTAATTTGTATCAGGGATAGAATTCATTTACATTTAAACACTGAGCAGCATGTAAATGATCACCAATATGACTGCGATGATAGGGAAAGAGTGAGGCTAGTGTTTGCTCAGCCTACCCTCCTCAGAAGAAGGAGCAGCTCACTTGTTGGAAGGGTGAAGAGTCAAACACTCCCAAATAAAACAAGAGTATGTTTTTGTTAACGCCAGAGCTGACAGGGAAGCTGCAGAAGCTATATAGTCTGCCCAAGCAAAGAAGACATTCAGTCAAGATGGGAAAATGACTACAGCCCGGTCAAAATTGCTTAAGAAAATATAAATTTGGTCTCAAATTGTAGATCAGAATATTTCCTACAATTTGAGACCAAACTTAAAATTTTTGAACCAACATTAACAGAGCTGAAGTCATTTTCCCATCTTGCCAGAATGTGTTCTTTGTTTGGACACACTATACTTTGATGGGCAGCTGAGCAGAGGGTGTATGCTAGTAATAATGTTCCTGGACCCATTGCAAGTTGCAGCAAAGTCCCAGGAGATGAAGAGGAACGCTTCAGAATCGAAGACTGTCAATATCCAATCCATACCCTCCCAAATAATGCACCCCGACCCACACTCACAATAGCAATCATGATTTCAGTGTGATGTAATCAACGACAAGCCAATCGTGCTAAATTCGCCAACCAATATGCACACCCATCATATAACTGAACCCAGTCCTTTACAATAGTTAGATGTTGGTTTTTCAGGATAAAGGGGAATGTGTAGACTTGCTCTCTATAAAGTTTCATTTAATCATTTGATTATTATCCAGTGTGTGTAATTTTGTAAAATGTTGCACATTTGTTCGGGATTACCGGATTACGGTATGTTCAGAGAGCCTGCCGATTCAGCACCAGAATCGGAATCACTTTGTACGAGCCGTTAGAACAAGTAGTGGAAATCAATAGTAACAATACTAGTGTGTGCAATTTCATTTAGGCTAATTCTTGAACCATATTGTTTTTTATATGAATGAACCACTGATGGGCTTCTATATTTATCTATAATTTTGAAAAAAACTGTTTAAAACAAAATCATGGCAAAACATCTAAAAGCAAAAGATCTGAAGATCTGAATCTAATGTACGAGATCTAAAAGACGAACTTATTAGGCTACTTGCTATGTAATTAATTCATTGAGCTATTTTTGTGTTTATTTGTGTTTTTAATCATTCTATGTGGAAATCGAAAAGTTTATTCAAAGTACATTCAAAAACACTACAAGAGCGCATCTGCTCAGAATAATTGTTACTACTGATTTAATAATAAATGCACAAGAGACATGATATCACAATATGTGATGCATAATTCATTAAAAATCATTCAGTCAGTTGACATTTTGATAGCTTTCAATCAATCGATGAGCCTATTCTGAGTAGAAGAATAATTAAGATTATTTTTATTAGAGAATCATATCAAATTCATACAAAGTTCATTTCATCATCATTGTTGAAGAAATACATATAAACCCAAGTGACGACGAATAAGTTTAGTGTTTTGTTTATTGGACGGATAAATGTCTTACTATCCGAGATAAAAATTCAATTTAAATTTATTGGTTCGATGTACTTGTTATTGTACGAATTCGATTCATGAAAGTAGTTTGAATTCATCAAGGTAGCAAAACAAATTAAACACTCAAGAATAGTAAGACTAAATTAGACCGTCCAATACAGAGTAGCAATGAAAGATATTTTTGAATTCCAGCTTATCATAGAAAGGAGTCATATTTTTCATACTTGATGAATTGACCCAAGCCTATGATTTCTATTTCCACAAAATCTTCACGCAATACGATTGGCTGTCACACTTAGCCCAACCCCCAACTAGCCACGCCTCCAGCCAATTACAGGCAAGCAGTAAAGAACTACGTACTACCTATAAATTTTGGAATTTTTCTATAGATGTTATTGGCTATTTTTGGATTTTCCTTATAATTGACTATCTTCATTGTACTAAAAAATTGTTCGCATGATAGATGATTGTGAATTAATCATTCAATCCAATTTCTAAGCCGTCTTGTGGAATTTCAAATAAATAACTTGTCTTCTACGTGATAAAATGGAATGAACGGAAAGGGAATCCTCCATTAAATTCGCGTGCAAGAAATAACTGTAAATCACAAATCGATCACGACGTAGAAAATGACTACATCATCCAATTCTACTACTCATTGTCTTGAAAAATTTCTTTGGTGGAACATGCAATGGGAAAAAACATGAAATAGTAAAATTGAGTTCTTTGAATGAAACTATACAGCCTGTGTGATATCAGTTGATCATACTGCCACGTATTCTGTATTCGCCAGCTCTGTATTCTGTATTGTCCAGGATCTATTATGACTGTAGTCGATTTTATGCTAGATGAATCGAAGTCTATGCTTCCTATTCTAGTAGACAGAATATTAGGTTATCATACAGAATTGAATTTGTAAATTGGAGATACATATCAAATTTTGCATTAGAAGCTGGAATAGAATATCTCTGAAGTAGGTTGTTGAAGAATACCTATCTCATTTCATACAATCATTCAAAAAATTTTTCATCAATTATTTCTTTATAGAATTAAGTAACCCAACAATAAAATGAGATCCTTTCATTGTTAAAGTAATTTATGAGTTTGTTTGGAAACGATAACTATGCAAGCAATCCCTTTAGTAGGGTGCATGCTTTCAAGAGGCCGTAAATTAAAGTAAATTCACTAAAATTATGTCTACTTGTTTATAAAGACGACGAAGCTTGACGATGAGAGCCATCTGGCCTGCTAAAGAAGCCGGCAGACGCCTCGAATATTACAGGAATAGGGGTTGTTGATAAGGGCATAAAATGCTGGGGGATGAAAGCGATGGTTTATTACACCTGGTGGGAGCAAGACCGAACCGTCACAAAAGGTACGACAGAGAAGTGGTTAGTGGTGTGAGGTGGGAATAGAAAATTCTTCAGAGGAGCACAGCAATACGGATAAAATTCTGGTGAAATAGAATCTTGTTTCTGTTATGAAATATTGCTTGACGCTATTTTAGCTTGGGAAAGAAGGCGAGTGAAAACAGTATCCAAAACAAAAATTGCCGCGTTTCTGGCTCGTACAGCACAGCACATATGACGCGTTCGTGCTTCAATTTTCTTCCATACACAAAACACTTCATTCTGTCATGAACTTGCCTTCTTCCCTTCTTTCGTAGCTTCTTTATACGTCAACAATGTTGCTGAACAACCTCATATGAGGGATGGTGAGCACTCCAGTAACTGAATGACACTTGAGATTGATTATATTTATCTTTCAGCTGCAGATGAACTCAATGAATGGGGTATTTTCTACGACATGTGTAAACAAAATAACTTTAATGAAGTTTCAAGTAGGAAACATCTATATAATCCTGAGTTTCCAAACTGTAGAAGAAGAAACTCCACTACATGGCGTGATTGTGATAGAGAGTGAAGGTTTTGTAACAATATTTCTAAATATTTTCCTATGACACAAGTTTTAATTGATTTGAAGATACTTCACAATACGGCATGATTGTCATGGAGAGTGGATAAACTCTGTTTTATAAAAAATATTTCCAAATATTTTCCTTAACTAACACAAGTTTCAATTAATTCGCAACGGATGAAAAATAATTCATGAGTTTTCAAAAGTTACAAAGGAACATTCAACCATGAATGTAAGCTGTTAGGAATTTAGATGATATTTCATGATAGAAAACGTACTTCAGTTCAAAAATTTATTCCAAATATCCATTCTCTGATTGGTTAGTCTGTAAAGGTGGGTTCATAGCCCACGTTGTACAAATATCTGTGACTAGTGAGTAAATCGTTATTTTTATTTTGCTTCAATTTCCTAACAAATACAACTGTCACTTCTTTGGTTTTCCAAGAGAGGAAAAACTGTAATCGAGATCGGTAGAGGGAGATAAATAATAAAATGACAAACGAATTTCTGCTGCCAACTCTTCCGGTTGGACAATAAATTGAGGCCCTCGAGCGTTTCTCTTGGACTGTTTACAATGGGATAAACAGCAGTGGCAAACAGTGCAATATTGTAGATCTGACAGATAAATATTGTGCGAGTTTAGCGGCGAATGGGTCGTTTGAAATCAATCGCAACAAGCCAGAATTGAAAAGAGAAAATGGAAGGAAGAAAATGAAGAGGTGAGAATGAGGTGGAAAAAGAAGGAAGAGATGAAAGAAAGAAGAAGAGAGAGATGTGAGAATGAGGTGAAAAAAGGAGAGGAAGGGAGAGTAGATAAGAGGGAAAAGAAAGAAGAAAGAAGAGGAAGAAGAGAGAATGAGGTTGAAAAAGACGAGGAAGGAGGAGATAAGAAGAGGAAGGAAGAGGAGATAAGAAGGAAAAGATGTAAGGGAGAAGAGATAAGAAAGAGAAGATGAATAAAAAGTAAAGAAAGAGGAGAGAATATGGAGATAATAAGGTGAATAAAGGAGAATAAAAAGAAGAGATGTGGATAGTAAAAGGTGAGGAAGGAAGAGGAGAAAGGGGAGGAAGAGAGAGAGAGAGAGAGAGAGAGAAAGAAAGAGATTGGGTGAAAAAAGAACAGAAGTAGGAGGAGGAGGAGTATAAGGAGGAAGAGAAGGACGAGAAGGATGAAGAAGATGGAGAAGAAGAGGAGGAGGAGGAGGAGGTGGACGAGAAGAAGAAGAAGAAGAAGAAGAAGAAGATAGAGAAGAAGAAGTAGCAGGAGAAAAGAAAATAGAAGGAGGACGAGGAGGAGAAGAAGGGGGTAAAGAAGTAGCAGAAGAGGAAAGAGAAGAAGGAGGAGGAGCAGGAGGAGGAGGAGGAGGAGGAGGAGGAGGAGGTGGAGGAAAAAGATAGCAAGAAAATGTCAGAAGGAAAACGTTATTGTTGCCGTGTTTCGCGGTGAGAAGGCGGGAAAGAGACAGTTTAAAGAGAAAGTGTTTTTTGTGTTTGTTTGCTCGTCCATGCGATTGTTGCGAGGATATCGATTGGAATCGGTTTAGCAGGAGAGATGGATGTTTGCAGGGCAGGGCAGGGCAGGGCAGAGGGAAAGAGGGCACTCGGCCAAACAAAGGTCGGCAGAGACAAGATGACGGCTGATAAGAAGCATTTGGCCAGGATTAACCAACCCCAAACCATCGATACTCATCGATACTCAGAGGGGATTCAGCACTTCTATCTGGATCGTAAGGTAATATCATTTTGTAGAAAGCTGGTTTTGATTGGTTATGATTATTGATCATTATCAATCTGTTCCAGAGCCCGGTATGTGTTTTTTAGCATGATGTGTCAATCCTAAAATAATATGTCAAGTGAATTTTGCATTTCTAATGAAAATGTGGTTAATATCTAGTTGGAAAGTTCTCATAGATGGTAACTGAATGTTAAGTGTCTCTTAAGTCTGATTGAAATTAGGTATGTTCACGTTAGAGAACATCAAGTGGAGGAAAAAGAATACTATTTTAAGATGGAGAATAATAATGCACCAAATTCAGTGACAATCATAAGTCTGGACTTCTTTTCAGTATGAATATGACAAATACTATATGGATCACCATGATAATCATGTTAGTATACAGATTAATTTATTGGATTACCATAGATTTTAATCTTAGGCGATTATAAAAAGAAAAATACACAGATATTGGCAATGCCATGTGTATTCCTTTTAATAAAAGTCGTATTGACAACATCTGTCTTTTTCTTCCTATTATGGAGAAATATCACAAAATCGATAAACATACAATCTATTTGTTTGGATATTCGTTTAATGGATTGGTTGTGAGATTTCCCTATGTAGGTGGAGTATACTGGATGAGGAAGTCTTGCAATAGTGTAATAATCAACCTCTTGTATTTGAAAAGCATCGAATGAGGGCCCTGACCACAGATCAATCAGCCTAAAGTATCTCATGTAGACGCCCAGATGCTGATTAGATGAGATGAAACAGACAGCAATTCTGGCAGAGGACAGCTAGCAACCCTCAGCCATAACGCACCGAACCGAATCCTACAAACTACACCCCCAAACAATACTACAGCAGGCCTATTGTCGCCCCCTTTATAACATATCATCCCCCTCCTGACAACCCTCTACATTAGGAATTAAAATTACACCATTAACGTTTGAACAATACTGGCCAAAGCACTATCTTGCCACATTGACTCGAATGGCACACGCATTACTTAGGTCCAGGACACAGTACTTCAAATCACCCTCCTCACAAATGACCCAACCGGGAGATACGACACATATGAAACTTGACCTCATACAAACTACACGCATCACAGTGTTAATAAGTTCCGGTCATCACAAATACTGCCCCTTTGCTGGTAGGAAACCTATAGAATACAACTGGACAAATAAGGGAAATGCTACGATAAGTTTCTTAGAATGAAATACGTTTATAGATTAGAATAGGATTTTTAGAATGATATATAAGAATATTGAATCAAAAAGGATTATTTTCAGAATAAATTAAATATTTAGAATAAAATAAGTTCATTAGATTGAAATGTAAAACAGTAATTCTTCTTAAATTGTGAAAGAGTGATCCACAGGCTATGGTGATGTCCAGCCATCAGCGCTTACGTCTGAATTGTAGATACAGTATTGAGAAGTGCTTTTCTATCATGATTAAAATACTGAGTAGGTTTGATACACGAGATTGGTTCTATAGTACAGTATGTGAGACCATACACAGAAAAAAATTAAATAAAAGTCTAGAATAACTCACATTGATCAATATGTGAGATGTGAAATGGATTTGAAAATACAATTTCATTTTTTCGACACGACAAAAAATTTCCATCGTATTCCGCAATAATTATTGCAGCAGTTGGAAGATTCGAGTATGGTATATCGAAATTGGAAAGTTATTGCATTTGACAAGGGAGGGGGTAATCGGGGGTGGTTGTGGGGGAGGCAGTGGTGATCATTCACAAATGAACGCGTCGATAGCTGCCAACCCCAAATGCGGAAATCAATCAGTGCGGCAACCGCCAACACGTTGCGTCAAAACCGCGTCGATTCAAATGCGAAAACAACGTCACCGATTTGACCAGCGCGCAATTCTTTTGCGAATTTAATTACGCCAATGCACCAGTCCCACACGAAAAGGGCGACAGTACAATTATCACTCCTCACTCACGGTCAAGCCTCACACCATTGCAATTAAACCATGCTTGGGCGATACGATGAGCGGTGCAGCTTTGCTATCAGGGCTGTTGCTTTTTCGATCGCGGCCGCAAATAACTCTGTCCCTTTTCTCGCCGAATAATTTCGTCTCTGGCCTGGGCCGTCTGCCAACTAGCGCCAAATCACTTGCTCCGATTCGGAAAGATTACGGCCGCTAAAATAATTATCGCTCCAAATCGTCTCTACAACTTTAAATTTTTGTGAAGGAAGACCACAATGAAATGAAGACATGTTTCATGATCTGAAAACCTATTTAGTACTCACAACGCACTGATCAAGCAATAAAGTTGAAGAATATATTTTTTTCAATCAATGAATAAAACTGAAACAAAAGATTTGTGATGAGATTTTATCAAGCATTCAATCATCAAGGAGGTTATTCCTCCTTGATTATCACATTGCTTCACTTCCAAACAGATGTACTAAATGAATCGGTTGAGTTACAATCCATACTTAGTTAGCTGCCAAGCATACGAGGAAAGGATTACAATATATGACATGGAAACTATTTATCGATCCCAAAACTAGAAATTGAAAACTGTTTTTGTTGATGCTCGGCGTATTTAAATACCACACATGCACAAGATTGCTTCAGGACGAGAGGAGTACCAGATGCTGCTGCCTAAAGATAGCTTCGCCTACCTCGTAAACTATTCCGAGTATTAATCACCGAAGAAAAACATTAACAGCTGGTTACCGAATCACGCTGGGCTTCCTGAGAAATTTCCCTGCCCTAATCAATGAAAGTGCTTTTGATGTTATTCCAAATACTACTAGAATACATTACACCGCTGTGGTGGAGAGAGATTAATTAGAAGAATAGAGAGCGAAAGTTTAGATTCATTTACAAGACAGATAGATAGAGAGCAGAAACGAATTTGAAACGATACCAGAGTGTGGCTTCCAATGTAAGAAATAATCAGGTATCAATGGAATTTATTATTCAAATAAATTGATAAATCTTTGTTGGTGATGAAATTTTTCGACTCAAAATGCATAAATTCTCTCAAAGGCTACAACTGATTGAATGGAGGTTTTGCAAACCAAAGTGACACATATTAACTCCTATAAAATTAGTGGATCTACTTGCACAGTGAAAATTTTCTGATTTCTAATATCTCAGTCAATCCTTATATTCAGAAGGCCTATGAGTAGTTGATATTAATTTCTAATATTAAGGTATGTGAATCCCTGTCCGAAAGCCTGTATATCTAACTTCAATTTCAATTTATTTATTCACACACACACATAAGATACATCAATATGAAATAAAAATTAATTACATAAATAAAAATATTACAGTATGAAATAAATAACATAAACTACATAACTACCTCTATATCCAATCACTTAAATTAAAATATAAGTGTATTATTGAATTAAGTTTATGTGTTTTTCACCTCCTGAAAAATGCGAGTAAAGTTATATACTATTGAACTAAACAAGTTATATAGAACGGAAAAATTCATCCCACATAACATTTCAAGTTTATAATGAGTAGCCCCTAAAGAGACGGCTGTTGATAGGACCTCTCTCTCAAGATTTTGTTCCAAGTACAATAGACTGAGTGAACTATAGAGCTCAGACTGAAATAGAAACACTGAAATTCAATGCAATGATGAAGTTCTCCAACGTAAATAAGTTCCACACAGCTTACCGAATTCCGCGCATTTACAAACTTGGTAATAAGCTAAAACAAACAAGTCCAGATTCAAGGAACAGACTTCCATGTGGCAGAATTCTATTCCTAGTCGAATGAACGTTTCCAACTTGGTCGGCTGTTGGATTTGTGACATAGTCTCTTGGGGAAGGTGCCTTCTGAACTTGTTCCAAATTGAAATCCAGCGCGTAAATCTCAATCTTAACTCAACAGAAATAAGATCTCACATCTAAAGTGTTATTGTTTCAACTTTCAAGTAGTTTTTTCTTTCGATCATGCAAGAAAACCCGCAACGTATTAACGTAGCTTACTTTTATGGATTTATTTTATGAATCTATCAATAGGAACGAATTAGCTATTGGAGGAAGATGAATCGTCCACAATAAGGAATCTCAACGTGGGTAGAAGGGTTGGAAGTACGTAATCATATTACGTATATTATCATTCATATTACTTTTTTAATTGCTTTTATGTAGGTTGGACAGCACTTGTAGTTGACATAAAAGTAATTAAAAGATTATGGATGAGTTCCACAACATTTCTGATAAAAGTGTAATTTTTAATTAAAAGAGTTATAAATATGACTGATTATGAGGTTTCAACCCGAACGCTTCCACCCACTTTGTCAATGGCACTTTTTTGCTTAATTTTTGTATAATGTTCCACATCGTCAATAGCGTGACTACTAGGCTACTTTTACAACAATTACATTTTTCTCCATTAGGCTTTTAAATTATTTTTGTTAGTTGACTAGTACAGTATATTTATCCACTAGCATATTTAGTTTAAAATTTTAGTAGAATAAATCTATTCTAGAATCATAGATAAGAGTACCCAACTCTTCTCGTTCATCTAGCCAATATATCAGCCAATTTAATGACGAGTCGAGTTACATTTTCTCAGAAATGAATTCAAAGCCTTGCACTTCTTATCCCATTATCGGTGATAAGAACCTATACAATAGCATTGGAAATCGAGTATGTTATAGATTCAATCATTTGAAATCAAGTATCAAGCTCCACAAATAATTCAATAATACAGTACTTGGATATTGGTTACTGGAATTGGATACTGTAATTAGTTACTTGCAGCACTCGGGAATCAAATTGCTTGGTGATTGGGTTGATTGGGTAGAGCCTGTGCTCTATGAACTCCACATTAGGAATCAAGAGCACAGTATATAGTGGAGTATTTGTTTACAAAGACAATTGAGTTAGCAGTGAGAGAGAGAGAGAGAGAGAGAGTGAGGGGGGAGAGAGAGAGAGAGAGAGAGAGAGAGTGAGGATGATAGCAGCCGTGATAGTGCACCCATGTTGGTGCAGCTCTCCAAAATGTAACAAGGTTTGCGTCGTGCGCTTCAGACTGGCTCGGATCGTGTTTAGTTTATCAGCTGCTGCTGGTTGAGTTGAGAGCTAAAAGGCATTGTTTGACTGGGTGGATTTTGGTGGAGAGCTGCAGCTCGCAGGTCGATTGGAAACCAAGCATCGACTGGAAGCCTGACCTTATTCATGGTTGATGTGTAGGTGAGGAAGGGGTGAGGAGTTGTTCAGCCACGTTAATTGGAACGGCGGCAACAAAAGTTTCTGCTGTCTGTAGATGAACGATGGACCCAGGACACAACAAAAGAGTCAGCCATGACGGACTCGCGACAAAGAGCGAGAGAGACAATGCAACAAATGTGAATGAGAGGAGAGCCGACAGAAAACACATTAATGATGGACGAGCTATACTACTACTGTACTCTCTACTCTCCAACTCCGAATATGAAGCCTGACCAGAGGAATGACCGAGCAGCGCTCTACCTTTTGTAGAGAGCCAAACTCACAGTCATCATTGACTGTGTGAATGAACGAACCTAAATCCAGTCTACAATAAACCTGCCAGATGAATATTTAGTAGTCCGGATGAGTGATCTGAAACAAATTGGTAGATTGAAATCGCAGACAATTGAATGAGTTTCATTGTATCGAGGGCCCAGGATTAGACTGGAAAGGAGTAAAGGATGGTGTTTGATATTGATTATTTGGGAAAACTTGGAAAATTCACAATTAATTCTGTCATGCAGGGAGCGACTTGTTGAACGTGGGTTGCATTCAAACATGAGGTTAAGCTGTAGATGAAAAGTATATATATCGTTCATTCAATATTGATTACTAAGTATTTGGATTGATCTGTAACCAACTGCATTTAAAAATTGATAGCGTTATGTACTAAAATTTATCTCAATAGTTTTTCCCATTAGCATATGGAAAGACAATTCTGGATTGGTTCACCGAGTATGTCAAAACGATCCAGTATTAATATGTGTTATGTGATAGAAAATCATATAATAGATTTGATTCCTAGAAATGCTGTACCACTACATAAAAGCAGAACTTACTATAAATAGTACGAGCAGAGCTGTAGGCAAGATCAAGCTAGTACATAAGCTGGACATTTGACTTGGATCTTGAAGTCGTCACTTGAAACTTGGAGCTAGAGACATAGATGACAGCTACAAAAAAGAATTGGAATTAAGTTCAACAACAAATTCCTAATAATGATCAGTAGAGCAGAATGACAGTAAGCTTGACTAATGTCGAATGGTTGTCATTAAAGGATCACGATACAAAACTCATTTACGAAACTTTCTTCTTATCGAATATACAGAAATATTCTTTGATTTTTGAAGACCAAATCAACTCACTAACTCAAGAATCAAAACAAGCAAGCAAGAAGACATACAAGACAATATTTATGGAGGTCTTCAGAATAGAAAAGTTGTGAATACATTTTCTATTCTCGAGATTCTAAATCTCACACACAATTGAACGATATTACAGGTATTTACTCGATAAAATCATCATGTGAATAAGATAATATAGAGTAGATTACATTTCTGTAATCATAAATATGTGTGTAAAGCAAATTTTATTGTTAAGTGAAATTAATAAAGGCAATCACATCGATTTCTTGATACCTGAGAATATTCACATCTATTATATACTTATGCATAAGGAACAAACTTTGTTTCCATTATTATACATTGTATCATTCACCATTATTTGATTTTTGTCACCCTCTTCATCATAAATATCAACTTTTTGAAAATATCAATTTAGGTACTATTCGTGTAAATATTAATCTACTATTTATTTACTTCAACATTTTGTGGAAAACAAATCAGTGATTTTATTTGCAGATTGAAGTATACTCTTAAGCAGAAGCAATAGGGTAGTAGCAATGAGGCCAGCACGTCCGTGCATTCCACGAGAAAAGCAGTTATCAGACAATCGATTTGGTCGGCGCTAGTACGAGTAACATGTTTTTGCGTGACGCACGAATGGAACTCAGTTGAGAATTTGAATTTTCTTCGTTAGCAGGGCTAAATGGCAAGCCAAGTTTATGATTGACTCTGCTCCCGCCATTAACCAGCCATAGCACTATAGTCACTCCCTTTTAGTAAAGTTAGTAATGAACTGGAGTGCGCTGCTGTCCTTTTATTGAATTTCAAGCGCAGACCCATTACCGTCAACGACTCGATCCAGCGATTCAATTTGACAGCAGAATGGAAGTCATAATGCATACTTTCTCCTGTCAAGTATTAATAAAATTGCATTTTTCAAGAGGCGATATGATGAGAAATTCAGACTATACACCGTATTTTCTTCATTTAAAGCTCGAAACAAATAATGGTGAATGTTAATAATTCAGTGATTAGGGCATCAATTTGGTGATTAGAAGCTATTGTTATGAGAGGAGAAAGAAAATGAGAGATAAAAGCCAAAAAGGGAAGATCAGAGAATAGAGACATAAGAATTATTTTTGTAGAGAAAGAATAAATGTGAGAAATGATGAGGAGAACGGAAGAAAGGAGAAGAAGACGACGTAATAGATTGTAAGGGGGGAAAATATACATAGAAAACTAGAAAAAGTAGTAGAGTGGAAGAATAACAAGTTGACGGATAATAGTTAATAGGTGAGGGTAAATTAGGAAGAAGAGGAAAAGGAAAAGAAAGAAGAAATAAAAAGAGAAAAAGCATTCTAACTTAGCCAGTATAATCTAAGTGAGACCATTGAATACCATATACTCGAACTTTTACTTTTGATTGCTTAGCTAGCTCGTAAAATCCACCATACATTCGACAAGTGAGACTATCAAATGGTAGCCTATTATTTTTTTAATATTGAAAAATTCATTTTTTATGTCGTTTCTATTGAATTAGGCCTATGCTTGAAGATGAGTGAGTGGATTCAAGTTCCTCTTTAGACGTATACCCACATCATAATCAAAATACTAAATGATGGTGATAGAAAGAAAGTGAAGAAATAAAAAGATGGACTACTTTGGTAGTCAAAACTGTGATTGTAGTGCTAGCTAATGGTTGTAGATATCGTCCTTTATCATCTCGTATAAGCTACTAAATCAAACAAAACAAGAAAAGAATAAATAGGAGAGATAGAAATTAATTAAGTTTTTTGAGGCATGATAGTGTTGCAATGCTTAGTTGTCATGCTAATGAAGGAAGGCTGCTGTGAGGTGTGGGAGGGGGGCAGATTTACTCGGATGAGGCAATCTGCTCACCTTCTGAAATTCCCCGGATGCCAGCGATCGGATCGAGATGGAATGGTCGGTCGGTGATTACACGTTGACATCGGTATGACAGATAGCCAAGGAATTTAGCAGCTCTAGTGATTGCAATTGCATTCCACTCTAATATTCACCATCCTATCCATTCGACATCGTTTTGCATCCAAACTCTGATGCTTCAATGGCCTCAAACTATGATAATTTTATAAAAAAACATTTCCATAAGAGTTGCTCAATTAATAATAACGTTATTCATACACTAATGTTATGTGTTAAGAGATAATGATAATACTGTCAGAGATGTTAGTTTTATGTTATAAATAACAGAATTGGATCGATTTCTCATTGAAGAATACTGATTCCATTATTCTTATTTACGTGATTGTAATTTTTTTCTCTTGTTCAGTGACTGCAGAACGATATTTTTGTGAGAAAAATCATAAACATTTAATGCAAAGGAGAGATGAAAACATATTAAATACATGAAATATATTTGTGAAAATTAAGTAGCCATAGTTAAAGTTAAAAAAAATAAAGAATAAATATCAAACAATAAAGAATATAGAATAAATTTACATATGAAAACAAAAATGAAATAATTAATTAATTATTGAACTGAAGGTTTCCAAACTGGGGTTTTTTTAATTACCTCATAGTACAAAATGTGAGCGTTCTTCTAACAACGGTCATATCACTCCCTACGATAAGTCGAATCAATTATTCCAACAACTATAAGAAATACAATCCATTACACAAGATTACAAAAAAAAATCAATCATTACTCTAGAAAGTTAATATTGCTATCCTTCAAGTTAAATAGGTATACTATAAAAATGGATATCAAATTATAAGTTTTATTAGTATCCTATAAGTTGAGTAGTTTTGGAAAGCAATTATACTACAGTACTTCTATTGTACGTTCAGGTTGTTGTTGCAAGGAAAACTGAACCGACTAGAGGGATATGAATTCCCACAGGAACCATAGCTGTCTTCGGTGGCAGAATCTACGACTGTACTTGAATGCAGCCTCGGCTCGCTCGGTCACTCGCTTTCCTGTCGATTCGTTCCCGTACAGAGGCGAAAAAGCATTCCGAATTGCGACGGGTAATGCAACGGGACTTCAGGGAATAGGGGAAACGACTCTAGTCCCTCTCTCCCGACCACCGCACCGAAGATAACTATTTCGCCCCCTTTTCGCTATTGTTTTTACAGCCGAATCGATCTGAAGACACAAAACTACTGAAATCTCGAGTTTTCACCTCGATTGAAGAAATAAACGAAGACAATCCGGAATCGATTGTCGAGAATACGAACTCGATTGTCGATTGCCGAGTGATACGAACAATACGATCTCGATTGCCAAGATTTTGAGAAATGAAAAGGTCGGTTTGATTGATGTAACCACCTTTGCCATTAGCAACCCTTCCTTCTTCTAAACCTTTCGTCAAGAGTTATCAATTATCATCGAAAGTCAACCCTATTCAGAAAATTGATTGTATTCAAGGGTCCCAAGTTGTTTTGTGAAAGCGTTTCTTACAAATTAATTACACCAATGTTTAATGAATTGGGGTGCGAAAAATACCAAGTGTAAACGAGATTCGGATTGCAGCTGAATATTCAAAGAGAAAGAATACAGGAGTCTGTTCCATTAAAATTTAGATGTGTACATGAAAAAAGGCAAACATATACAATTATATATGAATATGTTGTTCAGGATTGTTTTCTACTCTATAATTGGACTGTTTGGACTAAGTTACAGCTTCAATAAAATAAAAATAGACTGACTATTGCTGGCACATGCACTAGAATCTATGGTTTTTTTACATTCATTCACAAAAAAATCAAATCAATTATTCTTTTTTTTCATCATTGAGTGGAATCAATGCATCATTGAGTAAAATCAATGCACTTCATAGGCTACATACAAAAACAAAATCCATCTGAACAAGCATTAGACTAAAAGTATTCTTTGAAAATCAGCTTCACAAATAGTATCTGAAAACAACAACTGAATTATTTAGAAGTTGGCTGGATCCCATCTCAATTACGAAGAGGTACAAACTGTACTAGCAATAAACACACTTCAGCAACAGAACTTCTCGGCGTATTTCAGGACAGTTCGAGTCAACAAACATCATGTAACAAAATGTGGGCTCGCATGGTCGCGTAAAACTTTTCGGAAAGCACAATGATTCACAGGCGACTGCACAGACAAGCGTGTAGGTTGGAAAGGAGAGTCTTATTTGCAAATAAGCACAATGCAACTGTTTCATACCGCAAAGTTTCAGACATCTCGAGCACCTGTTCTGCATCTATTTTGGCTCGATCTACCTTTCACATTCAAGAGGCTAACTATCTAAGCTGCCAAAACTATCAATTGAATCAAGTAATGTGTTACTCTCTTAATTTTATAATACATTCTACTTCAATAATTATTATGATTGGAAAATAAAAAATATTGATTTGAAGCTTCAACACATCAAATTACAATCACTATAAATAACATAAGAATATTTTGAATGGAAAATATCATTTTCCCTCAATTTGAGCACAGCATCGTTATTGAAAGTTAGAACGAGATGGATGGCTGATTTTTTTATCTTCAACATTTTAGTTCTAATATTGAAGAAAGAGTAATTTAGGAAGAATAATAGATGGAATAATTTGAACTGTTATCAAAGGTAAAATAATTTTAGATTTGATGGGTTCAAATTTTTTCTCAAGGCACAAATACAGTAACGCATAATATTATAGTTCAAATACAGAAATATAAATATAGAAATATAGTTATCAGTTTCTTATCAGCAATAGTATGAAACTGGTATGAGAGGAAGCATGTAGTTGGTTCCAATTAGAAAATTGACTATGTAAAATTATATTACAGATAATTATATTAAGATAAGACTCCTTGTCTAGCTAGATACAACCACATTTAAAATTCCATTTGTGTGCAACCGAGAATCACTGTATATCTGAAAAACACAGAAAACTAATTCATCACTACAACATAAGCTTCACTACCAATTGGGGATGAATAATATCATAAATCTCCAAATATTTATCAACCCAATAACGTCTTGGTGAGATATATGTCAAATCTAAAACTGGTAGAAGTTTCTTGATGGCTCCGGAAACCCAAATAAATTCATTTTTGGAGAAACATGATCATTTCCAGCTTGAATTATGTGGGTTTGGAAAACAGATGAATTGGGCGGATACTATTTGAAATTCTAAAAATTCTGATAAATTATGCAGTCAGTCTACGACCTCTCCGGCTATATGGTATGTCTCTTCAACTCTTATGTGATGTACAGAACTGTTGGAAATGTGAACTTACAATAGAACAGAAACTTCATAATAAATTATGATATAACCGTGAACTGATCTGCAGCGGAAGCTTTAAGAGGAGTCAGCCATCATTTGTATGGAAATTGGCTACAAGTTACAACTCCAGTCGTGGAAATTGCATCATGATATGTTGTTGTGGTTCAAGTGGTGGATTTGAAGGCGAGGGGAGGGGGGAATCGGTGCTGTGCTTCAGTGATCATCAACAAGGTCGAATTTTTCGAGCAGAAAATACAGAACGAACTCTGTTTACTCGTAGTGCACTTCATGGGATGAAAATTCAATCGTCAATAATTTGCCAAATGGAATTTTAAAGTACCGATTAAGGTCTCAAACTAGTGTTCGCTAGTTATTCCCAATAACTTGTATGATTGTATTCCTAGTAGAATTCAAAACTCTAGTAGAATCAATCAAATTGAAGATTATAAAAATACTCAATGCAATGTGTGAATTCCAAATTAATGTTTTAATGAAACTAACTCAATCATTTAAAAATTAAGACCCGAATATAAAATAATAATTATTAAAAAGTTGATGATTTAGTAATAAGAATCATCTGGAAACACGCATAAGCTATTATTTGAAAATTTATTCATTTATTTGACAGAAATTAGACCACTTATATGTAATTGTTTAAAAACACAGACTAATTCCAAAACATCTTTTATAGCAAATATTGATGAATAATAAGTCTGAAACGAGGTTACATACTTCCACAGCACTTCACACAATAATTTTTTCACAAGAATTGTTTTATAATAATTACTAGATCATTCCAGTACATTCTTTAAAATTCATCATTTTCCACCTGCCATTTGAGAGCTTGTTCCACACTATAATTGTACTTTAATGTACTGTACTGTAAAGTGAAATCAAGAATCGTAAAATTAAGCATACGTGCAGTGTGGTTGTGCATATACCATGAAATTTTCATAAAGTAGTAGTACCTCACAACCTTATCTAATGGGTGCTACGGTGAGTTTATTTAGGACAGGCATTCTGAAATCGATGTCTTTTTAAGGTATAAAGAGAAAACCGGTTCATTACACGACCAAAAAGTGTCTTTGACCGGCGCAAAATCGAGATTCATTCACACAGATGACTGGGAGATGAAGAGGGTGCTGGTGAGTGAGTGAGAAATTTACAAAGAGAGTGTATTTTAGGCTTGAATGAGTAGTCAGAGAAGAGAGTAGAGTTAGTCTGAGAGAAGAGAGATCATATTATAAAATACAGTTGAGACAAAACGGTAAGAGAAATAGTGAGAAAAAGAGGAGGAAACTAACTAAAGCTTACCATGTGTGGAGAGATTGTATAAACGTCTATAAAGTTACTAAACATAGATTTCAGATATATTAATAGTCATTATGTAAATTCAAATAAAATGCTTGAAGAGCTCAATGACTCTCGTCAAACGTTGTTTAAAACAGAAGGAGAGTTTGTTGTGAAAGGGCCAACTCATAAAATGCATGCAAAACGAAATTTTTCAATTCTTGTGTAACGATTAGGAGGTAATGAATTGGAGCCTCCACCAAAATGTAACGAATGTGGTTAATGAATTTCAATTGCTCCACTAAAATGTAATGAATGGAAGTAATGATGTTTCCAATCTAATAGAATGGATCATATGAGTTTTGTGTTTCAATTTTTATTGGTTAGTGCCTCTACTCGACGTTTGGTGAGGGCACTACCATAAATTATTGGATCTTGAATATTGTGGATAATTGAATGAATTAATCCCCGGATTCCTCCAAATCTTTGGGTTTCGATAAATTCATTCAATTACCTCACAGGAACGCCTCCACCAGTGTTTTTTTTTTTAAAGAAAAATACACAAAAACTTAAAAATTTTGATTGTATAATTTTTGTTCTACACAAGGTGTTTGAATTTCCAGAAACAGGATGAAAATGATAAAGTTAGAATTGAAAATGAAATTTGGTTTTTATTGACACTGAATAAAATAATTAATTGTTATTGATTTTTGACAAATATTGAGAATATTTAACAGTACAGAAACTTTTAAAAATGAAATATAAAATAGTAGAAATACAGTTTGTTGGAGGTTAAACAAAAATAAATCTAATTTAAATAATTATACCCTTTCTTTCGAAACCGTGGTTTATAATTAATTATTTAAAATAGAATAGATTTGAAATAAAGAAGTTGGACAGAGTTTTATTTAGAGAGTTATACCCTTTCTTTCGAAACCGTGGTTTATAATTAACAATCCAAATAAAAATTTAAAAAAAAATGAGGAAAACGTTCTTATTATTATTATTAAAGATGTGACTGTTTAAAAAAATGATGATGAATTTTGAGAATAAATTAAGAAATTACAGAAATGGAAATGACTCTCCTGGGTAAACCGGGACTCGTGGTCGATACCGCAGCTAAACGAGAAGTGATCAGCTTTGGTGGGAATAAAAATTTTGTTTGCGCAAATGCTGAGTTTGTACTCAGTTCTTAGCCAATGGCGTGAAAGCCTTGCCAAGACTTTTAATTGAATAGAACGTTTTCCTCTCTTGCTTTGCAGTTTTATTTTGGAAATGAATTGGTTATTATATATTATATTGTTTGAATAAATTCTACGAAACTGTATTTTAATAAAAATTTATAATTAAATTATTTTCATTGATAGGGATCTGTCACTATTGTGACACTTGTATTGAAATTCGACCACTACATTTAAATAATAAATGTAGGCTACTAATGTACTCGTATTTCAAACAGTGAAGAATAGAAATGTTTATTCTGAATTCAAAAATGTCTATTCTATCCTATTCTCACTGAATTCAAACCAGAAAAATAACAATGTATCTTTTTCTTCCTGATCGTGTGTCTTCTTATCATACTACAAATAATATGCTTTGTATTCATAACTCATTGTTGGAATGCTCTCTCAAAATTTATAAATTGAATTAAATTTCAAATGAATATAAATGCAATTTTATTTTACAAAAACAATAAAATCTCAGGCTTGCATAGTCAAAGAAGCACATATCAATTAGATGACTAGAGCATTAGAGAAGGCAGCGTTCGATTTTTTGTGTCGTTAATTTTGATAATGTTTTGCGGTCATTCAACGCGAGATTCCTTCGTAAGAAAAGTGGCGAAACAAATCAAGTTTTACGACTGAAAGCACATAAAAGTGAAGACTCTAAAATAGCTCTGCCGACGCATTGCTTGACAGTTACCGCACACAAAACAGCTGTAATGTGATTCTAGATCCAATGAACATGTACAACAAAAATAAATGTCTATTTAAAGACAAAGTAATAAAGCGCTAATAGAGTTCTGTAGAATGATGTTATGGCGATACACCATAACAATAATCATTACATTCCACCAACCATGGATTCAGCTTCACTCTATATTCAACCCAACTACACACTGTATTATGATCTATATACTACGATCTTTTTTTTTGCTGAGGGTGACAGGAGTGTCCATCTTGGCTTGTGCGTGAAAAATGTGAAAGATAATGTTAATTATGAGGGTGGAAGTTATGTATTTCTCAAAATATAAATATGAAACCAAATTAGGTGAGTTCCGAATTACCAGGGAGCGATTTTTAAGAAGTTATATTCAGCGCAAAAGGCCTTCAATTCTCATTCTTACGACAGGAGTAGCAGGAACGGTATACGTTTCTCATCAATCTGAGCGATTATAATAAGTATAAAAATTTCGTGTAATCTTTCTAGGTTATTCATATAATAAGATACTTTTTTCAATATACAGGTATACAAATGAATAAAGTGAAGGTTTCATTGGAAGATTAGTTAGCACTGACTGTTTTCCCTGAAAATAGCGAATTCCCAATATAGGTGACGATAACTAGATCATCCATCATTGGTTTGCGCTGGAGAATATCAGTCAATGTCGTATTTTACGCAACAGTTAGAAAATGGAGCAATTAGGGAGATAAACTAGTGACGGAAACATGGGATAGAGTGAAAGGAGTGGAGAAAGAAAAGGTGTGGAAATAGAGCAGAGGATCGAAAATAGCTGCTTTGAAGCAAAAGAACCATTACGGTGTTGTCAAAATTTTGGAGCCGGATGATTTTTTTCGGGGACAGTAGTTCGCCATTTATTCTTTGGGATGGCGTTTGGCCAAAACTGCGACGTTTTCATTGAAAATTGTCGGCGAATAGCAATGTTTACCTTTCGACTATCCATCTGTATCTGCCATCGCGTTCTCTGATCTGTGGCGCAGTGTTTCCAAAATTTCCAAGCCGAAAATTTATTAGCGAGCTGGTAAAAAGAAAACAGTATCCAAGTGAGTGAGAGAGGGAATTTGGCTACAAACGGTATAGTACGGACAAAGGCCGGTGTATGCAAGGCAATCTAATTGGCCACTGTTCAGAATGTCCTTTGAGCTGGGACAAGGGGGACTCCGTGTGTAATGAGTATGGATGCTGTAGCTGTTCTGTCTGCTCTGATACAAGCCTATGTACATCCATCGTCTTTGCTAAGGTTCCGCTTCTGCGGCTGGGTCCTATACTGTTTATTAAACACAACCAAGCCTGAGTGCTCCATTTCAGCCGAACACATTCTTCACAAAACACCGTTCTACAATTTTCCAGACCGAGTAGTTCCACTCAAAACAATTTTCGCAAGCCACTAACATGATTGGTCATTGTTCAGAAACAGGTGATCAATTTCAGGAGACAACAGCAACTGAATCAACTATGTTTTAGACAAATTTGTGCTTTTTGACCACAAGTCTCTCTCTCTCTCTCTCTCTCTCTCTCTCTCTCTCTCTTATTCTCAACTTCATCGAATGATTCCCGCCTTTCAACGCTGGGTTATGTGGTAAGTAGAGCTTTTGGCAATTAACAGTTGTTTTCATTTCGGTTGATTGATTCTATCGTCGATTTATCAAGGCACTTGTTACTGTTCTATAAACTCATCAGAGAGTTTATACTAGAAAGTTGAGATTGGATTGGACTTGATGAATGATGTAATAAACAATTTGATGAAAGGAGATCTTCAATAAATTGAAAAGATTCTAATTCGGATAAAATCGATTTTGTTGAATAACTTACATTCAAACATTGTAGTTTTGAATGAGATCGATTTTGTTCAACTCAATTCATCTTAGCTTACACAATCTCAACAATTTTCTTGTACCTGAATATAGTTTTCTAGTGATAGTGTTATTATTGCCTGGAATCTTGCCAGGATTATCGGGTAGAATAGTATAAGATGGAATATTCAAATTATTCAAAATTTTTGGTTTTTCTCACAAACGTTAAAAAGCTACTAGAAGCCTCTATACTCTCTATACAAATCCTACTTTCACTTTAATATATCACATTGGGAATCTTATGTAGCATGTATGTAGTATAGTCACTGAAGTATACAGCTATTGTTGCAAATTAAGGCTGTTTCGTCTGTTCCTTATGCGTTCCATCACCTAATGTAGTCTGCCAATAGCCTGCGTAACTGTACCGAATCAGCTGATCAGGGAATAGAGTTATAAATAAACTGATCCAATTATTTACTTATTACTAGCTGGAAACTAAAACTTACAAGGAAGAGACGAAACAGCCTTAGTTTTTGGCTTGAGCTATAATAAGAATATGGTCATTTCTTCATTGGTTATACAGATTGTGAGTCTACTACTCTGGAAGGAAATTGAATATTCTTTTAAAATTTGAAGTATTATTTTTTAATACACTCATATTGGTAATTTTTTTAGGCATTGTTTAGCATGTTTACAAATAAAATAAGTTGATGCAAGGCTTCTATAACTGGAGAGTTTTCTCTTTCTTCTAAAATCTAATAATGTGTTAGGCCGAGCCACACAAAATAACGATTTGAAAAACCGGTACCATATATCTGTCTCTTGCAGTTTCCCGGGGGATCAGACGGGGGAAAGGTGATTAAGTCACGGTGTGGGGGAAAACCTTTTAGTCTCAACTTCAACCCTTGGGTAACGATAAATTATTTCACATACCTCTCTGTCACTCGCCTACTTTTCTACGTGTACTCTCCTTTCTTCCTATTCTGGCCTTGATTCGGAGAACAGAACTTTCTTACAAATCTGGATGCTTGGTCTCAAACTGTAGAGTAAGTCCACTCTTAATCTTATCAATACCTTGCCATTTTCTTTTGCAATTTATCATACCCAGGAAAGCCTAATGCAGTACATTTCCCCGAACCCTTGTTATACCATTCCGAAGCAATTTTTTTTCATTATTTCTGCGATGTTTTTGTGTTGAAAATTCAAATTTTTAGGTTGCTGTAAGATGTGTTCGTATTAAATAGTAAAATTTGATTGTTTATACATCTCTTTATGGGTTATTTGACACTGCGGCAATCGACAAATACATGGTAAAAATTCAAATAGAATAGTATTCGAATTCCAATTAGTAAAACAGTGAATTAATTCTGTATAGTTTTATGGGTACATATGCCGTAATAGAAAGCCTTTCACGGAAAATGGTGGTTTTAATTTGGTGTAATCACCAAAAGAATAAATTACAAAGTACCAAAGAAGTTTTTATGAAAGAACAATAACATGAGGGTGGTGGACCTCCCAAGATACGCAATACAATCTGCAAATAAAAGATGTAAATTGATTGTTCAAAATTAAGCTTATCATATTCGAGTCAATTGGAATATCAAATAATTTGGATCCTATTGGCTCTATAAAGAGGGGGTCTACGAAGCATCCGTTCTGTTTATTGTTCTAAATTTGAATTCATGATAAAATAAATAGCAGTCAAAAATAATATTATGTTTTTGAGAAAAATTACCCTCAAACGAAGCATGTTGCGTGAATAAAAGCTGACGCAACGGAATGGTGGATCCATTCCGCAAGAAGAGTCCCACTAGAAGCTGTTATTGAATAGCTGAGTAACAAGAATAATTGGAATAAAAGCTAATCAGAGCCTACTAATAGACTAGATCACGTTAAATTGAAAATTGAAATCTGCAGATTGTTCACTGGTTTACCATGGAGAGAATAGGAATTATAAAATTGAATCTTGCGATTCAAACTCTTTTTAATATTATCCTCAATTTTATTAATGCGGTTTGAATGAAAGAGGACCTATCCCAATGCTCAAAACTGAGTAGAGAGTACTGAGTACTCCAATAGAATTGTAGCAAAAAAAGTCGACTTAGAGTAGAGTAGCCGACTTTAATTAAGTAGGAAGTGAGCTTTTAGTATTTCTGAAAGCTGCACGTTTTTAAGACAACTGAATCCAAATGAAAAATCATTAGTCTCTTTCTTCAATCTGGAATCCATTCAGCAGGACCGTTAATTGATTCCACAAAGTACAAAAAGTTCTACCTCGCTGACGCCCGCTGAATAGTAATTCGGCTTCAGCAAAAATTTCAATTACAAGTTTTCCGTGAGAGTTTTACAAAGAAATCAGATGCCAAAATTAGATTACATTGTGTAAGATGTTCGCAATGAATGAGTCGACAACGATGGAAAGAAGAAGAAAGAATGCTAATCAAACTTGCAGATTCTAATATCTTATCCTTACCACACTTCATTTTCTTTGCAAGATTTTTACCTCTGGGAAGGTATTAGTCACATTTGGTACCATTCAGGTACTTTTACAGTAAATAAATTACTTACTGTGCAATGGTACAGTACATTTTGGTACTGTGTTTAATAATCAAATAATAAAAATTAATTTCAAATAACTTGAAATATTTAAGCATTTCACTTAGATTGAAAGATAATGAACTTTTATGTTTTTTATATATTTCATGAGCATTTGATAGGAAGGAATAATAATTATTAAACTGTTACTAGAGTAATATTGTACTGTTCTGTTTCAGTTAATAAAATATGTGCACGCGTTTCCAACCAATCAATTTTCATGCTGCACCTTTTGTCTGAACTCTGTGTTAATGAGAGCAGTGTCAACATTGAAGTAAATTCAGGGCTCTATTGGAATATTACTCGATATTAATACACAAGAGCGAAGCTCATAAAATAACAAAACGCGGGATAAACCTGTGACTGTGAACTCTGCGCTGCGCTGAAGAGAGTTCAATATTTGCCCACGCTTTAGAAATAGAGTACACAAACTTGATGGCGCATCTCACCAACCAACAAAGCAAGGACCAACTGGAAAGTGTAATTAATAATGGATTTATGTTCTGAATGATAATAAGGGACCAGTTCAATAAATTGACAGTTCCACGCCATTACACAGGCTTCACTATGAAGCGATCAAAGCCCAAGGGAACTGACGGTTCAATATTCGGAACATCCCACCAATAGATTAAACAAGAGTAGGAGAAATAATGCTTAGCTATTCTCTTTCACGCAATTCATGCGAGCAGCATTTTCGATTAATTTGCTTGAAGCAACCGGTGTTCCTAATTTAAAGGGGTTCATAAATAATTGAGAACAGCTAATTTTCACATCATTAATGAATTCAATAGCAACCAAACTTTTATGATGACTTCAATTTGATGATAATAATGATCTTATTTCAATAGTATGAAAAACACTGTAGATTTATAGATTTATTGAAAAATAAAAACAACATCGCCATAAAATACTCGATGAGCTTTTTTGCAACAGTATGTCTAACCTCCGCAACTACCTTGCAGGCTACTGGAAAATTGAAGATACATTAAATTTATGTGTAGATTTTTCTTTATAAGTCTTTCAATTCCAATACAAATTTCAGTCCGAAATCATCAAAGTCCAACTCTCTTCCAATAGAAAATCAATAATGATTTTATGCTCAGATTAAAGGTCGAATCTATTCTTTTCAATCCAGAGCTCTCTTTTCACTGTGATTGAAAGTTTTTGAAAGTTAAAAATTCTGCAGCTGAAACAGTACATAGGATAATTGAGATATTTCTAATCTGATATCTCAACCTCTACCTATTTTCGCTTTATATCATGTAGTAATGCTTTCATCGTAGATAAGACAACTTTTTCTCATCCAGCTAGATATACTACTGAAAAAAAAACACTAACATTCTAGATAGAATTCCACTGGAAGAATGCAATTTCGAATTGCTCCAAACAACGCTTATTCCCAAGACGCCACCACGTGTTATCCACAACAATAGGCTTGTAATGTTCATCCTGGAGACAAAAGTAGTTCACGAACTCGGCAGAAATTGATACCGCTTGGGAAAAATTCAGTTAGCGCCGAGACGTCCCACCTGGGAACGTATAGGAACGGTGTAGGGGTGAGAAGGAAACAGATAGAAACTGTTTAGGGGTAAGAAGGAAAGGAAAGAAGAGTTTAGCGGGGTCGTGACGCGCGTGCTCAGGCCTTCCAGTCGAGAGCGCGATATGATTGCTGATAAACACACGGAGAACGGAGATTCGTGGAGGTGGCCGCGGGCAGGGAAGGAATCAGTGTGACCCGGGCTTGTAAAGTCTGTCCGAGCAAAGAAGACATTATGGCAGGATGGAAAAATGACTCCAGCTCAATAAATTATTGGTTCAAAAATTATAAATGTGGTCTCAAATTGTAGAGCACAATGTTTCCTACAATTTGGAACCAGATTTATACATTTTTAACCAATATTGACGGATCTGAAGTCATTTTCCCATCTTGCTAGAATGTCTTCTTTCCTGGGACATACTATAGCATGCGGCGACAATTCAAAGACGTTTAAGGACGGTGACCCGTTCTCGGGTCAAACCCTCACACAACAGCGCTACAATTTCACCCACATACACTTACCCGCACACCATCTCGAGGTTAGAACACCGCTTTCCTTCCATATCTATAATAAATAACACAAGCGCACCACAACTAACGTAATCAACACAAGGCGTGTCTGAATGCGTTGAGTTGCGCTCGCCTTGGGCCCTCCATACTTCCGACACATAATTTCAAAGTGCTCACTACGGGCAGTCGGTATTTGACTTGGAGAAAATTGCAAATTCAACTTGTCCCGTTGTAGCTCTATAAATACAACTCTTTAAATAATAGTTGGAAGAGATAGAAATTGTAGATACCCAACAAACAGTGTGTAGTGTAGATTTTACAAGAAGAATGAATAAATGCCTTACAAGTTCATGGTTTAGGTTTGTAGATACTACACTAACATGTGAGGTGTAATTTAAAAAGAGAGTGAATACTGTATTCGATACTGTAGATCGTGATTGAAGTTTTCTACGAGGATACAGAACAACAGTGTTGTTTCTAGTTATAAGCTTATCATGATTTATAAGCTGAAGTACTCAACGAGATTTGAGAAAGCTGAGGAAGGGAGGTTCGTGCAGAAAGAACATACGATATTATGCACATAGATTATGCTCCGGAGATGCGTTCAAGCTAAACTCAGATTACGCACTAGGCTCCAACAATAACTTCTTACAGGGGAACAGTAATGTAAAATTACATTATTACATTACATTACATTACATTACATTGCAATTAAATTACATTATTAATTACAATTAGAAGTCATAGTATACTTCTAATTACAGTAATGTTTCTGTTTCGAACAATAAAGAGCACTTTGTTACACAAAATTATGGATATTCATGTTTTTTGTTACACAGTAACAAAGTACTGGCGAGAAACCTCTCCGGGTTGGGGGTTTTCAGTAGGTACTATATTTTCGCTATTGAGAGTAATGTAATAAATAACAAGTGTTTTCTTTGTTAAAATTGAAATTAGCATTGGGTTAGAAGAAGAATCTTGTTTATAAGAGTCAGAACACAGTAAACAAGCTCATTTGTAGATTGTGGATAATGCAATTTGAATTTGATTAGCTTATGGATTTTAGAATTCAAGTGTTCAAGGATTTTTAGAATGCCTGGAAACGTTCACTCGAGAATATTCAAAACTAAGAAAATAGGTAAGCTATTTTTCTTCGAAAGTAGTCTCTGCGGTTGAAAATTAAAAATAGCGTACAGAAACGTACGATAATTACCAGTGTAGATAAGCCTGTGAGTGTGAGTCCTAGCCTGCTCAAATATTGATAAAGTAAGTGTAAAGTTGCATTAGGCCTATATTAGTTCAACAGAAATGAATTTACACAACGAGAACGTGAGAGAGATAGAGTGTTCACAAACTAACAGTCTTGTGGGGGTTATAGATAGGCCTATAACCTTGCATTGCTTGGAAAGCAATGAGATACATAAACGAAAAAAGTAGCGTAGTTGGGAGGAAGCACTCACTTTTATATAATGATTCGGAGACATGGGGCTCATGAGAAAGAATAATAAAATATAAGGCTTCCTGCAATGTTTGGGATTTAGGAGTTTAAAAGAATGCTCGGTAAATACTGAAAGTCCATCTATACAGGACACTACAAATAATTATTGTTCTCTTTATCCTTTATAAAGAGTATGATTGAAGAAAGAAGGAAATGGAATAATATTTTCTAGTGATACTTCTGAGAATAGATCAATTTAGATTACACAAGATGAAGGTTCAATTCACGGAAAAAATTAAAATGAGGGTGAATAACATTGAATTGCTATCATTCCTAAAACCTTACTCAACATCAACCCTCTTGGTATAATTATTTGCAGCTGTGTTCACCCCTAGGACAGATCGATAAATTGGCCTAGGGCACACACCACGACTGACAGCTGTCTTGCTTGTTCATCTGCAGAATAATTCAGTGTAGGAGTTGGTGTTTTAATGCCCTCAACATAGGGTAATCTAACCAAGATCTGGTTTATTGTCTGAAATTGCAGTCAGGATTTAATCAAGCTTCAACCTTCACCTGGTTCGAGTAAAACTAATCACGAGTACTATGATTTTTACTCAATGCACCTTTTTACTTTTCCGAATGCACCACTAATGTAGGCCAAAATCATTTAAGTTCACGAAAGATATACAAAATTAGTTGAAGAAAGAATGTGAACATTAAAAAAATGCATACCCGATCGAAATCAAGAATAAACTTGTAATTGAGCCGAAAAGAATTAATTGATAGAGGAAATAAGGAAGTGATTTTAATAAAATCGTTCCCAATAAGATTCACGGTGATCGAGTACGATAATGATAATACTGTATTAAAATACATGGTAATCAAATTTGTGACCATAGCAAGAGAAAAATTGAGATGTAACGTGTAATCAAAGACAATATCTAATCTTTAAATTTTAAAATAGGCTAGTTATTTGACAGCCCACTAGTGTATTCCAGCCCACCAGTCCAGTGAATAGTCTATTCTAGCATGTTTGATCAAACTATTTAGGTTCAATTCAATTCAAAATCAAGTTTATTCCACATTATAAAGTACAAGTGATGAATAGAAAATTTACAAGAAACATATTTCATTATTACAGTAAATATTATTTATAAATATTGGAATAACTTACAGCAAACATAGACACAATTGTATGTGCGCTTGCTGGAGTTCTATACTAGGCTACACATGGAGATATAAAAGCCCTAGAGAGGAGAAAAATAATAGTACAAACTTTTCTTCAAATATTTCGGCCATACATTAGGGAGTAGGAATCGTAGGAATTCGAAATAAAAATTATTACAATATCGGTCACACCGGTAATGTATTGCCTAGAATACATTAAGCATAAAAATGCAATACAGTACACGGAAACAACTGATAACACAACAGTAGATTACGGAAAAACACCTGCCTATCCAAGTAATTCCCCTTTTCTGTTGGATTGCAATTATGTAGTGTTCAGAGTTCAACTTTTTTTACCTTGCCTTGCATCGTGACACATGATATTATTATCTGACCAATTACCGTACAATTATCGGTACCTATGTTTTTATCTGTAAACTGTAAAATAATGTAGGTTCAGAAATGGCAATTTTCTACCCTTTCGACTAGCCAAACTTACTTGTATTGTACTTCCAGCAATACAAGATAATGAACATTTCTTGAAATCAACTAATGTTATGTTTTCTAAATTCAATGGCAATAAAATTTTGTTTATTTATTCCATGGAAACGGAAAGAGAACGGGACTGATTGTTTCCATTAAAGACAAATTAGAAAACGTTTCTTTTATCATATCAGGTTTCTACTGATTTGTCATTATTTCTATTATTGAAACATTTTCGCTTTGATTCAATTGTGTGTTATTGAACCTTGTCTATGTAACATCTTGTTCTAGTTAGTTTTCTGTAATAGAGAATCAAATAATAAATAAACAACAAATCCAAAGGGAATTATGAGATAAGTGCAGTAGGCTATTGTTATTATTATCATCATCATCATCATCATCATCATCATCGCATAAAAACTTATCAATCTTATTAATTATAATAGGATCTGCTTGATACGTACTAGCCTACGCATAAAGTCTGTCCACGCAAAGAAGAGCCTCTGACAAGATGAGAAAATGACTCCAGCTTGGTCAATATTTGTTCAAGAATTATAAATGGGGTCTTGATAGTAGATCAAATTGTTTCCTACAATTTGAGACCAAATTGATAATTTTTGAACCTATATTGACCGAGCTTGAGTCATTCTCCCATCTTGCCAGAGAGTCTTCTTTGCTTGGACAGACTATACTAAATTAAAACTCAATTAGGCCCAATTTATTAATAGACAGTCATTTTCCTCTACCATTCAAGTTTAATATTTCTGTAAAAACGTTCCAGAACAGATTAATATTTTCCAACTATTCTACCAATAATACTTTCCAATAAAGAATTTTTTCCAACTATTCTATTATAATACTTTCCTACTACTGTATATTGGTTTCAACTACGTTATATTGCAGTATTTCATGCAACATTAACTTATAGCTGAAACGAAGAAGTTAAGCGTCTAAGCATCTATTGTCTCTTTTCATTTCAAAAACATCATCTAGGCATAGCATGACACCTCTGATCAGCTGTTGGAGCGCAAAGGAGCAGACGAATCCGCCTAACTTTTTGTCGTTAGCTATACACCATATTGTTGAAAAATCAACAGCAATGAACAGGGTTAATCGTTTCAAATGGAAAATACAGTTGCAATTGAAATCTGCGAGGCACCTATTTGGCAGCATGGAATATCTTCATCATGTTATCGAGTGTTATCAAGTTATTGGAAAAATTCTCAATAGTATAAATCTTTTTGGAACGTAACGTGATGGTGCAAACACCAAGCTAGCCGTAGGCAAGCAATATAACGTTGAACGTTCATAAATAACCAACATGACAGCCAGCTATGAGCATTGTTATTCTTTTGAAAGCTGATTACTTTCCACTGTGATGAATAGGCAGTGCGCCTCTCGTTGAATGTAAATGTCGTGATGCCCGTAAACGGACCATTGACCGATAAAGATTTATATCTTGGGGGTTTAGTAATAAATCACATGTATGTATAGAGATATATAGTTGAATAGATGTGAGTTTAGTATCAGAATACTAGAGAAAAGTATCCTCTATCTGGCTAAGGCAGTTTGCTGTATCCACACTGAAATTCACTTTCAGGATGATGCTGATTCTATCATAATCACAGAGTGTATCAAATTAATGGAAGGTCTTGTAGTCTTCTAGTATTGTAGCATTTTATAATTATTAAAATATCTATTATGTTGTAATTATAAATTAATTAAGTTATTATCAAACGTAATGTAATATTTTTGAGTAACTTATTATTGAAAGTAAATTGAACTGATCACAAACACCATTATCAATACTAAATCTAAAGTGAGTTGAGGTGGCCTACCTTTTGAGCCTTGCAGATGGCGGTGAGAGCCTGAAGGTCGTGGCTGGCGTGACGAGAGTCCTGTAGACACAGTTTGCAGACGGGTGACTTGCAGACCATGCAGTACATGGTGAGCGGCTCGTCGGGGTGGTCGTGGCAGAGGGTGTCGTCGGGTTTCTTGGGCCTAGGGCGCAGGTTGACGGGTGGCACGAGGTTGTGTTTGGCGAGGGGGCCGCGCGCCGGATGACAGTTCTCGCGGCAGACGTCGCAGTAGAGCACCTCGCACTGTTCGCAGAGCACGCTGGCATCATGGGCCGGCTCCTCGGCGCACAGCTGACACTTGAGGCCGAGTTTCTTGGCCTCGTTGTACTTGTCGACCATGTTCTGCATGGCGCGATAACGCGGCAAATTGTCGGCGCCGTTCTCATCGAAGTAGACTGGCTTGCGACAGCCGGGCTGCGGACAGGCCAGTGATAGCACGCTGCTGGCTAGAGGCGGAAACAGTGCGGACGGCGTGCCCACGTAGCTGTTGGGTCGACTGGTGCACACCACGCCGCTGTCCGTCTCGCTCAGGATGCTCACTTTGTCAACTTCCTGGTATTCGCCGTTGCTGCCTCCTGCAGCGGCCCCCTCACCCTCGACCCCCTGCCCTGCCCCGGACGCGGCGGCCGGCTGCTGCAGACACAGCGCGCAGTTGAGGCACAGCGCATGGCCGCACGGCAGCAGCACCGGGTTCTGGAACAGCCGTTTGCACACAGGACACCGTAACTCCTCCTCCATCACTACTAGTCTCGATACTGACTCGCCAGAGGTGGCTGCCCTGCGCCACAACGCACTATTGCCAACCCAACAGCACAAACTTTACCTGAGCAGCAACGTCATTTCCCGCTTATTTTTGAAACGCTTCTTCAGAAAGGATAATAGCATGGTATTCTATCACACAATCACACCTCCATCTTCACACTCTTTGGGCTCATTCTGTTTCCTTTCTACACAGCTATTACATTCAACCACTCAATCAGCTCAATCTCACTCGAAAAATTCTTGAGCTTGTGCCTGTTCATTTATTGATTTTTATAATATAATTAAAACAAAACGTTTTTAAACGTTTGAAAACAAATTGTTTTTAGAGGTTCTATGCAGGTACAAAATAATGATTTATTGTGTAAAATTAGCTTAGAAATCCACTAAAACGAGTTAGTAGCTTCGAGCTTGTAACTTAAATAAGTATTCAGATAATAATTATTGTGAAAAGATTCTAAAAAAACAATTTTCAACAATTATAGCTGTATTGTAGCTGGGTATGAAATCATAAACTTGATTTCCAACTAATAGAAGATAATAAAAAATGTCATAAAATCTAATTCAGAAATGAATGTTAAATTAATTATCATGATCCTGTAAATCTTACTTTCACTTCAACATTTATAATAATTGTATGCATAAAATTATCTTATTTGAAACGATTCCTCCAAAAACTTTTTTTTAAATTTCTAATGAAATTTGGAGCTGCGTTGCGTGATAATAGAAAACATTATAATCGACTATCCATAAACATCCCCTGTCATAAAATAGAAAAATACAATATAATAATATTATTATTAAAAAACCTTATCTTGTCTTTGAGAGAATGCTTATTGTGAAATTTAATTATAAGATTTATGATTATTATTTTCAAAATACAAAGCTAAAATATCACTTTTCATTGAATTTTCTGCAATACTTATTCCTTTTATTGTCAATAGACATTTCTTTATTTATAAATTAAGTGTGAAGCTGAATTATTAAATGAAATTTCTTTAAAAATAAACTAAGAATTAAAAAACTAAGTTTCATTCAAAAAGTGTTAAATTCATTTCTACTTCCAAGTTAACTTGAAAAATGGACATCAAAATATCTGAAAAAAAATTGATATGTTTACAGAAAAAGAAACAACAATATCTCAATTAAGAAATATCTCTAAAATAATACTAATATATTCGAATTGTCATTTGATAACCATGATGTGATTCGGTTTCTCATTGCTTTTATGAAGGTAGCTTGTTGTCCAGCTAAATATTTTGAAAAATTAATGGAACAGAAAATTTTTTAGCCCACATTCAAACAAAGGAAATTATACCATAACGTACTAGTACCATAGAGGAATGATATTTAGTATAACTTACGATATGATATCATATAATCAGGGGCGAGGCGTGACTTTTTGGCTCGGTCATCTCTAAGAAAAATTTAGTTTTGCACCCCCATCTATCTCACGCCCCTCCCATACCCAAAAGATAATAATGTTCCATTTTAGACAATTATTTATCAAGCTTTATTATAACTAGTCCAATTACTAAAGATAATACACGATGACGAACAAGAATACTGGAAATTAATAAATAATTGGATAAATTAAATACGGTGTTATTCAAATCAATATGCTAATTGAAATAGAAATTAAGAATTGAAATAGAACTCCGAGAAACCAAATATAATTTGATGATTACCTAGCCGAATGATATTGATTTATTTATTTAATGACAAATTATTCCTTATCTTGGTTAACCATAGTTATTTATTATATCATTCATTGTACAAGAGGCCAAATAATAGTACAATACAATAAACATCATATGATTTAAGTTTGCAAAACTATACGGAGCGCAGAGTGCAGAGAATTTGTTGTCAGAGACGGTGGAATCGCAGAAAATAGCGATGTTTTCGTCCGTATACTCCGTCCATCATTTGCGTGAGGGAGTGGGAGAGTGGATGCAGAAGAGTGGTGGTAAGGAACGCGAAACAGCAGTACTGGAATCGCTCATTGTTGAGCATATTGAACGAATGGAACTGATGATGGAGTAGTTCACTCTATTTGAACTTGGCGCGCTTGGAAAAAGCTTTGATTTCTTCACTTCTTTGTATTTATTTTTAATATTTTCAACTTGATAATTCCTACGCATTATATATCAATTTCTGTCTGTCATCGGCGAATCCAAAGATGACCGGACGCCTCGCCTCTGCATATAATATGATAATGATAATTTTATCATTTGATAATGATATAAAGAATAATTACTTATACCATTCCTCTTTGATAGTACATTGAACTGAAGTTATTCAAAGCATCAAGAGTGACTTGTACACGTCAGGTAGCTCCATCCTGAGCTCAACATGTAATATTGATTGAGTTCAACCTGGAAGTGAATATTGAAACAGCAACGTCTATTTGCCTTATTGCCTACAACCTCCATAGCTCACTTTGTCTTCTCTCCCTCTACCATTCCTAGCCTACACTACTCTTGGTCCTCCTGCTCCACCTTCATCAATTTTCTCCTCTTGCTTGTTCTCCTTCTCCCCCGCCTCCACATACACTATTAACCCTCCTTTTCGTGTATTGGATGACATTCAAATTGCATAGCCCTCATTCATTAATTGGTATCGCGTTCAAATTGAAATTGCCGTAGCCTTTACTGTACTCCAATACTCGAATGTCAATTTATTTGTGATTACTGCCACTGTATCGGAATTGAATATTGAAGGAATTATCCTTTAATTATTATTGATCGTGCATAATATGTTACGAATGCCTTGTGATCTGCGCACGACATTGGATTCAATTCTGCATAATATAATATGCAGAAGCAGCCATACATCAACTGGAACTCCACTAAATTATTCACAAGTAGATTTGGTTTGAAGGTTTAGAGGTCCTGATAAATCACTGCAATAGTCACTAGTAGTATATGAGGCGACTCATACTACTCAGTAGTTAATTTATCGAAAACCCATTGCAGAAATTGATTTTTATGAGTTTTGGGAAAGTGATCAATTAAGAAGTTAGGTTCCTTCTCTTTCTAGTTTTCATTCGTAGGATTACTGGATTAATCAGTAACAGTAACCGATTGATCATGACAGTATTTCAATTGAATTTTGAAAATTCAAAATGATAATATTTCTTTGGCACCTTAAAATTTGTAAGGTGAATCTTTGATGAGCCTTTTGTGAATAAAAAATAGGGCATGTCCATGTGAGTACACATAAAATAAGTTAAACCTCCTAGATGAAAAAATCAATCAATTTTCAATACTGTATTTTTTGAAAGACCAAAGAATACTATTATAGAACTGTAAAGAATGTCATTATAGCGAGCATGGAAATAATGTAGGCCTACTGTACAGTGTTCAATAAAGGCAGGACAATTGGATAAAAGTGTACTGAATTTAATCTGAGATAAACTAAAAGTCTATACTCTATATTCAAAGCAAAACAAATTCATCGAGGTCATAAATCGAGTATTATAGAGCGCAATTAGAAAGTCAAATTTCCAATGTAGATTGTAGAGCTGGTGGAAAGTGCGAGTATAATTATTCTCCAATTTCTAAACAGTTCCGGTACTATGCAATTCCCTTTCTGATAATATACAATGTCAACTTTAAAACATTACCAGCTTGGTTATCAATCGAGCGAGTTGAATACTATTCAACGTAAATTTACAGACCTTCCAAAAACCAGAATTGGAAACAAACACCCATACCAAAAACAATGGATTAGGCTGAATGCTTGGAACAGTGGAACAGAGTGATACCTTTCGAGGATTTCTCACGAAATCGATCACTCCAATACATTTATTTTGAATTTTTGACTGATTAATAGAAAAATAGTTATTAAACTGTTATGTGTGCTCTGACTCTGATTAATAAGAAATTCTTTGTATCTCGAATTCCTTATATCAGGAATTCCTCATTATTTCTACTGAATGGAAGAACAAGAGCCAAATTCTGCGCTCTGATAGCGGGCGAAATCTCCATCTAACAACGACCTCCTTTATTTCTCCAAGAAAAGCTTCCATTTCTCTATGAATCCAATCGAGATGTTTCAAATAGTTCATTTATTTATAGTGAAGGAGGTTTTTGATCGCAGGTTGCGACGTGCCATGCACAGAAGCGGCGGTTTTCATGTTGAAATGTGGTTAAGAATGAATCGATGAAGGCACGTGAGAGCCGAGTGCCGAGCTTTCTGCAGGCCAGAAAGGGAAGTGAAAAGGAAAGAAGGAAAGTGACGAAGTGGGGGGGGGGGTGGTAAGAGGGAGAATATCTGCCACAAATATTTTCCTTCTCTCTATAATAATGTTGGAAGATGCCTGCCACAAACTACCCTTCACTCCCCCTCCACACCGTTAAAGATGAGGAAACACATTCCCACAGATGCAGCTACGCTATCGCATTTAATTTATCTTCTCTTTCACTTTAACCCCCCTCCACTCTGCACCCGCAGTAATTCCGACGAAAGTATCAAGTTCCTTACATTAGAGGCGAAATTCGTTTTTATTATATTTCAGACACAAAGAAGATTATGTTGAATGGCAGTATTAAAATTCGTGACAAAAATTCATTTGCCTTTTCATCTACATAAATGCAAACGCAGAGACCATTAATTCACAATGTGTCAAATTTGATAAGGTGTTCACCAAGAACTGCTAGATATTGGTGTTGCTTACTATTCGAAAACTTGAATATGTACGATGTACTTGTCTCTCTCAAGAAGGAAAATCCGAGTACTGGGAGTTCCACAGCAGTGCATAATAAAATTGAAAGCGAGATTCTCCATGTATATGCGATTTACTATACTATTCAGTTTTGGAATGATAATTGATTCAATGAATTTATTTACTAACAGTCCATTGCCGTTTCAAGAATACCAATCTCAATAATCAATCCTGAGCTTTTAACTTACTGGTGACATTTCTGATAATGTTCATCAATTAATAACTGGTAACTTCAAAAATATTAACCCAACCTTTTAACGTGTAGACCTAACAAATAGGAAAGAAGAAATTATAAAAAAATTAGAAGAGCTGTTGAACAGTTGCAAATAAGAGAGATAGAAGCCATTGAAAATTTAATTTGACATGCAATAATTTGGGTGAGTATTGGAGTATTTATCAAGTTTTGAGCTATCAGGCAAAGAATTTTGAATATTCCTTAAAAACGAATATTCATATTGGAGCTTCAATATTCATATTCATCGTAAACTTCCAATTGCAATATAAGAGTAGTACTTCATCTTCATCTATACTCAATTTTACATCCGTATTGAACAAACCCTTCTAATTTATTACTTTAGAAACTCCCTCATCGGTATTTCTCGAAAATCATGAGAATTTCACAGGCATTAATATTATTTAATTGGGCTTATCAATAACCAAGCAGTCCAACTCACTCGAGATTACTGGATCACATTCGATGGAAGCTTCAACCTCCAATTAATTTCAATGGGGGAAAACGCAATAAAAAGCGCACCCCAGCTTGGAAGTGGAAAGCAATGTTGGTTCTGATGATGATCACACGCTTACCAACTTTTTCAAGGTCCTTAACGGGCTTTGTATTTCACAACGTACTTTTCAGAGACTTTGAGAGGGTGAAGGGTGCTATCTTCGGGCCAAGTGCAGTCTGTGAGAGGGTATAGCTTTCGGTTGTTATGACAACCGGGAGGAAATCGACTGCCGACTGCTCTTGTTTGATCTGCTATTCGGCGACGCACGTAAAGCCAACGTGCGAGCTGGAATGCATGCAGACACCAAACAGTGACTGAGGTAGAGAGAAAGAGTGTGAGAGAAGAGTTAAGAGGCGGGAGAGAGTGAGAGAGAGAGAAAGACATAGAAAGAAAGAGAGAGAGAGTGAGAGAGAGTGAGTCGAGAGAGATACTAACAAGAGTGAACTTTCGGTTGAGTGAGAAGTAAGGTTTCGGCAAGAGTGAGTTGTGATTGAGTAAGTAAAGGATGAGATGAGGTTGAGAACAAAGAGCGAAATCGCGAGTTGACAGAGGTGAAATAAGGTGTTTGATATGAAAATTCGACAAAGATAAAGACACAGTCTCAAAGATAATTAACTAGCTCTCTGAATCTTTGCAGAAGACATATGTGATGATAATGTCTACTGAATCAAGAACATGACTTTCTGATACTCATACATGTATAATGGTAGAGCCACCAACATCAAGGGAATTCATATCAGTAAATCAGACAGTGCATGTGAATGATCTCTCTGAATCCTACCTAGCCTGGTAAAATAACAGCTACTTGTAGCTTTTAGAAGGAACTACGGAACAGAATCTATAGAGTCAATCTCAAGCATACATGGCATGTACATTCATGGCTGAGTCGGTTTATGGTTTTGATAGGCAAAGTGTTAATTTGAATTTAAAGCCCCCTATTCAAAAGTACTCTTTGAAAGCATTCACTGAGGGCCCAATGGGAAATTTCTGTGTAGAATCAGAAACGGTTCACAGCTACATAATAATGTTTCAAACGAACGAAAGTAATTCTAACGATTCTAGTATCATATCTTAAAGGTCTTACTTTGTCAAAACTAATAATATCTAGTAGTAGTTATATTTTTAAAGTCGAGCAGCATGAGTAAAGCAGCATGATTAATTAAATGTGTTGATATAATTCGATCATTGCATTGAAAGTGTAAGTTTTTTAAATACCATTTCAAATCAATGCTGAATGAACAAATAAATAAATTCTGAAAATCATAAAATATTTTGACTAGATCTCTTAGTCAGTTTTGTAAGAATAAGCTCATTAGGCTATATTTTTTAATGTACAGTATTCTTCAAACTTCTGTCTACGAATTACGGTCATCATTTTCGTCAATCATGGACCTCATTAATAAAGTATAATCGTAGATATAATATTCTAGTATAGTTAGTCTATGGTATAATGTAGAGAACGTCCCTTAAATTGGAAGAAACTACAGCTTATATTTCTTATATTTACAGCTTACAGTCTTATATTTCTCAAGAAGCATTGATCAATTAATTTCATACCTTTACGTGTACTTTTTTGAGCCAGGATTTTGATTCCGTCCATTAAGTGGATTGAAGTTAACGACCCATGATATTGGGTCTCGTCTCTGTCAACCCGACCAATAAGATAATTGTTAAAACGTCCATCAAGCTGCCAGCTGAGCTGCAAGCTGCCAGGGAGCTTCAACCAAGCATGTCGCACGCCCGCTGACTTTTTCTTTCGACTTTTTCCTAATATTAACCCCTATCTGTTGAACGACATTTGTAGATGATCATCCAATAGACGTTTCTTGAAGATAAATCGGACTCAGTCGAATTAGAAACATAACAATATAATATATATATTTTTGAGCAAGAGCATAATCTCTATATATAAAAGCGAAATGGCACTGATTCATTCATTCATTCATCACCAGCACTAAAAATACACTGAACCGAATGCGTTCAAATTTGGCAGGCATGTTCAGTTGGACGTTTAGACGCGCGCTAAGAACGGATTTCAAAAAATTTTAAAGGATACGCCAAATATTTGAGTTTTTGTATAGTTTTTCGGCGTTTTATTAATTTTTTTGAGAACCAATCGGTAGAAAATGTTGATATTTGGTGGGCATGTTCAGATAAGGACTAGAAATGTTGTGTTGAAGTATTTTTGGCATCCGTTCAATATTACGCCAGTAATCAGGTTTTTAAAATTGTGGATGTATTGCGGGTTGCATATCTTCCGCCTTGATACGACCAATCCTAACGGTAAATTCATGGTTCAGCGAGATTATAGATGAACTAATTTGGAAGATATATCAAGTTTTAAACTATGTCCAATATACTTCCGAAGGTTACGCTCAATATTAGCGTATTTTTGGAGTTATTCTTAGATTTTTCGAGAACCAATTGGCAGAAAATGTTGAAATTTGGTAAACAGGTCCAGATTAGGTCCAGAAATGCTGTGTTCAATAAAATTTCAATACCCTACCGAGTTTAAGCCTGTAATAAAGTTCTCCAATGTTTGGAATCTTCGCTTTCGGAAACTACTGAACTAAATACGTTCAAATCATATACCAGGTTGAGCTGAAGTGATAGAACAACTAATTCAGAACGATTACCCAAAAGAACCCTGTTAAGTGATGATCAAAGCAAATCTGTTCTAATGGAATTTGCAGGCGAACGAAGTGAGCCTGTTTATCTCAGCTGACACTGACAGAGGTTTGGCAGGCAAGCGAAGCGAGCCTGTTTGACTCACTACTGTCGGGGGTCCAGGGGGCGGAGCCCCCTGGCTAGGCGGAGAAGGCGAGCGAAGTTAATAATAATGCTACAGATTGGTGTTTCACTACAGCAAGCAGTCTTATATTTCTCAAGAACCTACTACTATAATACACCACGCTCCATCTACATAGAGCTGTATTAGTAATACTGTACTCCTGTACGGTATTAATTAAAAAAGTGTAACATGAGTGAATGTTAGTTCTCTGCAGCTCGTCATGGATAAAAAAATCATCCTCTAAAAAAGTGTCATTATATAAGAATTATTTAAGGGTAGTTAGTTGAGAGGAATCCTGTTCCGTCTTGATTTTTAAAAGTGTTATTAGTGTGGTCTATAGAGATTGTGTAATCAGTATTATACAGTCTCTATAGTGGTCCATTTCAGAAAGACTATTTCCGAAACGACATCTGATACTTGAAAGAATTTAATGAGACTTAAAGTTAGGGAGAATAAAGAGACCAAACGTTAGAATCAGCCTCTAAACCTGAGACATAAAGAACTTAAAAAACCCACGATGAATAATTGACTACATCGTAAATAAATTTCCCTCGTAACTGTAATTTTTCAAAATCAATCTGATCGAATAATAAAATAAATAGTCACAATTAATCCAACAGCAAAAAATAAAATTGATTAAGGAAGGGTAGCCTATTTCAAAATTGAAGTCACACTTTATAATAATTATCATGACATGATGACAATAATTGTTGTTGATGCTCCTCTCATCAACACCAGTTTCGGAAGCCGCTGCTGAATCTTGAAAATGCACAGCGTCTCGAAATTAAAGTTCGGTCTAATGACAGCTCCGTCGTTTCCGTTGGTGGGGAAATTGGAATTATCACGGCGTGGAAATTGAGTTAACAACGAGTGATGGTCTGACGATGATGGTCGGTGGAGGGGGGAGGAGGGCGTTTGCGGAGAAAACGCGGGAATAGTACGTTACGCTAAAACGTTGTCGCCACACGCTCAAGACGCATCAGCGTCTTTCGGTCTGCGTCAAGCAACTGCAGCCGCGCTTCCGCTTACTTCAAGCACGACGATACTTTGATTCTCTCTCTCTCTCTCTCTCTCTCTCTCTCTCACACTCACTATCTTTCTCTCACTCATTCTCTCTCCGTGCCTATATGTTAATCTCTCTCACTCATTCCCTCTCCATATTACTCTCTTTCTTACTCACTCTCTCTCTCTCTCTCTCTCTCTCATTCTACACCTACCATTCTCTCTCTTCCATTTTCTGTCCCTAATTCCGTTGCTAGCAAACCCTCCGCCGTTTAGTGACGATGTCGACGACGACTAGAAGAAGGATTTTGCGACAAGGAAAAGAGGGCAGTAGGTTGAAGGGGGAAAGAGGATAGAGGAAAGAGGGAGCCAAATCAAATCAGTTCCCCAAGAAAGACGAGGGCGCGCGGAACGTGATTGGTGGACGACCCGCGCAAAATTGTATCCTTCCCGACAATTTCGCAAACAAGACTCGAAACGTCAGGTGCTGCTGGCTGCTAGTTGGAAGCGAAAAGCAGATTCGGCTGCTGCTAACTAGTCGATAAATAAATAGCAAGCAAAGCTTGCAAAACGAGACTTTATGAGATTAGTCAACGTAGATCTATGAAGACTGTATAAGAATTGATCAAAATAAAGGAAAAATAAAATAACCGATCGACTTTGGAAAATATTTTCCATAAATTTCAAAATATTACAGTAATTTTAATATCATGAGTTTGTGACTTCTGTAATTGCATAAACCACAAAAATGTGGGTACGGGCTAGTTAGTTGTAGTGCAGACTCAAGAAATCGCCTATAATTAAATAAATCTATTTATCTATTGTAACAGAATTGAACTACGAGAAAATTGAACTCGTATTTTCATAGTTTGTGGTTTTAGCCTTTTCTTCTAGAAAGGTGTTTTCATTTGTGTAACTGTAAATCTGTTTAACTGTTTTAAAAGTGAGAACGTACTATCAAACTACTCTCCATGAAAGGAAATTTGAAAATATTGGCGGGCTGGAACTACCATTGAGTATATCAATAATTATTATAATAGCCTAATAATTATTATAATAGTAGCAAAGAAAGTACTATCTTAAAAAATAAATGGAAGACCAGGTTTACAGAAAGAAAAAAACAAATCTTAGTATCTCAGTAAAAGAAGGATGTTACTGATAAAATGATTTGATGAGATTTTATGAACAAAGCCTCCAACAGGAATGAAGGGTTTGAGAAATGATAGACTCCATCTTTCAAGAGATAATTAGAGATAAGAAATTATTCATTCCGTTGACATCCACAATGTTTTAGTTTATCTAAAGTCTAAGTTACGTTCTTAACACTTCCAAAGACATTCTTAAAAATGACAAATGCTCCAGGCTAATATTGCAAAGGAGAAAGAGAGGGGACACTTTGCTTGGAACAGACCAAAGTTTCAAATGCCTCGGGGAAACCAAGAAATTACATTGTGTGAAAGACTTTTACTTGTGATTTCCATTTATGTCTACATCAATCCTTGGCTCTCTCTCTCTCTCTCAATATTAAAGTTTGGGACCATGGAGATGTATCTCAAGATAGAGGGAGTAAAGAAAGAAGATTTATATTGAGAAGGAGGGGTGGTGAAGTTCAGTGCTAGTTTTTGGCCTAAGAGCAGCTTGTCGGACCAAGTAGTCTGGATGGAGGTGTGAGACTTCTGGTCTGGACTGAAGTTCAAAGTTGCTGATCCGGCGGAAGGGATTATTTATCGAGGGGGGGAAGGGTTGGCTCCTAATAATGTTTAATGAGGTTACAAGGGGGGAGGGGGATGACGATGAACTTGAAGCTCTTGTCATAGAGGAGAAGATTTGAGAACAACTGAGCAAGATAAGTAAACGACCAAGACTTTGTGTAGTTGCTCAACTTAAACATTATAATGCCTCTGGGCGACATCCATCCATACCCTAAGTTAGATATTAGAGGGTTTTGACATAGCCGGAACCATCTTCAATAGAAAATTCAAGTGAAAATACAAAGTTTCGGAATTTGAGTGGTTAATAACAGACTTGAATTTTGTATAGGCTTATAGATAAATTCAAGATAGTTTCAACTAAACGGCTCAACAACAAGTTTTGGTAAGTTGACTGAGTTGGCTGTCACAACACTAATAATGAAACAGCTCTATAATGAAATAGAACGAAAATAAATTATATTATAACCTCATTTTGGAGAATATTGACTACATGATAAAATTCCTTGGAGAGAAATAGCACAGGCTATGCCTATTTTTTCCTCCCAATTCAAGTAGTATCGATGTATGAATAAAGACATTTTTTGTAAGGCAGAGTCAGGAGTAGAACCCTTTCAACTACACAAAATCTCTAAATAAAAATATTACTTGTACTGTATATTAGGCCTACATCAAGTAAGAAACAATTTTTCTCTCATAGAACCAGTAACACAGTGATATTTCAGAAATTATGATATTCTATTATCGAATTTTTGATGATTAGAGCAAAAATTATGAATTGTATAGAAAACCAACGATAATATGTTCTCATGATATTGATCAATTTGTTGTCTCACAAATGTAAAGATGAAGAACCTTCACTTGAATTGATTAATTATTACAGTAAGCCAATAATGAACTAGACAAAGATTTGATTTTGATTTATAATCTTTTCAATCAATTAATAACTTCTTAAAACTTAAGAAATTAAAAAAATAAGATAAAACTAGTGGCTAGTATAGCTTAGGCTAGCTGAGAAGACATGCCGTAACAACTATATTTATTTCAAATTAACAATTTCTTCAGAGTCTTAATTGAGTCTATAATAGTGGTACGGTATATATAAATATATTTGTGTACAGTGATAAGCATTCAAGTTATACATAGCTAAATATTCATCCAATATAAATAACATACAAATAGCATAATAATAAAATGTATAGTGTAGCCTATTGTCAGTTTGAGAGAACAAGGCAGTAGCTGAAAAGGAATCACAGAATATTTTTGTATTGATTTTGAATAATATTTGTAATGTTACCCTTTGACAGCACATGTAGTTGACAACAACATGTAGGGAACAATAATAATCATATAACGGTGTGACAGATCATTTACAACAGCCAACCGCAATAATGCAACATGCTGTTCAATTAGTGCAACTCTGCAACCAATTGAATGACCAATTCTATATTGGGGCCTTCATGATCAACATAGCCATAAATTACACAGATACCTTCAAGTAGGCTACTTCAGATGAGTAGGCATGTTACAATGTCCTTTCAATCTTTCATCCACATTTATAGACAAGCTATCTTATCATAGAAAAATATTATAATATTGCTGAGCTAATAATAAAGCGAGACAAGTTCTTGTTATATTACAGCAAGACCTATTATATAGACCTAATAATAGTACTGTATTATCTTCGATCCACATGAATTGTGGACTTTTAAATAAAAGTAATTTTACCAGGTTACTTTTAAATTATGGAAGAATAAGAAATATTATCAGGTGAGTCAAGCTCTCGTTAAAATTTGTGATAAAAATAGTACATTACACTACAAGCACAGAAAGTAGGTGTTTACGGTATGAGGATAGTTTCTCGGCAAGCCTCGCCCGGGAATATGTTATCCAAATACCGTAAACACCTTTCTGTGCGAGTTGAGTACGATACTTTTCGCCACACTGCGAGAATAAGAATAATAAATATTGTATAAGAATGTTTGCGGCGATCGCTGATTCGAACTGAAGTAGGCTACGGCGGAAAGCAGTGCATTGTCGCTCAATCTAGCGGCCGGATAGGTAACTACCAGTCTCTTTCTGTGCACTAGCTCCGAAAGAGCCCTCTTTCGGAGCTAGTAGCAAAACCGCCTGTAAATGGCGTCTTTCGAATCTCTTTAGTGCACAGAAAACAGCTGCTTTCTGTGCAGTGTGGCGAAAAGACAGTTATTTACAGTATTTTTGTATTAGAATTTAACAGGCATATAATAAAAACATACTTACATTTAAGTTACATGATGATAAACAATAATCAATATAATGATTGAGTTTGGAATGATAAACATCTTCTAAGAAATGAATGAGAATAAACAGTAGATAATATAAATAGAAATAGATTATATAATAGCAGAAATATATTATATCTATTATATAATTAATTCAAGGGTAATTTCATCAGTTTACAGATTTTGACATAAAAACCATAGTTTGAATAGTTAACAGCAAACAGATAGAAAATTATTAATATTTCATCTAGGCTACCTGAATTGAAAGAATGGAGATCACGTTCATTTGATAATTTATTGATGAAATAGTACAAGAAAAAGAACTGTATTCCAATTCTACAAAATTGTTTTCAAGAAACCTTTTTTCTCAGGTAGTTGACAAATGTCAAAATTGGGTTCTAGACAAATGTGATGAGTGAATAGGTAGAAGATTGAGGAGAATTTGATGAATTTTATTAATTGAGTCCATGTTATTTAACTTGAATATATATAATTTGCTGTCGAACAAAACTTCACTAACACGCTCAAATAAGAAAAATAACAATGTAATCTTAATCCTCTTTAAAAATCGTTCTTAGTATCAGAATAATCTAAGTTTGAAATGATTTTTTCATTCTTTGCTGAATGTCTATTTTCTTTGGATTTGAGTTTTCTAAATAAAATATTGGCTTTGATTGCATACATGGAACTTATTCTTTTTGATTCAAGTACGTAATTTTTTCGATCGTCTCTGAGTGTAGTGTTGGGTGGACCATACCATGGTTTGGGAGAGACCTGAGCATCACTATCCTGTAAGTTGAAAATCAATGTGCATGAGGTTTTTCTACGTGCTAATTGAATTCTACACATTTTACAATGAAATGAATCGTAACTTATATATAATTATTGCATTATTGTTTTACTAAAAAGTCATCTTACGTTCTCAAGAGGAACACTATATGGAATACATCACAAATCAAACATGGATTCAGTATTTATAAATTATATTGTAAATTTAAATTGTTCCATTATAATATTTATTAATTTATCCCACTGGATATTCATAGAACACAAGCTTGGTTTCGGGTACGTGAGCTTAAAACTCAACTGCCAGATAACGTTCAATTTTGCACAAAGATTTTGACAAATTTTTGTTAAAAAATTCAATCTAATCAATTAAGATACACTTTCGCCATACAAAACCAATTTCATAAGTTTGTTATGATAAGGCACTCATGAATATTTGGGCTACCATCTGTGTTGCTACATCACTCCCATGTCCAATCACATTCGTGTATTATGTACATTATCAAGTATCGAGCCTTGTGTTTTCAAAACTATCTCTATAATATTATATCATAAATATCTAATATCATAATCAACATACGATAATGTATGTTGTAATTATGTTAATGTATGTATCTCGTAATTATGTTATTATAGTGAACAATTTCACAACATGAGGCTTGATACATAATACAACAGGCTACACCAATGAGAAAGCAGGTTAAAAGGGGATTGCTTTCAACAACTCGTATACGGTACCGTACCGTAATTTTTCTACAGTGCAAAGCACGGGTACCTTACCTGCTAGTAGCCTACCAAATAAGATATAAATATCAGTTGATTTTTTGCCTCATGAATATGATATAATCTAGGCATACCAATATCCAATAAATTTTATTGAGACTCACGTAAGAGAGAAAGACAATTCGGACCAAAACTTCAATCGCAACCGACCCAACAACCATCATCATGATCACCACTTGGAGTTTTGAAGTCAAGTGCATTCCAGACCATAACATTAGCATCTGGGAATGTAATGAAAGTTTATGTATAAAGTTACATGAATTCTTGAAGATAGGTAAGTTACTATCAAAGCTTGCTTGGTGAGATTCAAATTGATTTCCATATGGTCAAATAACAACCACAGCTCACATAGTTCTCCATTCTGTAGAGCATGGAGTTAGATCATCCCAGATCAAAGCAATCTATAAATTTGACATAGCCTACCAATAAATTTGTAAATTAAATCTATAAATTTGTTAATTTGTGTGGGTGAATTGGAAGAGGGGCCACATATGCCACAACTTCGACCACAAAACGTTTTTGAGACTTGGATAAAATAATCTATTTATCGATCCATCTATTAGAAAGACGCTAATAGAAAAGATTATGTTCTACAATTTGAGCCTAAATGCGACTTTTAACCATTAATGGCTCCCAAGATAGACGTATCATTCTAACACAAGAATAGTGTTTTACCTAATTATTCTAATATTAAATTAGGTACCGATATTCTTCATTCTTGGTCATTTAATCAGAGTTGTGATGGCTAGAGCAGCGTTACTAGAACTGCCGCTTGGGAATGCTACCTTACTTGGGAACATAATTATATAGGCTATAGTAGGGTACTTACAAAACTGATCATTGGTAATAGTCTCAAAAGTCTTTTGATGATCTCAGCTGGTGGACTGGACGTCATGAAAGTTATGTCCTCCTCTATTCTGTCAGGGCCATAGATAATGAGACTGATTCCAAAAAGCATCAGCATTGGTATATTGATGCTGATTGTTTGAATATGAAACATTTTTATGTCATGTTCATGGGGCTGAAACATTCATTGAATTAATAATCAAAATATTCCTATATCTTATATTCTCTTTGTTTGAAAATTGCTTCAGATGAATAATTAAAAATATAGATTTAAAAAAAATTAAGTTTTTCGAAAAATTCTGACCAGAGCGTTATAATTTCAAACCGACTTTTCAAAATGTGCACCTTGAAAATGTCCTTTTTTAGAAATTACAAATTCAATAAATTGATAATTATTGTTACCTATATAGTACGGTGCAATTAGACTCGAACCTCAACATCCAAAGAGAAAGGACGATTCCTACGCCAACTTGTTCTATACAACCCCTTTATTGTTTGGTAAAAAGTTACACCCTTATGAGCGTCGGGTTTTTTGTGGGGGGGGGGGTGAAAGGTGCAAAATTTCAGTTTTTCGTGAATTGTAGCCGGACCAAGCGTCGGACGAAAAAATTCCATGCATGTTTTTTCTAGAGAACAAAATTTGTAAGAGATTGAGATCAATCACAACCCTGTATCATCAACCGTTTCCAAGTTACAATTCTTTGAAAACTCCATATTTTTTCACAGGAATTATTCCGTTACTTTAAAAGTTTGTAACTTTGAATTGGAAACACTTGCATCCGTATTTCAAAATCCCTTTCGGCGAAATTCATTTCTCTTTAATTTGAGACCAAATTCACACTTCTATGTTCAGTGGTTCATGTGCTACAGCGATTTTAAAAAACCCTTACATCCCCAAAATCCCCTAAAAATACATTTTATCATACAAAAAAAAAAAAAAATACTAAAAATATTTGGATTGACTCATACTTCTAGATTTTGTTTCTTGAGACCCTAGCCTGTCATGAAAATTGTTGACACGACCAAGATTACCATAGGATTCATGGAGGTTGGTCAAAAGAATCTCCTTGTTTTTAATAATTTATATTCCCTTATGACTTTTGATTGGTACGTCGGATTCTATCGTTTAATAGCTCATCATTTTCTACTTATCACGGCGGTATAAATTCATATATTATAATCTAAATTTGGTGAAAAACTAGAATATTTAGATTTAAATGATACCCTTGAATAATAATACCTGCACATTGAAAAGTCCAAATTTCCACATATCAATGATCCCAATCGGGAAGTTGTGAACGGAAAAATCTGAAACTATCAAGAAATGTAGAGAAAATCTTCCTTTTTCAGATGGTTACTATGAGAATAGCGAAACCTGCGACATAAGAAGGTACGTACACAACTTGTTTTTATCACACTTTTTCTGATAAATACGCTCATTTTTTGAATTCTATTGAAATTTCTCTAACAATAAGCATTGAAACAAGAAATTTTCACATACCATCTTTTAGAGGATAAATCACTCTACATTTCTAGACCAAGAGTATAACTCTATCGCCAATAGTTACCGAGTTACTATAGAATGAATTATGTGTAATTTTTTAACAATTGAAAACGCTGATTTTCCAACAATGTTATCATGAGGAATTCATTGTAAAATCATAATAAATCCTATATGATATTAAAGAACACATTTTTTTCTACAATTTGAGACCAATTTCATATTTTTTGAACAATTATTTAATGAGCTACGTATATTTTTAAAACCAATCGTCGTCTTCTTTAGCTCAGCGAAGCGTTTCAATGTATCATTCATAGTGTAAGGAGGGCCTCTCAGAGAGAGCTCTGAGCTCGACAGTTGGTTTGAAAAATGGATCTAGCTAATTGTGTAATTGTTCAAAAAATGTGAACTTGGTCTCAAATTGTAGAGAAAAATGTACTCTTTGATACTATATATGATTCACAATATTTCTTGAATAAAACTTTGATAAAAACATTGTTGTAAAATCAGCTATTGCAATTTTTTCTCATTTTTGATAATTTATTCATCTGTAACTTTGTAACTAATGAAGGTAGAGTGGTGTTCTTGGTCTGAAAATTTAGAGAATTTTGCCCTCTATAATGATTATGGAATTATAAGCCAATCCGAAAATTTTTAATATTTTTTTTATGCAAAAAAATGTAATTTTAGGGGATTTTGAGGATGTAAGGGTTTTTTTAAAATCACTGTAGCACATGAACAACTGAACATAGAAAGGTGAATTTGGTCTCAAATTGAAGAGAAATGAATTTCGCCGAGAGGGATTTTGAAATACGGATGCAAGAGTTTCCAATTCAAAGTTACAAACTTTTAAAGTAACGGAATAATTCCTGTGAAAAAAATATGGAGTTTTCAAAAAATTGTAACTTGGAAACGGTTGATGATACAGAGTTGTGATTGGTCTCAATCTCTTCCAAATTTTGTTCTCTAGAAAAAACATGTATGAAATATTTTTGTCCAACGCTTGGTTCGGCTACAATTCACAAAAAACTGAAATTTTGCACCTTTCACCCCCCCTCCCCCAAAAACCCGACGCTCATAGGGGTGTAACTTTTTACCAAACAATAAAGGGGTTGTATAGAACAAGTTGGCGTAAAAATCGGTTTTTCTGTTTGGATGTTGAGGTTCGGCCTTTTTTTTGAACTTATTGCACCGTACTATATGGTATTTTAAATAAACTTTGTGGATATGACAACCTTTGTTTTCTATATTGTTACTTTTTAAAATATATGCTGAGAAAAATACTTACAATATAAGCTTGAGTGCTTATACATAAGCTGCCAATAAAAAAATAAAGAGCCGCCAGAATAACTTTATTGTAGCCATAATACCATACAACATTCGAGTGAATTGCTTCAAGTAGGCTAAGCTGTAAAATACAGAATGATAGAATAATTTACATGGTCTGATACTTTTCTATTACTCTACCAATATGATTCGATAAAAAAGTAGGTAGCCTAAATGAGATCAGGAAAGCATTTATTATATCAGAGCAAAGAGCGTGCTTGAAATCAAGGTACTGTAATATATATAATAATCATTATGTATTAGTTTTTAATCTATTAATTATCATAATATTAATCAAGGTACCTTACCAGTAGACGTATTCCCAGAATGTAACATTATTTAGGTATATATGTAACTTTTTATATAGTGAATGACAGTCAGTTGCTAGTTATGTAATGCTAAAATAATAGTAAATGTAATGCTAATATAATACCGTATTAACATCAATTAATCATCAATCAACATCATTAATAAAATATTAATATCATTGGTTATGATAATACTTTTCTCTAAATCAAATAACAGTTCTCAGTAAGTTCATTAAATACCATATTCACTGATCATGATCAAACATTACTCATTAATAAAGTCTTTGTTCCAAAGATCTAGTGAAACAAACTTGTGTCCAATTTTAAATAAGACAATAGGTGATTTATGCTTGATTACCTTATAAGTAGATTTACCTACCAACATTAAGTTGGCTCCCCACTAAAATATTTCGGAATTTTCTTAACGCCATCGTTTTGACCTCGTTTTGAGCTGATTTGAGCGATTTTTATTTCGTTTTGAGCCATCACCGTTTTCGAGATATGACGTCTTGAAAATTGGAGAGCCAACTTAATGCTAGTTTCCCACTAGTTAAAAATCGACAAAATGAACACGCCATCGTTTTGAGCTCGTTTTGAGCTGATTTGAGCCACTTTTATTTTGTTTTGAGCCCCCACCGTTTTCGAGATATGACAACTTGAAAATTGGAGAGCCAACTTAATGCTTTTTTAAATTTTCGAAAATCAACAAAATAAACACGCCATCGTTTTGAGCTCGTTTTGAGCTGATTTGAGCCACTTTTATTTCGTTTTGAGCCCTCACCGTTTTCGAGATATGACGTCTTGAAAATTGGAGAGCCAACTTAATGCTAGTTTCCCACTAGTTGAAAATCGACAAAATGAACACGCCATCGTTTTGAGCTCGTTTTGAGCTGATTTGAGCCACTTTTATTTTGTTTTGAGCCCCCACCGTTTTCGAGATATGACGTCTTGAAAATTGGAGAGCCAACTTAATGCTAGTTTCAAATAAAATTGAGAGCCAACTTAATGCTTTTTTGAAAATCAACAAAATAAACACGCCATCGTTTTGAGCTCGTTTTGAGCTGATTTGAGCCACTTTTATTTCGTTTTGAGCCCTCACCGTTTTCGAGATATGACGTCTTGAAAATTGGAGAGCCAACTTAATGCTTTTTAGAATTTTTGAAAATCAACAAAATAAACACGCCATCGTTTTGAGCTCGTTTTGAGCTGATTTGAGCCACTTTTATTTCGTTTTGAGCCCCCACCGTTTTCGAGGTATGAGAACTTGAAAATTGGAGAGCCAACTTAATACTATTTTGAATTCACAAAAATTCAACAAAATAAAGATGCCATCGTTTTAAGCTTGTTTTGAGCTGATTTGAGCCACTTTCTTTCGTTTTGAGCCCCCACCATTTTCGAGTTATGAGATCTTGAAAATTGGAGAGCCAACTTAATGCTATTTTGAATTCACAAAAATTCAACAAAATAAACATGCCATCGTTTTGAGCTTGTTTCAAGCTCATTTGAGCCACTTTCATTTCTTTTTGAGCCCCCACCGTTTTCGAGATATGACATCTTGAAAATTGGAGAGCCAACTTAATGCTTTTTTAAATTTACAAAAATCAACAAAATAACCACGCCATCGTTTTGAGCTCGTTTTGAGCTGATTTGAGCCATTTTTACCATTTTGAGCCTTGAGCCTATTCTTACTATAATCCATTTCCATTACCATTTTGATTCATTCAGGTAACCCCAGAAGAAAGGAGTTTAATATAAAAAACAAAGAAATACACTGGCTGAACAATAAATCATCATAAATAATATTCAATCAAATTCAATTAGAGCAGAAGATACATAATAGTTGAATACCGACATATATTAGAAACTTCATTCACAACAAGGAAAAAGTTCACACTGAATGAAATTAATTTTTCCAAAACCTTCTCTAAAATAATAATAATAATAATCATTATTATTATTATTATACTATCAATGATAATAATAATATGATTGTGATGCATCCACATAAAATGGCGAGTTTGGACACAGATGTCCATTCTTGAAGAGGGATATTCACGGAGAAAGGGAGAGAGAGAGAGGACATTTGTGCGTGCGTGTGTTCATGTTTTTTTTTTGTTTTATCGTGGTGAAGCCCTCATGAGGCTTTTGCGTGGGTAATGACATGGATGATGGATACTTTTTAGGTAGTCTGGACCGACGGCTTACTCGAACCAGCGTCCAACTGGTTATCAGAAAAAATTTCAACACCACCTCTTATTTTCACTGTTACCAAACAATTTCAAATGACTGTGATGCGTCGACATGATTCGATTTCCTATTTTTCTCAACAATAATAATTATTATAATGATTATTATTGTTTCCCCAATTCCATACACATTTGTTAGTATATTTCAAAATGATTCCAATTGATCAAATACAAGGATATTTATTATTGATATATAAAAATTTATAAATGCTTTCTAGGATAGGTGAGGTACTACCCAGGTCACAGGTGTGGTGACGTATGAAACAATAGACAGAAACAGGATTCTGAAAAGAATCCATTCTCAGAATTGTATTGTTTGGAAACGTTGCTGGAAACAGCAATCGCCAGTGTGAACACCAAAAGCGATGGCCGTAATTCACGGTCATTAGCAAACATTTTCGGGCAAAATCGGGCGAAGAAAAATCTCCAATGTGAACATACCCTAGAGTAAAAACTTATACTGGCCATTATTCTGTTTTTATTCTTTGTGACAACACTTGCTAGTTTCACTTGGTTCCACCTCCGGGTAACAAAGCGTTGTAATACTATTTTCTGTTCCATTTTAGTAATAGGCCTAAATCTTATTTAAAAATCTGTAGGTCTGAAGTTCGATGGGATCTCCACCTCCCGCTATTCATCGAATCAAAGCAATGTAGTTCATGATGTTGTGGGCAATATAAAGCCTCTTTGGCTCTATTAATACATCACGTATAATATTTTTTCTCTCATGTTTCCTTTATCTTGGGGCTACTTTATTACTGTTCTTTTTTTAATTTTAAATGTGAATCGCAGTACCCTTTTCAATTATTTTTATCCATGCATAAAATGTTTCGACTATTCATAGTCATTTTCAAATGCAATAAAACATACCAATTGCATTTGAAAATTACTATGAATAGCCAGAACATGTTATGCATGAATTAAAATAATTGAAAAATGTACTGTAATTCACATTTGATTCTCTCAATATGATGCAAATAGCATAATACAATCATACATGAGGCATCAACCAACCACGAAGCTGATAGAGTTGCGAATGATAGAGAATGATAGAGATGATTGCTGATTGAGAACAGAATGTTAGATCTCCAGTTTTCAAGACTTCATATCTCAAAAACGGTGAGGGCTCAAAACAGGATAAAAGTGGCTCAAATCAGCTCAAAACTAGCTCAAAACAATGGCGTGTTTATTTTGTTGATTTTTGTAAATTTAAAAAAAACATTGAGTTGGCTCTCCAATTTTCAAGATGTCATATCTCGAAAACGGTGAGGGCTCAAAACGAAATAAATGTGGCTCAGATCTGCTCAGAACGCGCTCAAAACGATGGCGTGTTTATTTTGTTGATTTTCAAAGATTTAAAAAGCATTAAGTTGGCTCTCCAATTTTCGACATCTCATATCTCGAAAACGATGGGGGCTCAAAACCAAAAAAAAAAATGGCTCGAATCAGCTCAAAACGAGCTCAAAACGATGGCGTGTTTATATTGTTGATTTTCGAAAATACAAAAAACCTTGAGTTGGCTCTCCAATTTTCAAGATGTCATATCTCAAAAACGGTGGGGGCTCAAAACAAAATAAAAGTGGCTCAAATCAGCTCAAAACGAGCTCAAAACGATGATGTGTTCATTTTGTCAATTTTCAACTAGTGGGAAACTAGCATTAAGTTGGCTCTCCAATTTTTGAGACGTCATATCTCAAAAATGGTGGGGGCTCAAAAAGAAATGAAGGTGGCTCAGATCTGCTCAGAACGCGCTCAAAACGATGGCGTGTTTATTTTGTTGATTTTCAAAGATTTAAAAAGCATTAAGTTGGCTCTCCAATTTTAAGGATCTCATATCTCGAAAACGATGGGGGCTCAAAACAAAAAAAAAAATGGCTTGAATCAGCTCAAAACGAGCTCAAAACGATGGCGTGTTTATATTGTTGATTTTCAATACAAAAACCTTGAGTTGGCTCTCCAATTTTCAAGACGTCATATCTCAAAAACGGTGAGGGCTCAAAACAAAATAAAAGTGGCTCAAATCAGCTCAAAACGAGCTCAAAACGATGATGTGTTCATTTTGTCAATTTTCAACTAGTGGGAAACTAGCATTAAGTTGGCTCTCCAATTTTTGAGACGTCATATCTCAAAAATGGTGGGGGCTCAAAACGAAATAAAAGTGGCTCAAATCAGCTTAAAACGAGCTCAAAACGATGGCGTGTTTATTTTGTTGATTTTCAAAAATTTAAAAAAGCATTAAGTTGGCTCTCCAATTTTCAAGACGTCATATCTCAAAAACGGTGAGGGCTCAAAACGAAATAAAAGTGGCTCAAATCAGCTCAAAACGAGCTCAAAACGATGGCGTGTTTATTTTGTTGATTTTCAAAAATTTAAAAAAGCATTAAGTTGGCTCTCCAATTTTCAAGGTATGTATATCTCGAAAACGGTGGGGGCTCAAAACAAAATAAAAGTGGCTCAAATCAGCTCAAAACGAGCTCAAAACGATGGCGTGTTTATTTTGTTGATTTTCGAAAATTTAAAAAAGCATTAAGTTGGCTCTCCAATTTTCAAGTTGTTATATCTCGAAAACGGTGGGGGCTCAAAACAAAATAAAAGTGGCTCAAATCAGCTCAAAACGAGCTCAAAACGATGGCATGTTCATTTTGTCGATTTTCAACTAGTGGGAAACTAGCATTAAGTTGGCTCTCCAATTTTCAAGACGTCATATCTCGAAAACGGTGAGGGCTCAAAACGAAATAAAAGTGGCTCAAATCAGCTCAAAACGAGCTCAAAACGATGGCGTGTTTATTTTGTTGATTTTCGAAAATTTAAAAAGCATTAAGTTGGCTCTCCAATTTTCAAGTTGTCATATCTCGAAAACGGTGGGGGCTCAAAACAAAATAAAAGTGGCTCAAATCAGCTCAGAACGCGCTCAAAACGATGGCGTGTTTATTTTGTTGATTTTCAAAGATTTAAAAAGCATTAAGTTGGCTCTCCAATTTTAAGGATCTCATATCTCGAAAACAATGGGGGCTCAAAACCAAAAAAAAAATGGCTTGAATCAGCTCAAAACGAGCTCAAAACGATGGCGTGTTTATATTGTTGATTTTTGAAAATACAAAAAACCTTGAGTTGGCTCTCCAATTTTCAAGATGTCATATCTCAAAAACGGTGAGGGCTCAAAACAAAATAAAAGTGGCTCAAATCAGCTCAAAACGAGCTCAAAACGATGATGTGTTCATTTTGTCAATTTTCAACTAGTGGGAAACTAGCATTAAGTTGGCTCTCCAATTTTCGAGACGTCATATCTCAAAAATGGTGGGGGCTCAAAACGAAATAAAAGTGGCTCAAATCAGCTCAAAACGAGCTCAAAACGATGGCGTGTTTATTTTGTTGATTTTCAAAAATTTAAAAAGCATTAAGTTGGCTCTCCAATTTTCAAGGTATGTATATCTCGAAAACGGTGGGGGCTCAAAACAAAATAAAAGTGGCTCAAATCAGCTCAAAACAAGCTCAAAACAATGGCGTGTTTATTTTGTTGATTTTCGAAAATTTAAAAAAGCATTAAGTTGGCTCTCCAATTTTCAAGTTGTCATATCTCGAAAACGGTGGGGGCTCAAAACAAAATAAAAGTGGCTCAAATCAGCTCAAAACAAGCTCAAAACGATGGCGTGTTCATTTTGTCGATTTTCAACTAGTGGGAAACTAGCATTTAGTTGGCTCTCCAATTTTCAAGACGTCATATCTCGAAAATGGTGAGGGCTCAAAACGAAATAAAAGTGGCTCAAATCAGCTCAAAACGAGCTCAAAACGATGGCGTGTTCATTTTGTCGATTTTCAACTAGTGGGAAACTAGCATTAAGTTGGCTCTCCAATTTTCAAGACGTCATATCTCGAAAACGGTGAGGGCTCAAAACAAAATAAAAGTGGCTCAAATCAGCTCAAAACGAGCTCAAAACGATGGCGTGTTTATTTTGTTGATTTTCGAAAATTTAAAAAAGCATTAAGTTGGCTCTCCAATTTTCAAGTTGTCATATCTCGAAAACGGTGGGGGCTCAAAACAAAATAAAAGTGGCTCAAATCAGCTCAAAACGAGCTCAAAACGATGGCGTGTTTATTTTGTTGATTTTCAAAGATTTAAAAAGCATTAAGTTGGCTCTCCAATTTTAAGGATCTCATATCTCGAAAACGATGGGGGCTCAAAACCAAAAAAAAAATGGCTTGAATCAGCTCAAAACGAGCTCAAAACGATGGCGTGTTTATATTGTTGATTTTTGAAAATACAAAAAACCTTGAGTTGGCTCTCCAATTTTCAAGATGTCATATCTCAAAAACGGTGAGGGCTCAAAACAAAATAAAAGTGGCTCAAATCAGCTCAAAACGAGCTCAAAACGATGATGTGTTCATTTTGTCAATTTTCAACTAGTGGGAAACTAGCATTAAGTTGGCTCTCCAATTTTTGAGACGTCATATCTCAAAAATGGTGGGGGCTCAAAACAAAATAAAAGTGGCTCAAATCAGCTTAAAACGAGCTCAAAACGATGGCGTGTTTATTTTGTTGATTTTCAAAAATTTAAAAAAGCATTAAGTTGGCTCTCCAATTTTCAAGACGTCATATCTCAAAAACTGTGAGGGCTCAAAACGAAATAAAAGTGGCTCAAATCAGCTCAAAACTAGCTCAAAACGATGGCGTGGTTATTTTGTTGATTTTCAAAAATTTAAAAAGCATTAAGTTGGCTCTCCAATTTTCAAGATATCATATCTCGAAAACGGTGAGGGGCTCAAAACAAAATAAAAGTGGCTCAAATCAGCTCAAAACGAGCTCAAAACGATGGCGTGTTTATTTTGTTGATTTTCGAAAATTTAAAAAAGCATTAAGTTGGCTCTCCAATTTTCAAGTTGTTATATCTCGAAAACGGTGGGGGCTCAAAACAAAATAAAAGTGGCTCAAATCAGCTCAAAACAAGCTCAAAACGATGGCGTGTTCATTTTGTCGATTTTCAACTAGTGGGAAACTAGCATTAAGTTGGCTCTCCAATTTTCAAGACGTCATATCTCGAAAATGGCGAGGGCTCAAAACGAAATAAAAGTGGCTCAAATCAGCTCAAAACGAGCTCAAAACGATGGCATGTTCATTTTGTCGATTTTCAACTAGTGGGAAACTAGCATTAAGTTGGCTCTCCAATTTTCAAGACGTCATATCTCGAAAACGGTGAGGGCTCAAAACGAAATAAAAGTGGCTCAAATCAGCTCAAAACGAGCTCAAAACGATGGCGTGTTTATTTTGTTGATTTTCGAAAATTTAAAAAAGCATTAAGTTGGCTCTCCAATTTTCAAGTTGTCATATCTCGAAAACGGTGGGGGCTCAAAACAAAATAAAAGTGGCTCAAATCAGCTCAAAACGAGCTCAAAACGATGGCGTGTTCATTTTGTCGATTTTCAACTAGTGGGAAACTAGCATTAAGTTGGCTCTCCAATTTTTCAAAAGGCATGAGATCCATGTAGAGAGGTATAACACTGAATGGCACTGAAAATAAATTCCAATAAGGACAATACCTTTCTTTCAATCGCTGTGCAATAAAAACAATTGATAATTCTAAAAATTAAAAAAAAAATCCTTCAATCTAGCACAAATGACTAGAGGAAACTTACCTGTGAAAAGCAAAAAAGGTCTCCTCGCTAATAAAAGCCAAACAGTATAAACATAGTCTATTTTATTTTCAAATATAAAAATTAGCTGGTATCGTAATTATAATGAGTGAAGGAAATGACATCGAGAATTAATAAGCTTCAAAAAATAATAAATGTTGATGAAATATACGTTTCTACATATAATACTGAAACCAATAATTGTTTCGAATAATAAACGACTCAAGTATCAACTATGGCGCGGTACTCACAATATAATCGTAGGGAAATCAATAAACTTACAAAGTAGAAGTAATGATGTAGAACAATTTTCAAACCACATGTTATAAAATTAAAATTTTATTTTCAATTCAAATAATACAATTGAATTAATAAATAAATTTTATTTCCAGAAAAAATTCAAACATAAAATATAATACAATAATAAAATCGAATAACAATAATGCAAAAATTTCTAACGTGTGACTGTGACTAAATGTGACTACGTGTTTTTTATGGAAATTGACCTACTCCACTATATGGCGTGTCATGTCCTAGAGAAGGTTTATATTTTTGAGCAAATTAGTGATTATAGTAATAAGTAAGTAAGTTAGTCTTGTGAAAATGAGTTGGTTTGGTGATTCTTGATTAAAAATTTATGTGTTTAAATTTTAATAGTTGTGTGTTTGTAATTAATAATTTATTTGTGAAATAATGGATGTATATGATACTTACAATAGTCGTTGGATAAAATGTTTATGCCTAAAGTGTAACGATCTTGAATAGTTTCAACCATCATGCCAAATATCAAATTGATGCCTACGGCCGCAGAGATGCGGCCCATCACAACCAGAGCCGAGTCGATAGCAGGCTGCGTGCAGAGGGGCAGCCGCGCCGTACATGACGACGTCGTAACAAACATATCCGACAATTTCGGCAAAGACAGACAGATCGCTTCGAAAACTCCCTGATAAATTAATCGTGTGAAATTTATACGTATATTATTTTTAACAAATAAGAGAATGAAGAGTACCGGTAAGCTCATATATATTATAACCTATTAGTCTGTCCAAGCAAAGATTCTAATAAGATGGGGGAAATGACTCCAGCAGGATCCATATTGGTTCAAAAATGATATTTTGATCTCAGATTGTAGGAAACATTCTGATCTTGATTTGGGACCAAATTTATATTTATATTGAGCCAATATATTGACCAAGCTGGAGTCATTTTCTCGTCTTGACAGACCACAGACTATATATTGTATACTGCATATAATTTTACAATACTATTATAAGTAGGCTATTGCGATGTGATTGATTCATATGCAGTATATTTGATGATTATACCTTAATTTCAAATGTTGATAGATGACATAATTTATGTTGGAAAGAAGATGTTTTGGACTCGCTATTGTCAATGTTTTCATTCTATAAGTAGACTAAATTTTCTTGGACAAGTTAAATGGAATGAAACCGTTCAAATTATATAGAATAACATAAGAATCCTATCACAAAATTAAATTTCAATATATGCTCAGAGTTCGCGGGAATATCTCTGTGGATAATAAATAGTAGGGCTCAACGATTCCGACTTGTAGCATTTCTCATATAAGATTTCACTCTCCGAAGTTTGAGCACAAAATGATGTAACAGGAATCATTGCATTAATTTTTCCACCTCATGGAACATTTTATTAGGGAGAGTTTTCTTGTTGCATTCATTTTAGCGATAAATTCAATCAATTTTCATCTCCACAGAGAATTCTCACTAGAGGGGAGAATTTTTTCAAAAAAGTAACTCTTTTAAATTTGGTAACTTTTCTATAAAGTGAATTCTTTCTAGTGTAAGATGAGGAGGGGATGCTTCGACGGGGAGGATATATCCCCATATCTTCCCCCCCTGGGTTCGCAACTGAGTTGATACTAATTCAAATATAAGTTATCGTACCTAATACTATAATTCTAGAATTATTGTTGATTCAGACAGGTACTCACAGTTAATGAGAAAGCGTTCAGTCGCATTATGTCTTCAAAATTTATTTCGCCTTGCAAAGAGAAGCAAGAAATAACGAGAAATAAATGATAAGTTAACATGATTATTGTTGCAAGCTTCGTTGGCTGAAAAAAATAAAAAAATAGGGTCAAACGAAAATATCCAAAGCTCAAAGTTTTTGATGACAAGAAATGACAGACAATAAGTTTATAAGTATTATATAGTGTGTTTTGTCTTTTTGATAACGTCTAATATATATACTTTTCAAAAGAGTGTAGCATGGAATGAGTCTTTTCTCGACAATTTTATAAAAATAAATAATGTAATGAAACCTATAACAGCTAGAAAAGACAGCATTGTGATAATATCTAATATCATAATGATAATAAGATATGTACTGTATTACCTTAATTTATAAAAACTAAGATAACTAATCATTATAGATTATGTCCACTAACAAGTAACAAGATAATAAGGAATTTCTTCATTATAAATTAAATTAAGTGAATTTTACTAGGTATATTATATTAATCAAGTACCTAAATGAATGAAATAAGAATGATATTTGAAGTTTCAACTTAAAAACACAGTCCTCTGGGCTTTTAGCAAGTCACTTCCATGTAGACTACTCTGCTTCAACCCTATTATATTGTTGGAGTATAAAAGTTACTATTAGTGTTACATAAGTGTTTTATAAGTTAATAGTAAATTACAAATCCTTTCAAGCGATTTCAATAATAATTTAATTCATGTATGATTAGTATTGAAAAACTTGGCTGGCAAATTACCCTCAGAAAATTCGGCATTTCGAGTTCAATAAATCGTAGTATCAGGATTAAGATGAATATTGTAAGAATTATCGCTCCATATTCGATATTCAAATTCGTATATAGTGCGCTAGAAAAAAATAAATTTACTATTAGTCATTCTTAGAAAAGTATAAGTAAGTTTTAGTTTTTAAGTACCTATAGTGATTAACTAATCATGCGATGAAAACTTTTTTTTTTTACAAGCGTGATGGGTAATAATTTTTTGCTTCACGGTACCGTACCAGTAATAATAGCCTATTATTAGCATTCTTTGTGTTGAGAAAATGAAAATGGCACAGATTAATTCTGATATAAAAACCGATTCAACCAAACAAATTGACATTACCATTTGAATGGTAGCCTAATATTAGGAGAGCAGAGGAGACGTATTTTTTACATAATTTGTTATTTCATTTTCAACTTGTACTGCGTATTTTCTTATATAAACAATTCAAACTTGAGTTCAACTTAGGCGCGAGTCAATTATACTCGAATAGAGTAAGTAAGTTACCGTACCTAATGTCTCCAGTTAAGACATTTCTATAAAATTATATTGTTAATTGTTATAGTGATTGTGTTTTTTTAAAGGAGTTTCGCCGATTAAGTTACATGTAAAGAGCACATTGAAAGTTGAGACGACCGCTACCGGTACCTTCTTACAATAGTACTCACTCAATTATGGTAGATGAAGAAAGAATATAAAGTTTTTTATCACTCCCACACTGAATGAAAAGTGTTCCTTTGAGTGTTCTACAATCATCATTGTCGCTTATAATTGACTGCTTTATGGCGGAGGCTGTTGTGTCAATACATTCGGCTCCTCTATACATAGGAGTCGTACAGTGCTTGAAATCGTACATCAGATATGCAACTGTAGCTAGTATCATTTTTGTCATCATCCCTACAAAAATGGCATATTTTACTGCTGCTGCTATAATGATCATATAGCCAAATCCTGCAAAAGGGAATAACGCACACAATTATACCTTCACACTATAAACACACTACAGTAGAATCCTCTGTTAACCGTCATCCTCGGGACCGGGACTATGACGGTTGAGCGAATAGACATAGACCGATAACAGAAATATCGTTATAGCAGCAGGCCTAACCGTATATAGTAGGTACCGTAAGCGGTATTTTAAAAAAGTTAACCATGCTTAAGTGGATAATGCATATTTTTATTAAGTATACACAATACTTGCATAAGACTTACATAAAATTGCAAGAGTGACACAGATCTGCTACAAATTAATATTCATACATTTCATTGGTACTGTGTGTAAAGTAGCAGTGACAGATATAATAGAGAGTGACGGTTAATCGAGTCTCTACATTATATACACTACACACACTAGGCCTATATTGTAGGCTACTAGCTATAAGCGACGTACTTACCTTTGCACACTTTTACTTCTCAGTTTCTAAACCAATTTCATTTTCAAATTTTGATTGAATAGTCGAGTTAAATTCAAGCTCAAAAAACGAGTCAACCTGAAACTTAGTCTCAGAAACGAGCCTTCCATGCCCTTATTCAATTGCAACAGAGATGTTTTATGGTGGAAATGGTACCTATCTAATACCTTCCTATTCAACGTGTAAAATGTAAAAAATCCTGCACTTAACTCATTCCAGAATATTGTTTTTTTTGGCCGCCATATTGGAAAATTTCTGCTCATTTTTTGGGTTTCTTGATTTTTTTGTACCGTACCTACTCTAATTGTCTTTGGTATCAGCTACCACTTCCACCATAGAACATTTTTGTTGCAATTAGGTCCACCACAAACCCTAGAATGACTCGATTATAAACTATAAAGGCGTCATTTATGTTATTATTAGATGTTATTATATAGACGTTAGACGTTATTTATGTTGTATTTAATATTAAGAAAGTATGTTCGGTAAAGAAGACATTAAGAAAATATTAAATTTAATATCTAGGTAGGTACTTATCTTCTACTTATTCTACCGCTATTCTATAAAGGAGCAATGAAACATATATTATACATTTCTGAACTTACCTGAAAATAAAGGCACCATATCACCGTAACAAATGACAGATTTTTTGGAGTACACCGATAAGAAAATCACCAGGTATGAGAATATCAAGGTGAAAGTACAGGAACATACAAGAAATATAATAATTGTCCAAGCTGAAATACGAAAAATTTCAGGATATGAGAATGCATCAACATACGTTACAGCTTTAGCTTACATATATAGGCTACATTTTTGCATCACACATTACAATTTTTGCTGTTATAAATTTACCGTACGTGTTTTATCAAAAAGAAACAAGGTATCCAGTAGTAAACGTGATCCTTAAAAATTAAAATAGAAAGTGAGAATTAATGTGCATGGCAATCATTCATTGAAAATTGATTTGAAGTATGAGAAATTCTGGCTAGTTAATTCAAGATAAATTGAAATTTATGAATATTTTGAAAATTTCAATCATTATCCGATGTGATATGTGATGTATTTCAATAGAACATAATCAATAATCATATCATTCTCTAATATAAGGCATCATGGGTAGATTTCTTTGTCATGAAAATATATACGGTACCTAATTGAAGACACAGTGGGACTCAAGTGACATGTTGTGATACTTGTACATAATTCAGTATAAGTTACTCTTTTAGTTCACTGATGATGTGAAAACATTAAAAAAATTGTTTGTACTCAATAAAATTTCCTGTCATATAGACAGTATTGTGCTCTTTAATTATATATAATGCCTATCAGATAATTTGCATCGGTGTAAAATACTGGAGAGAATAGTTAATTTCTTCTGCGAATTAGATAATATTCATAAATCATACAAATATGAACATCTTGAAATGTACGTGTCTAATTAATAAGGAATTAAAAATATTCTTGGAATTATGGTAGGCCCACTGAGAATTCTGTACCGAAGGTTACAAGCATTTGATTTTATGCAGATTATAATTATTTTAAATAGGATGTTTCTCTAGAAAACGCGAGGTTCTCGAAATTCTCAATCTGGTAATAAATATAGTAAGAAGAATATGTATAGCCTACGCCCCACAAAGAGGTACGGCAAGTACCTTTTGGAACACCATTTATAGACAAAGTACACGTAAAAGTGTAACTTACATCTACGTGAATAGTAGTGTGTTATTTACATAAATAGAACAGTGTACGTTTCAGCTGGAAAAGGCCCTGGTTTTCATGAGTCTTTAATAAGAAATTCAATTGATTTAACCATTCTCGTTAGCCTATACCTGGTTCAGTTGATTCATGAGGGTATGGAGTATGAAAGGCTAATTTTATGAACAGTAGGCTATATTGCTGGATGCAGTTTTGTATCTTCAACATATTGATTTATTTCTTTACAATGGGCTATAGTTTAAAACGCAATTCAATTCAATCAAGAATTAATCTTACCACCATATCGCAAGCTAGATTCGGCTAGACTGAGACAATTCAGATAATCAATGTTAGTGACAACGAGCATCCAGAGATAATCATTATGACTATCCCATAATTTTTTGCTTCTTTCATAAGCCTGCAAGAGAAATAATTTTTCACAGTATTTTTTTTTTATTTCTGAAGTTGATGCAAAAGCTCCTGGCTATTGCGAGGAAAGGAAGGTCAATGAAAATCATACAACAGATCGATGGATTTATATTCTAAACCTATAAATATGTAACTATAATGTTCTACCTATGTAACTTGCGCTATGTAGGAGCTGAGTGTAACAGCTGTAGACTAAGTGTGAAGAAGGATTGGTAGCGATTTTTATTTGCTAATAATTTTTGTGGAGCTGGTATGAAGCGGTTACTATTATAACAGGAGTATAGCAGGCGCACGCACGTATCTTACCTATAGGGCTTTGCTTTGGATTATGTTCAAATAGAGAATTAAATTCGATTATTCATCAATGTTTGATACTATCATATAAAGACTATATTATAGCAGAAATTGAATAATAAGTTACTTCTTTTTTCCATCTTCCACTTTGTTCCACTTTGTGTATAGAACTTGAATATCAGAACCATAGTAAGTCTATAAAGTTATTACATTGTTAATTCAAATCTCAAAATGACTGCAAAAAGTCAAGGATTCAGAAGTGAATTTCGACTTACCTTTGGTTCTGGTTGAAATTCGGCTTGGAACTGAAATGAAAATCACAATAATAATTTAAGTAGGCAATTGATCATAATATGCCAATTAGAATCATAATAAATTAATAAATAGATAAATAATGTTCATTTAATAATTTAATTTGGTTAATGTCTGATAGGCTATAGTCTTCCAGTGCAATTTATAGAATGATATATAGATCAGGGATAGAATAGGTTATTAACTTTTTCTGAATTGATTTTGCCAGGTGCAAGAAAAATAGGTTGAAGTGTGCAGTGGACTCTAAGTGTAAATAGCCCAAATTAAAGTAAGATGGCTAGCCACAAACCTCAGAGTGAAAAAAGATAATAAAAAATTACTGATAATATTGAAATTGGAAAATAAAACTTACGATACAAAATATCTACATAATAAATAGTAAACAATTCTACGTGGATACTTGATTTCAATTGTAATACCTAAAACATGAAAATAGAATTAAATCTAATTGTAAAGACTTCTTAGCTGATATAATGTGTCTAAATTTGGTAGGCCACTATTTAATTACAAGATGCTATTAAATTCTATTCAACATTTATTGTGGATTTTATATTAAATTTGAAAAATTCTTGTTTCATCTATCGTTAAAAAATTATATTATTTGGAATACAGAATGGAAGAATCTTACTTACTATTGTATCAACTGCTGTAGTATCATTCAAACCCAGTTCTGGCCTGGAAATAATGTACAATACAAAAATTTCAGAAAAAAATCAAAAGCATCAACCAAATCGCTATTCGACTTACAAGAATTATACCGCTACCCGACTTACAATTATACGACAACTTACAAGAACTAATTCAATACCGTAGCTCAGTTGAAATATGAATCACACTTCTATATTTGTATGAATGGAACATTTCAAACATGCAGTACTTAGGAATGTAGGCCTGTAGTATTTAGGAACATAAAATAGGGATATTTATAGGAAAACAAGTATTTTTCGAAATTAATGCGCATTAAACGAATATGAATATGATAACTAGTTTGGATGATACTTAATTTAAAATGAGATATTTAACTTACTCTTCTTCAGCAAATGTCGTCGACCTCGTTTCAAAAATATCTCCAGGAGCAGCAGTGAAGGTGGGATAGTAAAGAGGTAGAGTCTTTGGGAAAAAATAATAAATTATAATCATAATTTCAACTAAAAAACATGAATTGAAAAGATCTGACTACCAGACTAAAAGACAATGATGAGTAAAGAAATAGCTTTCTTAATAATTAAAGACCAGTTCCACAAGACATAAAAATTACGGTTTTTATTTCGTTTGGGAACACTACGTGCTGTTGGTAGAGGTACTTTTTCTTTTTTTAATATAATAGGCCTTTAATTTACTTCCACTGGTTAGTTTGTCAATAATGAGTACGGAAACTCATTATAACACGATCATTATAAAAATGATATCTGATTCATGAAGGGATAAGTTCAAAGCTATGATAAATATGAACATTCATTACAGTAGCCTATCTACTGATAATGAACAGTCTTGTCTTGTGTAGCCTATAAGTATAAATTCAGTAAATTTGTTGAAGTTTTAATATAAGCAGGCTACTGCTTGTGAAATTGGTTCTACTGTATGTTATGCAGTCAGAATTTAATAAATCAGAGGCACACTGTAGGCTAACATGATTTTTTGATTGACTTTATTTATTTTCAACAAGACCTTTGAAAAATCAAAACCTAAAACTCATAATGAATGATTCTCACAAATTAATAAGATATTATAAAGGTATAGAAAATTTGAAAAAAAAATAATTTTACAGTTTAAAATACTGACCGGCGTCTTCTGGTTCGTTTCGGTCATAGCTCATTTGTTGATTTCCGATAATTATAATCAATTCACATAATCTATCTTGCTTTTCCAAATTATTAACTATTGAAAAAAGTTAAAATTAAAATCTTATTAATGGCTATCTCATTAACTATATATTATTATGGTTTTCATGGTAACATATAACTATATAGGTAATCATGAACTATATTCATGGTATTCAGAAGATGAATTTCTTTGGTATTTTATACTTACCGGTACCGTCATATTATAATATACACCGTCATATATATAGCCTACCATCAATAATATAAAAAATAACTCAAGGTATTTTTACGTTCTGCTAATCAATTGCAAGTAGAATTGAACATAACTCATTTATTACGATTCCAATAATATTTATGAACGATATCCTTGAAAATTTCTGATAATAGGATAAAATGTCTCAACTCTAATAAATTCTTGCATAGCTTACTTCAAAATAGGTCTAGCGCCTAAATCACATAAATTGTTAATCAAACACTAAAAATACTAATTAATTCACTCATTCATTGGCGGATCATCTCTTCTTAACCGCCCATTTAAATTTATTGTTTGGAGGTATGGTGATCACAGTGATAGGCCTCAGCTTATATCAGTAAGGTAACTTAGGCCTACCGATGTACAGGATCTCATAATATTGTCAAGTAATAATAACCAATCAAGTCTGATTCAGTCATGACTATAGAAATAGTGAACTTAGTCTCATGATTATATGCATACAGTCTCTAAAGTCATGAACCATTGTTTATTGATTATTATGCATCTCACCAATATTGTGTTGGCCATTCCATTCAGTAATATTTTGTGCATTTGTGAAGAATAATAAAGCTGAATTATACTTTTGAATGAGAATTGATGATTTTCCTAACAAGTACCTATAGGTCTAATGTATAACTTCGCCAGTTTCGTCAACATTTAAAAAAAATATTCCAGAAAGATAACTTACTTATGATTCCTCAATATTAATATTTATTTTTTTATTTAATCAAGCAGTCTATGATTCTAGAAGCTTGAAAACGTACTTCTTTAAATTAAATTAATGAATTGAACAAATGAAACATTGCATAATCTTGAATTTGTTTACATTGTATTAAATTTTTAATAGAAAAATAGATCTGAAAAAATCTTAACTTTCAACTCTGTTTTCTGTTTGATGTATAAAAATTGGCTGTAGTTCACTATTTGGGCTTTAGTCAATAAAATGGATAATTTATTGTACTCACGTTGATTGCATATTCTTTTCTCAAAGCATAATTTTATTGTAAAAAAATGAAATATAATAACTTTAAGGTTATTTGAGGTATTGCAATAAATTTAATAAATAATGCCTAGTTTAGCAGCTTATCAGCTTTACAGAAGTCTTATTTGTTTTTTATCAGTTTTTTCAAATGAGCTTCTAAGAAAGTTTCAGGTGGCAAATAATGAAAACAAAATGCGTTGGATCAACAAAATTTTATTTTAATTCCATCAATCCGATTGTTTTTCGGTTAACACAATAATTTTTATTTACATCTAGAAAAATATTTTTTCTGTTTTTGTTACAAAGCTAAATGTACAAAAATTTGATTCTTATAACAGGAAACATACCAACACAGGTATGTTGCAACTAGAGTGTAAAATAATGTATTAGCACTGTAAACTGGAAAATTAAAATGGGTTGGAAAATAATCTTTTCTATATCATTAAAAGATGATCCGTGAAATTTGCAATAAGCAATAGGCCTAATAAAGTGTTAACTCAGAGACTACAGAATTATTTTAAATCAGTTTGTAAAGGCTAAAAGTCAAAAAGAGTTTACAACAATTTTCCCATAAAAGCAAACACTATCCTTCAAATTTAGAATAATCTTATAGAATTTTATATCATAAACAGTACAATTTGTCTCAAAACTTCAATTCAATGTTTCAAAAATTTCATTTGAGAAGCTTAAATCTAAGGTATTAAAAATAAGTCTGGTCATTTCTCCCTTAACAGGAACAATCACAGGCACATCTTCGAACTCTCTTCTCACGTTTGTGGAACACACTGTCCACACTTCTGATGGAGCGTGGCTGGACAACTGAAAAAGAGAAAATAAATCATAAAATGACACTATTCCCAAATGTTGAGAAAATAAGGACCAGGAACAGGATTACAAACTATTTGCTGTTCACTTGGATTTGATTTTTTTCTTTGCAAAGCATTAGCATTCGAATTCTATTTTTTCACAATATTACTATGTGAAAAATTCTATTTTTTTCACAATATTACTATGTGAGAGATTCTATTTTTTCACAATATGTAAGCTACTATGCCAAACAATGAGCAGCGTCCAGTTGCATTAGAATATCATACTCTAATGTAGGTACTTCATTAGTAGTGAGAGCGAAAGTGATAACTTTAATTTAAATTTGAAATTTGGAATTACTTCAAAATACCTAACATTACTATTTTACTTACGTATGAAAATTCAAATTCCATTTGTAATATTTGTAAAGGGAACAGAATATGAGAACAAAATATAAAGAGTATTATCAAAGACAATGTAGGCCCTAAACAAAATCACAAAGACAATCTAAAGAGTAGATTGTCTCTGGTATTATTAATTTTCTTTAAAAAATTTATAACACATCATCTAATTTCAATGTCTATAATGAATAATACTTATCCATCACCAACAAGTCTGAACAAAATAGAAAAAGGAATTGTGCATAGGCCTACATGCAAAAAATAAAACCTTCACCATTTTTTTCATACTCAATTTCTCAATAATTTCCATTAACCAAAGTTCTCATTAGCAAGGAAGGCAAACTAAAAAGAGGAAAAGCAAGAGGGACTTTTAATATAGAGTGAGGGATATGTAACGAGAGGTACCAAATAATATACATTGAGCATCTTCTCCATTAAATTGTAAATTCATCTTTTTGTGCTAAGGTATTTGAAAGATGAGTAGGCCTACTCTGCTTGAATAAGTAACTTATTTCAATCTTGCGGCTTGCGCTCATCTATAGTGGAGATTTGAAAGAAAGTTGCAGAAACATAATACAACACATATCATATACTGTCATTTACACTTTGAAATATACATTTGAAATATATAGTACGGTGATAAGTAAGAATGGATAAAATAATGTTGTCAAGTATCCAACATGATTGCGAAATTGTACACTGTATCACTGTGAGAGTAGGTAACAACTTATCAAAATATTAAAAATGTTATGTTTCAATTGAAATTGTACCTATAGATTTTTTTCCTAGTCATCGGAGTGCTTTCCTTTTCTCTGCAGACAATTTCTATCAAAATCATCGCAGTCCATGCCATTCTCGAAAATCACTTCATCTATATCATCAAAACCATTCATGAAAATGTCTTCTAGACTGAATGGCATTGACGAATCAGTTTTGTCATTGATTAACTGATTATCCTGAACCTTTTTGGAATCTGCAATTTCCTCAGTGTCATTCACGTTGAAAAATGGAAGACCAGTTAATTTGAAACTGAATTTGAAAGGCAAATCAGGCAAAAGATCAAAAATTGAGTTGAGTCCGCTGGTCAGATCATGTGGCTCCACAAATGTTGGCTCCGGTGAGTTGAAGAAGAACCGAGAAACGGCGACTCTTTTCGCAGGCTGGATAAAATCTTCAAATCCTTTGAAAATGTCAGCAGGTGCTAAATAGAGCAGACAAGAGGTTAGACAAAACATGCAAAGGAAAATGCAGTGTTACCGAAAATTTAAGAAGGTAAATAAAAATTATCAATTATTTCACAGCAGTATAGCATGCATTGGAAGGTAATTCCTTCACCGTAGCTCATTATCAAGCATAAATTATCAGAATTCAGTAAGAGGAAATGTTATGGACTTTTTACATAGATAACTTATTCTGTACAAGAAATTTAATTAACAAGTCAAGTTTTAAGCAATTTGAATATAAATACATATAGTAAGTTCAATTTTAGTGTTGTTCTATACTTCTATAGTCCACTGTAGAGTGTAGAATAGCTACTGTTTCAAAACTTTCACCATTTAAGAATATTGAAGCCTTTACAAAAAGCTAACTCGGTGAGACATATTACTATAGTCTGTCCAAGCAAAGAAGACATTCTGGCAAGATGAGAAAATGACTCTATCATGGTCAATATACTGGTTTAAAAATTAAAAACTTAGTCTCTAATTCTGGGAAACATTTTGATCTACAATATGAGACCAAATTCATAATTTTTGAACCAATATTGACCGAGATGGACTCATCTTCCCATCTTGCCAGAATGTCTTCTTCACCTAGTGTTTTTCATCATCACATCATTAAGCAAGCATGCTCTCATTGCCAATGTGATGACATATTAATTTTATTGCAATGAAGCTATTTAAAATCTTGCCATCACCAATAGTATTATCATCACAGGAATATGTCCCCTTCACCAGAAAAACAGACCAAATTCATTATTATTGTAAAGTGGGACAGAAAAAAACTGGTATAATAATTCATAAAGTAGTATAGAATATGTACTTTTGTAAAAACGACCTAGTCAATAACTAGTAAACTATGAAACATCAACAGATCAAAATTCAACAATCTGAAATCTTTTAACTAACTTTTAGCATTTAAAAATTGCGATTATCATAATGACAATATCATATTTTTATTTTCAGTTGGAAGGAAAAGTAATCGTGTAGCGATTATCATAATGACAATATCATATTTTTATTTTCAGTTGGAGGGAAAAGTTTTTCAAGGGAATACCTGAGCTTGAAAAAATTATGAGTGGAGAATTCTACTCTTAATTTGCCTCACAAAACTTCATAATAATTTAGTATAAATCAATATCTAGTGGTTGTATATAAGTAAACATAATTATTGAGGATATACTAAATTATTTTGTAAAGAACAGAGTAGTATCAAATTAATTTTACTGGAATTGAATTTCTAGTTCACAGCCAGGAATTGACCAGCCACCAATTTGATGCAAACTACTGCCACCGATTGATGACTGTAAGGTAGTAGGGGAGTAGGGGAGAGTGTTGGGTACTCACAATGAGGTCTGGGCTGTTCAACCTCGTTGGCGGCAGCGGCGGCGGCAAGAGCAATAGGGTGTCCTTGCTGTGGCTGACCTAGAAATTCAGATACAAAATAAAATAATTATTCATCATTAGAATAATAATTGAAAAATTTGTTTATTTGAATACCTATTACTTATTATTTGTAATGCTTTAAAATTTTTCGTTTAAATCGAGAGTTTTTTGTTATAGAGTAAATCAATGTGTATCATTTAATAAAATATTAATCTCGGTACCGTACCCTTTTAAATATTTTTATTCCAACATGACATGTTTCAAGGGGTACTGATATTGATATTTTATTTAAAAATACACATTGACCAATTAAACATTGTGAACCTTATTCAAAAAGTAAATAGTTTAAATCCAGTTTAAGCTGTGATATAGATGAACTCTAAGACCACATTATTTATAGTTAAACTTAGTTCAATTATTGAAATTTATTAATAGTTCGCCGTACAACCCAATACAAATTATTCAATATAATGATGAATGGAGTTTAGTGTCTACCTAACCCGCTTGATAATGTGCAATACCAGTACGAAACAATTGTCACGCCAAAAACGTAAGTTATTTCACTACATAGTATTCATGTACTCTTAATTAGCCTAATCTATCAGTGGAAAAAGATGGAAGAGCAATAACAAATGAATGATTCATTAAACTATGCTCAATTTAAAATCCAATTTTCATAATATTACTTGATTAATTGAGGAAAAATGAATGTCACTTAATAGCTTACCTGGAGCGACCTGTTGCATGACATGCACGGGCAGCCTCTGGAAGGGGGGAGGTGGGGGGCGCACCATGTCACTTGGCACGGGGTGGTCGCGCATGTGGTGGGCCATGGGCGGTGCAGAGTGCATGGAGCGACCCTCGATGGGCACGACGTGCTCCTCAGTGCGAGCGATGATATGGATGGGCTCGTTTCCAGCTTCGCTCATGCTCTCCTGGGCGATCCTTGCCAGAATGTTCAGTGGGATCTGGTTGAGAGAGATGGGCTGAGGAGCTGACTGCTGTTGCTGTTGTTGTTGCTGTTGCTGGGGTGGCATCATGTGCTGGTGGTGGGATGGCATCATGTGCATCTGTGGTGGTGGTGGTCCGTGATGCATCTGTGGTGGCATCTGTGGTGGCATGTGCTGGTGCATGGGTCCGTGGTGTTGGCCGCCCATTGGCATTGGCACAGCCATTGGCATGGGTCCCTGGTGCATCTGCATTGGCACTGGCACGACAACAGGTGCTCCCATTGATTCCATCGGCACGTGTCTGCAATATCGCAAAAAAAGAAAAAATAACAAGGTTGAATAGAATTTTGATTTATTTTTTATTTTATTCAATTTTCAAGAATGATCTATTTATCTATCCATCAATTGATGCTCCAACATATTCATGAAATTATTTTTTGAAGAAAAAACTGGCTCAGCCTTTACTATTCAAGTATATTGTCAAATTCAAATTCAAATTTCTTTATTATTCAAATTCATACACAATACATTATATATTTAAACAGAAGTTTGTAAAATAATAATGTGCTGTATACTTTGAAGAGTACGTTTTGGACTCAATGTCTATGTTTTAATTTACTTGTATTTAATAATGTTTCAATTTCTCTTATGAATGGGAGAATGTTGATTTTTTTCAATTTATTTTTCAATTGCCTATTATGAGAGGACTCGCAGGCTCGGCCTGCAACCCTGTTTAGAAATTCAATTCAAGTTTTTCTAATTTTTCTACAATTCGAGAGAGTGAAGTACTTGATTCATGTTTGAATTTTGTTCAACGATTTAATCGCTCCATCCACGTCAATTTATTAAGCATGATTTATTAAAAAGAATAACGGCAGAAGGATATTAAGTTTAAAAAAAGTAAGACCAACAATGAAAAATTACAATGGAAGCAGCTCGCAATTTCAACTAAGGTAACTTCAACTTCACCTACCGTAGGTAATAAGTTTTTTTTGTAAGAAATCTAATAATATTAATATTTGCAAAGGGTAGAGTTGTCGAATTTGATAATAACCGTTTACACATAGGTATATGAAATCGAGGTCAGTGCAATAAAGCCAGTCTTTTGGAATTGAAACAAAGAACAATGATAAAAGTAATTCGCACAAAAGTAATTTGCACTGATTTCACGGACTGCTACCACATTATTTGAATGGTATGGAATATTTTCAACAGAAATTATCGCTATTGTATGTGAGCAGACTGCTTTTGCAGATAAATAATGGACTAGACACTGGTGTTTGTTAATTGCTGAACCTATTATTGAACTTCCTGGATTTATAAAAATAACAGAACCAGAAAAAAGATACGGTAATGGAGAATGATAATGATAACTTAAACATGAACATGAATATATTGTGAATTTTATCTTGAAATGCTTTCATTGCTATTTGCCAATATACTTTGATTATAATAATTATTGTGAATAATTACAATTAGCAACAATAATGGAAATTTACCAAAACTATTTCTATATACGGTACAGTGTTTCCTCGGTTTCAGTATTTCATTATTCAATATTGCTACTCGCTAATGACAAAAAAAGAATTACACATTTGTATAAAAATTCTTAAGTGATTAATTGAACTATGATTTGATAAAGATTTGAAATATACCTACAATAACTCAATTGAGTATTTTAAAAATAATTTTATTTCGAAATAGAGGAAGAATAAAATATCGAGTGACATGTAGTAATACTCTGTTACACTGATACAGAGACTCACCAAAATGCCAAGAATAATATATCATTCTTATTACTTGCTTTTCTTTTGAAACTTTTCTCCTATTACATCCTATACTAACCTTCCATGTAACCTATATTCTCCTATTTTCTTATATATTATGTGATCACCATACTTAATATAAAATTGTCAATAATAAGCACGTAGATTTAAACCCTCTCTGAGATTACTTCTTCAGACCACAAACATTTTTCTCCACATCAAAAGTCGCTCTTCATCTCCAAATGAATCTTAATTCTAAAAATTAATCATATTTGTCAACACTTGTCATCGCGTTGAAGCTCTTCAATTTGCTAGGAAAGGTTTGCCACGAAGTGTGAATGGGACTCTCAAAAGTCGGTCATGAAATGAATAACCGAGCGCACTTAATCTCCGTCACTTGGAATGACGTAGTTCCCGTGCAATTCAATAGATATCCGTTCGCTTTTTTTGTGAGTGACAAGAACAATGAAGTTTCTACTTTTGCAGCAGTATTTCCGTTCAATGGACAAAATGAAATCCTCCTGCTGCAAAATAAACAACTGAAGTGTGATAGGAGAGATAAAACTCTTCAGGCACTCTTATCAGAATAGAGCGGCGTTATACCAGTGAATATAAAGTGAATATCTCTCCATATTCTTTGGTTATACATTGAAGGTTGGATGGAGATAAACGTTTTTAATACCTATATAAGCTACTCTGGCTTTAGTATATGGCTGAAGGGTTTATTTCAAAACTAAATTATAAAGCTGGAGACAATTGAAGTGAAAGAATCTGATCTTTTTAAATGTAGTATTGAACAGAATCATGAGAACTATCAACTATATGAGATGCTTTACATTCTATCAGAGCGGAAATGATTTACTACAACTTTGATTTTATATTGATTGTATCAATCCTCGCTTTCCTGGCCTCGAGCATGACAGAGAGCAACGATTTAATGATATCACCTTCAGATCGCGTGACCAATGATATTACTGGATTCAAAAACAAATCCATCTCAATTTCTCAAAGATGATGTAATGAGATTTATGGAGTTCTATCTGTTGCATTCTCAAGAAAATAAAAACATTGATCTAAGATATTTGTTCTATTTTGTTTCATGCATGTAACGATGTAAGAGAATCTGTTATTCTTATTTCTTACCGTATCCTTCTCATTAAGCCAGAGTTTCGTAGGAGTGATGGATTATTTCAGATTTCAAGAATCATAAATAAAGTAAATTTACTCTGCTTTAGAATAAGTTGTGCAATCTTTAATATTACTAAATGGAGACTGTCTGTCTACTATAAGATATACGTAGGTCCAAAAAATTATTCTCGCATTGGAAAGCGATGAATTGCAAGCTTATAAAAAATTGAAAATGAACTTCTTAATCGTTATTGAAGAGAGGAATTTTTCAATAAATTGTATTGAAAAGATGAAGAGCAGAAAGATATTTTTTTGTTTAAAATATTTGTGACTATAAAACCATAATATTATGTCAAGTTGTGTCTCAATAAGTGAGTTATGATTGTGTCTTAAAACACCTCCATAAAACGTACTATTACAATAGGATACAATTGGAGAATTTCAATACATGACATTTTGCAAGTAAAATATTTTGTTAAATAAAAGGACAAGGCATTGTCAAACCAAAGATTTATCTCTCTTATCTGATATCTTATTTTTTATTTAATATGGGTAACTACCGTACCGTACCTACCTCAATATCAACTTCACAACTACTCAACAGGTTTAATGTTCCAAGTAGCCTAGGACTGCACTGTCAAAGATCGAGTTGAGGCAATAACAAATTTTGGGTACTGACCTTTGGTCATGTCCACTCTCACAGAAGATAGCCATACGCTCTCCGGTGATGTGCTCGTAACGGGGATCGGTGGTAACGTTGACTCCGAATGGTAGTCTGACAGTCTTGGGTTGGTGGTCCATCACCTCTTCAGCGCGGCGCTTCTCCACCACACAGTTCATACGTGATCTCTGGTTCTTCTCCATCAATGACTGAATACAAAAATGAATGGATGGATCAAACTTATTAGATATTCAAATGAGAGGTTAGCGTTAACAGTATTAATAGATTACATTTGTAAAATTTGTAGAGTAACCATTTCAGGTTGTGGGACCCTTCCATAATATTAAAGAAATCTATCTTCTATAAATTTATCAAATTCTTTAATTAGTAAACTTCAGATTCGAGCTATTCATAAATAAAAATCAATAATATAGTCAACCAATTGAATTATGTTGACAGTTTATTGGTACAATTGAATGGCTCTGATGTTATAGTGAACATTGAATACAGTAGAAACATTAAAAACTGTATTACAAAAATACTGAACTTTTTAGTAATTTTCCATTATTTCACATCGACTACTTTTCTCTTCGGTTCCCCTCTTTCTTTTCATATTCCATCAAAATAAATTTTCGATTACTTTTCATTATTTTCGAAATGAGAGATTATTTCGATGAATTTCGATTTCCAAGAAAAATAGAACTTTGATTACCGTACTAGAAACGTTCTATTTCACTCTTACATCTATATCTATATAAGCGAAATGGCACTGGCTGACTGACTGATTCATTCATTCATCACCAGAACTAAAAATCCACTGAACCGAATGCGTTCAAATTTGGCAGGCATGTTCAGTTGGACGTTTAGACGCGCGCTAAGAAAGGATTTTAAAAACTTTTCAAGGATACGCCAAATATTTTAGTTTTTCTAGAGTTTTTCGGCGTTTTCCTCATTTTTTCGAGAACCAATCGGTAGAAAATGTTGATATTTGGTGGGCAGGTTCAGATAAGGTCTAGAAATGAGAAATGTTGTGTTAAAATATTTTTGCAATCCGTTCAAGATTACGCCAGTAATCAGGTTTTCAAAATTGTAGATGTGTTGCGGGTTGCATTTCTTCCGCCTTGATACGACCAATCCTAACTGTAAATTGAATGGTTCAGCGAGATTATAGATGAATTAATTTGGAAGATATTGAATCAAGTTTCAAACTATGTCCGATATACTTCCCAAAGTTACGCTTAATATTAGCGTTTTACTATTTTTTTTTTTTTTGAATTTTCGGAGTTTTTCTTAGATTTTTCTAGAACAAATTGGCAGAAAATGTTGAAATTAGGTAAACAGGTCCAGATTAGGTATAGAAATGCTGTGCTCAATAAATTTCAAATCCCTACTGAACGGAATTTGCAGGCGAGCGAAGCGAGCTTCGCTCGCCTGTTTGTCTCAGCTGACACTGACAGAGGTTTTGCAGGCGAGCGAAGAGAGCCTGTTTGACTCACTTACACTGCCTATATTGTCGGGGGTCCAGGGGGCGGAGCCCCCTGGCTAGGCGGAGAAGGCGAGCGAAGCGAGCCTGCAGGCTAGTTCTATATAATAGAATTCTATAGATTGTATAGATAATAGATAATGATTTCTATAGATAATAAATTCATTCCATCATAAATGGAATTTTGATTACTAGAAACATTCTATTTCATTCAAGATTTTCAGGGCTTCCCACAGTAGTTTGAAGTGACCGTCATTACTCAGTTACTGTGACCAGATTATGATGATTAGAACCGTGACAATTAAGAGCCACGTTCTAATCATTTTAAATCAAGGTCCAACTGCAATGCAACAGCCTTAATCCAGTTCACCTCCATCCAATCTAGAATTCATCTTCAACTGTATTATAAAAAAGAAGGATAATAATTTATCAAGAAATCTATAGAAATGATGCTGTGAAATGAAGAACAAACTGATTAAAAAATGAAATAGAAGCTACAATAGAATCACCTCTGATCGTTTTATCATTGTCACTAACAAGAATTAGTGAGTCAAGAATTGGTGAAACAAGAATTAGGTGGGCAAGAATTAGTCAGACAAGAATAAATTAGGTGAGAAGAGAGGGAGAGACCAGGGAGAACCAGGAATGAATGAATGAATTTATTTATTCTATACACTTCGATGATAACTTCAGATTCGTGTTCGTGAAAACTGTATTAGAACGTCTCTTACATTAGAATACAATAAAATGGACTTTTATGTTAGAATCGTCATATACAGAGTGTTTCAGGAGGAATGTGCAATACTTCTCAGGCTGATTCCTTACACCAAGTAGACAAAAAAGTTCCATGGGACCAACCCCCAGAAAAGCTTTGTTACTGAGATATCAATGGCGGAAAATTGAGAATTTTCAAAAAAGATTAATTTTTCTAATTTTTTAGATGCTTTAATGAGGTTCTAAAATACGCGTAATGAATTCCTATGTAAAATCACCTGAGGAATTCAATTAAACCAGTTCCAAGTTTGTAATTTCAACGGTTATTGAGATAATTGGAAAAATATGCTAAAAACTCCATTTTTTAACAATAAGGCTTATAAGTGGATAAGGAATCATAGAATTATATTTTTTATTAATGGAAGTTGAAGAGAGTCGGATTCTAAAAAAAGTTGAATGGCGGCGATTGTGTAAATCTTGCCCAAATCTCAGAAATGGCGATCAAAAATCGAAAACTTGACAAAACACAGCACAAAAGTGATGAATTTGTGTTTAGTAGCAATTTTGCGATTTTTTAACGCTATTTCTGAGATTTGGGCAAGATTTACACAATCGCCGCAATCTGACTTTTTCTTTAGAATCCGACTCTCTTCAACTTCCATTAATAAAAAATACAATTTTATGATTCCTTATCTAGTTATAACCCTTATAGTTAAAAAATGGCGTTTTTTAGCATATTTTCCCATTTTCTCAATAACCGTTGAAGTTACAAACTTGGAACTGGTTTCATTGAATTCCTCAGGTAATTTTACATAGGAATTGATTACGCTTATTTTAGAACCTCATTAAAGCCTCTGTAATAGTGTGAAAATTGAAATTTGTTATTGTGTTTTTTTGTGTGTTCTATATATCTTTTTTAGGTTATTGAACTGTTTGAAATTATTAAGAAATTATGAAAATTAACTTTGATTTTTTTTAGTAATATTGTACTGTGAGAGTTGATTTTGTTCTATTTAAACTGCTTATCTGTCTGAAATAGTGCAAGTTTTGTGTTTTTTTGAGTATCTGTTTCGATTTAATGTTGAAAAGCTATACTGTACTTGGAATTGCACGAACGTTGAACTCCTGAGAATTTTGTTGGTTTGAATGAAAATTTTGCTTGTGGAGCCGGCCGGGTGCCGTTGAAAGTTGGAAGGGGAAATTTTCATTGGAAAAAGACAGGAGTCTCATTTCAGACACGGTAGCAAAAAAAGATGTGATTGGTGGACACTGGACAGGCCTCGGCTCTCTGAATGGAAATGCTTCCATTCAGAGGGGCCAATTATTGATTTTCTCTAAAGTTAATAGTAATGTAAAGTCAAAAATTTAATTCTAATCAGGGAAATAGTCAAGTACCTTATAGTGGAAGTTTTTGTGTCTTAATTTGTGTAGTTTTGGTGTCTTAATTATGGTGAGTGCCAACATTTTCGTTTCGTTCTCTTGCTCAAAATTTTAATTAAATGTCAGTAGTAATATTTTTTAACCGAGGCCTTGATCTAGTTTCCAATGTTAAAAATAAAACAGCAATTATTAACACTTGATAAAACGTTAATAATTAATGAAATAACTTTGTTTTGTAAAATTTGATGTAGTAGTTTTATTTTTTAATTTAAAGGAAACGTTCAAGAAAAACCGGACTATAGAATATCACAAAATATTTGTTTTCCATACAAGTTCCTGACTCGTAGTTGTACTGGTAATTACAATAATTAGAGGTGTTCAAAATTAATTATGAATAATCTGGCATTTGGAGGAACGAATCCACGTAATGCTCCTAACCACTTAAGGATTCGAAAAATATTTAGTTTCAGGATTTTACAAAATAGTATATCTGGGGCCACCTGTTACATTTGGTGTCATGTGTAAGGTGAAAGAGTAATATAATTTCCAGCGGGTTACACCTCTAAAAAATTAGAAAAAAATCTTTTTTGTAAAATCTCAATTTTCCGCCATTGATATCTCAGTAACAAAGCTTTTCTGGGGGTTGGTCCCATGGAACTTTTTTGTCTACTTGGTGTAAGGAATCAGCCTGAGAACTATTGCACATTCCTCCTGAAACACTCAGATAACTTCATTTTCATTCATATTTTATTGATAACTTCACTCACATAAGAACCTAATCTTAAAAAACGTATTGAAAATTCACTACTAAAATCATATAAAAATTCAAACTGAAATAATTGTTGTTTTAGAATATTATAGACTGGCTACAACTTTTAAAAATATGACTCTTATCAACTATTTTTCATATTCATTCATATTTTATTGCCTTCATTTATATTTTATCATTATCATCTATTTAATAATAATTATTAATGAAGAGCAATATCAAAGACTCGTGCACCTTAACTCATGTTAATGCATTATTCTAAACGAGAGTGACTATAGTACTGTATGTACCTTTGAAAAACCGAGAAAAAGGCGGTTCAGTAATTTATTTTCATGCTTTTTAGATAAGTGGTTTGATTAATCTGAACTCACCCCAGCAATTTCATCAAAGTCGAGCTGTAGTGGCATCTTGAACTGGAAGCCGGATGATTCTCCACCGTTGGCGGGGGGTGGAGGGGGTGGCAAAAGCGTTTCGTGCTTGTTGTCTGAGCTTTCATCCGACTGCAGGGGATCCACCAGATTCTGATACGATGACTGTTCGTCATCCTCGCTCTGAAAACACACAAATAGAAAAAAATCGTTTAGTATAATCAAAATGTTAAGCGAAATTCCCGTAGAGATCAAACATGAGAGGGTGAAATGAAAAGGTTGAAAACAGGGGTTTTTAACAAAAATGAGGCATTGAATTGGTAGACGAAAACGTGAAGTATAATAGTTAGTAGAATCAGAATAGAAGAAGTTTACTAGACAGTAGTATATACATTGGGTGGAGCATAAGCAGGACGAGAAGAAATAAATAGATGAAGATAAAGTATTACAAAATATACATACATCCATGTGGCTTCAATATCTTGAACTTGAGCTTCGAAGACAAATTTTCAATGAAGGTAATTCATGAGTATAAGTGCTACTCGACAAGCCAAATCATCAACAAGGGAAAAAATAGTATTGCCCATCCTTGGATCCTTGTTTATTCACATTCTGTGTAAATTTCGATACCGTAGGTTATTACATGAGTCATGAACAAAAAAAAAGATGAGTAGTGATGAAGTATATTTATCACTTTATCATGAAGCTGAAATACTGTACATTAAAAAATTCAGTGATTTAAAGCATTCAAAGGATTTCACTAACTGATATCATATCTGATAAATTGGAAAATTAGCATCACTTATAAAATCCATGATGTACAGCGGCCATTCTCGAATTCAGCAATTACAATTGGAGAGACGCCATCTTCCAAAAAAGAAAAATATGTTGAGTAGGCCCACACCTATCGGTACTTCTTTTTTGAGAATAAGAAGAGAGCTGAACTGAATCATATTTATGATAATAGGCCTGTAAATAAATAATTGAATATAAATAATAAGTTTATTCGCAATCGAAGAAATACATAAAACTTTTCCATACAAACAACACAATTTTTTAGACTGAGAAATAATAATATACATATACGCATTTCCAAAGCTCGAAGAGCTTGACCGCAAATGGGATTAGAATTCTCAGAAATGCTATCATCTATTTCTTCACCAAAATCCTATATCCATCTCTCTCATAATAATAGCAAACTTATCCAGATTCATAGTGGAAGTGAAGGTTCGGCATTATGTTGAAAAAGGAAACATTCATTCGACCACTGATTTCTGGTTATTAATTTTTATAAGGCCTGAGGCAACCAAATGCTGTATCTTCCTTTTTTGTTATTCCACATAATTTTGTGTTCTCTTTCTCTTACCAACTCATGTACAACGAGAGCGTGTCATTCACCTGTATAACGAAATCAGCTACTAACTTGCACAGTTTTGCAGTAACAGAACAGTAGCGTATAATGAAGTGTATATTCAATTGGCGGGGATATTTCATGAGTCAGACCGGCCCAGGCTGTGTATTGCGTAAATAAAAAGGCTAGCAGCTCAATCCAAATCCAGTCTGACGTTAGCCTAAATTCATAAACAGACCAATGGTTTTCTTTGCGTAATGTTTTGTTTATTGCCCATAGGCCAATGCCCTCCATGTAATATTAATCAACTGGTTTCTGTATATATAATAATAAATTGATGTTGCTGTCCTGACTGAGCTGTATTGCTTGGTATTGGTACCCTGGTATTGGTACCCATTTGAGCTCTATAAAAACGTTATAGAGCTCAAGTACCAACTATTCATGGTTTTTTTGTTTCATCTGTCTTGAGAAACGGAGTCGTTGAGCCCAAATCAATAAGTGCAAATGGAATTGGAGGTGAAAGTAATTTTAAATAAGTGAGGAAAAATAATTATTATAAGGGAACAAGAAAACTCCTTTCCATATGATGATTGTTGGTGAAGGATGTTAGAATAGCGATATGTGGTTATTATTCAATCATGAACACATTAAAGAGGTAATAAGACAGATATTTTTATTAATACACTCAAGTTTAGAAACTAACTCTCTTATGGCGTTAAATGAATAATCTCCCACAAAAAAATATAGTCTGGTGTATTTTTCTTATGAAAATAATACATAAAAATAAACAATTATGTTTATAATGTTGAATAACCAATCAATGTCCAGCATCCTTGGATTTCGTATTGTAATATTTTTCTCCGTGCTCAATAAAGTCGTCTTATTTTCTCATTGTAAAACTCTCAATTATTGTTCTTTCAATTGCAAAACTAATCAAACATCAATGCTTTACACGTATTTCATCACTCATCACAATCAAGTGAATCTTGAATGTTTGGATTGTGAGAGAAGCCAAATATCACAATATGTTTTAAGTCCTTCTTGAAGCTCAATGAAGGCCTCCTCCTTTCTCATCACAAAAATCTTGGCTACTTTTAATCGCAAATCTCATCAAACTTCAATGCTATTCTATCACTTTTCACATGTGAATCTTGAATGTTGAGTGGGATATTATCGTTGAATCAGAAGAGAAGTCAAATAAGAGACTTGTTTGTTAACAGGAATTGCAGTGCATTGTTTCCGTTGCATAACCCCGTATGCCTTGGCCTGGTTGCTACATCATGCACAGGCCATGTACTTCTCCCGTATCCTCTCTTCAATGTATGATAGTTCAATGGCCGTGTATGTACGAACGTTACAGGGATTACAACTTATAACTGTGAGCTCTTGTTAAAAGTCTTTGAATACCAATAATTTTATCAACTTGGATAAAATTTATTTCCCTTTTCAAACTGGCTTTAGTTGCAATTTTCTTGTTCAAGATGACCATGGGCTCAATTTCTGATAGATTTTTACTATCCTATTAATATTCTTTACATTGTCACTTGAAAATTATCATTCTAAAATTATTTCTCCGAGTGTTCGCACTAAAATAAAAGATGAAGAGATGAATAAAATGTGAATTTTTATTTCCTCATGATTATTGAAGGCGACCATGAGCTGAATATTATCATGCAGTATACGCAATACATAGCTTATTCTTATTCATGTTGAAGAATTTACAAAATCGTTATCACTGCTTAATGCACTGAAGTAACAATACTAGACAAAAATAAACAATGAACACATTGATCATTGATTGCTTGATGACTACCACAGCAATTTGTTTTCAATCCGAATAATCATGATGGAAGAATGACTACATAGAGAAATGAGTTCTGGATTCAATAGGGTAGAGTAGTTATTTGGGTGTAAACGTTACAATCGTTTATTGGAATATCCAACTTAATTGAAGAGTGGAAATCTTGAGAGGCATGAACACATTTCACTTGGGTAAGATCTAAGAAGGAATTGTAAAAAGTAAGCAGAACATCTCAAGCATTCATCAACATTGACACCTCGGTAGACAAACAAGATTCCATCTTGGATTTACTACCTACTATCAGTGGGCCTATTTGAACAGGTGAAAATCAAATGCATTGTAACACTGAAGCACTCAGTGAAACCGTGAAACTTGCAGCAGGTCCGCACGAATGAATTCAAACCACGTAGCAGGTTTCAAATCGTAAAAAGATGATAATAACCGTTGATTGTCGGCCGTATCTGGAACGTTCCCGTGACGTGCGAAAATAGCCAAGCAACGGTTGATTCAGAAAGTGAGAGGCATTCGAGGATGAGTTAATTTCCAGTTGGCAGATCACTTTCTGAATGTGCATGCACTCTCCGGTGAATGAGCAAGTTGAGTCTTTGATTGATGTTTTTACAATGTGTCAGATGCATGGTAATTGCGCTAGGATAGGCTACTTGGTTACAACATAGGCACTGTTACAAAACAAATTTAATGTCAGAGAAGGGTGTACAGAGTTGAAAATTATACTTTTAAGGTAGTGAGATGGTGTTATAATGATGAGCTGTTGTGAAGTAAGGTAGGCTACTGGTGGTGGTTGATTTGATTTTCAAAACCTATCTTTAATGTGAAGCGGTTTGTCCCAGTGGTAGAGAGCGTCTAATCGGTGAAATTAGAAAAGCGACGTGCCTCTACCACGACTGTTGTAACGGTGCCCGGTTCCTCTGAATTCAATTCATGAGCCTCAAAAATCGCTTCCCGGTGGTTCGGAACCCACCTAAAGCTGTAGGTCCATTCATCTGTCATCATCATCCTTCCCATTACCCACGCACAGGCCCATGAGCCCATGTGGGCATCACCCAAAAAAAAAAAAAAAAAAATCAAACAATTCCGAAATCATTCTTTATTCAGTTATTTCACATCAAAGAGTACATCATGAGTGACTGATTAGGAAAGTTGATTTAAGTGAGGAACGTAGTAGAAGTACCCTATTTGCACGTGATGAAATCGGTAAAGTGAGGAGATGAGTGTATGAAGATGATAAACAAATATGTTTAGAAATGGTAATTTGAAAGCCTCTTCGCAAGAGAAGTAATTCAAACCTTAATACATAATTTTTTCATTTTCTGTAAACGCCTCAAAATAAATTTTAAATGTTGAATTTTTTTATACAATTTCATCATTGAAGAACTGTATTAATCCCTACCCTAGTTCCCAATTTGAATCCTTCGTTTTTGTATCATAGGCTATCCATCATGCTTTAAAAGAATTCTACTATCTCCTTCAGTTGTCACTTACGGTACCCAACACTTTATAGTTACACACCTTTCTGGGAGGTTTGATAAATACGACCTTTGGTCGTATAGTAGAGAGGCACAGATTAGATCTTTTCACGAAAAAAAATGTATACAGAGGTAAGAAGTGTTTTTTGAAGTTACCAAGCAGTCTGCAAAAATATTAGATGATCCTAGAATGTTTGCAAAGAGTTTAAAGGAATATCTGGTGAAATTATCACTAAATTCTTTTCAAGAGTTTGACATTGATTTCTGACTGAACTCACAGGTTCTTCTTTTTAAGTCTCTTGTTTCTAGATGCTAGGCTAGCGTATATATATTATATATAAATACGTATATATATGTATAAATTATAACTTATTGACACTGTTCCAATGTATTTGTTACATGTGATGAATAAAGACTTTTCTATTCTATTCTATTCTATAAATTGCTTTGAAGAGAGATGACTGAAGAAATCTAATTTCATCAATTTAATTACTCGACTGTGATAACGTTTGTTCATAGAAGAGGCTTACAATTTTTATGAGAACGAATCTCCCTTGAAAACTTCCATGAAAATCCATTTTCATTCTGTATTGAAAAACCTGTACAGATTTTGATAGTTATGAAGTTATTGCGATAGTTAATATAACAATAATTACAGTTTTTTATCTCCCTCATTATGAACATTTCTTCAATTTCCTAGTTCTCTACTATACACTACTCCAACAAATAATAATAAAAAACAACAGATTTAAAAACAAAAAACAACACCAGGCAAAGTGAATGCATTTTCCGCAATACATTTTCCTAGAGAAATTCTATTTGCACAGCGCAATCTCACGACTAACTCGTAGAGAGATCGTGGGAAGAAGGCGACTGATAGCGTGACGTTTTGGCAGTGTGAAAACATCCACGTTCAGCTGGCAACGAAGACGGCGTCTGCGAATCCTCACAACAGCCAACCGCAAACACTCCTCTTCAAATGTTCTTCTCTTCTCTTCAGTGTTTGCTTGCCTTGATTTTGCCAGCCAAGTATTATACAGGAATACAGTGAAGCTTGCAGTCTGTACCAGGAGAAAGTACCTGATTTCTCTGGACCTCCCGCAACCCCCTCCCATCCACTGACGCCCCCTCACCCACAACTGATACTCGCATTTAAATGACCTGGTTTTCTTCAACTTCTCCATCATCCATCATATTATATGCACTTCACCATCTCATGCTTTACGAGAGTGTTTTATTGCCCTGCAAATATCTACTTAATGAAGCTGTGGTTGAAAGTCTCTCAACCATCTCTCCATGTGACAGCTTTTAGAAAACCTGTCGTTTTTGTTTGATTTGTAACCCGTTATTGAAATATTACTGTAGTTCTACATTCATTTATTCAATTTATAGGTTATTTCCATCATCTATCTTCATGTATATATTTGCATAATGCTTCTAATTAGCTTTCTATCCAGTTTGGTGGGTAATATCTACGCTATTTTTTAGTAACAGCAATTTTATCTGATTTAGTTATCATTTATTCAAATTATTTTTTTTAATTGATGAAAATCACACTGATTTCAGTGATTTGATAGTGGAAGATTAAAGTGATTTATAAATATATGTTGATGTGCTACCGCTTCACCAACTCTCCACCCTTCTCTCTACCCTTCTGTCTACCTATTCCCCTTTCTTTAGTTCAAGGTAAATTTGAACAGTCATGATAATTTTCCAGAATTTGCAATTTGAAGCTAATTGCATGATGAAATATACAAAGATCGTCAGCTAAAAGCTCTTAACAAGAATCTCTACAAATGATCTCTCAACAAGAATCTCTGAGATTATCAGCCCATGATTCAATGCAAATCAGTTTCATCATTCTAAAAAACCTTTTGGAGATTAATATAACAATGGCTCTAGCTGACAAGCACTTCTGCGCTGAGCAAAACATTGTAGATCCATGTGGGTGTTTCTCTTGAGCTGTTTCGTGCTTATAAAACTCCCATGCACACCTCTCATTGTAAGAACTATAATGAGCCGTTCATCCCTATTAAGGATTTTGAATAAAGACAGCATAATTCCACTGTCCGGTTCCTTCCTTATGTCCAAATACGCGTGAGTACACTCATGCATCGTGAAAATGATGCCGAATTTCAAGAAGAACTTATTCAAGTAAGAAATTGGCGATGCACTCTCTTAAAAATACTACATGAATCTACAGAAATGTTTTGGTGATATTAACAGCAAAGTAAGCTGATACGCAGTATCGTAGAGTGAGAGTTTCAACTCTGTAATAACTCTCAACTCTGCACGATAAAAGTATTCATTTGCGATGACATGATATTGCAAAAAAATTCTCATTTCGGAAATTGAGAAGGCGATAATCAGGACATTGTAATCTGAGTAGAAAACCGAAGACGTATCAATTGTAACAGTCATCTTTAGTAATCTAATCTTCTATTATAAACTGTACGTTTTGTCAAGAAACCCGATCGAAATCTTTTAACCAATGTGGTTGATTTTCTGTAACTGAATTTAAAAAGACAGAAAGGCTTATCTAATCCTCCTCCTTAATTTCATCCATCTCAAACATCGCTGATGAATAAGATTCTCACATGTTTAATTTATTTAATAATATTATTTTTTCTCTCAATTGTAGGTTTTACTTTAGAAAATCATTGAAATTCATATGGATACCATAAGATACTCATTTTCTTTGTAGTTAGCAGCCCTCTATTCTCAAATCTTGGAAATTTGAATCAACTGGTTTTTCTCAAGGACTTCGAATCATATTCTAGAAGTTATTGAAATAATAACAAAAAATCCCATCCCCATCAGCTAGTATATTTGTGTACTTAAGGTGATGAAATTTATGAAGCAGAAAAAATATTCTTATGTGAGAGTTTCAGCCAGTAAAACAATAAGCGAAGAAAAAATATCATTGTTGGTTTTGTTGCCCATTTATTTGGTTAACGATATGCTCCATGAAACTGGATCTGGAATATTCATGAGTGAGTATTTCAACGCGTTCGAAACAGAAACTTTGTTTTTTTTTTAAATGGAAAGTGGGACAATAAAACAATTAGGCAGTGTTTTTGTCATAACTGCGAGTTATACACTTTTTTGGCAGAACAACACTTTGGTCTGGTGTGGGATCTAGGTAATATATTTAACAATCATATTACGGTATTCTTGGATCTTGGAGAAAAAATTCATTATTTCAACTGAAAACATGGATTATCAAAAGAAAAATCTCGCTATTTCATTCGACAGACAAAGAATTACTTATGTATCCAATATTATCCTCATATCAGTATTAATTAATCTATGAAAATAATAAAGTAATCCACATGTACATGTAACTCTTCATAGTATGTTCAAATTCACAGAAGATGAAAAATATTTTTTCAAATATTAAATTAATATAGATAAAATCTTATGAATATTCGAACTATAGACTTAAAAATTTATTGTCACATTTATTACGGAATCACAACAAAATATAAATAAGGTACAACTCTTCTATAATTTGCTATAATTTGTTCTCTAATTCACAAAAGCTGGGATTAAGCAGTCCAGGCAGAAAAAACTTAAATTCAAGGTGTTTGAAAACAAGATTGATGCTCTGATAACAATGGTTTTATGTCCAAGATTTCTCTAGCAAATCTTACTCTTCCAAATATTCATTATCCTTAATCTTGGAGGAAAAAGCTGGTGAAAACATGGAAATAGAGAATACTCCACTCAGAAACAACAGTAAAGGTACTTGACTTGACTGTATACGATATTGCACCAGGAGTATAACCAGCAGCATTTTAAAAATCACTGATTATGAGGAGAAATTCACTGTACTTAGACGTCTATGTATATATGCAGATATGGAAGACGCAAAACAAGCAACGACTTTCTCACAACTAGAACAGCCGCACAGATAACCTACTTGGACACTTTCTCCTAGATTTCATTACAACGATAGAATAACTTACTATCGGTACTGGAGCACTATCATCCAATGTCAAAAGATAAAATTTAGTCAATAATAAAGTCAGACCTCAATGTGTTAATTCACCACCAACATGCTCTAATGATTTATTGCACACTATCACTAATCCAAATATTGCCACATGCCCTTTTCTAATGCTAATTTCCTTTACTTTGACAATAGCAGACATCAGTTCCAAATGTAACATTATGAGATATTAAGAGAAAATACTCAACTAATTCGTTGTTTATTACCTTTCTTGTACCTACTATAAAGAAAATCAAAGGCTATAACGAGAATATTATGTAAACTTTTCCTCTGTACGGTACAGGTCTGAGCTAATGCAATGTTCCGAGGACATATTATAATACGGAAGTGTGTCCAATTAATATAGACCAGCCCTGCGTTAGTTTTTTCTCTATTATTTCTGTTGTGTAACTATGTAACATCATACCTAACCAGTTGAAATCGAAACAGAGCGTATCAGTTTTTCTGAACACTGAGCAGTGTAATACCAGTAACACTTTGAAGCTGTTAATTAATAGCAACTGTAATTCACATTAGTAATGCTGAGAAGTCAACAGGATATTCATCTATTCGAATTGGTCCAAAATGGAAAAACAGATGTGAATCTAATGGAATAGAATAGTGTCCTAATACATAAAATGTGTAAGTCATAATAGTTCATCTTAAATGTGTTCAACGTTCAATCGCAAGCGCTGAAACACGTATGGAGATCTCAAAAGAAGTTACCAACCCTTATAATGACTAGCTTCTCAATTCCATCATGTGATGTGATTCTCTGTCCGATCACTAATGTTTATAGGACATAACTATAAATTGATATGAATTGAAAAGCTAGGACTGCCAATAGTTTATTATTACGCTTCTAAAAGCGTCGTGAGTGGAGTAAATTAAACGTGAGCACTGATCACAAATAAGGAAACCCAACAGTTTAGAGTCATTGAAGTCCAATTTCTTTGTCATGCAATGCAAATTAGTTATTCTAAAGCTTAACTATATGGGCGAGTCTGACTGTGTTGTCCTTGTATACGTGAATGGAAAGGCGTTATTCTCATAGAATAGCACAGCATCTGAACTGTATTTTATCTGCCAACTACAGACAGACCAAGGACTTTGCTATGCTCACTATTCAAAAACATTTGAAAGTTTATTTAGTGGTATGAGATGCGGTCTATTCTTAGGTATTATTCGAGGGAGATTGAATTATTTTTGTTATTCGTACTAGAATAAAAAAAGAAATTCTACAATTGTATCATTAATTTGATCAATGCTATCGAGAGACATGAAGATTAATGCGACATTTTCACGAATATAATCCTGAGATTTGTTTAATTGTTTCATAGTTTTTGGGATACAGGTAGCGTGAATGACCGTACCGGCCGGCCAAGTGTTTTGACTGATGACAGTCTGCAGACTATGTAAAATTGTTTTCGTACTTCAAAAACTTTCTACCCAGACTGGACTTTATTATAGGAGTTCATAAAGCCACTAAGTTATTAAAATTACATATCTACCGGATCAACGTAACGCATCAGCTCCAAGAGCCAGATAAGGAGAAACGGTTGCGGTACCGTATTGTCATTGGTTTACAAATTTCATTCGAAATGACATATCTGTTCTGGACAAAGTTTTTTTCAGCGATGAAACTTGGTTTCAGCTAAGTAGATATGCCAATAGTCAAAATTGCCGGGTATGGTCTGCAGAGAATCCACATGAATTCCATGAATAGTCATTATATTCTCAAAAATTGGGATGTGGTGTGGTGTATCTCATCGGAGAACTGTCGGGCCTACCTTTTAAACGGAGACAATCACAGCAGAACGTTATATGGGAATAATCACATGTATATCATAAACTTTGAAAGAAAAATCAATAATAACTTACATTACAGCTTTCTAAGACTGTTTTCATTTCGGGTTGCGCGACTTTACGATCACCATGTAGAAATTAGACTGGGAAACTAATTTGTGCTCTTAGTTTGCAGTCGAATCACTCTCATAAATCAATAAGAAGAGGATATTGTGTGATCAGGAAGTGCCAGGATGAGTTTGATTTGTTCCAATCAAGTGAAGTGGTAGGAATAAAAGTGAATCGATTGGTGAATGCACAGGAGTAGGTTGGTGATCGACGATTTTATGTCTGAATCGAAAGGCAAACTCTACAGAGTACATTCATTTTCCACAAGAAGCCGGAGGCTGACCACAGAAAAACGCCATTTCCACCTTTCACAGCGCAAGCTGGCGATCAGTGTTTCTAGTCGATATTTCTTGTTTCTTGCAGTAATAAATTGGGAAACAGTTTTTAAAAGCGTGACGATTAGAGAAATTTACTAGGATTGAAAGTAAATAAACCACAACGTTTTATGAATTAAATGTTTGCTATTGGAGGATGTATGAATTTTTGAATATGACTGTTGAAATAATCAAATAATTAGTTTACAAGACACCCATCTCGAAATTCAAGTTCAGCATTCAGTTTGATAAGTTGATTTTTATGCTTAAATTTCTCACAACAATTCTTCCTTTAAATTTTTTTTCAATGCAACATCAATAAGGAGTTATTTCCATTCTTATAGTTATAACAAAATGAATCGACTCAATAGTATAGTCATTATACGTATTAGATGTTCTTCTTACTTCTTTAATATTACGAGAGATAATAGGCCTATAATGTATTTTTTCTAGGGAAGAAGATAATACTTTTTGCTGTATCAAGTGCTTCAATAAATTATATATTGAATACTGAGGTGTAATATTTTTCCTATTTATCTAGCAAGAGTCCTAGTCATCTAGTATAAGTCCTAGTCATCTATTCATTCAGTTCTAATTTTTAAAAATTGGCTACCAGTACGGACTCACTAGACAAATATCCATTCATTTCATCAATGATTCTGAATGCATCGAGCGCTATTTTCTTCAAATTAAATTACACGGGTTGACCCGATTTTTCACTATTTTTCTCGTGAATTGAAAAAGCGTCGCCGTCGCCCTAATTTTACTATAACGCCCATGCTCATAGCTACAACCAGTCGTGAACTATAGGAACAAAAAAAAAAAAAACATTTCGCTGTGCAGATAACAGATTGGACATTACGAGTTAGATAAGACAGTCGATTGAGGCAATTGGGCTTGAACGGGCGTTGCAGCACAGGAGCCGATCACCAGGAGTCTACTCTATATACTTATTATATACCTATAATATACCTTAAGAATATTACCTATCTATTGTTCCACCATGCTCTGTATGTCTATATACTTATATTCCTATTGTAATAGCAGTAATCTGCACTATATATAACTATATCTTATGTCGTAGCAGTGGTCTACTCACTACTTTGGTCTACTACGATCGACTTTGACACTTATTTGTACATCTATTATCCTACCATTCTCTATATCGTAATAGCAGTAGTTAACTCTGTATAGATATTATCTTATGTCGTCGCAGAGGTCTTCTCTGTACATTATATCTAAGGCAGATCTACTCTTTACATCTATCCTATAATTCTCTATTTCCATATATTCCTTCTGTAATAGCAGTAGTCAACTCTATATAGTTAATCTTATGTCGTAGCAGTGGTCTACTCTATACATTATATCTATGGCAGATCTACTCTGTACCTCTATAAATTGTCCTACGGTGCTCTATACACTTATATCACTGGCGGCTCATGCCCACGAAACAGGTGAAGTGCTGTACAGTAAAAGATATGAGCACTTCACCTTTTTCGTGGGCACGAGCCGCCAGTGATCTGGAGTATTGACTGGTGAATTTGTAAAAATGAGTAGTGAATTATGGTAGAGTAGCAAAATCTTACATTATCATGCAGTAGTGCTCTTTCCTGATAAAGAAAACCAAGTAATATTCCAATTGTCTTAGCAATAGTCCACTATATTTATATCTTATGTCGTACCAGTGGTCTATTCTATACATAATACCTATGGCAGATCTACTCTGTACATCTATTGCCCCACCATTTTCTACATACTTGTATTCCTATTGTAAGAGCAGTAGTCAACTCTATATAGTCAACTCTTATATCTTATGTCGTAGGAGAGGTCTACTCTATACATTATATCTATGGCAGATCTACTATAACTATGGTACTCTATTGTCCTACCATGACTATATACTTGATCTAAATATAGTTATATCTTATGTCGTAGCAGAGGTCTACTCTAAACATTATATATCTATGACAGATATACTGTAATCTGGACATTATGTATTGTCGACTAATATGAGGAAAAACATTTAGTGGCTCACCTGTTTTTGCTGGTCTTGCGTTTGACGCTGCGCCTGAGCCAATGGCAGTTGTTCTTGCGAGATGATTGTTGGCTGCTGGGTTGTTGTGCAGGACATGGTGGCTGTTATGTAGGCGGAAGCCAGCATTGAGAAGCTAATGATAACGCTGACTGCAATCACAGTGAGGCCGGCGATCCTGGCCACCTGCACGGCGGTACCTCGCTCTCGCCTGTACGCCTACAACAAACAATTACAGCGACTATCAGAGAAAGCATTATTCACAAAAAAATAAAGTAATATTAGCATCAAATCAAGGTGAACTATTGGAGAAAACATGGTTAGCAAAAATTCAAATCCACACTTGAACTACCCATGGTTCGTTCATGTATTAAACATATCAAGTATGATGGTTCACCATTATAAGTTCATAAGGTTCATTGGGTATCAAACATAGGTAGTTTTGAAATACAACAAACTAAATTCTTCACCTCATCATTACTCATTGTAGCTAATTTCATATAACAATCACAGCTATTCTTCACTCACTTCTAACTTCACTACAAAGTTTTTATGTTCTTTTAATAAAAATTTTAATTTTCACGGAGAATTCTCTCGTCCTTATCAATTCATTCCTTGAAGAATATTATTGTCTGTTATTTTCTGATACATTTGTTAGCGCGAACAATAACAATTTATTAAAAAATATTGTTGATAGTTATTAATTGTTTTAATTTCTAAAACATCAACGTCTTGTGGGCTTCAGCTGAGGAACTGGTCTAGTTGAGAGCAGTGAACAGGTAAGATAATGAGTTTGATAGTGGGCTTTCTTTTGTATATGTTGTAACTTTAGCCTTGCCAGCGCTAGTTTTCACCTTGAACCGATATACGGATTTGGGTCTATGCGTGATTCAAACAACAGAACAATGCATACGGGCTGGAAATAAAAACTAAAATTGAAACGTAAAACTTAATTACATCAAGATTCAATAATAATATAGAATTAAGGCCAATTGTTCAAGGAACCTCTTTTGTTCTTTCTCTCTGATCTTCAGATTGATTATGAATCTGCTTCTTGACATCCGATTTTCGCAATCAAGATTGATATGTAGGAACGTGAAGCTTTCTATTCCTCCTGATTGAGAATATTATTGAGTAGAGATGCGATCATACGGGTAGTAGAAGATAAGTGAATTATCAAGCTTTTTTTGGAAGATCACACGAATCAAGTAAGCTTATGAGTTTCCGATTTCACAGTCCAAATTTAAATGAAAATAATAGTCATGAATTGATTATATTAATAGTTTTTTATCATGAATCAGCAATGTTGAAACGTAACAGGAGGAAAGTTGTGAGCCAAATCAACAGACACAGAAGTCCAATCCTAACTGGCTTACACGGACACACTGATTACTTTCTGAAGCCTCGAGCCTCATGTTTTTAAATTTGGCGTATATGTGTCTTCATAACGTATGTTGAATATACAATATCACGATTCATTACACGTTATTATAGAGAAAAATATTTGAAAACATGAGGCTCAAGGCATCAGACAATACTCAGGTTGAAAGCCGCCCTTAGCCTTTTACTGAGCCATGCATAAAGAGACCATGAAAAGTATTGTATTTTAAGTATTGTTAATATAATTTCAATTAAAGTATTGATAATTTGTGGAGAATAATTATTATAGTTTTTGTTATTCCAAGTGCAATAAACTTAGTGTCACCATCTCTGAGGATATCAATTGAAAATTAATTGATAATGAAAGATGGTATGACTGTTGAAAAACTTCGATTAATATTCACAATCTATCACAGAAAGACTTTGATGATTTAGCTGCTTACCTCAGGCAATTAATAATATTTAGAAAGTCAATGTAACCATATAATAGTTTACAACCAAAGATTTAATTGGTAGCCTCTAAAATCTCCTTGAATGATGACAACGCGGAAAATTTATTGTGAAGTTTAGTGGGTAATAAGTGAATCTTGTCTCATAGAGTTTAATAATCGAAAGATGAGAAAACCATGATGAAGTATGTCTCAGAACAAATAAACACTGACTAATAATTTTTATCTGTGATGTGCAATAATTGTATCCTCATAAAAGTTTTAGCGTAATGTTTGTTAGTTTAGGTTTACTTATTTGGGATTACTCTAGTTTCAACCTTGAACTGCTTCTTCGCTATTGGAGCCCAAAGCGAGTACTCGATTAACCTTGGAGAAAGTAATGATATATTGAGGATATAGAGCTAAGAATAAGGTTTGTTGTCTTATACGACCATCGGAATAATTATCCATTTGGGCTACAGAGAGCACATAACATTCAATGAGGAAATATTCCTCATGAGGAATTATTTGGGAAAATCATGAAGAATCGAAACAATTTTCGAATTGTTTTTCATTAAGATTGATTAATTTAACAAAAACATGATAAGGAAGTTATCGACTCTCTTACTTGGAATCGATTAATTTCTCTTCAATAACGACAATAATATATTCATATTCTTTGCTGCTTCATCTGGTCAAGCTTTTTTTATCCTAAATAGAACTCTTTATGTTTACCTTAATAGGTGAAATTTGGGATCCAGTAGAAGAAAAAATTGGGAAATTCATGGGGGAAGGGCACGTTTAGCTAAAAGCCGATCAATTGAAACACAAGATTAGTTTTTTATATGTTAAGATAACAAGCAAATGAAACTAAACGCAAATAGCTATTGGATGGTGAAAGCTTTCACTTTCATCGCAGTGACAACACTGTTGTCACTTTACCTCTCGCAAATATTGTCAACCAACAACAAACGTTTTCAGGATTCAACTGTGTATCATTTATTCATATGAGTGAATCATCGTTCGTTACAAATCGAATATGAAAGCGGTGAAAGTAAAGACATGTATTTCAAAAGAAAACTTCAATTCTGAGTATTGAGATATTGGCATTAGTACTCGATACCAATCATTTGGTTATTAAGTACTATAACTTAAAAATTAGAAATGATAGCATCGAATCAAAGAGATCAGTTACGAAGCTGGATCCCCGATTCCAGACAACTATTTATTAAAATAAAACACTATTGGCTATACTTAAACATAATATACTATGCTCTCCGCATGACTTTGTGATTGGATTCTTGAATTTTTCTGAGCAATTTCAATTTTCCTAGAAATAGTGGAGTATTATCCACGTGCCTGATTGGTGTACGGGCATGCTGATTCTCTATTATTTCAATAATTAAATGCGCAACCGATTTCACCAAAAACATCAGTCGTGACATTTTCTCGTGACTTTCTATTGTTTGATGCGACCGCAATAATAATATGATGGAAGTAATTTGATTTTTTTTTCAATAGAGAATGATTGAAAATGAAAGAGGTGGATTCGATTATTTCTGAATACTACATTGATGAGGAATCATACACATAAAATTAATTTACAAGTGAGGAATTCTCAGAATTAAATTTGAAACCACTTTCTTAGAACATGAGAATTCGATTTAGAAGAAGTAATATAGTTCAGTGAGGATAACAGTGAGAACCAATATCTTTTAAATATTGGTTCAAGTATGGCAATAATAACTTTCATAATACTTTCATCACTTCCATAGTTGATTTCGGTAATTGAGCAGAAGGAATCGATGACTTGTGCGAATGGAAGGGGAGGGGTTGTAGGGATCATAAAACATAAGATTAATAAAAACATATTATTCAATTAACTAGACATGAAAAAGTTAGGAAGGAAAATAATAATGTAGATTTGTAAAGGTAGAAATAAATTTTTTTCACAATAAAGTTATCTGCCATAAAACAGAAAATCCCCAAAGAAAAGAAGAGCGAAAGGAATTGATTACAAATGTGCGAATCGGTGGTGAGGGGTTGTAGGGCTCATAAAACTTTTGAAAAAAAAATCAAAGAGAAGAAGAAGCACAGCGAATGCGACTGTTCCCTGGTGAGGATAAATAAAGAAATAGTGAGAAATGAAAATTCAATAAGCTAATGCATTGCCTTCAATTATTAATAAGTAAGTTGATGTTTAAATCCAAGATATTTTATTCTTGAATTAGTCTCTTGATATGAGAATTCTCCTCAACTGGCGAACAAATAAGTTACATGAATTTAAATACGGTGTCACAAACACATCTATACCTACTAATTAAATTCATCAACATCCATAAATTTTCCATTTGTATGCAAATATAAAATGATCGTCTTCAATTGATTGTTGCAGATTTTGCCTTAATATTTTATTTATTCATATACTCTACGCAATCATGTTCAATGTTCAACTGCAGGAGGTTTCCGAGGCTCACGCTAGGATGAGTAAGATGTTGAATGGTAATTGAAGGAAGCTATCAAATAAATGTGGTATTTCGTGTCGAGATTTCAGAGATAATCAAGGCTAGGCCAGGCTTTCCTTTCAATTATATTGAGCCAGGATGAGAACCAGAAGCTGTGCAAAACAATGGCAAAATTCTAAAATGTGATAAATATTCATATCTATAAATCTCCATTCTTTGTTTCCGCTTGAATCGCGTGGAAAGGAGAAAAATATTGTAGGACTGATGAAGACTACAAATAACCTTGGAATAGAGGTTATTCCATTCTCTTTTACTTCAGTGTTATATTGGTATCAACGATCAACCTGTTCAAGTGAAGTTCCACTTCAGTTCTCCGACTGTAAAAACTCTGGTGACTTGACTATGAGGCAACTATCATCGACCTGAAAGTATTTCTATGATTCTGAGATCAAGTAAAAGCTTTTCGGCCATGCAGATGAGAGTTTTGTGGAGGAGTATTTCTAAGTTCAGGTTATTTATAGAAAAATTGTTTTCCACATTTTCAATAAAAACAATGTTAATGTAGTTATAAATTCAATAATATTTTTATTATATTTCGCACAAGTTGAGAAGACACACCATTACAATACACTTCACATTGTAACAACGTGTGTTCTCAACTTGCGCAATTACTAATTTTAGTTTCAATATAGAAATGAATTAATAACGTGAGTGTATAAATCCAAGTTACTTAACAAAATTCTTCTACAATTTATTCTATGATAGAAATTCTATTATTTCGATATGAAAAATCTGAGACTTTAAAAATTTGAGTGAAAGAACTTTAAATGTAATTGAAAAAGGCATTTGTCCTGATTAGTGACATTTCATTTCTTGTTCAATCCAGTTAATATCAAGTCTTACTAGAGTAATATTGAGTTCATTGAGACACATATTTTAATTTCATAGTTTTCTTTTACATATGCGATGAACGTTTACTAATTTTTTTCATACAGAAAGTGTCAACCGAGTAACTTTTCAGCAATAAATATGTAGAGTAAACTTCGCAGCTCATTCAATTTCAACTCACTTTCTCAAAAACGTACCCAGTAGTCGTTGGTTAATTGATCTGAATTCTGAATAACATGAGTTTTTTCATACTCATTAAAGTACCGGTGTAACAAGTATATTTTTTACAGTGATAAAAGGTGAGTGCCAGTATTCAGTGATTCTTGTCACTTCCTACAGTGAACTACATACAATACAAGCACTACTTCCTATCCAGGTGAAAGCTGCAAGTGATAAGCTGATTACTGAGTGCAGTCCTTTCCACTATAATTTTTTCATTTCAAAATTTTCTGTAAACTAACTCTGAAAAAGGTGATTAGAGTGGTTTGTAATAAAATAATTTAATACAAAGTTAATATCATGCTGAGATTTGCGGAGTTGAAGGTGATAGGATTGAAATGTATTGTATTATTTTCAGTAATTAATAATCTACTATTATTTAATAATGATTGACACATTTTGTTCTTCTGTGGTTTATAATTATATGCATTCATAATCAATAAAACACTTTGAATTGATTTAACTCATCAATGAAGGTTTTTTGTTTGTTTGTCAATGGCGCAACAGCCCTATGAAGGGCCTAGGCCTACCAGCTGGTTGCCAGTTTCAAATTCACTAAACTGTACAGTCTGTATAAGACTGTACAAAGAAGACACTCCTGGAAAACGACTCCAGCCCGGCCAATACCGGCCCAGAAGCCATAAATTCTCAATAGAACACACAGCCCCCGAACCAACACCGACCGAGCCGAAGCCACCCCCCGCCCCACCAGAATGCCCTCCCAGACCGGACAGAAAATACAGCAGGCGAATAATCATCAACCAGGATAGAGGTAAAGTGTAGTTAGCTCGTCGATCCTTTCAACCATAAGCCAGTCTTCACAACCAAGTGAAGATGGAGGACACCTCTGAATAACATGCAGTTATAGTGTAATGCAATAATCAGTTAGAGTGTAATGCAACAATTGCTATTCCTCCAGAAATGGGAAACGACTGACTGTCTTTACTAACGACAGCCAATCTCCCAAAGGAGAGATCAATTAAAGTTATTAATAAAATTAAAATCTTATCGTCGAATATGCTTAAACCTTGATAATATATATTAAAAATTTTTATTTCAGCTCAAGTCACAATGGGTATACGTAACCTTGTAAATTCAATGATAATACTACTTCTCAGATATTCCAGTGGTTCGAAGAGTTGAAACGCCATGGGACCACATTTTCTAAATAATTATAATTAATTATCTCTAAAATCACTTGGTTTGGTTCGGAGCCAAACTAACTTCTGATGTTGGTCAGAGAAAACCTCAGATGTTTTCAATTACATGAGTGAGCCCCCTTCCAAGTGTTTTCACAAGATTTAAAGAAGGAAATATACTAGCCAACTTCAATAATTATAGAGAACAGTGAGAAATTGTCTTGTTTGCAGTCACATAATGGCTGGTACAAGGATGCACCAGGCACGGAACGTCAATAGAGCAACTGTGATTAATGTGACCTTCAAAAGTTAAATTTTCATCTATTTTGACTCTCGCCATTCCACTATTATCAATGCTTTTCGCTTCTAGTCCAGAAAACAGTCACAAATGAGTATTAGGAAAAACCTCTGTAAATAAGTTAAAAGTCACTGAATGATTTCTCTATTTTATGATTAATCAAATGAATTGAATTTTTTACTATCATTGACAACAATCTAATCAGAAATGCAATACAGTGGTTTGCAATGTAATAATTAATCGGATATCATTTTTTGAGAGATCTTTTAAGAATCATCTTTTTGCACATGATGAATTCCATACAATGAAGATATAGATCAAGATTTCAACTTTTACCATCACTTCATTCAAATTCTGTTTTATTGAAGTATAAACATATATAAAGTAAAGATTTGACTCCCTATGGTTAAAAATTGTTCATGGAATTGAACTGTTTACCGTAATGTAAAGCTGCTAGTCGAAAGAGATCTGCAAATCGATCTTACACTAGAAGAAATGGTTTTCGTAAACATTTATATTTCAAGGAACTGATTGATAGGATCAATATTATTGCCATATTTTACAGAAAAACTATACTGAACAGTGCTGTATATGGTGACTAGATAGTCACTTTATCATGTCACTGTAGTGCTGTTTTGAATATATGTAACGATTTCCCCTCCTCCATATGAGCGGGAATCTTGTGAAATTTCTTGGAGAAGAAAAAATGGATGCTTGCTTGTTCAAAGTTTAATGTCACGATGTAATTATCTGTATTGAGCGGTAAGAGTTGGAGAGTCACTCAATCTTCACTTCTTCAAACTCTAGTCACTCAAACTTCACTTCTCTTCTTCAAACTTCAGTCACTCAAACTCTAGATAATAGTCATTATCTAGCAATTTTTATAGAATTGTCTATTATCTAGATGGAGGAGAATGAATTATAAACTCTCAGTTATAACTAAGAGCTATAAAAACTAAGAGGTTTTTTTATTCTGTCTCATCATATCAAAGAAATCACCACGATTGAATGTGAAATAATTGGTCTCTTCATTGAAAGATATGAAATTAATAAATCTGTTAAATTAAAAGAAACAATAACACACTTGTAAAAGTAAAGATACTATTACTGATAGTAATAGATCACTGTTATCTATCTACATCAGAATCCAGCTGAAATAATATTTCAGTTGGTTTCCCTTTCAGTTACGGCAGTATTACGTGTGGCTTATTTGTTTATTATTTAGTACAACGATAATTTGTAGACTCTGACACTTGAAGTGTCTTTTAACATATACTCTTCTAACCAATTAACAAGAGAAATTTCTACTTTCGGCTCTAAACTTGGTTTATTCTTCGCAAACAAGAGTCTAACCAAAGAGCTTTCACTTGAAAAGTCAACAGCTTCCAATTTTTCACTGGCGAGTAATTTTTATTTTGAGAATATTATGAGAATATGCTTCAAGCACGGATCTGCTTGGACTCTTCTTCTATCGACAATACATTTCTTGCTAAAATTTACTCATACAGTAATAAGGTACATCATCTGAAGATAGGAACGTCTGAGATTCAAAATAAGTAAGCTTTTTGTAGGCCTCCACAAAAAGTAATAAATAAAAATCAGAATTCAGAATGGCAATAATCTAATAAGAACCCGTATATTTCAATAGAAAGTTCAATTTCTTATCAGATAATTGAAATTTATTGCAAAAAACATGAACTGGTTTTATGCAAAATGCATCATAAATATTTGGACTTTCTCTTGCCCCTTCATATTGAAAGTAATACAGACTGTATCTGAGACTAAGCTCAACTTTATCAAAGCAGGTCTTGACGGTATCTGAGTTGTTAGGTAATTCCGTTTTTTTTAGCTCGAAGTGAATTTTAGGATTTTAAACCTTTCTACCAAGTAATAAGTAAAAACTGTCGCTTCCAGCTCAATATTATCGTAGGCTATATAGAAATATTATTAGTCAATAATTGATTGTTAATGCGATATCAAATGAGAATCATTGTAGAATAAAAGTAAACGATTTCTCATCGATACAACATGGATCAGTCGAGTTTCTAGAATAAAGATTAAAAAGTTTCTATAAAAAAATATTGTGCAATATTATACAAGGTACTGATGATACAAAACATTGGTAAAAATGGTACAGAACAATGGAGTATCGTTCAATATTTTGCTACAATAGTGGTGGAAAATCGCCAAAGAACCTTGAAATCGAACCGCTTCATGGATTATTTCAGAACATGACTTTAAACCAGACCTGAGGAGGAGCGGGTGCATGGGCGGATTTAGGGGGGCATGGGGGGGCAGTGCCCCCTAGATCGTCCCAGAAAAAAGAAAGAAAAAAAAGGAGAAAAACGAATTTGAAAAAGAAAGAAAAAAAAAGAGAAAAAAGAAAGGGAAGAAAAGAAAAAGAAAAAAGTGAAAAAATAAAAAATATATTTATTTAAGAAAATACGTCTCAAAACTACTAGCATCAAAAACCCCAATCAACTCGGGGTAGCAGTATTTGTCTAAGATTCGGCCGTTTCAGTGTCTGGTCCACTAGATTGGGGGCAGTGGCACAGTGCCCCCCCAGATCGTCCCAGAAAAAAATGAAGAAATAAAATGAAATAAAGGAAAAAAATATATAAGAAAAACTACGTCTCAAAACTGCTGCTAACATCAAAAACCCCAATTAACTCGGGGTAGCAGTATTTCGCTAAGATTCGACCGTTTCAGTGTCTAGTGGACCAATTTTTTTCAAATTTCTATCTAAAAGTTATTTATTTTATACTAGCCGGCAGGCTCGCTTCGCTCGTCTTCTCCGCCTAGCCTCCTCCGCCTTCTCCTGATGTTTACCAAATTTCAATATTTTCTGTCAATTGGTTCTCGAAAAATCTAAGGAAAACTCCGAAAATAGTAAAAAGCTAATATTGAGCATAACCTTGGGAAGTATATCGGACATAGTTTGAAAATTGATTCAATATTTCCTAAATTAGTTCATCTATAACCTTGCTGAACCATTGAATTTACAGTAAGGATTGGTCGTATGAACGCGGAAGATATGCAACCCGCAATACATCTAAAATTTCGAAAAACCTGATTACTGGCGTAATCTTGAACGGATTTCAAAAATATTCCAACACAACATTTCTAGACCTTAGACGAACCTCTCCCCAAAATTTCAACATTTTCTGCCGATTGGTTCTCGAAAATTTTGAGAAAACGCAGAGAAAATATACAAAAATGCAAGTATTGGGCGTATCCTTGAAAAGTTTCAAAAATCCGTTCTTAGCGCGCGTCTAAACATTCAACTGAACATGCCTGCCAAATTTGAACGCATTCGATTCAGTGGATTTTTAGTTCTGGTGATGAATGAATCAGTCAGTCAGTCAGTGCCATTTCGCTTTTATAGATAACTTATAGATATTTGAATTTTTGTGCTTGCAACCATCAAGTTAGTACACCTGATTTGTCCAAAGTCGTGCTGCCATTTCTTGGCTTATGCTTTCACAATTGCTAAGATAAAATCCTTCAAGAAAGTGATCTAGCCTATTCAATTCATTTGGGTCGATTTGTTGATTTGTTTTCCATATTTTTGAGTATAAATATTTATCAATCTTATTATCAAGCTTATATTGAAATTTAAGCTCAACGTTTCAATGCCATTAAATTGCAATTTAATGCAATTACTTGTTCGATTTCTCTCAATTCCACTAACTTTATTCAAGCTTCTTAATATACTAAATATTACCATATTTGTGAATTACAACAATCTTGGAAAAAAATCAAAACTATCACTAATATATAAGAAATGTGGACTATATTTTAATAAAAATTGTGTAAGAAATTCCAATGTTTGTTTTTCGTTTGTGTAATTTCAACAATATTATGCTAAAATATGAAATAATAAGTTCTATCACAATGCAAATAAGAAATTTCTTGCAACAATTGAATCAAGTCATTGAAATGTAATGCTATTTCCATTTTTTTGTTCAATTCATAAATTCGCTTTCAAGATATCAATGAATTTCCAAGTTTATTCAACCTGTCAACATTGTTTTTATTTATTTTGGGCGTCAAGGATGTGCTTAAAACTGCGTATATTGTGCAGAAAATTCCAAAAAAAGTAGGTAATTATTTTCTATTTTTAATTACAAAGAAAACGGCGTATAAGGTAATAATTGAAGTTATAAAAAATCTGATGATGTATTGGCTTTCCAATGATGTATGGGGAAAGTTTATGAAATATTTTTTTTACAATAAATTGAAAAAAAGAGAAAAAGTTAATTTATTAACAGCCGTAGTATTTATTTTGGACGTCAGGTATTTGTTCAAAACTGCGTTTTTCCAACTAAACATTCCAAAATTTTCCCCCGACCCTTTCCTGGGGGTATTCCATACCCCCCAGACCCCCGGGTGCCCCCCAAGCAATATCTTCTAACTCCGCCCATGAGCGGGTGAAAGTAAACAGAGAATACATTTAATTATAGTGCTCGTTTTATGCTCAGTACAGCCTTTGTTCTAGGCTTTATGTGGGTTTCACTAGGCTATCCTATAAATAAATCCCGTCTGCACTGCTTTTGCAAGAATGTGTGATTATCGATGAGCTTCATTATGATCGAAGAAAGTGGTCAAGCTTCAATCTAGTGAAATTGGTTATAAAGTTTTAATTGAACGGGGAACAGATTATTTGAAAATTTCGCACGCTCGGTGAAAAGAAAATTAGAATGGCTCATCTCATGGTTTGGCATTGAAGAAAGAGAGCATGGGAACTCGTGTGTTACTCATAAACGTATGAGCGGAATAATTATGATGGAAATCATTTTTCGTGATTGAAAGTTACAGAAGGAACTAATAAAATGAAGCTATCCTCAATAATAAAATAATGTACAATAATTTTCTAGTAATATTGGACATTGGTGCAAAACACAAATACAAAATAAATTATTCATTAAAAAATGCAGGCTCTCTCATCAGACAACCCGAGAAATGAGGAAGAAGAAAGATCATTGATAATTCAATCATACATAGATTTGATTCTCCAAGACGTTTTTCTCGAGTCATTAGAATTCAATCTAGTTCTGAGAGCTTTTGGAATTGGAAATTTTCGAAATCTGAAGATTACATTGGATCTTGGAAAGGATGTTTCGAGAGAATTCCATAGAATATCATTCAAAACAAGTTAAGGAAGGACTCTCCTATGCTAAGAAATGGAAATACTGTAGTATGAGGTATGACCTCTGAGACTGAGTCTGAGTAGCTAATACATAAACCAAAGTCTTCTTACTCATTGTGATGTATAGAAGAATATGATGGGGTTACAATGCTCCACTACGCATTGATTTATAGCTTCACATTATATACAGTACGTTCCTTCCTTTCAAATCAAACCTGTATTTAAATTTTTACTACAGAGCTTTGGTCCTAGGAGTATTTCGTTACCAGAGTTCTACGCCTATATACATAGGTAGACAACAATTAACCTTTCTGGATAAGCTCATTCGTTTGAACGTAGAATACGTAGTGATAAGTGAAAACCTCTTTGTCAGGAGACTTCCATTTTTTCTATTTTCTTTTGTTATCCGACCAACGTCTCTGGCTCTGGGAGCTGACAAAGTATTTCCTGTCTTTTTACTGTCTTCCTCGATTGTACAGTTCGCCTGGATGAAAGCTAGTGACTACACAGTTACTGAGTACGTTCAACTGATATTTTTGTTTCTTTGTCGGTTCTCGTCTGTCTTGCTTTCTTGTCGACAACGCTACCTTACCGAAGTAGTTGTAACGTTGCAACATGCTGTTCGGTGTACTGTACAGTACCTGAAACGTTGTAACGATGAACTTTGCCGGTCTAGTTGTTGCAAAACAATCGTCCTCCTCCTTCAAACCAAGACCTTTCCTTCATTCTCTCCTTCTTCACCGTCATTCTCTTTAAACATCCTTACTTATTCCACCTCTCTAGTTGTTCAAAACATTCTCACTTCTTCCATCTCCCAAGTCGTCTTGTCACAGAACTCTTGCTTCAACAAGACAAATCACGATTGTCTGCATTAAAACGTACAACTCGAAAACTATTTGCTAACAGCATTCAATGATAATTTAATCCTTATTCCATAATAATTCATAGAAACAATCTATTGCATAACAGATCGTGCTTTTAAAATCTACCATGAAAAATGTACTCCTCTTCAGTTCAAATTAATTATTCCAATCATGTTAGGATGCTATAGAAGTAAACATTGAGAGAAAAAATTCTTAATGGTCTCTGATAATAGGTAACTATGAAAAATTACATTTCAATCAAATTGCATCTGAACGCGAAGATGTTTTTTTACTTGTTGGAAAGAGGTTAAGTAGTACAGAACTTGAACGATTAAAGATTTATCCTATTCCATTCTACAATTCTTTGCATTTGAAAAGAGTGCTTATTTCGATACATATGGTGGAATTGCTCGAAGAAGTGAGTATAAATCCTATTATATTGAGCGAGTAATTTCTGTATGTATGTATGTATGTATGTATGTATGTATGTATGTATGTATGTATGTATGTATGTATGTGGAACCACGGATCTAGAAAACAGCTCAAACGATTTTCTTGAAATTTGAAATGTAATATAACCGTGATGGAAAAATAAGATTGCACCAGGTCTCATGTCCGGGAAAACTCTCTGTGGGATTAATTGACCGAACGTAAGTGAGGTCTAAGATTCAAGTCGACGATTTTGCATTTGTTTGTATGTATGTTTTTATGTATGTATAACACATACATACATTCCGCATTTACAACTGAACGCGGCAATACATTCTAATGAAATTTGACAGGGATGTTCCTCTTGAAATTGCGCGTCGATGTATATGTAAGGTTTTCCGACAATTTTCATATTAAAGACGAAAATAGAAATAAAGGATTGAACCATTCTCTGATATAGGTATATTCCATAAATGATTTGATAGTATATTTATGTTGATATTACTAAAACATGTGATATTATGACATTCATAATAGAAAAACTTTCAAAAATTTCTACTTCAGATGATATACTCTCATTGAAGTCAGCTGAGATATTTCAGATTAATATTAAGGTAAGTTTTCCTTTATGCAAAACGGTCTGACGGTCGACCGCGGACTAACAACAAGAGCTGTGATTGGCTACAGTTGTTCGACTGCAGCTGACCGTTGGACCGTTTCGCATCAAACATTATTACAATATTACTATAGAGACTGATGCACGGTTTTCCAAGCATCGTCAAATTTTTGGCAATTTCTATTCGCTATGAGCATCTACCGTGCTGCGGCTCTGGTGGATTATCGTGTGTACTTTTATACGCGTTTTAGCATACAAAGCATAGCGCTGAATGGGAAAAACGCATTTATAATTAGAATGGAATTATTTGCTGCTTCATACATTTATCAGTAATTAGAACATGATATTTAGGATAGGAATGTTAGTTATTGATAGTATTATAGCTCATTATATTAGAAAAATCCTAGTTTTCAAGTATTCGAGAGCAGACAACCGCAAACCATAACCATCTATCAATTCTCAGACCTTAATGTACAAAACAAGATGGCGGCAATATGGGCCTAGCCAAGCGTAAAAGCAATAGTTCAAGTTGCTATACTTTAGAGGAAATAAGACAGAAATAGCATATTTTTTATTGTTAAACATTACAATATTACAATATAATTAATATCCAATACAAAATTGATAATCATTACACAATATGATGAACTTCAAACTAGAATCTGATTTATTATTCCATGTGAAAAATAGAAATTCAAATTCCAATCAGTTTTTTCCAACATGTTTGTACTTCACTTGCTGCTCATTTTAACTTTCTTCCGACTCTAAACCTTACCCCAATATTTCCAGTTATTTTTTTCCTTTGGCTTGCAAGTTTGAGACATCTTATTGTCTTCTTCAGACTCCAGTATCCATCCAAAAAATGTAATTTCAACTTCTCAAAACTTGTTTTAGAGTGTTTTTGAGCATTCAGTTGTGTATTTTTACCATTGCTTTACATATCTTAGATCTAAACTTTGAGAAAAAATAAATTTATTTACACTACCTCACCCTCTCAGAGGTAGGCCTACCGGTCTGGCGTTATAGGCCTACCGTATTGTACTACAGTCACAAACTACGCACTGTTTGTAACCTAATCATTCGATATTTTGAAGGCTAACTGGTACACAAGGCAGATCACTGATTTCATTAATTATTGTCTTTCACTTTTATAAAAAGCACATAGGCTAGTTTGTTGGAATTGAAGGAAATGCATCACTTCTCTTGGCACTTCAATGTTTTTCTCTTAGCAATCCAATTAGTTAACCGTCTATGACAAGAAAAACGTCTTCCTCGATAATAAAACTGTCTTCAAAATGATTAATACAAACTATCGAACTGTCTTTCACTTCAAAATTTTGATGAAAACCTTTCTAACCAATATGTTCTTTGAGAGTTTGTTTTCAGGAAACGTGAAAATAGAAATATGAACTGAATTACCATACTTGGATATTCACAATCATAAACACAACACAGACGACCCTTCTGTAATAAATTATCAAATACTCAAGAAATTATGCCATATTATTTAACATAAAACAAGACGAATCGCAAGTGTAATCCATTGTCAACTTAGTAAACATTCAGTAGGCCTACTTATGAAATGTTCCAAAATTATTTTTATAATAAAACATATGATTTTTTTGTCAACATAACCAAAACGCTATGACATCATGAATTTGGAGTAGGGCAATTACGTCCGCCATTTTCCATACAATCGATAGGTACATTAAGGTCTGAGAATTGATAGATGGTTATGCGCAAACAGATGTATTTGAGAGTTGACAAAAACTTTGAGATAACAGCTGAGAAGTTATCTTACATGAAAATGAAAAATTGACGCAAGCTCACATTTATTTGAAAAATTAAATTATATGAATATTCCTTATTAAAACATTAATGGAGTTTTTGCGTTGATAATAACAGCTTATTAGATTAACTAACATAAAAACTATTCATGTACATTACCTGATGTACAGGTTAGAATGGAGCACTCCATGGTCCTACTTGATCAACAAATTCTTTTGCACGTAAACAAAACAATAAGGTTAGCTTCACCTATCAATATTTATTCAATGCAGTGAACCATTCTTTTTATTGGTGAAACTTATGTATGGCAACTGGAAAAGTGTAGAACTTGAAATTTCCATTGCGTGTTTTATTTTTACAATCCGGAACACAACAAATTCTCCAGGACATTATTTTAGGTTTAGCCCTATCTCCTCCAATGTTAATTCTCTCAATTTTTCGCCGAAATGATCCGCCAATAGCGCCTCGGTCGCCAAAAATATCCTTTCCACCCACTTGCACACAGCAAATACTCATAACATAGGAGATTTGAGGGATCGTCAAAATCAAAGTTGCGGAACTTTCAGATTTTTACTAATCCTCAATAAACCAGCTGACATTTTCTTTGAGGTTATTTCTTTCACATCTACTCATCGGTACGTTGTAAGGTTATGCGTCTACCCGATAGTCAAATGAGCAAATGAATGAATTATTTTATTCTATTTTAGGGATTATTTACAAACCACAATATTTTTCTGGGCGTATTCTGAACTACCACTACTACTGAAATAATTATGACCGAGTTTTATTAACCTATTTTATAAGAGAGAATTGGAATATATAAACTAATTATTCGATGAATTATCCAGTTATCATTGATATATTGTGTAGATGGATTATCTGGAGAATATAGGCACTTCTCTTTCAAAGTTACTTCATCCTTATTACAGGCATAACCTCCAAAGAGATTCAAAATTTATTGAACACAGCATTTCTAGATCTAATCTTGACCTGTTCACTAAATTTCAAGATTTTCTGCTAATTGGTTCTTGAAAAATCTAAGAAAAACTCCGAAAATGAGTAAAACGCTATTGAGCGTAACCTTGGGAAGTATATCGGACATAGTTTGAAACTTGATTCAATATTTTCCGATTAAGTTTATCTATAATCTCGCTGAACCATTGAATTTAGGCATTAGGGATTTGTCGTATCAAGGCTGAAGATATGCAACCCGCAATACATCTACAATCATGAACGGATTTTTAAAATATTTCAACACAGCATTTCCAGAACTTATCTGAACCTGCCCACCAAATATCAACATTTTCTACCGATTGGATGAATGAATGAGTGCCATTTCGCTTTTATAGATATGGATTATGTATTCAGTCATATCAAAAAATACAAAATAACAAGCAAACACTCGAAGTAGGCTGCTGAATGATTGTCGCTGCTGAATAGGTTGTCGCTATGAAGTGATAATAATTTTAGTATTTTGTTCCCAATCAGAATACAGATACGCTCCAGAAAAATAAATTTTGATACTACATCAATCTTGAAAAATTTCAATTTTCGAAAAAATGTTGTGGGTGGAGGTGATTTATTATGTACTTGGATACAGCTGAGCTTTTCAAGTTGAATTAAAGGATTGGTGTGGCATGCAATATTTATTTGCATGTATTCAATTTTTATCAAATTTTCTGCGTGTTGCAATAGCTGTGGCCATAGTGACGGACTGATGCTGACAAAAACTAGAGCGTGACTGTGGCCACTGCATTGCTGACTTCCTCGCGCCGACTTTCGGAATCGACGCGCAATCTGAACGTACCGTAAAGACATACAGTGCTTTTAGGATGCAGGGAACATGGGTGACTTCGTAAGGTCTCCCGTTCACAGAACTACTAGTAAAAGAATTAAATATTCCTCATTCAGGCATAATCCATAACCATCTATCAATTCTAGATGAATTGATAGATGGTTATGCATAATCCCAAGTACTGCGTACAATGGCTATTATCGTTAGCTGACCAAAACTATCCAGCTGGAGTAAATGGAGTTATATTCAAGTCTATAACACATGTTCATGCCAAAAAAATTGTGAGAGGTGATCACATCAATAATTTTAAATTTTTTTTTACAAGGAGGTTCCGTGATTTTTTACAATAACATATTTATGTAATTCAACAGTTCGGCCGCTGCTTCAGAGCGGAGCTCGGTACCAGTTATTGTTTATTTCTAGTGCATTATGAAACGTTGAAGTTTTATTTCTCAGAAACAGTTCTTGAGTACTGGTGAAATAACCACGACTTGAGAAGAACATGCATGCCTCGGCGTTCTTTGTGGTACTCGGGTTCAAAGCAATAAAATACAGGAAGATCACTGAACGTGACTCAGACAAAGCATAAAATTTTACTGTAATTGATTTCCAATGAATTATTTATTCTCAGAGCCATAAACTATTTATTGATCCTCTACTGGGAGAAAACCTAGATTTCTAATGTAATTTCTAATGGAGTATTACATTTAATAATCTGTGGTCTCGATCTGGCACCCTGTTGTGACATCCAGGATTATTTTTGTAGAAGAGATAACTATTAGTTCATTGCAACGGTATTCCTAGCAATGATGACAGTGCACTTTCCACATGACCGTTCTCAGGTCTAGTGAAGGGTAGTGAACGTTCAGCACAGCTGGATGCACTAGGATGCCCATTGTAACACTGTGACGAGTGACAAATAATAATACAGTTCTCATTCTCTCAACGAATTTCGAATACTTCGAGCTCAAAGAGTTGCTGTTCAGGACGAAAATAATGACAATGTTCAGTTTGTTTCCTCTTTGATAGGGAATCCTTAGAAAATGTTTAAGGTGTTATTGAACTTTTAACAGTACTTTAAAAAACTTGAAATATAGCCTCAGTATAATCACAAAGAAGAAAGACATGACTATAATTACAGTAAAGAAAATAGTATAGGAAAAATTGTATAGTAGTACCATAGACTAACTATATCCTCGCTAATACTGAGAAATTGAAACCAATTAATATGTAATGATATCAATTGAAAAGACAAGTCTTTGTCAAATCACTGATTTCCGAAATTGATTTCGGAATATATGTATTTCCGAAATCAGTGGTTTGACAACGTCTTGTCTTTGTTTTGTTTTGTTATGAGGTTGAAGCCCACTTGAGCTCATAGGCTTGTGCGTGGATGATAGATGACGACTACTTTTAGGTAGTCGGGTTTTAGTATCGTCTCCTCTGAAAGACTATTAAATGACTTTTCATTTAATATGGATAACTACCACAATATCACCTTCATATATACCCAAAAAGTGTTGATATCAATTTCTTTTCTTAAGAAGAATCATGAGAATATATGATTGGAAGTACAGTGTTGGATATTATTAGTAGAATGGAGCTCCTACTATTATCCCATTAAAGAAGGTGTTGTTTGAGGAAATGCAATAGAATGTATGTAGAATTAAACGTTGAGTTTCAGCAGCACACTACTTCCAAAATTAAAGTTGTAAGTTCAGTTGGTAGAATTGATAGACTTATCAATTTTTTAGTTTTCCTCAAAAATGGGTTTCTCGTGGTTATGAGAAGGAATGTTGTTCAAAATACACATAGAATTCTGTCTAAATTCATAAAATAAAAATTCAAACAGAATCTGTGAAAAATATTTGCATTGATTCAGAATGAAATGAAATACTTCTTCAATTTACGATGATCATGAATCATCCTTTCTCACAAATTGAATTTTATTGAAGCTTGCAATATTACAGGGTTCATTATGGTTGGAGGTTCTGTACGTGGCGAATTCACTGCCACGGTATTGTGCAGTCCATGACAATGAACAACGTTAACTCCACATAGGACATCGAACTTTCAGAAATTTTTATCAAACAAACAGCAAGGCTGACAATAATTCTATTTATCGCATGTTCTAGTATTTCCAGTGAACTGTACAACGTGATTATAGTGCAATTTGTAGTTGTATAGAGTTGCAAATTATCAAAAACATGTTTTATCACTTTTGGACAACTCTCTAACAAAGCATAGGAAGTAGCTTATCAACTGAACAATAAATTTTCCATGTTTGTGGTAAAAACTATTACCTTTCTCTTGATAGGAACATGAAACTGGAGAATACAACAATATATCGGCAAGTTTCAGGAGATTGAAAACGTAGGACGCAAAGAATAAAATTTACAATACCTACTGTAATTTTTATTTATAAAAATATTGTTATACTGTACGTATTTGATACAGGATGAATAAGAAAATCGAACTAATATATCACTAACAGGCTGACAGCGCATTAAGACTTGAGAGGAAATCTTAAAGAAAATAAACATTAAATTTGGTTTCTTTTAATAAATGAGTCGATCAGCCTCTCTTTAGGAAATAACTAAAAATCTCAAATGCTTATAATTAAGCATTAATTGTATTACGTATTGATTGAATTACGTATTGTAATACGTATTAATTGAAAGATAACGCACAAAAATGATGATGAAGATCTTTGTTTGAAGAAGCTATTCCCATCAATTGTTATACAGTAGTTGGAAGTATGAATCCTAAGAGCTTAAGAATTATCCGAAAAATAACTAGTCGGAATTCAATGCTTCAAAATAACCTCAATACGTTCACGAACGTGGATTGTGAACAATCAAATTTGTAAAAAGACGAATGATACTCAAATTTGTTAAAAGACGCTTCATTGGGCATAGTTTTCTGTGATTTTATCCTATAAGTATATTGTATTCTCTCTTTCAAATGAATACTTCTGTTTCTAGTGTAATGTTTTATGCTGAAAATAATGTAAAGAAAAATAACAAACACCTATTTTTATTCTCAAGACCATTCAATTAGGTCGGTCAGTATTATAGTTATTTTGATGTTTCAAAATCAAACACAGTGTTGAGGCTTTATCATAACTGTTATAACAGTGAAGTAAGATATTGTCACAAATTTGCGGCAAGATCAAAAAAGCATTCATAAAAATCCGTTAGGAAAGGTGGGTCAAATATTTTTTAGAAACATTTCGACAGAAAACGTGATTCGACACATCTTCGAAGGAATCGTTAGAATAATAATTTGTACTATAGGCTGTACTTTACACTGCTTACAGCCTTTACTGCAATAATTTGTAGAAAGGACTGAATATGAATGTAGTATTGGAAGAAGGATGGAATGGAAACCAATGTTGAATGGTACCTATGTTGTAGGTACAGTACCTATGTTGAATGGAAAGGAGGAAATGGGATTGCTCAGTCGAAAGCTCATGAATGGTTTGCAGTTTTTTGGATTCGATTTTCAATTTTTCCTATCAATAACAATAATTTACCTGAATGAGCTCAATGCTTTAAACGATTCCATTCACTAATTCAGTACTTGAAAAAATATTTTGTAATTGTTCATGTTTTAAATCATGAGTTACTTTCTGAAAAATTTGATGGATTTGGTCAATGAGACCGTGATTACAAGATATGAACAGACAAAGAACAATAAAAATTATTCAGAAGTTCAAAACTATTGTTTATTATTTACGTAATTTACAGCTGAGTCTAAAAAATCGAAATCATCTTGCTTATGAATCGAAATCCATTAGTCAATTGAAATAGAAAGTGTAACCTTGAATGTTTCTAAAAATAAATAATGCATTCAACAAGGATATGAATCACCGAATAGAGAAGCTCTCTTCTAGAGTTGTATATTGATTCCAGAATGGGTCTATAAAAATAAATTAAAATTATCATACAATTATTATTAATTTATTTTTCATAGATGTAATTCAGAATTGATGCTATCAATACGATTTGTATGTTTTGTCTCTTCATACTCTATCTAATAACCTAGACTATAAACGGAGGCGACCCGAGCCTATCGCAACGAAGAAACTTACGTGTTTTGTATTTTCATCAAACCAAGCAACTTTACCCAAAAAATACATGGAATACACTCAGGAATCTGATGCTCTTCATTTCTGATCTTCTTGATAGCTAGTTTACTGATATAGTATCTGGAGAGAAAAGAACGAGTACTCTTTCTACAGTATAGGCCAACTCTATAATAGTATTCTTGCCTAATCGAGGCAAGCGAGGAGCGTTTACAAGCAGCCTATTATTTCAGCTTCCTGGAGAAACTAGTCTCCATTCGTAGTCTATAATGCCAAAGATTATTGATAAATCTGAATGAATTTAAGCTCTACTATTAGACTGTACGTATATTCATCTTAAATCGGTTTCTATCCAATTTAATAAGCTTCTCTCACTAGACACACATGAACATTAGAGAGAAATGGGACGGAGAAATGAGACTAATGAAAGCTAATTTTGAAATTGATCTATCGAATTAATATAGTTCCTTAAGCCTGTTAGCGAGGAGAGTGATGGATTAGGAAATGATCTGATTTGCCTTAATTTATTATCAGTGTCAAGGAAAGCACATCTTCGAGAGATTTGTGCCAAACAAACCAAAGGCAACTCATTAGCTTTCAGACAGCTTCACAGAGAACTGCTCATCATAGATAAGGTTCTCACGATATCACTTAACTTTTATAGGCTGTTTAAATTCATGCTAATTAATGTTCATGAACTTATTGTATGTACTTTATCTATTAATCAAATGCATTCAATAAATATGATATGAGCATCCTCTAGTACTTTCTCACAACAATGCATCGAGTTGTCACTTCATAAGGGTATTCAATTTCTTTGAGAGAAAGATTGAACTTAGTTCTAATTTTATTTGAAAAGCAAAAAGGATGTAGAGGGGCTGAAAGAGAAGAAAAGTGAAGAAAGAGAAAAGTATAAGAATGAGGAATAATCGAATGAGAAATTACGAAGTAATTGAAAATATTAAATTGATGAGAATTTAAAAGAATTACGATCTCATACATTGAAGCGTTTTGTATTATTCATGATCGAGACATGTGTTATTTCACTTATTATGCGATAAGTGTGGCATTAGTTGATCAATATTAATAGCCTGATAATATTTCGACTACTAAGAAGGTATTTGAATAACAATCAGTTTATACAAATTGATTCGAAAACATTGTCTACTCCTGAGCACGGATGTAATTATTAAACTAAATATAAGAGGATTAAAACCTCTGACTAGCAACAATATGAAAAAATTATAATATTGATCTTATCACTGGAATAATTAATATTGATGCTTCTTCTTAGTGATATTGAATATCTCAAGCAACATAGGTATATAATAAATTAATACAAATATATTTGAGGTTGATTATTGGAATTGGTAATTATTCCATTCATCTATATCTATGGAAAACAATACGCCACAATTCATACTCTCACAATGAACATTTTACGTTGTGAAATTCACTACGATCACTATTAAATCACAAGGGTTTTCATAGCCTATTTCTGGCATTCATTGGAAAGCGAGTCACCGATATTTTGGGCATTGATTGGGATGCGAAACACCGATATTCAGTTGCGAAATTGCGTTTTGAAGTGGGCCAAGGATATCGTCGGGCAGATGAGAACGGGAACAAATGCATTATCCACAGGCGCGATGTTCTTGAACAGATGAGAATCACTTGTCACACATTTTATTCATTATTTCTAGTGATGGTCTGCGTTCTTACCGGTGGAGGCTCGGGTACGTAGACCTCCGACGGCGGATACTCCGGCTTGCCAATGCTGGAGATCGAGTCCTGAGCGGCTTCTTGCTGTTTCTCCATGACGACTGCCCTGGATGGAATGATCACTGAACTGGCCTGCTGGCTGGAGGTAGTCTCAGGCTCTGGCTGACGCTGGCCTCGACTGTCTTGTCTGCCTCCCTCTCACCTACTTCCCCCTCCCCACCCAAGTCCTGGCTGCACTTCCACTACTACCAGACACTCTTGCAGTGCAGCTCAGCACTGGTTCTAAAGTGAAAATCAATTTTGAAATTATTCGCCGTGTTTGTTTTGATTCTCAGTTACACAATGAACAAACAAAAGCGGCTGAAATTGAAACATAATAATTATTTTTTTATTGAGCAACGTAATGATGGTTTTAGGTTTTATAATTTGTTGAAAGAATGATAAATGAGTTTGAATAACTCATATAGTTTTATGCTTGAAAAGTAAAAACTATAAGGATACAGTAAATAAGAGTTGAAGCAACGTATTCTAGAAAGGTACATTCTCAAGTACTACATTGAAAAACTTTTCAAACCTTAAAAGCATTATCTAAAACTGGATAGGTGAATAATACACATTGAGATTCTCAAGTAGGGTAATATATTCTCAAATAAGTAATGATTATTACAAATAGAGTAATGAGATTCTCAAATGATAATATAATAATAATAATCTACTGAGCTGCAATAATAAAACAAATGATAATGATAATAATCTTTATGAAAATTGTAAACAATAAGAATTCTGTAACTAGAAGAAATCTACAGGTCGATGATGAAAAGTAGTGTCATTGATCGCGATGCTTTGGCTTTCTGTACTTTCTATTAATTGATGTGAGTTTTGTACGATCTTCTATTGGACTCCAGATTCAATAGAGAACCGTCCCAAGGGGTTCATTGTGAGAGAGCTAGCATAAGAATTATTCTTAAAAAAAAAGTGTTATTCATTTGAATAAAAAATCAATTTCCATAAAATGAATTTCCTTCTGATTTCTGTAATTAATTCTTACTTCTCAAAATTTGTAACAAATCGATGAATTTATGAAATTTGTTGGTAGCTAGCTTCTAATACGTAATAAAATTATACATTTGAAATGAAACAATGGAACAACAAAACCAAAAATTTTTAATTAGATGTTATGTGAGTCCATTTCAACAACTTTGAATTATTGGTAAGTAAACTTTTAATTAACAAACAACTTTTAATAAACAACTTTTAATTATTTAAGTAAATAAATAAGAACTATCAAAATCAAATTTCATAGATCACTGTGATGAATTTGCGAATATCCTCTTTTAAAGTTCAGAATCTTCCTGTTAATTTCTTGACACTATCCTTTGGTGTACGCGAACTCTCCAGAGTAAAGTACTGTACTCAGTACAGTACCGAGTGAAGTGCTTGGTACTCAGTAGTTCGCTGCACTCAGTGACCTCTGTGTTGCGCAATGAAAACCTGACTTGATCGCCTGCAATAACCTCAGGTGATTCCTAAATTTGCAGGCCGGTAGAGAGTGCTTAGCAAGACACGTGCGTGCACTCAAATTAAAAAAAAAACCGAAAGATCGATAGCTCAAAGGAATAGAACTCATGATGCTTAGAGCCTCAGACAAACGCTCTTTATACCAGTAGTACATGAATTTCAACTCAATCTGATGGATGTTGCAGGAAGACACTTGCAGCATCGCAATTCTATCCATCACAAGCTGCATGAAAAGACTAGAAATAGTCATAACCACAATCATCATTGTATTCTCCTGCATTCAATTTATTATCAGAGTTTTCCTGTTTTTTCACCTCTCTCCTTCTGGAAGGCATGGGCTACAATTCCCTTGGAACTTGGAATAATCATAATTATTTTTTAAATAAAGTGGTCAACCGCTGCATCTCTCTTCTGAATGAGAGAGAGACATTGATTAGTGAGAATACAACAATGTCTATTTTTTAATGTTTTAAGGAGAATTATGACCTCGAAACTTCTGTGTTAGTGGAATTAGGTTATCGCAGGGTTCTCGCGTGGTTGTTTGGTGCCCTGTGCGAGATTTTGGCAGGCGCCCCCCCCCCCCATTACCATATGAATGCAAACCAACATATTATAATATATTCAAAGCCAAATATGATTCAAGCTGCCTTGCATGTTCACATTTTTCTCATATAAGCAATCCCAATGTTGCATCACTGGCGGCTCGTGCCCACGAAACTTTGGAGAGTGCTGTACAGTAAAATATACGGGCACTCCACCTGTTTCGTGGGTATGAGCCGCCAGTGTTCTGCATTTGCTAAAAATAATTATAGGGACTTGTTTATTGTATCCCAAAGTATTTTTTCGTATTTTCATGTATTGGATACCTGATAAGCAGAAGCCTACAGGAATTAATACAGAATAACTAAAAGCTATCTATATTGAGCAAAACTGTCACATTAACCGAACTATATCATTGAAATAATAATAATTTAATTATTGATTAATTTATTTTATTACTTTGCTTGAAAGCACATAAGGAAGGGAATAATAAATTTTTCACAGAAAAATATTGGGAATCATCATGAATATTCCATTTCACTGGAAATAAAGATGTTTTAACAAAATATCAGAAACTCAATAACAAGCAAATTTAAGATTTCAGTCATTTTCACTGCTCTAAACAACTTTTTTTGGATAACATTCGGAATAGTTCCTTATTCAGCCAGCTGATGGCAGTAGCAATAGGGTGACTTACTCCATTGGGCACGCCTCCAAGCTCCGCCTACGATCAAAATGGCCGAAAACATCGATTAGAAAAGTTTTCAAATTCAACCAGTAGATGGCAGTAGTTGACGGGTGATGTTTCAGATTTGACTTGGACACGCCTTCATGCCCCGCCTGCTCTTTTCTTATTGGTTGATAGTGTTTCGAGAGTTCTGTCTTAGAAAATGGCTGCTAGCAAGAAAATGATGGATGGTGTATCATAAACAAAAAAATTACGCTGATTTATTACTATTGACGATCTTGTGCTAATATAATATTTATTTATGTACTCGTATTCAGGCTGGTAAGATTTTATCAAGTTGGTATTTGAAGAATTTATTTATAGAATTTAGACTCAGTTTTACTTTTCTCGTGTAACTTAGACCAGTACTAGACTTCAATTGTTTTGTGCTGTATGAAATGAGATTCAAATATGATTTCACACTATCATCTAAATATTAATTCTATTTTTCATAGGATGAATATAATGAAATAGGACTCAAACTATTCATGATCTAATACCGACCTCTTGCCAGAAAAATGTTCGAAAACTTGAACAATTCGGTAAAAATATCAGTATTATAGGAATGGGATTATTATAATATGGAGTAGTATTAATCGGAAACTGGCTTGTGATTGATCGACAAAATGTGAGGTGTTTATCAGCCAACCATAGAATCAAATGAAGAGGGGAGTTTATTGGTTTGCCCCATACAGTACATTGATCGTAGTTTTAAATTGATCAATTCATTATGATTAATGAATTTATGCAGAGGAAATAATTTCTTATGGATTCAAGTTGTTGGTAAAATAAGTTTTTATCAAATGGTGGAAAAATTATTCCAATATCCCAATTAAATTTTTCTAAATTCCTGTTTGCATCATCTGCCGTGGCACCCTGTGCGGTCGCACACTCCGCACACCCCACGCGAGGGCGTATGATTTGTCTCGAGACTACGCACAGACCATATAGTGACCATGTAGGCTCATTCTATTACGGACTTGTGAATAAAAGTTTAATCTAGTACTGTATTATTTATAATATTGCAATCATTAGAAACAAACATTTAGTCTAGTACTTTAATTATCTATAAGATTGTATTATTAGTTGATAAAATATTATTTAATGTACTGTATATTGATTGTGGAATAAACAAGATTTTGATTTGATTTGATTGGAAAAGTATTTCCATATATATATATATATATATATATATATATATATATATATATATATATATATATATATATATATATATAAAAAGACATTGTCTATGAGGGGAAAATTCACAAGTTATGTATATTCTTTTTATTCATATACTGCTGTAAACTGAGTTAGTGAACAAAACTTTATTTGATTTGATATGATCTATCTACTTTATGTTTATACTGTATAACTTTTAACTCCATATGTAACACGAATTTAATTATGATTTTTATGTCGTATTTTTGAAGACACAAGAATTGTCTTTGTTTGAAAACAAGTCTTTGTTTTAATTTTAATTCACAATTTTTCTCAGTGCCCTATAAGCAAGAACATGAGAAGAATTACAATAGGAGAAGTTTAGAGATGAATTACTATACAATATACTGTACTAAGAATGATAACAAACATGCAGGAGTAGTATGGGCAACGCCACTTCTACCTCACACAATCATCTCAGTCATAAGTCAACGTATGTGATGCAGTACAGGTCATTAACTTTGGCATCGACCATATTGGAAAAAGAAAACTACGATTTTACTGCAGCCATATTCTCTCATCGTACAGTCATGTCTGTAGCCATGACATTTCGTTATGTGCCGAGTCATTGGTCAGGTGGTGGTCGATGGTGGCGGGAAGGAATCGTTAGAACGAGGATCTAAAGAAAATTAAGAGGAAAACGTCATGAAGAAATAAAGCATGAGTGAAGGTGGATTGGAGAGATGACACTTTCACTCGACAGCCTATTGTGTTCCTCATCAACCACTATGACGTTACTGTTCATTATAGTGCTGGAAAAGAAATAGTTGAATGACAAAGAGTCGAACCTAATATGAATGACAATCATCTGCCACCCATACAAAGGCTCAATCTTCCAAAGCTATCATCGAACTCTTCCACTTCCTTCATATTATTATTGAAATTATTGTTTTCTATGCTGTTACGTCTTCAAGGTACCGTTGGCTTTCAGAGAGGTGAGAGGCTTGAAAATATTTCAAAGAATGTGACCATCAAGTGTCAATACAGGAAATATGAGGTTCAACATCTTTTTGAAGCAAGGAGGAGCTGATACAAGATTTACAAACTTTATACCTAGAAGGTTGTAGAAAAAACAAGTTGGAAGAATCATAGTAAGAGCTATGTAAGAGCATAGTAAGAGCAATAAACGGTAATGACTCATGAATGAACCTATGTAAACTCTACAACATCTTCTATTGGATTGGAAACCTCTGAGTTTTGAGTTTCAGTTACATTTAAGAAGAAGGGGTTGTAAGCAGGAGAGATTCGTTTCTGTTTTTTTAAAGAGACGGATGGAACTTGGAAGAGGAAAGATGGAAATTTTCATTTTTATTGACTAAAATGATTTATCGTAATTATCCATTCCATAATTTCCTCATCAAACTATTTCTATCGATGAGGCAAGAATCTAATCAAGAACGGTGTTATTTTCTGTCAGGAAGGAAAGAAAGGAAGACAAGCGGGAAAATATGTTATTAAATTGAATTGGAATATCAAATCAAAACCAAAAAGTCCAATGAATAACAGTTATTCAAGGTTACCTTTCTGATTCTAGATGAGCGTTTGTAAGTATAACAACCACTACAACTATAAATCAATTCAATTGAACGAGGGTAATCTAATTTTTAATTCTACTACAATCGAATTACGAAATATTCGCGATAGATTGATGTGTTAAATTTTCTCATTTCGCTGCCTATGCATGCCGAACATCCTTAACTAATAGCCGCAATTATTATTCCAACCAGAAGAATATTAAGTAGGAGAAATCATCAATTGTAATTAATTTTTCACACAAGAAGCCTTCACAATCCAGCGCCTACGTAATAATTTCGATTATTACGATTAACACTGTCGCACTACCAGCACATGCACTGCGTTACTAATGAGACTCCTTTCTTTCTAGGCTCTATGAACAAGTTTCGTGCCTCATTGCTTCTCCTTCTTCCGCATCTTCTTTTTCTTCATATTCTGCAACGCCAATCGTCTACAAGAGCCATAACAAGATTTAAAAAATCTAATCTATCTTTTGGCATTATTTCACTCAAACCATCTGAAAAGTTTCAACGTGGGAGTGCGATGTATTTATGTAACTAAAGCATTGTTTTTTGTTTCCTTGAGATGGAAACAATGGTACATTTGAATCTTTTCGACGTTCTTTATAAGTATTATAAGAGTGTATTGTCTTCAAGGCCGTCGAATTGAAACATTAAAATATTCCAGATGATTTCGTGCATTTTTGTACGAGACGGTTTGCACTTTGATTAAATATGTTATCTGCATGCAGAATATACCTCACTTATATGAATGAACGATTTATTATTAGATTTCACTAGGCAATAGCCTATGTAAGGGTATTTTCTCATTTATTACATAATATTGTACAAAAATAATATTGTAATGACGCATTTTATTTGTATTCGATATTTTATGATGTAGTAGGTTACTATTGTGTTTATCATTATATCAGGGGCGTAAATTCAAAATTTTCATTGGGGGGGCAAGCGGGGGGCAAGATTTGCTTCTGGGTAGTGTTTAACTGATCACTGATAATCCTGTAATGTATGTAAGACATAATCTACTTTAATACCAAACTGAATCAAATACTACTGGGGGCTGTAATGGGCCTGGGGGTGTACCTCCTCAGCCAAGCGGGGGTGGGGGCCTTCCCCCGGGAAATTTTGTGAAATTTTGTATACTTTAAATATGTTTTAGGAGGCCTTTTTGTGGTCAATCAAATGCCGAAATCCCTATTTTTTAGCATAAAATATTGATTATATACAGAGTGTCCCACGAAAGGTTTAACATAGATACATCCGGAAACCATAGATTTTTAGATATTTTCCAAGTAGGCCTACTTACAGTCATTAAATTATCAATATCTCAAGTATCATAAGTCAAAATTGAATTTTGATGATATTGTTGAGAAGGGGAAATAATTTCACATTAATATAAGGTATTCTACATGCCAAAGTCGATTATTGAGCAGTATTTTTTAGCAGTTAAAGTTGAAAAAGAGTGATTTTCAAGTTTTTCTGAAACCTCAAACGGATTTTTTGCAATTTTTTTCGAGGGTACCGGTAAGAGGAATTTCTATAGATTAGAACCTCCCTTTTTTATTATCTCCAAATGAGACCAAGTACAGGGATCTAGCTCAAATCCCTGAGTCAGGGATTAAATTTAAATATCATTTTAAATAAGTTTTTTTTAAACTAAAAACTAGACTAATCTTGTTGAGTGTGAATAATCGTCTACAATTTGATAGCTTTGTGTCGTCTGATTAAGTACATAAAAAATACTTTTTCTATACAACTGAGAACTTGTCACTGGAACTGGTTAGAAGTATAGGGCTCTATAAAAAGGTATCTTTTTATAGAACCCTAGTTATAATTAGAAGTTCGTATCTGCAGTGGTTATTGGATACTGGGATATTGATATATTTGCAAACATATGAAACAATCAGTATTTTTCAAGTTCAAAGAGGTTTAACATGGTTACCTGATACTTCAACTTACTTTTCTGTGGGTGAAACTTGTAGATGATTTAATTTTGAATAAAACGTGTTCAGTCAATAAACAGCCTAAATCTAAAATGACCCACAAACTCAGAAATCAGGTTTGAATGAAACAAAACTGAATGACCAATTAAATTTGAAGAATCAATGTGTCTAACTTATTTGAATCTGATCTTATAAATTATTTATAGTTTTAATTGAAAAGTTTTATAGTCTTAAAATCGTTTTATAATGTAAGATAGAAAATTTTGGTTATAGTGGATATTCTATCCTGACCTATCGAGAATAGTTCTTTATTCTTTTTAAGCATGAGAATCTTGAAATCATATTGTAGTCCAGCCAAAAAAGTAAAAGTCGGAGGACTCAGCTGAAAATTCGCAGATATGATCAGAAAATGGCGCTGGACGATAAAATTTTATAGGTACTTTTTTGTAGACAATAAAATTTTGAGAAGAATAAGACTAATTGCAACTTTGTATCATTGAATGTTCTCTAGATATAATTATTTTTAAAATTGGTAATTTTTTCATAGGATTAATATTTTGAAATATTTCTCACTTATAAAGCTTGTAACTTTAAATTGAGCACCCGTACATTATCGTATTTCAAATCTCTCTTGGCGAATTTCATTTTTCTTTCATTTGAGACCAATTTCACACTTCTATGTTCAATATTTTTTTTTTCAACTACAGCGATTTAAAATAACCCTTACACCACCAAAAACCTAAAAAATTGCATATTATAACACAAAAACTTACAGAAAATATTGGGATAACTTATTTGCTTATATTTCTGGAATTATGTTCCTGAGACCCTAGGCTGTCATGAGCAATGTTATGAGACAAAAAATATCATAGGATTCAACAGCCTCCCTATTTTTTAAGTTATATTATATTTATAACTTTTGAACGGCTTTGGGTTATAGCTCATCATTCTAAGCTCATGGCGGCGATATAAAATCATATATTATAAGTTATATCAAATTACATTAAAAAATTCCAATTTTCAGATCTTGGAATTCAATTACCAATCATCTGAAAGAGGAAGATTTCCTCTACATTTCATTATAATTTTCAGATTTTTGCGCCCACGGGTTGCCATTTGGGAGTCACTCTAATGTAAAAATGTTCTGTTTTCAACGAGGTGGTATTATTACACTCAGTACCATTACAATATGAAAATTGGAATTTTTTAATAAAATTCGACATACTTATAATATATGAATTTATACTGGGACTCTTGGGGACTTTTAGTATGTTATTCAGCGCCCTTTACTGATCATATCTGCAAATTTTCAGCTGGGTCCTCCGACTTTTAATGTTGCTGCTTAATTTGACTGGACTATTGGGGGGGCAACGGGAATGTTTGGGGGGGCAACTGCCTCCCCGTGCCCCCCCCAAATTACGCCTATGCATTATATGCTGTACAATATACAACAATTTTGTAAAGTGCTTGTTAAAGAGAATAAAAGAGATTTGATTTGATTTGATATTCTATGCATTAAAGATTAAACGATTTGATTTTTAATCGCTAAGGCACTTTTTAAAATCTAATTTGTTATTGAACTATTTTCAGGACTAGCCTATTCAGGGGTCTTTAAGAAAAGGATTATTTATTATAAATATTTCAGAATTATATATGATATATTGATATTTTGAATATTTATATTGATAGAATGAATTGATGTTTCAAGATTCATGTTTGACTCATACTCATTCTAATTCATTATTTGCTAATAATGTGTTATAGTTATAACATATAACTATGGCGAATGTTCTATCTGACAGTTCAAAGGAGGTCTATGAGTTGTAGCCTATTTTGAAAATTAATTTGCAATCTCAAAGCTTAAATTGAACGTTTCATGCAGGAGAAATTTGAGGAAAGTTTAATTGGAATTTCAATTAACAAGTTTTAATAGTTTTTCTACTCTTTATTGTTCCATTATAAACTTTAAAAAATAGTAAATACAGTTCACATTAAACGTGTATTTTGATAGCCTACCTGTTTTGTAAATTGAATATTCTATAGATTAATCACGTTTCTATTAATCTATAGACATTCGAGGTTGCAGTTGCCACAGATAAACTCAATAACGTGATTTATCTCTGTTGAACTGGAAAAAAACTAATAATATTCAAATTGAAAATATGGTATGACAATATAAACATCATAAATTTCTCTCGAAATCACCCAGAAAAATTGCATTTCAATTTAGTGATTGGAGTCATTAGAATTCATATAATTTGAATTTCCTGAATACGTCGTTTATCGATTTCTGTCTTTTTCCTGGAAGGAACTCCCAGGAACCAATCAATAAGATTTTCATCAAATCAAATTCATTGATTTATGAGCATTCTATTTGGTTGATTAATCAATTACTGCTGAATTTACATCATACATTAATAGCCTACTATAATAATTTCCATGAAAAATTAATTCATTGAAATAAATTGAAATGTGAATTGTATAATCACACTGCGAAAAAATTATACAAATGAGATGCATGCAATTCTTAAAACTGAACAAATTAATTCGACTAAAGAATATAGTAGATGGATGCATTTACAATAACTCATTGCAAATAGGCGAAATGACACTGCAAATCCTATTCAGATTTGTGGCAGCTACCGTTGATTTATTCGACGACCAAAATATGCACCTTCATAAATAAAAAATACAAAAACAAATAATGCATTGTGTAAGAGTAATTAGTGATGTTCAATGTGAAAGTTTTGTCGCTGTAGAATAATACAAAAGTTGCCATCTTTTAATAATTGCAACTACTTTGTGCAATTCGTCAACGATAGCTAGTGTATTATAAACGGAAGTCATTCAATGCACTTCCATACTTCCATACAGTATTACAAATAACAATTATCATGGAAGCACTACACATGGAAAAGGAAGGCGATTGCATTCTCACTATCATGCAACCAATTATGAACTTTCCACAGCCTCTCACTATCAAGTACCCGATTTCAACCAGCTTCCAAGTTTTTATTAATTATTGAAGCCAACTTCATTTTCACTTTCTAGGATATTAATAATGAGAGTGATTGGAATATTGTGGGATGGAATAAGATAATAAATTTTATCGATTCACTAACGTTTTCAATTATGTTTATTTATTTATTGTTGGTTGGAATTAGGGAGGTATATAAGACAGTATTATCACCAGAGAGAATAGAATGAATAATATCACGATCCTTGTAGAGTATAATTTCACATAGCAATCGATTTAAATTTTATTCCAATATTCTGATTTGAACTTGAGTTATGGATGATTTACAAAGCCTTCTAAAAGACTTGATGCTTGATTAATTATTATTTCCGATCTTCAATGCGATCTTATGCTGTTCTTCGATTATAAAGTCAATGGTATTATAGATAAAATTAAAGATCTTAACTAGTACTATAAACTTCATTCAATATCTCTTCCATTAAAAGCTATCATAAAAATCAATTGAAGAGAATAAAGATGCGCGCAATCACCAAATACTACACTATTTTGATTTGTAAAACAATAACTTGAAAATTATCATAGTTACAATGAAATAGTATATCACATTATTTGTAGAGCATGATTTGACTATACTATTGATGTCAATTTCGTTTTAATATTCCGATTTAAACTTGAGTTATGAATGATATAAGTAAGCACAAGCAGTCGGGGGGTATAGCCTGCTGTAGAACCGGTATTGGCAAGCCCAATCTACTCATATACTATTATCGCTGATTATCACAGTCATTGGTGCACATTGAACGATTTGACGAGGTGGAACATCCAAGATGGTTTCTCCGTTGATGCGTCGATATACCACCAATCATTAAAATAATTACAATCTTAGAAAATGCATAAAAATTTATAATATTTTTAAAGACTGTGATTCTAAGATTAATTGATTTTATTGATCTTAAAAAAATAGATTTTTGATAAGAAATATTTATTGAAAATATTTCTAGATGGAAAATTTGCAATTATGAAAATGTTCTATAGAGAGAATGACAGAGAAAGACTCAATGAAAAATAAATTATATAGCTTATAACTCCTTTGTGGCTTGTTTGAGCGAGAAAAATAGCAACTAATGTTTTTGTAGCCTACCTATAGTAATACCGTATCAAAAAAGTTAAACAATGGCGAAAAAAATTTGGGGAGGATTTCATTTTTCAGGAGTGAATAAATAATTGTCGGCTCTCGTGGACATTCGAACTGCAAGAATAACCCATTTTGTGCAGATTATCATTCTGCATATCTTTCATTTTTGTGCATCTTCTATCGTTTCGCCCCTTCACATAACAGTTCCAGTTGTCGATTAGATCTGCATCCAGGTCGATTACAGGAAGAGCAATCTTAAATGTCTAGTTACTGAAGCAAGTCACAAGAAATTTATATAGAATAACGATCGTTGGCCTATGCCAATAGCTTTAGTTTTACTCCATTAAACATGAGATCAGTCAGTTCTAGCAGTTGATCAGAATAGAACGGAGGCGAATGGGACTCAATTTATGGCTCTTGTCAAGGTGTTTCCTTTTCCTCTTACTCTCCTCAATCACTCATTCCAGCTATTTACTTAGCCACTCGATTCTCGAGTGGAGCTGTTTCCATGATTCCACCCAGCTTCAATTCTTGTAGCCTACTCCCCACTTATACCACTACGGGCGGTTCGTGCCCACGTACACGAAACAGGTGAAGTGACCGTATATTTTACTGTACACCACTTCACCTGTTATACTTCACATTTGTGCACTGCGCGAGCCGTTAACTTCTTCCAATAACAAAGTGGACTAGAGTAAACAACAATTTTTATAATACCTACTCCATCCACAATGAAGCAGTAAAATGATTCAAATGTTAAATTGATTCTCATTGATAACAGCAGTGGATATCATGCCTGACTGTGATTTGGTATTTGCCAAATTTCGTCAACCACACATGCGTAAAAGAGGAGTTTACCTTAGTCCACTGAATTATCGAAGGAAGTATAAGTGGGGAGTAGACTACAAGTGTCAATGTTCAATTTTAGTTCTTGATTGATTTTTTAAAATTATAGATTCTATACAAAAAAAGTACGGTACCTATTGAGAATCATAAATAATAAATTTTACTCAAAATATAGGTTTTAACAACTACATCACAAGCAAGTTGAAGATTGTAGCTATTTTTACTGCACTCCCCAACTCTCTTGATAAAAGCAATCAAAATAGTTTTGAATTCAGCCAGCAGATGGCATTAGCAATAGGGTGACTGTCTTTGACAGCCATTGGACACGCCTCCAAGCTCCGCCTACATTCTGATAGACCGAATACATCGGCTCAGAAGTCTCCAAATTCGACCAACTTCGATGGCAGCAGTTATCGGGTGATGTTTCAGATTTGACTTGGACACGCCTTCATGCCCCGCCTGCTTTATTCTGATTGGTTGACAATTTTTTGTGAGTTCTCAGTTCTGCTTCAGAAAATGACTGCTAACAAGAAAATGATGAATGGTATATCATTCACACAACATATCACTGATTTACTATTCACTATCATACGCTTATATAATTATGCTCAAGTTAATACTTGAAGGGTTTATTTAGGATTGAATTTAGATTCAGTTACTTTTATTGTGTCACTAAGGTCAGTTAGTTACTAGACTTATATAGTGAATACTGTTTGGAATGAGATGAAAATATGATTTAGAATTCTTATCTTGTAGGCCTACTAATATAATCTCATTTTATACGATTATTACGATGTATTGATTAGATTGGTTTTAAAATTAGCTTCCAATAAAATGTACCGGTATATGAAGCTTAATTAACTTTCAGTTTTCTAATGATGATTAGATATACATGATTAATTATAATAAAAAAATTTCTGAATAATTATCACACTCACTGAAGTGTAGAGAAGGCCTACTGCAGGGTTTATGATCAAATAACAAGTGAAATGTGGGTTTACTAACTGATAATTTTTAAAAAATTGGGTGGAGGAGAACCCTGGACCCTCCTTTTGGCCTCCAGTGTAGGAGAAGAGAATAATTAATTGCATTTTCTCCAATAATAAATGGATATACAGTTGTATACAGTAAACATGGCTGTAAATGCATAATAAGCTGGTATTCATTATAAAGTCTGATTTAGTAGTAAAGATACTACTTTATTTTTACTTCATTCTTTCCAGATCATTAAGATGGTCTAAATTTGTTTATTATTTTGAGCTGAATTCAATCAAAATATATTCAAATAATTCAATCAAAAATCGAAAAGCGAAAATCTCATTCCTTTGGAATCGAATAAGAGAATGATGATAACGTAAAATTATGAGATGAAAGAGAATAAACTTTTAATATTGGATGAAGTATTTCCGATTGGGTATTAGGCTCGGTGCACATATGCGATAGCGGCTCAGCTTGACGCCAGCGGGGGCTCTGAGAAACCCCGTCAGCGGTTTGGCAGTACTAGCAATCAAATGGAGCGGTGCACAGTTCAGCGGTGCGATCATCGAGCGATGGCTGGATCGCGGCGGGGCCAAAACTGTCGCCGAGTACTGCCTCACCGCATTTCGGTCGCTGTTGTTTTCCAAGAAATTCACTTCTCTACAAAAATTTGAAATGCGTAAAAATAGAGATAGGAAAATTTTGATTCCAGATTTGGATTCAGCGCCATCTAATTAGTAAGAACTCACGTAATTGCTAAAAAATAATGAAAAATAAGGAAGTTATTTTTTTCAATTTTATACAGTAATCTACTTGGGTTATTTCTAATCAATATCATAGTCATCATTAACATATATTACATTATCATTTTGGCCTATTATTTAAACTATGAGCTATCATTATAACAACTATTACTATGAAAAATATTATATACGGTATGTTTCTATGTATTATATTGATATAATATAATAGTTTAATATTCCGGTTTATAATAAAAGTTTCAACAAGATTATTTTCCCTGAGTTGAACAAGGAGTAATAAATTTTATTGCTTAGTTCAGCCCTTACTTAATACAAACTTCAGTCTCCTCTTCCCTGATATCTTATCTTTTTGTCTGGTTTAATAATTTTGTCAAGTAAGTACAGTAGTGTGCGGGTACAATGGATTCTTGAAAGTTATGTGTACTTTAATGCGAAATAGATTCATTTCATCCTATCTATAGGCGGTGTCACTGGGGGGCCTGGCCTTGTTAAAAATATTCGCTGTATATCATATATACTATCAGCTACCCCAAGACTCTGATGCCCGGTTTTTCCAAGCACACTGAACGTTGAGGGACCATGATAAGTATAGGAAATCTAGTAAACTTGAGGGTCCCTCAATTTTGAGTGTGCTTGGAAAAACCGGGCACTAGACTCCCACATGGGTGGTAAACTCTGCCCGAGTTTTTATCCAATTATGATTCGAAGTTTTATCTTTTGAAATATTCAATAGTGGAAAAAGTTTCATGTCAATGAATTTTGCGTGTGAGACCGGATCAAGTAGACTACATAGTACTGTATAGTTAATTCACAGAAGTCGCTGAACATCTTGGAAACAGTAACATTATTATAATCAAATGCAATACGTGACTTTGCGTATTTAGACCTATGATCAATCAATTGGAAAATGAAACTAGAGAAATAAGAACCTCGAGATCAGCAGTTCAATAGGAAATCATCATTTCAATGCAATATCAGAAATTCAAAGATGTAGGCCTATGTGTCATCACTATTATTTTACACAAAACTGCAAACTGTTTTGACTTTACAGTATCTTGATTCCCTGGGACAGTAGGTTAGTTAAAATAGAATTCCTAGTATTGGCTAAGCTAAAAAAAAAAACATTGAGCATTGTCAAAGAAACTGTCATGATCAGAAGTTCAGGGAATGGACCAGAGAGAGGTAATGAGGTTTAATTTTGAGAATAAAAGTTGATATTGAAAATATGCAGTGTTTTGAATTCATAAATAAACTCCTCTGGATGTGTCGTCTAAGATTCAACATTATTATTGTTATAAAATAAGTATTTTTTATATAATTATTTCTAGGACTTTGGTCTATATCAGAAATTTTCTGCGCATCTGTTTGCGCATGCACGTACACTTTGTAGTCAGTTTATGCTAGGCACTTAGAAAAGAAACATTGTCAGTTCGTGATGGAAACGTTTGAAACTAATTTATTTATTAGCGCCATTCACGTGCAATTAGCTATTTGGGATACTGCTTCCGAGTCCTATCACGATAGGAATAGGAAGAGAGCAGCTTGGGAGGCAGAATGTGAGGAGGTTATTCGCGGAAAAATCGGATGCAGAGAAAAGTGAAATAGGTATAGTCTGTCCAAGCAAAGAAGACCCTCTGGCAAAGATGAAAAAATGACTCCAGCTCGGTAAATGTTGGTTCAAGAATTATCAATTTGGTAGATCAGAATGTTTCCTACAATCTGAGACCAAATCAATAATTTTTGAACCAATATTGACCGAGCTTAAGTCATTTTCTCATCTTGCCAGAGGCTCTTCTACGCTTGGACAGACTATAAGTGGCTGATCTTTTACCATCTTGTAATTCTATAAGGCTCAAATTTTATTATCAGTTGTTGTTTATTCCGGAAAATAGAGGTTTCCAATGTATGTCAAGTTGATCAAAACTGATAACTTTCCATCAAGTGTAAAAAAAGAAATTTTTTATTAGAATAGTTGGAATGTCGAAATAATAATTTGATATTGCTATTGATATATTTTCATTTGCTTACTTTTCAACCACAAATGAACATTGGATTTTTTTTAATAATTACAATATTCGGTAACTCTGTCATGTAAACACCGAATGAAAGTCTAACTCCATATTGGACAGAAAGCATTATTACAGATTAGAGTCGAATTTCCAGCAGTTCTACTGCCCTATAGTCACAAAGTATTCAACTATTCATAGCAAGATTATATAATGGTGATATTCAATCAGTGACAAATAACGTATCTGCAGTATTGTATAATATATAATTATATTATAAATTAATCACATGGTATTATCAATCCTATTTTAGGCTACTACTCTATAATTTTAGTATTATTAATATTTAATTTTTACATGACAATTTTTTCCAGGCTGAAGCCAATGCATGAAATATATTACAAGGTTTATACTTATTACAAAATAATCAATAGGATTGAACAAAACCAAAATTATAATTAATATAGTAAACAACTTGAATCAACAATAAACAAATTATTTTCAGAATAGAGACAAACAATTAGAATAATATAATGAAAATGGAAAAGAACTTATTGCACTAATGATATTATTAAAAACATTAGCAAAAAAGTCGTAGCTTGTTGGAAACTAATTACGAAGTGCTCTTTCACTAGTCCATTCTGTTCAAATGATCAGATAGACTAAATAATTTAATATGCATTGAGTCCCGAAAATATGTGTGGCTTTGAATCCGTTGGTGGGGAGCCGCTAGACAAAGAAAATATAGGCGACCTAAAGATCAAAGTAATATTAACACAAATAGAATACAATGTATGTATGTATTCTTATGCCGTATTCGGTGGGGAGTTCCAAAAGGAAATAGAATACAATGATATACACACTTTAAATTAGAATGGCATTTCCTCGAATGAAGTTCACAAGAATTATTATTATTTCATTCAATTTTACAAAACAAGACTTTCTGGACAGACACAACGATTGCTTACTCATCAATACACATCAATGCACAGTTTCAAATCCTTGCTTTGATGCCTAACTTATTATGATTGTATTCAACTGAGTTCAGCAAATTTCCACTCTAGCAATATTGTCTTATCTTATTGGAACGTTTCTTTTGGAACAGCAACTGAATTGAATTCAGAACCTCTGATTATAAGACCGGCGCATTCTCAAGTATTACACCAATAAGTCAGCCAAGTTAAAATTGGCACTTTGATGTCTGATTCAATCAATCTACAAAGCAAACATTTCTGCTTGAAACTATTATTTTATAAACACTACTAGAACTTCCAAATATTCTTATTAGAGAGAAAATGAATTGAATTTTCATTTAATAAAAGGGGGAAATGAGTAGACTGCTATTATAAAACGACATTCATAATAAAAAAATTACTAAATTATTATTATTATTATTTCTGAACTCATGTAGGAAATATTACTAATTCGGGGGGCGCTGATTACGAATCTGAAATCAAAATTCTTCTACTCCCATTTTTTTAGATTTAACCTTCTGTAGAAAGCATTTATCCATTGGACCCGCTAGAGACTCGCAATCGAGAGCCGCTGAACTGTGCACTGAACAAACTAACGCTGAATCTTGATTTTTTTTTAATCCAGCAGCGACCAAGCTAGGCCGCTATCGCATGTGTGCACCGAGCCTTAGTGAGAGCACCTCGATAAGCAGAACGCCAAACACTAAGATAAGTGACTATGCCTAGAACGCCTGAAAAATGGAAAAGCCGACTATTGGCAAAGTTCTCGAATCTCGACCAATCAGAAGCAAGCAGCTTGTGAACGTCAGAAGCGATGGTGATATATGTGAAGCTTTGTGCAGTTGACTCGACCCCCTTGATGCAGCTGTTCAACCCCCGCGATTTGGCCAATCAGAATCAGACTCTGTGGTATTGCATTGAGGAGCAATTAGCTTTAATTGGTCAATATATTGACTTCCAAAGATATTTTCTAATCAAAGATCAAGTTATCAATCAAAAGCATTTAAGTTACATGTTTCAGTTGATAAATAGTAACTAAAAGGCAACAAATCCAAGATTCGACAGTTTCATCTGTAATGTCGTATTGAATAAAAAATTCGTAAAAGATTTGAATAGATCAATAGAAATTCGCAAAATTTCTAGAAATTTCTTGAAGAACTAGAATACGATGAACTCATAACAAGATTCAACAGTATAAGCTCACGCACACATTGTTCTCAGTTCTTTTCTCACAGATCTACACAATCATCCAGCATCGATCAGTTACATCTGTCAACTTTGATTGATTGGTCTGTTGAACTGCTTACTGCAAGATATGCTGATTCATGTCAGCTTGCTGAATCGAGGAAGTCTTGAACAGTAACAATGCAGTTGTTGTAGTTACCGATATTGAGCCATGGTAGCGGACAGCTCTCCAGTGATAAGAAGAGACGCCGATTGACAAGAAACAAAAGTGTAGTGGCAAAGAAGGAGCATTGATATGGCATATTATGGGGGGGAGAGGTGCCACTGCACAATCGGCCAAATTACATAATGGACAATACGGCGCTTTCTCTCCCGCCCACAATTCGAGCTTCCGCGGTCACCGGTCACAAAGTGTGTTTTCTTTCTCAATTACCTTTGTTCTTGGCCTCACACTTCACTCGAGAAAATTATCTCTTTTTTCTATAACTCCTCATATAAAATGTTTGTTTTGAATTATGCTATTTACCTCATCATTGAAATGTTTAAAGTGGTTTTATTAATGAGTGCTATTATTAAATTGAAAATTTCAATGTAATTTATTTTCTGTATTGAAATTTTCAATTTTCCTAAAGTGCATACAAAAGCAGTGCTCAAAAATAAAGAATCCAAGAAAATTTCACTTTTAACGGATTTAATATTATCATTATTATATACTGTCGTATGATAACAAGTCACAAAAAATGTCTCTTCATTTACGGATCATCTTCTACTTATGCTAATCATTTATACTATTATTGAACATTAAATCAGTATCAAATGCCTGTAATTCAACTGTAACTCAACTTCTGTCATTAAATTGTGTATAGTTTCCATATGGATGAGGATAAATGGTTTCCAATAGGGGAACCTTGTGCAATATTCAAGTGAGGACATGCGTGGAAATTTTAATGTACCACGAACAACCAATATTTTCAAGTACCGTACGTACTCATCCAGTACCCATTAACTTAAATACAATATTGTCGAAGTTTAATAACTTCTAATTAATTGGAAAACATCTCTGATGAGAGTATTTCTTGGTCAATAATTTTCTCTGCTCAATTTTAATTTCTGTATAAATACCCTACTCATTTATTAATTTCAAGACATAATAATTTATCAAAAAACTAGCCGGCAGGCTCGCTTCGCTCGCCTACACCGCCTAGACAGGGGGCTCCGCCCCCTGGACCCCCGACAGTATCAGCAGTGTCAATGAGTCATATAGGCTCGCTTCGCTCGCCTGCAAATTCCGTACAGAAGGGATTCGAAATTTATTGAACACAACATTTATAGACCTAATCTGGACCTATTTACACAAATTTCAACATTTTCTGTCAATTTGTTCTCGAAAAATAGTAAAAAGCTAATATTGAGCGTAACCTTGGGAAGTATATCGGACATAGTTTGAAACTTGATTCAATATTCTCTTAATAAGTTTATCTATAAAATCTCACTGAACCATTGAATCTACAGTAAGGATTGGTCGTATTAAGTTGGAAGATATGCAACCCGCAATACATTTACAATTTTGAAAAAGTGATTACTGGCGTACTCTTGAACGGATTTCCAAAATATTTCAACACAACATTTCTAGACCTAATCTGAACCTGCCCACCAATTATCAACATTTTCTACCGATTGGTTCGCGAAAAAAATAAGAAAACACCGAAAAACTATAGAAAAACTCAAATATTTGGCGTATCCTTATTAAGTTTCAAAAATCCTTTCTTAGCGCGCGTCTAAACGTCCAACTGAACATGCCTGCCAAATTTGAACGCATTCGGTTCAGTGTATTTTTAGTTCTGGTGATGAATGAATGAATCAACCAGTCAGTCAGTGCCATTTCGCTTTTATAGATATAGATTAAACAAGGGGTTACACAATTTTTCAGATAGTCCAGTTTTTCTCTTGTCCGAAACGTTGCTGATTTATTTATATTATTCTTCCAGGATAGATAATTAGTAATGAGCAATATTTCACATTTGTTTAAATAGGAACTCGTTTTCGTCATTGTTATGCTGAGTGCGGTACTCCCTAAAGAAACAATAATTTCTTTCCTTGAAGCAGAAAACCTTGTCTCCAATAAGCTATTGTTGAAATCTTGTTTTTGTCACAGCTAAGAACGTATGTATAAAATTATTCATGAGATGGATTGTTTGGCTGGATTTTGACAGTTTCCATTGTGGAGTCATTGTGAAAAATTCTATTTTTGACAACCTTGACTATCCTCCGGGATTAGGTGGTATAAGGTGGTTATATGGAGAGTTTTTCCACACGTTATCGATAAGAAAACGGCCGTTAATATGGTACTAGAAAGAATAGAAATAATAGACTGTATGTAAGTTATTTTATTCTATCCATTCTGGTTAGTATTTTCAACTACTCAACGAAATTTACTTGAAAAATACACCACAGAAGTCAAACAATGCAAACAAAAATAGTGTTGATCATTGGTGGTTTTTCAAGCGGCTTGCTTGAGGTTGCATCGATTTTGTTTCTCCAGTTAATCCTATTCTCAATAGCGACAGCTCATCATTTGGAAGATAGAGGGTGATCGTTAATCACTATTATTCATCAGTCGGCAACTACGCATGTCAACCTTCAAGAGACAAACTGACAGGTTGGCACGCAACTCGCAACTTCATAATAGGTTCATCACGATTTGTAATAATAATTATGTTTCACGCTAATGCTAAAATTACTATGTTACGCTTTGCACGTTCAAAATTCACTACCAAAGGCAACTACCTTCACGCATCAAATACACCATACACATAACCGCCGTTCATTCCGTTTCAGTGCATGCGGGGGTGCTGAGCCGATGCTTCGATCTGGTTAGATTGATATAACTAGCATATCAATGAAATGGAAAGTTGTGCTGATAAAATAGACGGGATTTTGTAAATTGATGAATCAAAATCAATGACCCTTTCCAATGGGTATTTCAGTGAAGAGCGTCTTCCCTATCGCCTATAAAGAGATTAATATTCTCTGCTGACGCCCATTTACATTGCCATTTTTCCTGTAGAGAGATAACTATGATTGTGATCAGAGAGAGTAGTGTTATTGTGGTACCTACACACTTTTGCTAAAACATATTTTTTGTTTTGCAGAAGATAATGCCTCTCTAACTTAAATACTATACTTCCTGTTAATATAAAGAGATTAATATTATCTCAATAGTTATATTAGTTACAATAGTTACAATAGTTATAGTAGTTACAATAGTTATAATTAATATTCTCTGCTGATGCTCATTTACATTGTCATTTTTATTTTTTCTGCAGAGAGAAAACTATGATTGTGGTCAGAGAGAATAGTGTTATTGCGGTACCTACACTTTTTGCTAAAAAATATTTTTTTGTTTCGGAAGATCATCCGATACTTACATCAGTGTAATGTCACTAATGTGTACCGTATGAGTGAAAAGGACCGTCATGATGAGGGAGTAAGATGTGAAATAAGGTAAAAGCACCAGTAGTGGCCATGTTTAAGGAATTTTTCATAGTTTTTGCAGAATTGTGAGTCCATTCCATCATTTTATCTCATCTTAAACTCAATGAACATGTAGCCCAGATCCTTCTTGATTGACTCATTCCTTAGAATGGCGGATATCTTAATTCAAAAAAGGATTATTAAACTTTTTGTGGGAGTCGATTTTGATTCTAAAGTGGCCACTATGACTCAATAGTGGCCAGGTACTGATTCTATAGTGGCCACATGATTTTTTATGCTTATTTACAATTCAATTTCTCAAGCTGCTTGTTGCAATCTTTTAAGTAAGCTAATTTTACATTCCAGAACGTGATTATATTGCCAGAAATAATAATTGGTTATATTAAAATGAGTTGAATTGGTAATGCATTGTTGTTGGTTACAAGTCACTAGAGAAGTGAGGTAGAACCATAAAATAAACGTTAAAGTTAATTTTCCTCTGTAACCTATTTGAAACAGTCTTAGGACAACATAAATTCAAGTAACATAAACTTTTACAACAATATCTACAACTTCTAAGACAATATCAATTGGGTGGCCACTACTAGATTATTCACGGTTTCTTGCTCTAGTAGTGGCCAGTCTGCTTTTACGCCAAAATATTTGATGTATTTGGCTAGAAACCTTCTAAACATCATCTAGACATTCTAGAGAATGATTATAGCACCAGAAATAGCGAGATTTACAGACTTTCTATTCATAATACAAGAATTTGTATACATGCCTTCATACTGAAACTGCTAAGAGGAAACTGAACTTCTTACTGAAACCACATATTCGAGTGAAATAGCGACAATGAATCTCTCTCAAAAATCTCTAATGATGCTTAGCTCCTACTTAAACTATTTAGCTGCTAAATAGTATAAGCTAAGTCTTTTATCAGGTTTAGAACTCATTTGAAGGCATCACATTCGTGTTTTGAAGAAAAAACCATTCAAGTGGCCACTACTGAAACAGTGGCCACTACTGGTGCTTTTCCCTTAAATCGTACTGTTTCAGATTGATTCCTGAGCACCAAGTGAGGTGCTGATATTGAATATAAGAACATCAGAATATCATTGAATATCAGATGGACATTTTTTTGAATTGTGAGTGGTAATATTGATCTAGCCACAAATGGTCATTAGTGCAATGATAAGAGTAAGATAAGTACCAATATTCATGATGACTGAAATATCTGGAAGTATTTCCTGGTGAATTAAATATTAGAAAAATTTCAATTCCCTCTCATTACTTTTGCACTTTTGGAGACTAGTGTTCGTGAGACCGTGATTCTCAGTCTCAGTTGATGGATAACTAAACAATCTTTAATTTTTAAAATATCAATTTAAAGATTCTGGTAGTTGTGTTGTTGAATACAGGAACCATTTTCGAAGAGAATCAATGCTTTGAAATAAATTGGTTTTTAGCATATAAGTCATTTAATAATATTTCCCTAAACCTCATATTAAGGCAGGATTCTATTACTATTGAATTCTAATACTGTAATAATTGAACACAACCACTGAGTTCAAAGCACCTGTCAAACTTGTAATCATAAACAACACTCCATTATTCGAAATGAACTTTGAAACGTTCAGTTACTCTCGTTGGTTGCTCGCTACTCTCCACATGTAACAGGAGAGCATGAACAACAATAATTGAGTTGGGAGTTCACGCACGCTGGTGCCCTATGACGCCGTTTATGGCAGTCTTTATGGTCATGGAAGGCTGCTCGCGGGGCGTAGTCGGGGGTACGGGGGGCATCAAGAAAGCGCACCGCTGAAAATTCGAAACACACGTACGCGCAGGCTCTCACGCGGGCAAAGTGAAAGTGCTTGTGTCTGGAAAAACGCATTTAGTAGCGAGCATATTTTTAATCACTCATCAAACCATTACTTAAAATGAGGGATGCATTTGTGTAGGATTCAAAGCTATCAAATGTCAGTCAATTGAAACATACCTACTTCCTTCATGGCTTGCTCATCTCATATCATTCGTCGACTCTATAACCACAGATCGAGTGAAATATATGAATTTAAAAAATGAATAAATGTATTAAAACTAGAGTGATGTGGTAAGATGGTGACCAAATATGTAGTCTGGCAGCACTAAAACCTTTGAATAATCCAGGTATTATAGTAGGCATGGACGTTATAATATTGAACATAATTTCAAAAACGCATGATTAGTTCACAAGCTATGATAAGTACATAATTTCTATACAAGAACATATTGAGAACAACTAATCAGAACATATATAATTATATATTCTATACAAGGATTCGTTCTTATTATTCTGCTTGTCTTGGGTGATCTCAGCAGTTAGTAACCCATAGATATTATTCCTTCTTGATCTCAATAGATATTTTAAATATCTTGTTCTCAATAAATTTTTCTCAAATTTCAGTACTAGAGAAAGTGGATTTTATCTTCTACCGGTATTGTTTCTTCAAATGTGATTCTTCCGAATTATAATATTGGAAAAAGTGTCGAAAGAAAAAAGAAAAAAGTAGAATAAGAAAATTGAGTCACTTGAAATTAGTGATACACGGGATACAATTGGAAGCCTCGGGATTACTTCTCATAATTGGACAAGCACTTCCTTGTAACCCTTACCATATTAGGGATTCATGGAACCACATCTGTTGTACATTGAGCATCGACTAATGTATCCTTTGTCAAACTCAATGTAATTACAGTAGAATATAAGGTTGTCATCTCAATAATTTAGTTTTTACTACGAATAGATCTCTACTTTACTATTCTCTACAAAATTCTCCACTTTAAAAATATGAAATAGAGGAAATTTTAATAAAAGAATTATACTTTAGCCTTTTCCATAAGCTATGATAACTTTGTTCTGTATGCAAATTAACAATATTCTCTATTCAAAATATAAATCTTAGCACCATTTTGGAATGATTTTTATTCCATCATGACATGATTTGGCTCATCAGAGTCATTTTCAAATGCAACAACCTTACATTTCGAATATATAAAACATTTATAAGTAGCCCTAAGAAAAAGGAAAAATTAACAATTATTTATTATATCCTAAAAGATAATAGAAGTAAGATAGTTTAGTCTCATGAATTGAATTAATGTAATCAATGACTTAATTTATTAATATATTGTGAATCAGTCCAGTAAACTCACAACAATCCGCTATCCACTCCAATGAATTATTCTTATAATTTTCAGGTACCGTAGCATAATCAAGTAGCCGATTTATTGCTTCTATCCAGCCGTCTATGAAAATTATCTCTACTTGAATGCGGTTCAGTTCCATTAAACGCTTTCTCCGACACCAACTGTAAATAAATTGAGAGATAGCACTAAAAATATTATTGGCAAAACAATAATTAAACAACAGTTTAATCGACAGGCTGGAAACTTTCGTAGCTGCACGATTTCACTTCGGCTGAAGACACAATTTCGCAAGCGATGACAAAAATTTGGTCGGCTGTCGTTTGCATTGCGACTTGTGGTTGTGCGGAAAGGAAAGCTGCTGGTCGTGATCGTGAAACAGCTGATCGTATGCAGCTGAGCCCTTCAACCTTTGAGTGAGTTTATGGCGGAAGATCTGCTGAGTTTCTTGTAGCGCATGAGTTTTGCACTAAGTGCAATTTCTCCGCACTATGGAATATCTTTGATCTCAGATTTCGATTGGCGGTGTCAGTGCTGTATGAGGTCGTGACGCTGATAAAACTACCGGAAACCCTCGATATATTTATGAGCACGAAACTTAATTGCCGAATGCTTCCTATAATCTATTGAACAAAGCGTGGACAACCTTCTATATTTATGCTTGAAATTTACTATGTTTCAAAGACGTTGAGGTTCGAATAGGAAAAATTCAAAATAGATACTGGATGATTTCTATTGATTGCTACAGTCTCTATAGCACTAATGAGTTTCATCATAATATCTATGAATGTGTTGTTCAATAGGAAAAAATTTTTTCCTAGGACACAGATATTGTGAGGATAATATTATATCCGAGGTCCTATATACCTACTATTGAGAGTTATAGTAGTATGGATGAGGTAAGTTAGGCTACTATTGAATTTAAAAATTCCTTGATTTTGGTTTTAGTTGGAGTTGAATTTTCTGTAGAAAGTTAAAACATAGACAGAGTTTTGACTAATAATGCAGTAAATGTTTATGAAAAATGGGTAAAAACTTACTGGGATTCGAGAATAGAGAATGATTCATTGATTGATTAAGTGTCTTTATTATAAAGAGCGGAATTAGGACTCTGGGTCCTCTCTTCCACACAAGACATGAATGAGTACCTATACCTAGGTAATAAAGTGGAATGATTGTACGGTTATCGGTATGTTTAACTTTCTTCAAGTAGCCTAATAATTAGAGTTATATTCCAGATTATGCTATAAAATGGGCTAATTTCACAGAATTAATGGCTTTTTGAAGATGTGTTTTTCGTTTAGAAGAGTTTTGCATTCTTGTAAAATCTTTCACAGTTGATAATTTATAGGAATACAGTACGGTACACATTTGTGATAGCTTCTCTCTTTATTTTCTAGGTGCAGTCGGTGGTCAAATCAATCATAAATAAACATTGGCATTTCACACCTCTCAAACTCCCACTCAATCGCCTGCTGCCTAACACTTGTGCATTATGATTTATGAGAGCTCCGCAGGTGAAAGAGAGTTCCAGTGCCAATGATGATAATTGTCCTCCCATATGAGAAATAGAAAGGATGCTAGGCATTTTTCAACTTAGCCAAGCCATAACCACACTCAATACTATGATTCTATTTAGTAAATAGAGCACACTTTTTCATGTGTTATTTTTATCACACAGGAGCTAGGCATACTTGAAGTTGATAAATACTGTAATAATAAAGTAGGTGAATAATAATTATATACTTGGAAAATACTCGAAGTAAGAAAATTCTAATAACGAAAAAGTGAACAAAGATCTAATTAAAATAATTACTTCAAATTAATCCCAAATAGAATACAATTCTATTAATTTTCTTCACCAATCAATATTCTGTTATATTATAATTTGGATTATTTTTAATATTGCTCCTCTACTCTCGAGAATGATTTTCTATGTTGTGTAATAGTAGATAGTATATAAATACTTGAGTTATGTGTGATGATAGCGTATTTTGCTGAAAAATTCGAGCCGCATCTTGTGTTTGGTATAACAATAAAAGACGAAATATTGATGATTAACTTATACCTACACTACTCCACAACTTACATAGCCTACAGATACAACATGATTGAGATTATGTGATACTGAAAATTTATTTCAATGTAATTATACAATTCTATTCATATACGTAATTTGTGAGCCTCCTAATCTATTCAAATTCAATTACGCTGCTACTAAAGACCTATTCAGTTATAGGATAAATCAACCGTTGAATCCTCAACCACCTTGTTGAAAAGAGTTAAAATTTATGTCTACCTCTACATTCTCATCATTCTATTTGGTAGTATTACCTATTTCTGCATTCAATTCACTGATGTTGATTGTAAAATGTAAAGAAAATGTCAAGTGTTGGCAAATCAGTGTTAGGTTTCAATGCTTGTTTCTTCTTTCAATTGTAGGATTACCCAACCAACTACTTCTATTTGCAAGTAAAGAAGACATTCTGGCAAGATGGGAAAATGACTCCAGCTCTGTCAATATTGGTTTCAAAATCATGAATTGGGCCTCAAATTGCAGATGAGAATGTATCCTACAATTTGAGAACAAATTTATAATTTAGGAACCAATATCGACCGAGCTGGAGTTATTTTCCCATCTTGCTGGAATGTCTTCTTTGCTTGGACAGCCTGTACGATAGGTGATAGGAACGCTTTATTATCATTCCTTAAAGAAGAGCTAAAAGTAGTCATTTACAGTTTACGCAATAGACACCAGGCGACAACCAAAACAGTGGGTAGGATCTAATAAAACATGTCAAAAGAATTTCACAGGTAGCCCCGAAGACGGTGCGTTTGCGGCGCGGTGTGGTGCGGTGCGGTTTGGGATTGCGTCATAAGACACCGCAACCAGACTGAGAAGAGACAGAGTGAGCTCTGAGCACTGCTGGGGAGGATCGTCCGTCGAGACTGACCTCAATTCGGACTGGGATCAACGAACCAGTCAACCCGAGTGCTCTACTGCCCGGCTCAGCAGCGACGTCTTCACTTTACAAATCAACAATAATATTAGTCTAGTGGTAGGTAGTCGAGTCATAGATCTGCAATAGCCAATAGGTATAGCGGTATAGGCCTACTGCAGGCCTAATAAAAGTGTAGAACTAGCAGTAGTAGTATAGGAATAGATCAATAATTTTTATTTAAAGATGGTGTTTAGCCAACTATTTATTTTTAATGAAATTGGAAAATATAGATACAGATAGCTATCCTAGTTTGTGGTAACTGACTTCTTGTAAACACTGTGCAGGCTTCTTGCCTTCTAGCACATAAATACAGGAGAGATTTATTTTTCTCTCATATTTTTTTTGCAATCACTAGCTCAATAATTCCTCATTTTTTACTGCTATTAAATTAGTAATAGATTCATTGACTGGTCTGATGGTGGAGCTGTGCAAATTCTCAAACTTAACGGATGCATGATTGATTTTTAGATACATAGACAATAATGAGATGAGCTTGAGGTAGAATTAGAGATAGATGGAGGAGAACTTCAAGGAAATTTTTCTTCTATGATTTTTCATACGTATTCCGTTCATCATACATTAATCTGCGCCAGCATATTATTGACTACTAGAGCTGATTTCATAATATAATATTTAGGAAACGTAGGTAATAAAATTGAAAACTCAAATAAATACTTCACTTTTCCTGTATTATTTGACTTTAAAATTCCATATGAATTTCCTGATTGAAGAAAATCGCTAGATTCCAGCATACAGAATGCATTGTGATGTGACTATTGATTTTTCATCTTTCTCTTTTGATATTATTGTAATAAAAATGTTAAATATGAAAAATAAAACAGTTTTTGGTGTCAGCAGCATTAAATTAAAGTGTAATAAATTTTTAATGAAACTCGTATAAGATTGCCTACAAATATTAGATTCATTTGGCTGAAATAATAATTCTACCCTACTAATATATTATTTTCTCCACTCATTTATGTATCACTTAGTTATCACTGGCATGTATCGTTAAGTTATTAACAGATAAAAGAATAGAATTTTGGTCTTCTGAGAACTTGAAGGAACATTTGACAAGTTCCAAAATTCTGAGTGATAATTAATTGAATGGATAAAATTATATTTCCCACTTATAACTTACAGTTCCATCTTATACCAATAAGCTTATTATTCAGACTTTTTTCAATTTTACTAGCATAAAATTTAAAATGATTTTATTAGACAGAGAAACACTGTCAATGTTACTAAAACAATATAAATAAATGAACGCTTCCATCCATCCACCAGCACAACTTATCTTGTATTTTAGAAGAAAACGTACCACTATACTTGAAGGAAGCTACTTGGGTGGCTCGTTGGAGGAGTGATAAAGCGCCGGTCTGATAACCAGGTGGGCCCTGGTTCAAGTCCCAAGCGGGGAACAGTTTTTTGACCACAGCACAATCACATAAATACGGCCACCCCGTCTTTCGGAGGAGACGATAAGCTGTCGGTCCCGACTACCTCAAAGTAGTCGTCATCTATCATCCATATCATTACCCACGCACAAGCCTATGAGCTCATGTGGGCTTCACCCTCATAACAATAACCACAATAACAATACTGCTTCATCTGAATCATCTAACATTATTATTAGGATGGAACCAGTCTTGTAAAAGAGAAGAAATAAGAGAGGAAACTGAATAACTCATCCGTTGCTCACCTAAAATCATTCTTTAATTATTAGTAAGCTTCTCATTACGGTTCTTCAGCTTAATTGACTTGAGATCATCTTTTAGGAACAGTTTCGTTTCAGTTGAAAGGTCAAGACCGCTGTAACAATGAGCGATTGAATACAAAGATAAATTTAATTATTATTGATTGAGGAAAGATTGTGCTGTTTCCAGGAGAAATCATGACGAAGAGTTCAGGTTGAAGAAGTTTTCAGATTTGAATTTTCGGATACCATACAATGTGATCATATTTAAGATTTTTTCATAGAAAGTTATTTATTCTTTTTTTTTAAAATTCGATTAGTTTTATCGCAAATCACTATACCATCTCATGTTTATTTTTTAGGTTGGCCCACGTTGATCCTCAGGCTTCGATTCTGTGCTTAAGTTGAGCTTAACTAAAATGTCGGTACAACCTCCGTGTCCTCATTTCCATTGTTATTCTAAGTTATATGGGAAACTGGAACTGGTCAGTAGGATAAGGAGCATAATGAGAATGGAGAGTGGAAAGGACTCATATTCTCGCCCGTCATGGTGCCAGTAGGTACTTACTTTGAGCCATTAAAAGATTATTGGCTCACTTTTACTATAGAGCCAGCTCAAAGAAAGGAGGAGACTCTAGATTTACAACAGAAAGGTGAATGTCACTTAGTTTCCTCTCAGCATCCCAATTTTTAAACCTCTTAGAATCCATCTATTAAGATAACAAAATCTGGAATGGAAATTTTAGATTTTGTTATCTTGATAGATGGATTCTATCAACCTCAAGGAAAAACTTTATTTAAGATTTTGTTGATGGGGAAACTGATTTTGATACAACCCCTACTTATTGTCCGCTGAAGTCGTCTGTCATTTAAACCATAGCTAAAAGAGAAAAATATATAGATAGTAAGTTTATAAACTCATGTTGACGATTTCCTTATACAGTACAGTACAACCTTATTGCTCAGGAAAGTACGATTTTTTATCCGATAGGGGTGACAATAATTTGAGGTCAAATAACGAAATTTCTATAAATTTTGAGCATCAAATTCGCTTTACGGTGGCAGGGTAACCACCTAGAGCTGTAGCGCTGTAGGTCAAGTTCATCTCCTTCTTCTTCAACCATTGGTCTATACCCACAGTAATATATAAATGTGTATTTAGGAACCACCCTCAGCAAAAAAACTGTCTATATCAATCACTGTCTGTCTATTAAAACGTTGAATTAGAAGGTAGGCTTCATTTGGCTGCTTCAACAAAAACAGTTTAATCAGAGACTGCCCTCTGTCAGTCTCTTTGGTGTTGTTCCCATATACTGAAATATTTATTTCTACAATGGATTCCTAAATAGGAAATCTTACCAAATTCTTTATCGACCTTCATTTCAAACTTCTATTGAACTACTTTATCAAAACTTATCTACATTTTCATTTATTATCCATTCCTGTCTTTCGTAGTCGTAGGAGACGTTTACCAGTCGCCCCCCAAGTGACTAAAAAGAAGAAATCACCTCTTATCACCGAAATCACCCACGATCAGGCCCATCAAAAGCCATCACTCTCAGAAAAAAATCTATCTTATCAACTGTGAAACTTTCCAGCATCATGTCATCTTAATAATTGGATTATTTTAATAGTTATAGAATTTATATTGTATCAGATCATTATTAGTATTAACTAGGTTGAATTTCCAACATCAATGTTCAAACTCTGTGAATTTTGTACATGATAAGCGCAGATTTTCACGAGAGGTTTACAGCAGGCTTCCACGTTCAGAATGATGTGTAACAGGTTCCCATGTCGATTTCCTGGTGTGTGAGAATGATTCCTTTTCCTAGTCCAATTACTGAACCAGATAAGAAGCTCAGTACAGAATCACTTGCTATAGTAATATAATTTATAAGTATATCATTTCCAGGCTCACTGAGAGAAAAAGCACAGCAGTAGCTGTCTGTCTATTGGTGGAAGGAAACCTGTTTAGCTGAATTGTCGATGTTAAACTGTGATTTAGATTGCGGTCATTAATTATTTTGATCGAACAAGAGACTATTAATTGTTCTTTTTAAACAGGAGAAAGGTTCAGCCCATTCAGCACAGAGTTGACCTCCATTGGCGATGCTAATAGCAATAATGGAAATACAGTATATCGGCAATGAAAGACAATTATTATTGTAGGAGCCAGCAATAAAATCAGAACCATTTTATCGCTGACTGTTGTTTAATTATTACTTGTTTCTCCATCCAATATTTTCTCTCTAAAAAAAACTAAATAATAAATCCTTTTCTGTTCCTTCAGAACATTAACGCTAATTCATATCATATCAGTTAGTTCTCCCATACTAGTCAAATATTCAAAATTGCTTTTGTTAATAATATCAAATTATCATATTGTTAACTAATAATGAATTTTTACAAAAAGATTAGTAAACATGCAATAATTAGCATTATGAGCTGATGACCGAAGATCATAACAACGGAGCCCAAAAAATCGGACCGTTGGTTGTTAGCTCAAATTCAAAAACATGAAAAAATTGCGGTACAGGAGATAGAAAAATTATAATTTAATAACTAAAATTTCAACCTTATGAGAATTTAAATTCTAAAACCTCCCAGTTAGATTGAAATACTTCTACAAGAATAATCCTACAAAATAGAAGCTATTTTGCTGTATATAGACACCTAGGTGAGAGGTATATAGACACCTGTACAGAGGTGAGTGAAAGAAGCTGATGCCAAAAACTGTTTCTTTACAAACATACAAACAATTTATACAACATTCAAAAATGTAGAATAATATACATTTGAAGAAGTAGAATGAATTATTTTCCCCTGTTTTTTTTTCAGTAAAATATCAATCAAAGTCTTTTTCCAAGAACAATTCCCAACCAATCTAAACCTCTCAACCAAAATATCGTATTATAGTTATGTGCTATACTTCTACATTTTTCGGATATATAATACAGTAGTAAACTGATAAAGTGATGTTTGTTATGTTTAACAAGAAAACTGTTAGGAGAGCATTGAAGCCAGAGCAGAGCAGAGCTGAGCAAAGAAAGCTTGTAGAAGAGAAAGTTCTGTCAAACAGATCGTTGACCTGGCGAGCAGCGGAGAAAACTCACGAGCAGCAGTCAGTATTAGGAGAGGTGTACTGACTGGTGTTGTAACTCTGTACCCAACACAACACAACAACTGATTCTGGTTTTCGTGTTGTATTCGACACCAACTGACCAACACTCATAATAAATATACAGTAGCAGATATTTCACTTCATTAAGATGAGATAAACCTCTACATAATACTGTAAACAATTACAAAATAATAATAAAAAATCAAACGAGGTTCAGATTTCATGAATTGTTCATCCATCATCTTTTTTGGAATGATATACAGTAATTTCATTATTTCAATCAGTATTACACTTTGAATAACAAGTATGATTATTGCTCATCGTATAAAAAAACTACTTGGGGAACTACCTAATAGGGTAATGAATTAACTATATGAACTTAGTGGTAAGCCGGTGATTTTGGCACAGAAAACAATTTTTTAGTAGAATGTGGAGCAGATTAATAGCACGAAGAGTATTTTGTAAATAGAAGTTGAAATTAAAAACGGTGAAAACAATTATTGAGAAGATATTAATTATTGCAATAATACTTGTAGTAATTAATCACACAGTAGGGTCATGAGATTAGGTCACAACACTCGAACTCCTCTTGGATAGGTGACCAAAATGTGATCAAGAGGAGTGAAATCAACCCCCACACTCGTGAGGCTGCCCGCAAAAAAGTATTTATTATGAATATTTTTCAATAGCCTACCTACTATTTTTACAGAATGGTACATATTAAATTATTGAAAGGATTATGGTAAGGTGTGAATATTTAGCTAGAATGATCAATTTCGGTGTAAACTTCTTATTAATAATCCAGAATTTTAAAATCTGAATAGGCATAATAATTTAAGAGAGAATGTGCTATAAATATCACTTCCCAGCAGTTTAATAAAACTTGTAATCTGAGAGGAATGACTTATTGAACACACTAAAACGTTCAAACAAAACTTATTGGAATGACTTATTGAACACACGAATACTTTTAAACATTTTGGGTTTGCTGGTTTCAAATCATAATACAAAAACGATACAATAAAGAGTATGTGTAATTGAATCTATGATGAATCGGAATTTAATTTCTAGATAATAAATAGAATGATAAATTAAATAAATGAAATATTTTTGATGCGTTAACAAGTATAATACTGCGTTGGTCCAAATCGGGACCATACTGCATAAAGTACTGCATATTTATACTGCCGATTTCATACTGCAAAAGTAACAATTGTAATTTCAATATTTGTAATGAACTTTATCAATTCTCCATTCAAAAAATCTGGATGTCATTTTTGTAGAGATGATTCTTGAACATCCCAACTTTTTCCAAGTAGCCTATATTGTTATTTTCTAATTTTCGGTGACTAATACAGGATTAGGAATAAAATTATTGGATCTAACATAAAAATTTGTAACTTCAATGATTATTGGAATGGAACACAATATAAGACCGGTGTTATTGATGGATGGAACTCGATAATTTGAAGCTCCTTTTGAAACTCAACAACATGAAGTGGTCTCCCACCACATAAATCTGGCCTTTTAGTTCCAAATTCTGAGATTTGAGAAGATTTTCAATCGGATGACTGGACATTTTCTTCAAAATTAAATTTTCTTAGATGAACTCACATCAAGAATACACACAAATAATCCAAAAATCATATTATACTTATCATTTCAATAATACTAGTACATTGCCGTTACAAACCTCCTACTAGTTTCATTGAACACAAAAAATCAAATTTTATGATTATTATGATGTAGTTTTCATACCCGGATAAGTCAACAACAATAAATTAGTAATAACTGAAGAAAACTAGAACTAAAAACTTGACTTGGTTGAGAACTCATATGGTATGGAAAAATAGAGGTAGTAATTTTTCAATTTCTTTAGAATTTTCCAAGCTTCACAAGGAATCAATCAAATTAAACAATATTCATCAATATTAAATACAATCTCGACATATTCCATCAACCTTGGACATGAATAGACTTTTTTAATAAATTTATGACACAATAATAAAAATATGAATAAATTTCAATGGAAAGGGAAAACACTTGGTTGGAATCGTATTAATTGAAACTTTATTGAAATATCAATAAGATTTTTCTGTAACAAAACTAAAACGTTAGAAATTAAAACAGAGTGGTTTTATATCAAGCACTAGAAATTGATTAAGTATTTTACTTATCTTTGTAAAATTAACAATTAATATTTTAAACAAATATTTTTTTTGACGATGAGATTGAAAAATACGAACAATACTTGGCAACTATTAGAATTAAATAAGATTGTTATAATTGAAAATATGTACAAATAAGACAGTAAAGCTCTAAACCATCAGAAAAGAGTACAGAAATTTCATTTTCGCATAGTAGTTACAGTTATTCAGCTTCCAGATTGATATGGGTGCCAAACTTTGCATACAACTGTGTTTTCAAAGTTTCCATGGTCGATTTCAATGAAGAGCATTTATCTTCAATTTCCTTGATGGACTGCTTCAAATCTGATTTCGATTCTTTTAGCGAGCTCTGGAAAATAGAATAAAATTACCAACTACTTCAGTCAATTAAGTACGGTAATTAATTATTAGGATAGAAATACAAAATTCGACTCTATTGCCCGGTTTTTCCAAGCACACTCAAAGTTATAGTAGTTAAAGTCAAAGTTTATTAAGGGACCCTCAAATTTTGATGAACAGCTGACATTTTCTATGATAAATAAAGGAAATGTAGTAAACTGTAGTAAAATTGAGGGTCCCTCAAATTTGAGTTTGCTTGAAAAAACCGAGCATATATCCTATACTAAAAAAGACAACGATTATCAATGTATGTATGTATGTCTGGCTCAACAGCCCATGAAGGGCCTAGTCCTACCAGCTGGTTGCCAGTTTCAAATTCACTCTACCACACATCCCGTCCAAGCCAAGAAGACACCCCGGCACGACGGGAAAACGGCTTCAGCCCGGCCAATACCGGCCCAAAAGCCATAAATTCTCAATCAGAACTCACAGTTCCCGAACCAACACTGGCCAAGCCGAAGATTATCAAAACATTATTTTATTAATATCTAATATTAATTGATTCTCAATTTGATTGTGTCTCAACGGGGCATTCGCAGAGGAAATCGGTATCGATAGAAAAACCCTCGATGTTTTTTCACCTTGAAAAACATTGGAAGAGTAACATCGATGTTTTTACCATCGATCATTTTTCTGATATAATGATAAGTTATTAGATCAGCAATTATTGACAATTTCATAGTCTTTAAAAATGTATTTTCTCATTGATTTTTTTCTATTTTTTCAAGATTGAATATGAATATGATAATTTAATATGCTACTAAAATAGCTCAGGTATTCTCGCCTTACAAGAAGCAAGGGATTGTTTTTCACTATTTTATGCTTGGTACCAGCACAGAGGATCTGAATCACAGAATCCTGTGTGGTCCCAGGCAGCATAATCCTCCTCTAAAAGGTGATCTCAGATTAATTCCATTCAATAATAGATTTGATAATTGTATAATAGGAAATTCCAAGTTGAAAGATAAAAGACTAAGACTAAAGATCGAAAGAATGAAAGATTGAGAGATTGGAGAATTGAGGGATTGAACTGGGAGATTGAAGGATTGAGAGATTGAAAGACTGAAATATTGAAGATTGGTTTCAAAAATTGGTCTCAAATTGTAGATCAGAATCCTTCCTTGAGATCAAATTAATAATTTTTTGAACCAATATTGACCGAGATGAAGTCAATTCTCCATCCTGCCAGAATGTCTTCATTCTCATTTCGTATTTTAAGTTGGCTTATCACTATTGCAGCTCCCAGTTCCTTGCATTACTGCATGGCTTGCCGTTTTACCACGAAGATAAGGCACCAAAACTCCAAACTTGAGTGGTTCTCTCATAATCAAAACACTGCTTGAAACGAACTTTCATAATGAATAATTAATAAATACGATCTGAAATAGTTATGATTTGTATAACTTACTTCCAGACTTGAAAGAATATTCTTCCATAACTTATATTATGAGTGACTTTTATGATTCATTGCTGTGGATTTTTAAAATGCCTAACAAGATTCACAATAGAAAAATTATCAGATGGGTTTGTAAGTGAAATTTACCTGTGCATCTTCTACGGATTTGCAGACGAATACTTCACCAACAAGGAATGGCACTTGTATGGAATCATCCAGTAACATTTCCAATTCGTCAGCAGCATCCTCCAAGTTTTTCAACTCATTCTGTAAATTAGAAGTCAACAAATCAGTTCATAATATTTCAAATAATTCATAACAAAATACGGTGAGAATATTAAAATTCAATCAAACATACCTAAATTTGAATTGTTAGTTCATATTGACAAATTGTCGTTCAGGTGAAGTTGAAACATAAAACGATAGTATAAAATTATAATAATCAAAGTAATAAAGAAATTTTAGTGGATGATATTAACAACCAACTCACGTTATACTAATAGAATCTAAGAATTGTGAAAAGCCCTCAAATTCAAATTTATTTATCCTTTATACATTTTTCAAAAAACACAAAACTTAGAAATGCAGAATATTTGCTTATATTATTAGAATATTTTCAATAAATGCATAGTACAATTGAATACGAAGCTCACAAGACTTTACGTTTGTTCGTGAGCTTTATTTATAAGAAAAAGTATTATTCAATTAGCTAGACATGGTAAAATTAAATTGAGGGAAGTAATAGCCTAAAGAATAGCAAAGGGAATTTCTCTCTGACTACTTCAGGGAATTTCCAGTTCAAATAAGATTGAAAAATTATACACTAATTCAAATAAAACATATTGGAACACATTAAATGCAATGCAGGTTCCTTGTTACTCTGTGGAGAATATAAAAAAATGAAATAAGAAATGATCCAAGCATGACAAACATCAAAATCTAGAAAAATAAATTTAGAGCAATAGATATTCGTACTTTATAGTGAATAATGACTTGTATTTTACTGTAAATTTTGTAAATCACTTACTTTTTTGGAATAGTGAAGTGGGGTGCATTTCACTCAAAAGCAGTAAATGATTCACAAAATTTACAGTGAAATACAAATCGTTACTTATTATGAAGCGTTAATAAGTATTTCGCCATGGAAATCATCATCGAGATATTCGTACTTGTAGACATAGGCCTACTGGAAATAATAATTTTTAAAATGACTTTCAGAATCTCACCTGTTTATTTTTGAGCTCATCTTTACAATCTTCCATTTGGGCATTGAACTGGGCGAATTTATTAATTTTCTGCTGATCTTCAAATGTGACATGAACATCAGAATCCTGAAAGATAGAGAAATTCTTCTTACTAATTGGGAATATATATTATTTTTCTCAGAATTTATAATGCTAATAAAGGAAAATAATCGTAACGGTTGCGGCAGACTAAATTCACTAGGGTCACTGACCAAGACATTCCATCCACAGCGCGTGCGGACCATACCTGGGCCTTGAATATTACTTTCTCGACTCTACGATCTGCCAAATTATTCAATGCATTTTTACCGTCAATTTGATTTGAAAAAACATACATTGTAAACTTACAGTTACAGTAAGTTACTTTATATGTTATACCCTATCCAACGTTCTCTAGAATCTAGAAGATTTATCCTCATATACGGGTGTGTCCAATAATTGGGAACATTTTCCGATACTACCAAATCTTATTTACTTTCTTGTATTTGTAGTCCCGATTGTCAGATATCAGAAATTTTTTAATTGCAAAATTACATAGAACAAAAATTACAATAAAATTGGATTTGGTGTCACATGGGTTTGCAAAAACCTGTGCGTGACACCGAGTTGTCATCATTATAAAATAAATACATTTAGACATAACTTACGCTATATTACTTCTTAGAAATTGCTGAAGGACAGTAACTAATAATATCATTATAGCTAAACTTTGTTGTAGCTATTCATGAATAATGAGACTTAGTAACAGAAATAAAATATTCAAATATAATAACTGCAGTACAGTTGAAGAATACAAAAATCTGCTGTGATATTATAAAAAATGAACAGTATAGAGTTGAAATTGACAGTAACTTGATAATTTACTGTATATAGAATCAATGAATACAATAATATGCTCGAAGCGGAATGATGATGTCATTTGATACGATGCTAAATTATTTTTTATTAGCTTTGCATTAAAAATTTTATTAAAACCTACCTGTTGTATTCTGTATAAATAAGTCTTTTAGCATTTTCTATACCTATATCGACCAACCAAGAGTTAGCAGCTAATTTATATCTTTGTTTTGAGCAATTTAGATTTCTAATATTCGGTGGGATATTGCGATGAATAAAATTTGCAACATACCAAGAATTTGTGTATAGAATAGATTCAACGACTCTTGGAACCTGTAGGCCCAGATTCACTGAACCTCTGGTTAATAGGTAGATAGGTCGGGCTAATAACGATTTCTTGAGATTTTGGGTTTTTGCTATGTGGCAATAGGTGGAAAGGTATGATCCTGCGTATGTTGTTGAGTTGTGTTTTTCAGTCTGTGCTGTGATACCTAGGATAATTTTTTGTATGTCGCAGGTAAGTTAATAACGCGCTTCTCCTGTCTTGTAGTGTGGGCATCCATTTTAACCAGATTTATTGTTCCAAGCACGTATAATTAAAACACTGTAAGTATTTTACACTCAAAAAATACCTGGGAACTGGGCCCAGGTGTAGTCCCATTTAAATGGACCAGGATGGCCAAGCAATCCCAATTTGCAGGTGAACTGGACTCATGGATACTTGAAAAATAATTTTTTATACGTTAACGAAAAACATAATTTTAATATCATAATGTAAGTTAATGAGCATAACTTACTTCAACTAATTCCCCACTTAAATTGTTTTCTTATGGCTTGCTTATTTGTAATAGCATACTTATACTTTGAGAATGTACGAGAAAAAAATTGTAAAATCATGGCCCAGTTCCCTGATCTTCCCTTAATGGTAAGCCAGTATTTTTATATTTAACTGTGCTTGAATTCAGCCAAATTTGGTGAAAGGAAACCGATAGCCGAGTTCTGTGCAAGAATACTGAACTCTTCAAACAGCAATAGCCAATAGGGTAAACCAAAGATTATAATATAACACATGGTCATTGAATTTAAATCATTCAAATTCCATAGAGCAATTGAATTACTTCACTCACCGGATGAAATGCATTTGAAGAAGACATATTAGATTCCAAAATTTATATTTTTGATTCACAATAAGTTAAATATGAATAAAAAACTTTCAATATTCTTTTTGGGATAGAATCGGTCAATCGGAATGAAAATTGAAATAGGTTAGAATTTCTATTATTATTTTTTCTTTCCTTGTTTGAAGTTTAGAAGTATGAGGTATAAATTTATAGAGTTGCCTTATCTAGCACTACAAAAGGAGGGGACGCGGCAACTCATTGTCTGACGACAACTCGCTGTCTATCCAAAAGGAGTCCGTGATAAATTTTGCACCTACATATTATCCATTTTATGAATCGTTATTCATTCATTTTTTAAGATATTCTTCGATAATTATTGAAAAATTAAGAAAAAATCCAAGTTCTATTTAGATTTATACTTTTCAGCTCTCACTTTGAGAAAGACAACAGCAGCAACGACCACAAAATCAACTGCCGCCATATTGAATTTGGTTTGTTGTTACTTGTTTTGTTGTTACTTGTTCTGTGAAAAGTGAACGTAAAGACAAAATTTATTGACTGGCGGCAACAAAAATACATAGAATTCTTAGTCATTTCAAATTATTTTGAATAATAAGGCTTCATTTATAACCTTGGTAAGTTCTAATATCATCCTATTAAGTGCAATTTTCGAGTCCAATGATTGCCTGTCTATCCGAACTAACCTCAATAATACCGCGTCAATAACTTATTAATACCAAAATAATGTTTCTTTTGGTATTCTAGATTTCTAGATTGGATGATTGTAAATGTGAAGACTTAATTATATATCCACACTTCAGAATAGATTCTCATCCATAGATAATCAAAACTTTTATAAGCCATCTCAAAATCTTCTATGCCGGTGAGGCTAAACTACAGTTTTGGTTTTGCATACCGTAATTATTTATGTAGTTATACCAATCAAAGAATCCCCTAAACTCTTGGTACTCTGAAATGTTGACTACTTATCATCTGATTGTTATTCACCTCTATCAATCCTTAAATGTTGTAAAAAATTGAGGTAAGTCTTTAAAGTTTTGGCTTTGGCTCAGTGTTGGCTATTATCAGATGGATAGCTTCTAAGTTCTTATGTCTTATGGCTTTGAATAACTTATAGCGTAATATTCTGATGAAAGCCTTACCTAATAAGGTGTCACTCATTGTTGTTCATCACACCACATACATAAGCTTAATCTAAATTATTCACTTTAGAGGTAACACAAATTAAACTTTGCATTTTGTGTCATCCTTCATAGTAAAATTTATAAAATTCAAGTTGCAGCATGAAAATAGGAAGATTTTTGGATTAGGGTGTACTCTGCATATTCTGCCATTGTATATAAGTTCTTTCAAATTGTTAAAGTCTAGCATATTTATCGTAATTATCACTCGTAACTTATCTAAGATACCTTATCTTTTTCATAATAATTTATGCTCTATTAATTGTACGGTGATGACTCTTATTTTGACTGTTCTTTCCTACCATTCACGGAAGTTGGTTATCCTCCTGATCCATAATCATAGAGCTCTCATCTTCTTATTAAATGAAATGAACCACTTCTTGTTAAAAACATCAATATGGAGTTTTGAATGCCGTAGAAAACATCAATCTCATCGGCTTGATATGATTTTTAGAACTGTTCCACTCCCATTGATTGAACAAGAAATGTAGAAACGATCAGATCAAATTGTCCAAGAACCATGAAGCTATTCGATTTTCATATTTCAGGATCAAAGATGAGTGGAGGCAGTATGTTGTATGGTGGAGATGAGATTGGAGCGCTTGTCTTCGACATTGGACATCATTCCATGAGAGTTGGATATGCGCAGGAGGATACACCAAAAGCCGAGATACCATCGGCTGTGGGAGTCAGCGAAGATGGAACTATGATTGACAACTTGGATCCTGAGAAAAAACCGGATCCCAGCAGCATAACTACATCTGGCAGGAAGTATTACATTGATACAACAACATTGAATGTGGCACGTAAAGGAACGGAGGTTGTTAATTATATGAAGGATGGCATGATAGATGATTGGAACCTCTTCGAGAAGGTTTTGGACTATACATACTCAAAGTGTATCCAATCTGAGGCTGTATTTCATCCAGTATTAATGTCAGAGTCACCTTGGAATATTCGTAACAAACGCGAGAAACTCACCGAATTAATGTTTGAAAAGTACAATGTTCCAGCGTTTTTTCTTGTAAAGAATGCAGTTTTGGCCGCGTTTGCAAATGGACGTGCAACAGCACTAGTTGTGGACAGTGGCGCCACTCACACTTCTGCCATTCCAGTTCAAGAAGGATTCGTCCTTTCTCAAGCGATCGTCAAGTCACCGCTGGGAGGTGATTACATCAGCATGCAGTGTAAACAGCATTTACAAGACAACGACATTGAAGTCGTGCCACCCTACATGATTGGCAGCAAGGAAGCTGTCAAAGAGAGAGAGAAAGCGCGCTGGGTACCGAAAAGAAATATTCCTGAAGTAACTAATTCATGGCATAATTACATGGTGAAAAGAGTCATACAGGACTTTCAAAACAGTGTGCTGCAAGTTTCTGAAAGCCCTTACGACGATAAAATTGCTTCGCAAATACCCAATGTTCATTATGAGTTCCCCAATGGCTATCATCAGGACTTTGGCTCTGAGCGTTTCCGCATCCCTGAAGCTCTGTTCGACCCGAGTCTGGTGCAGATGAAAGGAGGGGTGGTGGGTAATACGATGCTCGGTGCTGGACACATTGTCTCGACCAGTGTTGGCATGTGTGACGTCGATGTTCGACCCGCATTATACGCTAGCGTTGTCGTCACCGGTGGCAACTCTATCATACAGGGATTCCCCGAGAGACTTTCCAGAGACCTTTCAGTGCGCATTCCTTCCAGCATGCGATTGAAGTTGATCTCGGCCAACGGCTGTTCGGAGCGACGTTTCGGTTCGTGGATCGGTGGATCGATTTTGGCTTCAATCGGCACTTTCCAACAGATGTGGATTAGCAGTCAAGAGTATGAAGAGTCGGGCAAAAGTCAAGTTGATAGGAAGTGTCCGTGAGCTGAATGAACTCAACAAAGGACTATTCTCATTCAATGACAATTCATTATCGTGTGTTTGATTGATGTTGAATGTATTATTCCCACACAAGTATTTTATAATTCAATTACGATATAAAATTTAACATATTTTATAGTTTAGGACAACAGATTATTAAAAGTCATTGTAAGTGTCATTTGCCTTGTACTACATCTAACACCCAAATATTTAGTTCTTTCAACAAAGTTCTTGCCTTTAATGTCAGAATCATGAGTTCACATTGATGCAATTGTGATTTAAGTTATCAGATACAAAGAGCTTCAATGTTGAAATGTGCTAGGAGGCTTCACATTCAATCTGTTAGTTTATTGATATCAGGTCCTTGTAAGCTTATGATAGATATTTATATGGAGTTCAAGCAAATGCAGTTTTGGAAAATAGGAAGGATAACTTAGGTACTGTGATTTATGACTGCATAAGAAGAGCTATAAAATAATAAGGACTCGATTTTTAGATCACATTGATCTTAATGATTTCTAGTTGGAAATAATTCATAAGTTGATCTAAAAAAATTATTATCAGTTGGCTATTAATTCAATTTTGATCTTTTAATTCGTCTCTTATAGCCTACATCGGTACTAATTCATTTTAAATATTAACTGTTGGCTTTCCAGATCATAATAGGAGAACTCATTAAGATTACAATTTTCAATTTCTTGTTCCCACTTAATTCGGAAAAATAAGAGTTTTCCAATTCTGGAAGAGTCATTATTTGAAATAATTTTGATTCTCTTACTCATATGCAATAAAAAGACTATATATTGTCAAACCAGACGAGAAACCAGTTTATCAGAGATTGATAATTGTTAAGCGACCGAAACCGGTGTCTCCATTTTAAATTGATCTGATTTAACAATATATTGTCTATTTATTCAACATGGATAACTTACCACAATAACGTTTACTAAGTTACTACTTAGAACGTACTTCTATAAAATACGTAGTTCATTTACTCATTCATTTTTCTGGCCATTGTTAAATTACAAAAAAAAAGACAGGCGTGGTTCATCAAATTTTTGAAAACTTGTGAAACAGAAGAAGGCGGACATTCAAAGAGAATGGGCAGTCTAGTGCCCAACCAACTTTTTCCTTGAGGACTTTTAAACTTTGATGAAATATGTTGTGATAGGAATGAATTCTTATTATGTTCCACTTTACCCATTCATTTCAATAAAAGTTGAAATTTTAAAGTAACTATTTCCAAAAGTTTTCAAGCAATTGGGCCAAGAGTTAGTTTTTGGCATTGATAGCCTGACATCAATACTACGAGAAACTCGCGTATTAATAATAACATCCAGCTTTGTTATTTGAAACATCTTATTTTATTTTTTCATAACTTTTTCTCTTTCCATTACAGTTACCTGAAATTTAAAGTGCATCTCAACAATTATGACTGACAAACAATGCAAGCAATTAGAATCTACTCACTGCAAATCGAAATCTACAAAAAATGGAAAATCGTGCTCATTATTCACAGAAAATGAACTTATTGATTACGGACTACAAGGATTAGTAAAGGCGAATAAACAATTAGTGTTATTGAAAGGACAAAGAACTATTCTCAGGAGAAATTTTCATGATTTGAATCAAGTTAGACTTCTTGGAGGTGGCAGAGCTGGATTTGAACCCTTGTATTCTGGTTTTGTCGGGCCTGGAATGTTGACTGCGGCTTGTGTCGGTGATAAGCATTCTATTCCATCCGTCCAAACCATTCTATCTTCTTTACGAGAGTTGGCTCATAATTCTACTAAAGGGATCATTGTTATCATACAGAATACCATAGAAGAAAAATTAAATTTTGGTCTAGCGGTTGAGTGTGCTCAAAGGGAAGGAATTCTTGTGAAAATTGTACTGGCGAAAGATAATTGTTTTCATGCAGCAGGTAGTAAAAGTATAGGTCAAGTAGGTATTGTTTTTGTCTATAAAATTGCTGCCGCAATGGCTGAAAATGGCAAGTGTTTGGAAGAAATCCATGATTTCTGTCAGGGTCTCAGTAGTTCAGAAATTGCAACGATCAACATTCGCATGAGTTCTGAAAAAATTACGTGTTCTCAAAATTGTGCTGATGTTATTCTAGATAAACCTCCTCTCCGCAGTAAAACGATATCCTGTGAAATAATTGATGATCTGATTCAACAAAAGGTCGCTTATAAGATACCGATAAATAGGAAGTATGAACTAGTTGATTTGGTTTTGAAATCTTTGTTCTACAATACTACTAAAAACAAAGGGGAATATCTTGAAGGAGCTCTGGTACTAGGACCAGATGAAAAAGTAGTGCTACTTTTCAATAATTTTGGGTCATCTGAGGATTTAGAAATGAATGCAATTGTAAATGAAATAGCTGGTGAACTTGAAAGACGAGAAATCAAAATTGAACAAATTTATGTCGGCAAATTTATGAGATCAAACTATGCTACGTTTTCACTAACAGCTATGAAAGTAAATGAAAATATTATTAACTATTTGAATTATTCAACTTCTATGAATGTTTGGCCCGCAATGCCTTTATTAGATTATTCTAAAGAAGTTCATGTTGAACCGTTCTTCTCAGAGCTTGATGGACCCAATCACAAAGAGTTGGGTCCCACTCTTCCGGAAACATCAGCGACAAAGATTGGAAAAGTCATTGACACAGTGTGTATGGCACTTATTTCTTGTGAAGATCAAATAAATAGAATCAATAATAAAATGGTCTCAGGAAATATCGGTAAACTTGTCAAGAAAAGTGCCAAAAAAATACAAATAGATCTTCATGAGGGCAGACTCAAGTTGAAAAATCCATTTTTGATGTTCAAGCAATTGAGTACAATTTGCAGTGAAGAGATGTCTTCTCATGTCGGAACGTATTATGGAATTCTGCTTGAAGGTTGTTCTCAGGTGAGTAATTATATCTCAAACTCAATCCTTCAATACCCCACTATCTTATTTTTCTTTTTCACTACGGTATAATCCTTTAGCATGTAAGTGAAGGAGGGTTGTCACTACCTTGGACTTGACTCCCAAAAGAATCAATAAGTTTCACTTTTTAACTGCTGAAATTTTCAAATCTGCATCTGTCAGCAAATCATGTTCTAAAAAGAATAATTTCATCCCAATTGAGTAGCTAGATTTTTTTCTCTAGCTAATAGGCTACGGTACGTATCTAAAAATATATATTTACACGTTAGCTACAAAAAACTTTTTCAGCTACATGAAAAGCTTTTTAGCCACTAATTTGGTGTTCCAATAAGCTTTCGAATCTTAAATTAATATTGAGAAATTAATTGAGAAGATCAAAGTAAGAGAAAAATTTATATATAAACATTTGTTCAGTAATGAAAAAAATAGAAGAATGATCATGAATGGGAATAATACATATCACAGTTGGATGAATTCATTGAAACTTGTTGATTGAATAAACGTTAGCGTATTTAATTAATTACCGTAAGTAAACTATCAGTAAAAAAATTCAGTATCCATATAGAACGAACAATATTATTGACTGAAAATCTTAATTCAAATTGCATATAATCAACACCTTGATAGATAAAATAAAATAAATCAAATGCCTTTTTTTAAACTTTAAAAGAATATTATTTTTACACAGACATGTTTCAAGCTTTAGCCCATTCTTAATATTTAAAGTTAAAAAAGGGTATTTGATTTATTTAATTTTATCTATCAATTATTTTAAATAGCCCCAAGTTCAAAGTTTGATTTTCAAATCAACACCTTCTAATATTTATAAGTATCAGTAGACTATGTGTTAATTTAATACAAGAGCTCATAATCCATAAAACTTGAGAACTAAGCATACTAATTTCCAATTCATAACAGAGATTAAATTGGCCTCACTGAACTTGAATATGTTTTTCCTTCAAAAAGGTATTATTTTACAGGCATTTATTGAATACTTTAGGACGACTCCAGTAGTTCCATTCATGTGGGTGAATGCTCTTGAAAAAGGCATCCAGGCTGTAGAACATTATTCCGAGGTCAAGCTTGGAGAGAAATCACTACTTGACGCTCTCTACCCAATGCTCAATGTTCTGAAGGTCAATCCTGAGAAAATTGTAAGTATAGTGTCTAAGTATATATCACCTTTATCAAAATTGAAAATTATTGAGTTTTTAATAAATTTTTCACTAGCGAGGAAAAATACAGGCCTCTATTAGGTTTTATAATTTATCAATGAGGTTTATGTTTATTAGGTCTGTGTTTTCGTCTGTTAGTATTATTGTGCTGTCTTGAATAAATAAATGAATACTTTGAGAATGGGTATGGCCCAATTTTTTATGTTTTTCAATATTGAACCAAGACCAAAATGAAAAAATCAATCAAAACTTTTTTATATACCTACTTAAAATATTATTGTTTCAAAATTATATATATTTTGAATATTTCAGAAGCATCTCAAGCACATAAAAAAAGAAAAGAAAAAAGAAAACACACATCAGAAAAATATCCATCCTGCCTTGAAAATAATTATCTCTTAATTTTGCAGGAAATTCTTCATTGTTTAGATTCCTTATATTCGCGCATAATAGAAAATTATTAATTCTCAATGATGAATGTTAAATGCTTTATCAGTAGTAATGTATTCCCATTATTCAAATATAGGTAAGTTACTAGTATGTCCAAGCAAAGGAGACATTCTGGCAAGATGTGGAAATGACTCAAGTTCAGTTAGCATTGGTTCAAAAATTATAAGTCAAGTCTCAAATTGTAGATCAGAATGTTTAAAGAGCAAATTTATAATTTTTGAACCAATCTCAACCTAGCTGGAGTCATTTCCTCGTCTTGCCAGAATGTGTTCTTTGCTTGGACAGACTATACCTACCTATGAACTGAATAGGTTCATAGCTACCTACCCTATGAGATGAATTTTTTGAATGCTCTATGTTGTTACTGAGATGATGATAGTGAAAATTGTACATATTCTTCTTCACATTTTCAATCCCTTATCATTCTGTAGCCAGGAATATTCTGTAATAAGGATTTTTCAATGTAAAAATAATAACTTCAGTGATTCATGACTTGTATTAGGTATTAATTTTTATAATTTGCATCGCGTTTTTAGTATTATGGAAAAATGAAAATTTTCTTTCTTAATCTTTGTTTAGGTGGAAGCAGCTGAAGCCGCAGAAATGAGTAGTTGGAAAACTGTTGACCCAGATTCGCCTGAAAATTATCCTTCCGTTGAAACGCACATTGTTTCCATCTGGAGCCGAGCATTGGCCGAAAGTGTGAATCTGTTACAAAGAGAGGCAATTGCCAAATCTGTTCCGATTCAGCAGTGTTCTGGTGACAAAAGTGATGCTGAATCTGATATCATTATTCTGGACTGAAAATTATATAATTTGTATTTTCTTCAACAAAAACCTGCTATTGAAATATATTCTTAGTAAATTACATAAAATAACACTATTTTACTGTATTTTTTAATCAGTATCCCAGGACAGCCTTTATTAATTTTAAATTAGATGAAGAAGCAAGAGGACTGACTGTAAGGCCTATTCTTGTCAATTCTCATAGAATTATGTCACTCTGAATAACTTACACCAACTACGGAGCACAATTATTTTGGTGCAGAGTATCTGGGCCTTGTTTCAGTATAATTAACATGCTTGTTTTTTTTATAGAACTAATGAAACACTCAATTTACAAGTTTACAAGGAACGCTTATGGATTGCTGCCATATTGGAGAAATGTTTATTCTATTTCTCAATGATTGAATTTATTGATAAAGATTGAATTGATTTGAAGAGTATTTCAACATGGCTTAGATATTCCATTATAATTGAATTAATAAAAAGAATGATAGAATTCTACTTTTCAGAGTGGAAATTGTCCTAATTTCTCAATTTTTGACTCAAGCTTATTCGGTAGATGGTTTATGGTTTAATATTGTAAATCAGGACTCTGTCTCGATATATTTAATTTACAAGTTATACACAAAAATATTCTTCTACAAGAGTAATATTCTATGTATTTTTATATTCAAATTTTTTATTGTCAATTCAGTTCATCTGTCAACCTATTATACGATATAATATATAAAATAATCTACTTGTTGTTAGCTTTTTCAGGTTTTATATATTTTCAACATTTCTTAACTTTGAACATTCGCCTGCAATGATGCAATGATTCACAGAATACATCAAAATCAATGTTTACAGCTTTAGAGAGCTGATTAAAATAAGCTATAACTCGATATTATTTTAATTATGGTATAAAAAATTTTATGCTTGGATCGCTGTTTTATAAAATTTACAGATTTAGAAATTTGTATGGTAACTTTGAAGTTACGACTGTGACTCAGTGAGGCCAGTTTTTCAACAAAAATCTAAAAGTAGTTATCAAAACACATATATTATTAAGAATTGCATCAAGTCCAAGAACGATTAATTATTACAAGTAACCCTGATTACAGTACTGTATTGATTTTGTGTATTAGAAGGTTGATATCATAGCTTTCTATTAAAATTGAAATAACTCACAAATATTAAATATAACTTACTGTACCTAGCTTGAAGAATTTTTCTATCAAATTAGTAAATTTGCTGGGCACAGCTCGTTGTCCTCAGTCTACTCAGGACATTCTTAATACCGTATTTAGGAGGTCTACTCCCTACCCGGAGACAATTGAACTTAGGGCCAATTGTGAGCAGTTGGCAAGGGAATCATGGTTGGAAGATTAGCATCAGCAGTTAGTTAAAAAATAACATTGGCCATTTGGTGATGACATGTGATAATTTGAGTCATAAGTCAAAAGAGACCTTCATAGCAACTGCAAAAAGGGAAACTAAAGAGGTTAACTATTTCAAATAAATGTCCACAGCATTATTCTTTTGAGATGAGCCACCAACTAAAGGAATTCTCAGGTAATATGATTCCATACATCATAAATAAAATTAAAATTGATATTATTATGTTCTATGTTAGCTATAATAAAGGAGTCAGTCATTAAAAGTATAATTTCCTCAAAACTCAAGTATAATTTCCTTTAATTTGGAACCCCCAAAACCAATTTTTTCCTATAAAAAATCGATTGTATTTTTATTCCAATGCCTATATAACGCTACTTCTCTAAAGTTAGTTTTCACACCATAGAATTTATCATACATCCAATGCATTTTCATATGTTCAATTTTTTAATAGGTGCAAACTTTTGCTGTTTAGCCTATATCTATACGTAGTAATTGCTCAGATAATATATATATATCAAGACGACCTCTGTTCTTTCTCAATCAATAACATTGTATTTTATAATTATATAAGCGCAATGAGGTCCATTCAGCATAGAAAGGTAACAATAATTTATATGCGTTGCATTGTAATTACTAATAGCGCGCTTTTAGAAGACCAGCATTTGGTGCAACGGAACTGGCTTATGCGGCTGCTAATTAATTAGAAAAGCGTCGCGTAAAAAGAGTGACCTCAGTATAAAAAGTTTCACACTCACATACCGCTTTCAGACTGTCCTGAAAGATTTAAGCATTAATAATAACACTCATTTGCAAACCGATTTTTTTTTTCGTTGACATCAACACTAAGCAGATGATTTCAGAGTTTTCCAAATAACTAAACTTGATTTGAGTGCAGAAAAACTTTTTATTTTTCAGAACGGTTCCAAAAAGGAGTTCCTCAGGTGAATATTGAAGAATAATAATTTTCTAATTCAGCATTTTTCAGCTTTCCATTTATCTCAAATAATTTATTGTGACTCAATTTGATCAGTTGCTGAATAATTAGGTATTCAAAATGGTTATTTTTAATAATCTTATTAATCGTCCACTGACCACCTACAGAAGGGGTATTTATTGGATTTGTCAATCATTAACTATTCAGCAATACATGCAAATAAATTACCGGTACCTAAGACAGAACTAACTCTATACCGTAGTTCATAAATGGGTTTGAAATTCCTGGATTGAATATGCACAAATGTTAAATAGTAGGATTTATGAGAAGGGTGATGAATGCATCATAGATTTGCAATATATTTCAGCGTCACCCAATCTACTCTATTTTTTACCAGTTTATTAATTTATTTTTAGTCGCTGGTCTAATAACTCGAAATGCTCACAACCTCATTTGGCAATTTTATTTGAAGTTTATTTTAATTTTTCTAAATTATTCAGTGTTTTATAATTTTTTATGGCCTATTATAGTTTGTCAATGTTCTAGAAAATATATGATATAGGCTGAACGCTGAAGTATAAACTATATACTTTATATACCTTAATTATTTACAATAAATGAACTGACAGAGCCTATATTGAAGGCTTATTCAAAAAATCTATTTCAAATTCAAATGAAATTTAGAAAAATACAACATATACCGTACCGGTATCTCAAACATGTTGGTAATGGAATAGCATCATAAAAAATTGGTAAATTATATTTTATTTAAATACTGTACTCCAGAATGGTAGGCTACCTACTCCTATGAATCACAACTTAACTTCATGAAACTCTGACCCTGAAATAGAGTCTATAATTCCATTAGTTGAGTGAGATTGAACCTTAAATAATGCTTGTTTTAAGAAGTTGAGTTACAGTTCATTCAGTCTAATTACTGTTGATTTTGTTTAGTTACTGATAATTTTGTTTCTATTCTTGCTTTAACAGAAATGTGATGGTGAAATGGAATGCAATAGTCATGCAATGTGCTGCGCATTCAACAGGCATGGTACATTGTTTGCAGTTGGCTGCAGAAATGGAACGGTATCAATATGGGATTATCTTACCAGGAGCAAGGCAAAGACAATTCATGCTACTCTCTTATCTGCAATAGTATCATTGAGGTAGGCTCTACTCATAATTCACTCAACATTGAGAAAAAAGTTACCTCATGCAATATAATGGAATATTCTATTTATTGGTGCTATTGAATAGTAGAGCAAAGTAACTTACTAATCAATTATTATTTTCGAATCCTCTGAAACTGTATCAACTGACATGAAAACTATTGTGATGACAAACATCAACAACATACCTCATAGCTGGCAAAAAATCGATCAATGCTAAATTGCAAAAGTTTTCACAGATGCCGGAGTCTGATCCCTGATTGAGCATACTTTTAGTATTCATTTCTAAAATGTATGCTAGATGTTGACCGGTATGCTAAAGGCTACCTTACTTTGTTTAAAAATCATCGCAAAAGAGATGTCATGCTGGTAGCACTCACCAAATTTTTGTCAGCTCTGTGAAGTCTGCTGTCAATGTCTATCATTAAAAGTCTTCAAGTCAATAAATAGACTTTTTAATTATTTTATATGTAGACTATTATTAAGCCGGTAATTATTACCGCAATATCCTAATTTCTTAATTAAAAAATATTATTGTTCATTAAGATATCATTTGACTATAATGAATAAAAGAATGTTGAGATGTTGAGATTGGAAATCATCCCTTAGAATACATAATGTTACATTAATGATTATTATCGTTGATCATTCTTTATTATATTTAAAAGTTAACAGAAATTTATTTGATTAATAAAATTATACGTCTTCAAATGTGAGATCCAGTAAAAGAATTAAATAGATTTATTCAATCGATTTGATTCACTCAATTTCTATTGATTTCAGCTGGTCTTTCAATGGAAAATACTTGGTTTGTGCATCTTCTTCAAGAAGCATTTTAGTGTTTGACGTTCTCGAAGGAGATTGCATAAAAAATGTTGAATTACCATCTCTTTCTATAAAGGTATGCCACTCTTCTTCATCCTAACAAAAAATACATAAACGATGTTTATCTATTAAAATTGAATAAATTGATATTTTCAACAAAATTAGATTTTTTTGGGGAATACTTGAGATGATTACAGCAATTCACAATTTTTATATAGGCCTACTTTATGTCAAATAAATAAAATGAAATAGTAAAGGCGCTGTTTCAAGTTGGTTTATTTTAGTTAAGCTTAGGCTTACTTGTTATTTTTATCTAATTACCATACTTTGAATAGTCTATTTTTCACAACAATAAACTCGAATTACCATAATGAAGAACTGTAACAAATTTTGTGAAGAAAAACTAGTTTTTTGAATTGAGAAAATAAATGTTGTTGACATTCAACTATGCATTGATACTATTTATTATAAGTAGGCCTAAAAGACTTATAATTTGTGATCAAAACTTCTAGACTTCTTGATTAAAGTGACCAAAACTTGAACTACCTGCAAAAGAAATTTTCATTTACAGTTGGTACATTCATTGTAGTTTTTATTCTCAAATAGTGTCTTCTTCCATTTGTTCAAGGTTCAATTCCACCCAAAACTGAACGATGTATTCTTGGCATGTACAGTAAGGAACTCAGCAGTTGTTGTCGACATGAAACATGGCTATAGAACTGTTCCTAGTCTCGATATGGTAATTTATTAAATTTATGCAAGGATTGAATTTCAATTGGATACTAAATTTTTTTTAGCCAGTAAGAGATAACCTTCCTCATGACTTAATTTTTCATAAGTACTTTGTATTTTCATGAACCATGGTGTATGATCAAAACTCAATTTTTCATGCAATGAATAACTTTGTAGTTGAAAGTTTCATATTAAACTTTGTAAAATATTTATTTAGCTGAAATAACTCTTGAGCTCATATGGAGAAAACTTTATAACGTAATAAAGGATTATACGAAGAATTCTTTTTTCATCTATTCGGTACAAATGATAGAGATCGACTATACCTATTCAAATTTTCAATTATAAACTAATGGAGTTACTGTTTCTTTTTTAAGAACGAATCTAAAGTAATCGGCGCTTTTGATACTGAGGGTACTTACTTGTATATTGGAAATTCAACTGGGAAATTATTCGTCTATTCGTATAACGATTTATCCCTCAAAGCATCATTCAAAGTTACAAATACACCGCAGGGTTTGAAAAGTATCAGTTTCTCAAAATGTGGAAGGTATGTAGCCTTTACGGTATCGCATTAGTGTAGTAAAATTAGCTCAAAGTGATCAACTCCTATCTGTTATTTCCTGATCTTGTATTCCTGTTATCAAATTAGATTCTATTGTATAAGTATGTATAATGTACTTTTGCTTATCAAATAATAAGAGAAATTGTAAGTTTAATTTTCTTTTAGATACTACATTGTGAATGCTGCTGATAGAATTCTAAGAGTATACAGCAGCGAAGAAGTTTTAATATGTGGAGTAAATGGGGAACCAGAACCTCTGCAGAAGTTACAAGATATCGTTTGCAGGTACAGCTGTGCATCCACGGATAAATTTCCTACCAAGATAAAAAATAATTTCATCAATTTTTCATACTAGAGACAATAAATATACGACTCATACCATACAAAACGTATCAATGATGACTTATAAGAACTTGATAAGATTTTTAGTTTTAATTAATTTATGGTTACGGAAGCTCAATCAATTTAACTACTAGTTGAAAAAATATTTGAATTTCAAAAGTCGATTTTGTTTGTTTGTCCAAGAATCTCTGCAGCTACATATGAAACTTTAAGTCCTTTCATTGCATTTCTCAGCAAACCTCAGTTTATAGAAAAAAATGATTTCAATAAAGTAAATTTGGCTTTGAAATTCAATGAATTCCAAAATAAAAATAAAACCAGTTTGAAAATACATACAATAAAATACTAGTATAATAGAAGGAACCCCCCAAAGACTATACGTCTGTATTTTTGGGGGACAGTCATTTACAGTGGTTATTGTGATATTTTCCATAATATGAAAATGATAACTTTCAAAGTTGAAAGAGGTTCAACATGGTAGTTAATGATTCTGATTCTTTTGTGGGTGAAACTTCTAGATAACTGTCCAGTCAACTGACAACTCAAGTTCAGAAGTCAGGATTGAATTAAACAAAACAGTCTCACAAATTAATAGCGTTTGAAAAATCTATGTGTGTAACTTCTTTTAAATTGGACTAATCTCGATTTTTTTAGTTCTAGTTGCGGTGTAATCTCAAATTTAGAATTTTCGCTCTCAGTTTGTTAATGGAGCAATCCTTTTCCACTCAGTTGTGATTTTTGTTCTAATTCTTTATTTAAATTTCAGGGCTGGTTGGACTGGTTGCTGTTTTTCAGGTGATGGTGAATATATTTGTGCTGGAACTCAGGGTAAAAACGAATTGTTCATATGGGGAAGAGACATGGGCCATTTATTGGAAGTTCTTCGATGGAAGAATGGCAGGGGATTTCACGATGTTGACGTAAGTAATTTTAATTAGTACAATAAATCCCAGATAAAATAAACGCAGTCATTCTATTCTTTATTGTTACATTGTCAATTGCCAATTGTCAATTGTTCATTTGTCAAGTTGCAAGTCTATCTAGGGTAGATGGGAGCAAAGTTCTAGCTCTGCGTCGTGCAAAGCTATGATTTTATTTTTAAGATCGCAATTGATTTGTAAACCTGCTACCAGGCTGCAGTTGAGATTCACCATTGTAGGCATTTGTTTCTAGATGTGTTATAACTAAAAGTGTTTCATGAAAAACATTATTTTTCAAGGTGGCTTATTTTTTGAGAACATGAAATAATTGAATTTTATTAACTCTTGTTATCAATTAATAGCAGGCTGAAGAAGCATTGATTCATTTTTAAGAAAGAACCATGTGTTCGAATATGTTGCACTCCATTGCACTCGAGTTTGTCTACCTGTTATTAGAATTGCTTAATGATCCTGGGAAAATTTTTCAATTTCAGTTATACCTTCATCATTCCTTACAATATTGTAGCATAATGGTAGACTATTTACTAGCAAATTGAAGTTAGAATAAGTTTTCAGTTGGCTTAATTAATTTTTCTTGTTCCCGCAGTGGCATCCAACTGAACCATCAATAATCTGTTTATCGAAAAGTACTGTAACACTTTGGAGACAAATTGAAATTGATAATTGGTCAGCATTCATCCCAGGCTTTGAAGAATTGGACGAGAATATAGTATATGATGAAAAAGACCTTGAATTTTACATGAGTAATGGAGGCATTAAGAAAATGATGAGGGAGAAAAATTTAGACGATGAATCAAGTGAGGTAAATTACTTGAATTCGTTTCACAGAACAAATTCCGAAAACTATTCTATTCTATCAACTATTCTACTGGATAGCTGAGGCAAGAAAGTTAGATAGTTTCGTCTGCCTTTTCCGTGATGTAACCATCTAACAGCTGATGTAAGGTCTCTTCGGATTTCAAAAACATCATCTAGGCGTGGCTAAACTCTAATTGACAACATCAGCTTTTGGAGAGCACAAGGAGCAGACGAAGAGCATAAACGCCCATCTTTTGTTTAAGTGAAAAAATATCCAACAAATGACAGCTCATTCGGTTAAAATCTGTGAAAATAGAACTGAAACAATCTTGAATGACGTTTTGATTTAACCTTTAAACAGGTGTTGTGCCGATGCCAACAATAATCTTGAATATTTATATCATATATTGCATATTATCTCATACAATTTAATATTAGCCACTAAACAACAATTTCACGGACAGTTTCTATGAAGATTCAGACTCTTTCTATCACCAGCCTCACTAGCACCACCTAGCAGGGATTCATATAACTTATAGCTATTCCGACGATTCAAACTGAAAATATTTAGTGATGAGACATTCGTAATTTTGAAGAATATAACTTTATTTAGAAAGTATCGTAATTGTTATTGGTCAATATTTGTAGTGAATGGATTCATATATGATGATGTTTGATTTAAAGTATGATCTATCGTCTATTTGACGTAAAATTCCCGAAAATTCAACCTCTGTATCTTCAACTTGAATGACTTCTAGAATAGACATGACTTAAGAATTTTCAATAATACTTCTTCATTTCGATCAAAACATAATTAAACTTGTATAATATTTGTAGAGAATTAATGTATCTACAAGAATATAATATAATAGATAAGAGTTTTCCCATTGACGATTTAATGACAATACCACGGTCCATATGCTTTATCGTTTCAATCAATCTTTCTCAACAACTTATTAATTAACGGAGTCATTCATTATAATTGTTTTTACAATGGAATAATGATTATTGTATGAACAGGTTTCTTTTCGATGAAATGAATTAATTAATTAATAAAGCAGAAGTTTGCGCAGATAAGACATGAATTTCTACAGTTAGGTTTAGCCCATAAGCACAACGACGATGTAGCCCAAGCTATAAAACGATGAGAAGTTTACTGCAAACGTTTTCAATTTGTTTGAAATCATTAAATTCGAATCAATGAAATTGGTGAGAAAATAGTAAATTTCGTTATTTTTGTTTATGCTTGCCGCTATCAACTCCTCTTCCATGTTGCAAGTGAAAACATAACCTCAAAATTCTTAAATATGGGAAGTAGAAACTCAAAAACAAAACGGCGCTAGAATTACTTGGTTGGAGGCTGGAGCCTGGAGGGTAGAGAGTAGTTGGTTGAAGCTACCAACTACCCTCCACCATCCAGACTCTATTATACGCGATGTATTACTATGGATGGTATGTTCTATAGAATTACCATCTACCCTCCACCCTCTACCCTCTGGCAGTGCGGCCTCAGCCTAACTGATTAACTGCATGTTATTCAGAGGTGTTCTGCATCTTCACTTGGTTGTGAAGACTGGCTTATGGTTGAGAGGATCGACGTGCTAACCACACGTTACCTCTATCCTGGTTGATGATTATTCGACTGCTGTATTTTCTGTCCGGGCTGAGTGGGCATTCTGGCGGGGTGGGGATGGTTTCGGCTCGGTCGGCTGTGGGTTCTTTCGAGAATTTATGGCTTTTGGGCCGGTATTAGCTGGGCTGGGGTCGTTTTCCCGTCTTGCCGGGATGTCTTCTTTGCTTGGACGACTGTATAGTTTGGTGAATATGAAACTGGCAAATGGCTGGTAGGCCTAGGCCCTTCATAGGGCTGTTACGCCATTGACAAAGAAACAGAATAGAGAAATGTACATTTTGTCGTGGGGTGGGTATGCACTATAATGCAAGATTGTATTCTTTTGCTTCTAATCAATCAATCACTGTATAGGTCCATAATAGTACAGTTATCTCGTTTTTGACTTGCAGGTTGATGTGGTGAGTGTGAGCCCAAACAGAACACCGACAAGTGCGCAATCGGAAGTAGATGCTCTTCTCTATCTTCAAGCCCTTCCTGATGCAGGTGGTGATGAAGACTGGAGGAAGACATGAATTAACTCATATTCTCTAATATGTGTGATATTTTCAATACATAGGTGATATTCTAAAATGCAACTCTCTTCATAGTCACTGAGAGCTTTGTAATTGAATTTTTAAACCTAATTGAACAATAACAATAATCTAACTGAATTAAATTCAATTGAAAATTAAATTCAATTTTAGTGCCGTAAAATGGCGTCATAGAATTTAATTTGTTTTTCGTGCAATTTGTCTTTCAAGTTTCAAAACTAATAATTCACTTAGGACTTAACTTAATCAAGTAAAACAAACTGTTTCGATTGTACTTTGAATTATTTTTTACAATAAATGTAATTTTGATAAAGTGTTCGAATGCTCCAATAAATCATAAATCAGCTTTTTTCTTTACCAAATACATTTTTGAAGAACTTTTTTCGTATTAACAAATTTTAAAGTATTGCTTTGGTGTATAGTTTTATGCGTAAGAACAATAATTAATGTACGATTGAGAATTTCCTGAGATGGTGGGTAGTTTGTTTGTTTGTTTCTGAGGGTGATGCCCACATGAGCTCTAAGGATTGGATAATGAAAGGGATGATGATGAGAGATGACTACAATTTTTTGTTAGTCGGGACCCAACGAGCTAATTTTGATAGTTGATTATTACATCAGTATGCGACATCAAGACTGAACGCCAACACTTGGATGAACGTCTACTGGAATCAAATAAGACACCACACATAAGTTCTTCTGATATTCGATATAGTTATATTACAATCCACTCATATACGTACAAATGCTTACTTCACTTCAAATATAACATCTAAATAATACTAATGAATATATATTTTCGATCTCTATATTTTTATGTAATATGAATACAAAATGATAATACATATTTTTCCTTTTTTTTAATTCGTGATATATATAGACAAAGAGCTTAGTTTTTGTATTTATATTTTTCAAGTTTTTTATAAATTTTCAACATTTTTTTTACATAATCTAGATATTCTACGCTATGATAATAGTGATAAATAATATACTTGATCTTCCCTTCAATTAGAAATATTCAGTCATAGAATAATCTATGTCAACTGTCAAAACCCGGTTCAATTTCAATTGCATTTTCAGACTTTCAATAACCATTGCATAAATTAGAAACTAGTACTTGAATCAAAACATAACAATTTGGAATGATGTGATCACGAATGAACACGTAAATTCGACTGACTATTAAATATCACTTTGATTATTACAGTAACTAGTTCAACTCGTGATGATCTATGTTAAAATATTTGTTATGCTTTTCAGTTCAATGATGAGAATATAAAATTCCTGAAACATTCCTAGATTAAAACTGGACTTCAACATTCAAATCACCAATTTATTCGAATGATATTGTGATTCCTATTAATTATAATAATAGACAGCTAAAACTGCGCAAATAATTTACCCGACACACTTTGGTTATATGAACTAAAAATCTAAATCCACAAATATATTAGTGTTCAACAAAATTTGTGCCCTTTTCCAATAAATAATTACAGTGGAATAAAAATCACCATTTAGACTGGCACTCTAATTTGATACATAGTACATAATAAAATTTATAGATACTGCATAATTTAATATGGATCCAAACCAATGTTTTCTGATTGACAACTGATTTACAATTGATAGATAAGGTTAAAATGGAGAACAATATAAATACGGTGATGTGATAAATATATAAAATATTGGATAATTTATTGGAAATATTCCGAGTTTCTTATAAATTAACAACAATGAAAGTATACCATACTGGAATTGGAATTAGTGAGCTACGATATTGCTATTTAAAATCTTCTGATATTAAAGTTTTTAATATTTTCTGATAAATTATGGATGTAATAAAATATACTAGACGATAACAAACAATTATTATTATTTAAAATTCAAATTCATCTCCATGAAAGTTGGAATAATATAAGTTGAATAGTGGTCATAAGGTTATCACTTTTAGAGAATAAAATAGTGGAGTGTGATCGCTTTTCATATTACAATGATGACATTGAGAAAAAGAGAAATGCTCATTCTGATAACTTTACTATAGTCTTGATAGTCAATTGGCAACAAGGATAACAGTCTGATCCACTATCACCCTGGTACATGCAGTACATTATAGAATTGATAAGTAACTTATTACTGTAAATAAATAATTTGAATAAGAAAGGACAGTTTGAATGAAGATTCAGTGAGATTGCCAGGAAAAGTAATATGACTGAAATATTTCTAATTTCCAACTAGCTTGTGCTACTAAAATACTGAATAGAAACTTCTACATTTTCCCACTACAAGTGATATATTTTTATTAACTTAAGCAAAATAATGATAAAGTCCCGTTCGGGTAGTTTTATTTCCAAGTTCCCTTAGAATAGCGAAAGGATCGCCCTTCTCCTCGACGGGAGAGGAGGATTCTGATTTTTGGGTACGGACCACGCTGGCGTAAGTGGTTTGACGGTGCATGTTGGCCAGCATTTCGTCAGTGGCCGGATCGTGGTCAGGCTGCTGCTGGTGAGGGTGGGGCGGATGGTGGTGCTGGAACATATGTTGCTGTTGCTGTGGTTGATAGGCCTGCGCGTATCCTGCAAAGGCGCTGGCGCTGTTCATCTGCGGTGGCTTTCTCTCTTCCTCAATCAGATGGTGATAGTTCTCGCCACCATTTTCCAAAGCATTATGCTGCTGCTGTTGCTGCTGTGGTAAAAGTTGTTGCTGATTCTGCGGTTGTCGCCGATAAAGCGGAACGTTATTACTCACTGCAGTATTATTATTTCCCCACAATTCAAACAGATCATCCGGTCTCTCAATTCGCTGCTGTGCAGCCATTTGCTGCTGTTGTTGCTGCTGCTGCTGTTGGAGGATATGTTGTTGAAAGAGTGTTGCTTCTAGATCTCTATTAGCCATCGCAGCAGCAGCCTTTTCAGCCGACGACTTCTCATACCACATTTGCGCGGCCACGTGGGCAGCCTGTGCATGCAAGTGCTCCTGCTGCTGTTGTGACTGCGCCGTCAGCTGCTGGCTATCAACCACCTGCGGCATTGCAATGTGTCCGTTCTGGTGGAGAATCGTGATTGGCTTATCAGAAAATATATCCTCAATACTTCTAATCACATCTGGAACCACGCCAGCATTCGAGGCAACAATTGCTTTCCTTGGCTGATGTGACATTACTTCAATGAAGTTGGCAGAATTATCTAAACCTCCTTTCAAAGCATTATCAATCCCACCAACTCTATTAGTGTTTTGTGTGTAAAACTCCAACTGTTTAATGGTCTGTGTTTCCAATAGCTCAGATAGATTGAGTGTCTCTGGTAATCCACAGAGATTCCCATTCATTGTCCTTTCTGGAAAGTGTACATTTTGTAGGAATTGAATTTGATCTTGTTTTTCAATGGGTGGAGGAAGATTTGGAATTATACGTCTTGGCTGTTCAATCATTAATGGATGATGTTTCTGAGGTTGAGGAGGCGGTGGGTGAGAAGTTATAAATTGTGGGAGGGGAGTTGTTGCCCTGAGAAACTGCTGCTGGGGCAATTGAGGCAACTGCTGCTGTGTTGGCTGAGGCTGATGCACCTGTTGCTGCTGTTGTTGTTGGGTCTGTTGAATAGCTTGCTGAGTTTCTAGAATTGAATTAGGACTTGTGGGCGAGGGTCGGGACAGAACCTGATGGGGGTAGATGGGCGCGGCGGCAGCCGGAGTTCTTTGTTGGGCGGGTAAAGAGGAGGGCACTAACCCTGGTGGTGGTCTAATCTCTTCCCTGCGAATCGGTGGGGACATGTCTGGCTTCTTCTTCAGCCAGCTGTTTGATGCTGCTGGGAACATGCCATTGGCTGGCCCAGCAGCTGCAGCTGCGGCAGCGTTGTTGGGAGAAATCATAGTTGGATAATTGAGGCCCCACGGGCTGGCAGATGGGGCACCCGAGGGATAGATGGGAGCCGCTGAAGGTCTTACTCCAGGAAAGAAAGAGCCGGGTGGATGCTGGTATGCAGGGTAGTAAACAGGAGAGACTGGATAGATTGATGCTGGAGGGAGAAATGGAGGAGGGTAACGCATGCCATGAGGTACCGCTCCATAAGGTCCCAAGATTGAAGGCAGCCTGATGTAAGCTTCTGTTTGCATTTGACGAGGTACAAATTCTGGAGCAAGTGGATTCAGTGTGTATGTCTTCTTCAGCTCGACGCCATCCAGTAAGCTCTTCAAGTAGGACCACTTGATACCATGCAAACTGTTATTTGTATTACAGATATCAATGAATCTTTCCCAAACTTTCCTGAAAAGTGATAACCATTTTTAGTTTCACTCTGTGAGACAAATAAGTTAAAAAATTCAAGACATTGATCAAAATGATATAATTTCTCTCAATATTAATGAAATTTGATATATTTTCCATTTTGCTAGCTATACTATTCAAGTAATCGCCACCACCCATTTACAAGTAATGCTTGTAGTGTTCTTTTGTAAATTGAGATTAATATTTACTATTCAACATTCAAAGTTGAATAAAGGTCAAACAATAAAGTGAATGATAACTATAGAAATAGTCGTTATAAAAATATGGATTAATATAGAGAAGAGCCACTATTTGAGACAAAACAATTGAAAATGCCTGTATGGCATTCTCGTAAGTAGTAACGAAAAATGAAGAGTGAACATAATATATTCTTAGATCCTGTGCCCGATAAGTAGCAGACCTATTCTGAATGAAACAAAACTAAAATTTCCCAAACCAATAGCCTAAAATTGATTAAGGCCAGAATGACATTTCGAACGAAAATAAATGAATTAAGTACTTCTATTGTCGAAAATCAATTTCCCAAATGTAAACCAAACCTCATCTTACGATATTACATTGGCATGTTCAACACGAGGAGAAAAAATAGGTAGGTACCAAATGGGGCTTGAACCTTTAGCATTGACATTAATTTTTTTGTGAAATAGATGGACAAAGCTGAAGATACATCATACAAAGTTGGCCAAATATATTGTAACTCATGATTTTAAGTGGAAATTCAAGTAAACCTACTAATACTGACGAAAGTAGCCTATATAATTTTTAAAAAAATTGTTTAAACAATTGAAATTTTTTAATAAATTAATACGTATTGTACATTAAAAGTTGAGATAGTTAAAATACAACTATCAGGGTTAACTTTTAGGAGAGGAAAGTTACCTGCAACGACCGATGGAGCACAAAGCAACAGGATCTCCAATCACAGCCACCAAACTCTGAGCACGAGTTATCGCCGTGTTCAGCAGCTTTGAATTCGATAGGAAACCATAGTCCATCTCATCTTCAGATCTTAACTTGCTTGCTGCATCACAGCATGTCCTTCTGGTCCTTACAGTACTCAGAAATATTGCACGGAACTGTTTACCTGCAAATTGTAAAAATAGCTAGTTTGAATACAGATACAAATGCAAATAATTTTGCTCTCCAATCAGCCGTTTTGGCTGTGAATTTTTTCAGTGATGTAATCTCAACAAATACAATTAAGAAATGCTGTATATCACAAGATACCTGCTCTTCTCTAAAAGGGAAAGTTACAAAAATGGGCTCTGATATTATGCATTATTTTAATGATAGAAATAGCGGAAAATTTCACTTCCAGACATTTATAGTAAATTGGCTTAATTTTTCAATAAAACTTCAAATTAACCAAACAATAAAATCAACAAAAATCACAATAATTAACCACTATCAATAAATGATTATAATAATTTTGGTTTGAATAATAATACATAAATGAGTTTTTCGAGAAGTTTTTGAAGTCAATAAAGACACTGCCAGATTTATCAAAGCTGGCAGGATGTTAGGGGATGTATGGATTAATGATGGTGCGTCCATACTTATAGTGGGTTAAAATATGAAGATGGGGACTGTTATTGGAGTAATCGATTCTATTTATTTGTCTTGAATATTAGAATTACTAATTGGTCCAATAGAATTGTAGAATTTTCTCTATATTTGAAAGTCACGCCAAATCTATGAAGGGGACGCCGCACCAATTACAGTTAAACATCTTCATCATTTAACCCACTATGTACGAGAGAATATCAAAATAAAAGGGGAGGATATACAATAGAAGAAGAAAAGAAAGAACAAGAACAAGGTGGATAGATGAAGTGGAGCGCGATTCAAGGACGATTGGTGTTCGTGACTGGTAAGCGCAGGCTGAGGATAACGACAAAAGGATAGGCAAGGCTATGTATTTGGCCAAGGGTTGCAACGACCTAACGAGCAAAGCAAGTTATACATAAACGAAGGGTTTTTTCAGAACGCACCGGAACACAGCCTTTCGGCACCTCTTAGGTATGTATCAATAGAACGCCGTTTCTGTACCTCTTTTCGAGTCATATTCTATATATTTCCAGATTCAAGAACCGGAGCTGATTGCGGAGTTCCGGAACCTCATTTTATAGAATAATATTGTATAATGTGAGCTTTTTTTACTCAAAATAGAAACGTAAATTTAAACATTGCCGATTACTCAATAAATTGTGTAGACAACTTCAAATATTTAGGAGTTACAGTGAATAGTTCAAATTCTGAAGACTTAGAGATACAATGTAAAATAGCAAATGCCAATAAGAGCTTAGGAGCCTGTACAAATCTCCTATCATCCAAACTGCTTCCAAGATGTACAAAGTTGAGATTATACAAAACCATCATACAGCCGGTGTTATTGTATGGTAGAGACATGGGTCCTGTCCAAAAAAACGAAGGACGATTAATAGTATTTGAGAATAGGATTCTGAGGAAAATATTTGGCCCAGTATGTGAAGATGGAGTTTGGCGCATAAGAAAAAACAGGGAATTACGTGCCCTATACCAAGAACCAGATATAACAGCCCTCATAAAAGCCAAAAGAATTAGCTGGTTAGGTTATGTACTTCGTAGAGAGGAGGGAACAAGGCTGAAGGAGTTGTACCAGGCCGTACCTGCAGGAAGGCGACCATCAGGGAGGCCTAAATAAGGTGGCTTGACCAAGTTAAGAAAGATGTTGTCCGGTGCGGAGGAACAATTGAAATAGCAGAGGACAGAGAAAAATGGAAGAGGCTAATCTACGAGACAAAAAATCGACTGAGATTTGTGACGCCCCAGCAGTAAGTAAGTAATGCACATTACCTTGTACATTTAATACTCGCTCTACTGAAATGCCTCCCATTCTTCGTTTGCGGAGCTCAGAACGAATCCGGAATACTTGATCGGCATAAGGAGTCATTATGCCAATTGAGTGCTCGTCCTGTTTTCCCCACGAGCTCGGCCAACGCTTCTTCAACTCAGATACTCGTTCAACCACCTCATATACCTGAATTGAAAATAAATTGTGGATCATTTTCTGTCTCAAGAGTAGAGATGGTGAAAAACTATCACCTACAATATTAGGGATGTAAAATACCCGGGTATTTAAATCTCTGGGTAAATACCCAGGGTATTTACCAGGGTAAATACCAAAAATTGATAAATACCCGGGTATATTGGGTATTTATCGAATCATTGATGTTTGTACTTCCTGAAGCTCTCAATATGTTATTATTGGCATTGATGATAATTATTATATTGTCATAGTAATAGTCAACTTATAATAGGTATTATAAAAACTTATTTGCTATTTTTCAATGGCTTTATAATTTTTTTCAAGTATTGAACTTGAAGTTTTGAATTAATAGGATTCTTCATGGAAGAAACTGGGTAAATAAGATCAGGCAAACTCTGCAGGAGTTTTATGCTTATATTTTTACTTTAAACTATAAGAACTTGGCTACTGAATAAAAATAATAACTTACAAGAAAATTAAAACCAATAGTTAAAAACTTGAAGCATATGTAGGCTATTTAAAAACAAAAATAAATCAACTCTCAGAAAAAGTTATTGAGGATTTTTTGTGTCAAGAAGGACCTAGGGAAGTTTTATGCATATCTTTATTATTGTATCTAATTGAAATTGTAATAAATCTGTAATTTTAATTGAATCATGAATTTATATTCTGTAGATGGAAACTTATAATATTGAGATATTTTCAAGTCCGATGAAAGTGCATAAAATGGATAAAACTCAAACATTTATCATGAAATAAAATTAATTCATTGGGAAATTTAGTTTATTGGCATTCTGAAAATGAGAGGCCTATTGGCATAGATTGCGATAAAGCACGTGTAGTTTTAGATTGTAAGATATGTTTTTCTTATAATATCCTAAATAATATCCTCACGTTGAAATTCCGCTCAATATTTTCTTGATAAAGTAGGTCGTTTCTGTTCTCTTGAAAATATTTAGCCAAATAATACTTAGGATAGTCTGTCCAAGCAAAGAAGAAATTCTGACAAGATGGGAAAATGACTCCAGCTCGGTCAATATTGATTCAAAAATAATTAATTTGGTCTCAAATTGTAGGAATCATGTACAATTTGAAACCCAATTTTAAATTTTTAGACAAATATTTCTGAAGCTAAAGTCATTTTACCATCTTGCCGGAATGTCTTCTTTGCTTAGACAGACTATACGGTACCATAAAAGAAATCTCAATAAAAAACTGAGTAAATAATCTGTTTTATGTATTTTTAATTACATAAAGAACGTGTAATTTTGTCCATAAATTACGGCGCTATCTGCTTCAAAAGATTGATAAAAATTACATTGTTAATTACATTCCAATACCCCATCAGATTTGCTTGTATCAATGACATAATGTAATGCTTCCTCAACGAAATCGTCAATGAAGTCAATCTTTATCAATGAAATCAAGACAGAACCACATTAGAAAAATAGTAAACATGCTTCTACTTGTATTTCGTTATATTATTTTTCTCTAGAAAATAGATTGCAAGTGAAAAGTGATACTAGGCTAAATTCCCCTCTCTTTGAACGCTAAATGATGGTTATTATTCGAAACCAGTTTCTTGTCGTTTTCAATAAGATTTAACAACACAGAAACAAATAAAATCATAAATACCCAGTACCCGGGTATTCATGTCAATGATGCTCGGAAGTTTAATGCTATTTGACACTATATAAAACATTTATTTTTGAATGCATTTTATCATCATTTCACTATCATTGAAGGCGCTTGAATGCAAAAAGACAACTAAATCATTTCTTAATTCAATAACAATGATAAATACCCAGTTTTTGAGTATTTACCCGGGCCTCGGGTAAATACCCAATTTATATTTACCTACCCACTGGGTATTTACCCGTCCACATCACTACCTACAATGTGCTAATACGAAATTCTGTAGTATCTCTACAGAGAATTTATTGATATGTTGGGAATGACAATTTTGGCATTCACCTGACAATAAAGAGACCGACAGAATAAATAGCTAAAACTAGTAAAAAAGCGAATTTCGTGATACAATAGATAGAATGTATAATATTTTTCAAAAAAATCTACTAAATTGATATTCTTCAAAGAAATCATTAAATTCGTGGTTGAATCTGAAGAATGTAAATGTGAAAATTCATCAATACAAACCAATTCCATTCTTGTCTGAAGATAATTCTAAGCATGAATATTAACAAAGTATAGTTTTGAAACTCTAAACTAGGAACTATATTATTTCAACTAACCTCAGAGTTGTTGTAAAATGCAGTCGAATTTTTATCCTGAACATCTTCGCCTCGAGTTGTAAAGAATGTTAATGGATAGAATTTATCGTGTCTTGGTTGTTTACCACTACTTATAAGTTTTTGGTCATAGAATAGTTCCGAAGTAAACTGAAAAAATAATTGTTCATTAGAATAAAGAGACAATACACTAACAAGAATGAGAGCAATCAAGTATGCTATGCTAATAAATAATAATTATTCTGCTGAAGTTTGAAACCATTATAGGTATAACATAGTTGAATCAAGTACTCGAATGAATAGTCACTATTATTTCCAATGAGATATTAATTATTTCTGTATTACATAAATTTAGAGATAATTATTTATTCATTCATTTCTTGATTACATAAATTTAAAGATAATTATTTTACAAAATTAATATTAAATCAATTATTCTTGTGTTAAACAAGACTTTAATTATCGTACTAAACACTAAAATCATAATATTCTTGAATTATGAACAGGGAGAAAAACTACGTCGAACCTGATTCATAATCTATAGTGGGAGTGATTGATTCATAATCTTATCTTCGAAAAAACCTAAATGTTGAAAATATTTCATGGGAAACGTTGAGCCACCGGTGCGGTTGTGTTGAAATTAGTCATCTCTCACCATTTTCACTTTCATTATCCACGCACAAGCATAGAGCTCATGCGGGCACCACTCTTGCAAAATAAACACGACTAATACTCAACAAAAAATAAAAAATAGTTTCAAGCACAGTAATTTGCATGACTACAGAGAGCATTAGACAAAAATCTGAATACAAGATGCTATTCGGTCTGATAAAGAGACTCACCCTGATTATTGCTTCATGTGCCCTGTAGTTCTCACAAAGAAGTATTTTGCATGGGAATGTACTGGGATAGTGATCATAAAGTCTTTCCAACAATGAAACATGTAAATGTCTCTCTTTGGCGAAATGAGAAAATAACTCTGGACTCAGCTGAAAAATGAAAATGAATTCTTTTAATGAATCAAGATGATAAAAATGCAATAAATGCAATGAAGATAATTGCTAATTGTTTGAACTTGATCTACCGGCAACTAAATTCAAAATTAGTCACGAGTTCAATAGATCTCAATCAATTCACTCAACTCTCTCAATTGACAAAATCAAGTTGATTAATGAAACTTTTGAATTTCACTTAATAAAAAATCATTCTGCAAATTTCATTGAATCAATACTGCCTCAACTCATTTTCCTTAACGTTTTCTGTCATGAAAACAAACAATCAACGAAGGACTTGAAAATGAAATTAATACAGTTCATATAAATTCGTTCGTTCGTGTCAGATGGCTCGTTGGAGGAGTGATAAAGCGCCGGTCTGATAACCAGGTGGACCCTGGTTCGAATCCCAAGCGGAGAACAATTTTTGACCACAGCACACAGCACAATCACATAGATACGACCACCCCGTCTTTCGGAGGAGACGATAAGCCGTCGGTCCCGACTACCTAAAAAGTAGTCGTCATCTATCATCCATTTCATTACCCACGCACAAGCCTATAGGCTTATGTGGGCTTCACCCTCATAAACAAACAAACAAACAAGATAATATTATATACCTAAATTAGAGTTCATATTAATGAAAATTATAAAGGAAAAGTTATAGATAAATTATGTCAGACCAGCTTTAGGATTTCACAAGATATCGATTAAATTACAAAACTTTTGAATGTTTTATAAAGTGAGGGCTAGAATTGGGATTAAAAACCGTAATTAAAATAAATTATTCCGTATATTATCTACCTCATCTCATAAAATTGAAATTGAGCAGAACCCACATCAAATAAAATTGTTATAAGAGAGTAAGAGTATAAATTAGTAATTTGTGAATCAACATGAGAAAAATATATTTCAGTCTCATACTAACAAGTTCAATTAATTACTATCTTAATATCTATCAACTTGGAAGCATGACTTAGTGCGTGAAAAGCAATATTATAAAGTACCTGCATATGATCTCCAGCAAGCACTATTCTTGTTTCTTCGTTTGCTAGAGCAAGAGGCATGATCGCTTCACATTCCATAGCTTGAGCAGCTTCATCAAGCAGAATATGCGTAAAATGACCTGTTAAACAATAAATAAAATCAATAAAAAATTGCGTCACACAAAATTTGATCAATGATTTTTTAAAGTATTATCATTCATGTAAAACCCATTAAATTTCATTCAACTGATCAAAAGTTTCCAGGTTAGTCGAGTCGACAGAAATACCAAAACTATTTTCAAACTTCGGACACTCATCCACAGTTATGTTCTATTCAGTAGTTTAAAAATTTCATGAATCAATAAATGACTTTGATTAGAATTCTTATAAATCCAGATTCTGGAAAGCACAACTCGAAATGATTGAACTCAATCGGGAGAAAATTAAAAGCAATATTGTGAATAATAAAAACTGAATTTACCTTTTTTCAATCCAATAGTTGATAAAAACATCGAAATGCTCAGTGTAACCACAACCACCCTGTGTTTGACAATGTCGTCCAATGTAGGTACTTTGAAGGTCCTCATGCCATTGGCAGTTTCAATCAGACAATACTGGAAACATAAGAGTTATCAGTGACAATTACACTTAAATACCTCAGAAAATTAAGCATTAACTTCCATACTATAGTCGCTCACAGATCATTGGAATGACCAAGGTCACTGGCAATGGTGAGCCCTGTTGCCACTGTTGTCCACCCTCATTCGGCTAGCCTAAAATGATTGTTTCCATCTCCTACAAAACAATTCAAGGAAGGTGATCAATATTCTCCTCGCCCAAACAAAACATCACTCCTTCTCTCTCACACACTCACTCTCTCCCTCACTTATAGCTACCCCTGAGTATGAAGCGGCACCATCGGAGGGAGAACCGAGAAAGGGTGGTGAAAAACTTGGTTGACCTTGGTCATTCCAATGATCTGTGGGCGACTATAGGACAAATAACGCATTCAAAAGCAATGAATTGTAGATATGAAAGAAAAGAAGATTTGTAATAAGCACAAATTCATATAAATTTGCTAACACAATATATATATTTTTTAAATTACTACAAAAAGAGTGTAGCTATGGATTTCTCCATGAAATAATTCTTCGAAAATAATGAAATTCAAAAGCCATTCATAATTAATTATTCATTCATTTATTATTTTTATTGCATCCACTGACCACCTGATAAAGGGGGGTATAATCATTTGTCATTAAATCCTTGATCAATGATAATCTAGTAATACAGTACATTTGATATTGACTATGAATTTTAATAAATTGTATATTCATTCCTTGAGCGAATTTGTTATTCATAATTAAAAAACCATTCTCAGTTTCTATTTTCCAATTATTAGTACAGCGGAATGAATTAGAATTTTCCCTGCTTAAGGTAGCCTACCAACCTTTTGGACAACTTGGTTGACAGTGGCAACCCATCTTTTATGGTAGTATATTCTGAGAGGTTTAGCCTCTTGATGCCCGGCCTCTACATAGGGATGCAGATAGTCTTTGATATAGAGATCGGCGGCTGAGTTGGAATGAGTACAGATTAGCACTTTGGTATTGGGCTGCAGCAACACTTCCTTCATAGCCTGCGCCAACGTATAAGTCTTTCCTGTACCAAATGGACCTGTAGGAAAATAAAACAATTTTCAAAATAATTGAAATAATCATATGCTGGTCGAGCAGAGAAGACATTCTGGCAACATAGGAAGTTAACTCCAGCTCGGTCAATATTGGTTCAAAAATTATAAACTTGGTTTCAAATTGTAGAAAACATTCTGCTCTAAAATTTGAGACCAAATTTATATTTTTTACCAATATTGACCGAGCTGCAGTCATTTTCTCATCCTGCCAGAACTTCTTCTCTGCTGGATCATACTATAATAATATTCATGATTTTTGTGAATAATTCATTTTTTCGTAAGGGAGCTTATAGACACACATTACAGAACTATTTACAAATTATTGAACACCTTCCAATTCCCCAGTAGTTACTATTTCTTACACCTACTTTGAACAATGATCTAGTAGAATAGTCAACACTACTCACTGATATAATAAATTAGATACGATAATAATTACTATTTACATAAATTTTACAAAAAATCATATTCGCACCCAATGGAAATTATAACAATTTATAGAAAAAGTTTACCTATAATGAGTATTGGAGGCAGAGGTATGGAAACGGGAGTTGTAATGGCTACAACGGCTTCCTTCTGCTTTAAATTTAAACGAGAATCAAGGGTATCACTCCATTGCCTTCAACATAAAAAATATCGAATTAACATATACAAAAAAACGTTGTTCATAAGACAATTCTAAGGATAAAACTCATTTCCTAAGAATAATTGCGATTTATATGAGGAGCTTCAAGAATACAATACCGTACATTTAGTTCCAGGAAAAATATTCAAAATATTCTAATGAAGATAGATTCTTTCAAAGTAGAAATAGTATCTCTATGATAGACGCTCAACTTCTAAAATACAGTAGTTGTGAAGAGAAACACAAATCAATATTATTTGATTCAAATTGAACATTATCTCGAATGAAACATGTTCAAACACTACCCCTTATCCAATAATATTTATTTATTTTGGAAAATAATCTGGCTTTCATCAACACGATACATTTACCTAATATGTAAGTTGCTTTCAGGTAATCAATTTTCTGCTAGGTTGATGAATGCTAGTAGAATTCAATTAAGAAGTAATTGATTTCAATTAATGAGATCTACTTGATTATTTCTCCCCATTGAAGTTATAAAATTATAAGAGCCTACTGCCTTTTGATTAAGTTAAACACATAATTGCAGATGAATTCATTATTAGGCCTATTTGAAGAAGATAAATTCAACTACTGTATTATCAAAATTAAATCATGAATCATATTGCAATGATTTATAATATTTGTATCGGCTTGCAGACAAGCTTCAACTCAACAATGCTAATCGAGCCACTAATAATCTGATGCTTTTTCTTCTCCACCAACTTATTTAATTCATATTATGTTCAATTATTTCATATTGCTATAAAAATTTGCATTTAGAGTGAAATTCCTATGCTTGTATCCTTATTTTATGGCAGATTAAATTGATTTGGAATGAAATTTCAATTTTGTAAAAAAAAGTGAATTACCTTTGAGGCGTCCACGGAATATTGGGCTCTAGATAAGTTTCGGGGAAAATAACTCTGAAATCGGCAATTTTATCAATGGCAAGATGCCATTCACAATAAGGTACCCTGTTCAATTGGAACTGGACATCCATTGAGAATTCTGTGTCAGCCTGGAAAAGGGTTTCAATATAATTAGCATCCTAAAAATACGATGATATTAGAAAATAATAGTAATAGAACAAAAGTCAAAAGTGAATTAGACTTTCCAATTCAATCAATTCTTGAGGTAAAGCAAACTTCAGTCATTACAGTGTCAAATATTGTTATTCAAATCAGGCCATTGAATTCAGTATCAGAAAATAAGAGTCATCTATAGACTTACAAAAAAGTTAGGGTTCGAAGATGAAAATTTTATTGCAAAACATACAATAATTTCTATTTTTTAATGCTTCACAAGACTCTACCGACTTTTCCCTATTTCACCGATAATGTACATATCTTCAAACTTCCAAGTCATATTTGGAGCTCCACACACACTGTTACATCATCGGTATTCATTTGTTGATAACCGATAATAATGGATTTTCCAAATTCAATACTTGAATCTATTAAAATCAATTTACAATATCATCTAATCGATAGACGCAATGATTCCTGATGTATGAAAAATTTACTGTATAAGTGAGAACTATTGTTACATAATACCGAAATGTTGTTACAGGTTTATATTTGTTGTAAATGTACTTCATTAGTTTCTAAAACGAGAAATAGAATAATCTTGCCGAAAATTACAAAAATCAACATCATATAAGATGAAAGTGATGAATGCACAATATTTTCATAATATGGTGATAGTTTCATCAGTTCATAAAATCTCAACATACAACAGAATAAAAGCACAATATGTTGATAGAATAATGAACGTAGTATTGATTGAATTTGGAGAATAGTAGTAAAATTTCAATAAAATTGTGGCTTACTTTCAATTCAAGGGAGGAAACTGTAGCCGCTGACAGTCTCAGGTAGACCACATTTTTCCCTTTATCTTCAATGAGAGCTTCATAAACCACTTTCCTGGGTTTCTTCCCGTCTTCACCAACTTCAGTCACTTTTTCTTCTATAAAAAGTTGATAAAAACAAAAAAGGTTCATGTAATATCCGAAATACAGAAAAATAGATTATTTGGAGGTAAAAGTTGTATCCTGAATCACACTCAAGAAATCTAACTCACAAAATAGATGAAATAAAATTCAAGTACACATTAAGTTATGTGATAGCAGTGATTCATGAGATGAAACCTAACAGAATATAATTAATTTTTTTTCAAATCGGTTTCTCAATTATTATTAAACTTCAACTTCGATAATTTTTCAAGTGAAGAAAAATAGTACAGGAGAGGGTAGCACTATGGAATTGCTAGTTCCAATCTACTGTATTGACATTGAACCGTACAAGAAGACGTTAGAGGTCTCTTAAGGAGCTATATTTCATGATATTATATTTTTCATTAGGTTTAACAAATGACAAAATTAAAGCGAACACTTGACATTGAAAATAAAATAAAACAAAGCTGTTCTAGCTTCTGGAGGTTACACAGTAATAGTTATCGTACTGTAGTAGGCTAAGATAGAATATTGTAATGATTTAAAAGTACCTAAATAAAACCTTCTATTTTATTTCAATAATGTATCTGATAAGTATTAAACAAGAGTATTCATGGTTGAATATACTTCAAGACTAAACATGATATTCATGAATCAACTCAAGTAATCAAATACAACGGAGTAAATTGAATTGTGCTTATGAATTAGTAACATCGCTAGTCACATATTCCATCACATCTTCATCTTCATCGACTTCGGCTATCCCACTATGAATACAACCTTAGGATACTTTATCATTATCTTGCAGTCAATACATGGTAGTAGGTTTAGAGAAAATACATAAAAGTACAAATAATAATAAATATGTGAGAACACAAATTTAATTGAAAAATCATTAATAAATAACATGACGGGTATGCTGCATGTACAAACCTAATATAATGTATTGCTATGATTTCGAAATACAAAACGAATATTCAAGTATAATGAAGCTGTGTGTAAACGGTTCTATTTCATTTTGATACATTCGATGTCTTGTATCATATTGAAACGTCTTGTATCCATTTATCGGACCATGTATCAAATTTTATGATTTTTTGAACCGTGTACACACAGCTTTCAAGATCTTACCAGTCTCGTTTTTGGCAGGCGCTAACAAAACGGTGGTACAGTTATTCAGTATTAGTCGTCCGGCAGAAGTATCCTCAGAAACATTCTTCCCCAATGTCATCAGTGCAAACAGTTCTCCGTTATGGGCGTACTTGGCTGTGCTGGCAGCAACGCCGCTTGGCGACAGTAGGTAGCAGTTGGCCAATTTCAAAGGGGCAGTCAGGTTATACCTTGCAACCTGTCAACATTATCACATTCAAATAAGTACAAAATTCTTCTCTTAACTAGGTATGCAATTTCTAAATACTAAGCATTCACTTGTATTCATATCTACAATGACTTACTGAGTTGAGTTACAGAAAAAATAAATAATAACAGCCTGCAATTGTGTTAATAGTAGGTAGATTCACCAACAAATGTCAAATTTTTCTGTAAGTTAATGAAAAAACTTGAAGAGTTTGAGACTACACTAAAGTAAGTTAAGAGACTACACTTGAAGTGACGGTAACGACTAATATCTCATTTTATGTTAGGCAAATATATAATTTCTAAATACCATACATTTAATTGTATTAGTATCAATTTTCTTTCATTTATAACGATACTGACTTACTGAATTCCAAAATAATTGTGGAAATTAATTATAGAAGCTTGTAATAGTGTTCTTAGTCGGTAGATTCACCAATAAATGTGAATTTTTTCTGTATATAGGAAAAAGGGTTAACCCTTTATAGGGCACTGGGATAATAGTTTCCCAACATGCAAGCTGGTGAATAGATCCATCCCTCTCTATTGATCCCCGTTCTATGATCTCATAGTTATCAGTGCTAACAACCAACATATGGAGCATCATCTATATGCACAAGTTTCTCAAGTTATTGATTCACAATTAATGAAGAAACTCTCACTACACTTCAAGTGAAGGTAACGATTTATATCTTGTTGTCTATTATGTATATCTCAGTTGTGGTATATATCTATTTGTTTGTTTTTTTCAAGCAAATACATAGATTTTTTACAAACCTGTTCATATCTAGCCATTTCTTCGACACACAACAGCTCATGCATTCGTGCCCGGTAGTTATTTCTTGTCAGCCTTTTCTCAGCGACAGTTGATTGAGTCAGTGTGAAAGAATCAGCTCTGGGAGGTGGATAGGTGGTCAGCAGCTCGCGTTCTCTTTCTGCATCGGATGATGTAACAGGTACCACTGGAGAACTGAATGAGATCACATCACAGTTCTCTTTGTCCCAGCGCTCAGCGTTTGACAGTATCAAATCCTGTAAGAAAAGTTTTTAAATATTATCCAAAATTGTCACTAAAAAGAGGGAACCAAACAAATTACAATAGCGGCTCCGCCAGCATCCTTAAATTCAAGAGATACATTTTTGCTGCACTGTTTGTTAAGTCTGTACTAGTTTTGTCTGTACTGTTACACTAAGCAAGAACATTTTTGATCCAGGATCGGTACAATGCTTATCAAATGGGGTTAGCTGATTTAAAAGAGTTGATCTCCGTTAGTGCAATCGAACATTAGTTATTTCTAGTTATTATTGTTGGTCTAATGACGAATGAATAATTTCAATTAATCGACAAAGTAGTACAAAACTGTTCGGGAAACTTGAAACAAAATTAAAACCTCAAGTAGCTTGAAATATTGGAAGGATATATTTCCTTACGATTGCTTAGTTTAGGAAGTACAAGGAAAGTATTTAAAGTAACATGCTTATTTCAGGAAGGACAAGCAAAGTATTGCGAGTAACAGAATCGTCAATCCTAAAGGCGAGATATGAGATAGTATAACAAGAAGGCATTGGAATTTAAGAGGCCGTTTTCTCAAAAATTCAGTTTCACAACGCAATTTAATTCACAACAAAATAGATATTACATTATGCAAGATCCAGTGATATTGGCGACAAAATGACTATATACTTCTAATTGTAGTATACAAGTTAACCAATTCATATGAAAACCATACATACATAGATAAGCTCAAGTGTTATGCGTCTATTCATTTTGTAAGTTTCATCCATCTTGATTTTTATTAGTATTTTTTCAATAAAAAGAATGATTAACGTTTCAATCTTATTAAAACAGGACAATATTTTCAAACTACGTAATTAATAAAGTGCATTAACAAAGGGCGTAATTATAGAGCAAGATTTGTCCTGCGACTGACAATCAACGGCAAATCATTATAAGATAAGATAATATTAAGATATTAGGCTATTTATGATCGGAGAATAATTTAAAAATTAACTCAAGACAATTTCAATTACTCTATTATTGGTATTATTTAATTATAACAACCGAGAAGAAAGATTACGAGATGAAAGTGCAATTAAATTATGCGTTAAAATCATAACACAAATACAGAAGGCTAGAACTTAAATTAGCAACTCTCACCTGCGCACAGAATCTTCCTTGTAGATTATTTGTTTCTTGTATTTTTATCTGAGCTCTCAAGTATGTTTTTATTTGAAGAAGCACAATAAAGCTTGATTTTGATTTGATCTTCACAGACTGACCTTCTTAATTTCCTTGATCTTATCAGCATCGGTGACTGGCACCACATCCACACAGAGATGTCTGACCAGCACTGGCTCGGCACCAAAGTCGAACACGACCGACTGTCGGAAGGTGCCGTAGATGTCGGTGGTGAAGGCGACCCGCACCCGGTGCTCGTATCGCTCGCCTCTATCGTCGATCGCAGCGCCCTCTGTCCACTCTTGATCGTTCACCGGCTCGGCATTCACCAGTGTCACGTTCGAGTCGGTTGCCACACTCAATATATGTCTGCAAAATGAAACATTTCATTCTATTTTATAATGATTCTCTGTACATTCTTATTAATTAATTCATATCACATTTTCTGAAAATACTTGCTATCAATTCGCAATTTTAATAATAAATAAATAATAATAGAATAATAAACCAGAGGTTATTATTTTAATTATTCATCGACAATCTCTCGAATGGTTGAGTGGTACAGAGGACCAAGAGTCATAACTTCGCCATTAATAAAGGCATTCAATCTATCAAACAATCTCTTTGGAGGCAACATGTCGAAACCCACAACTGCCTCCTGAACATAGCTGAGTAAATCTTGAAGTAACTGTAAATTGATATACATAATCAGAATTATGCATTATAATGAATTTTATTTCCATCAGAAAAAAACAAATAACATATTTTCGATTTGAAAAAACTGGAAATTAACTGACCACTACATCCAGTAAAACAATAAACTGCAATACAATAATAAATAGCAATTATGAGTGACTAAATTATAACTTGATATTAAGAGAAAATAAACCAAATTTAATAATCTTATTGAAATTACTGAAGAAAAACTTCCAATGCTCCAAAAAGAAACTACAAGCAATAATATTACAGAAATTAGCTCCTTAATATTAGAATATTTTAATAAGTTTTGTTGTGTAAATTGTAAAACTTGGTGCATTTAATAGTGTATAATGATTATTATACACTACTTTGGGAGATTGGCTGTCGTTGGTAAAGACAATCAGCCGTTTCCGGTCTCTGGAGGGATAGTAATTGTTGCAATACACTCTAAATGATTAGTTGGATGTCATTAGAAGGTGTTCTGAGCCGAAAGCTAGCTTATGGTTGAGAGGATCATAGTGCTAACCACACCTTACCTCTATATAATCAGAATTATATATAATTAATCAAGACATTTTTTCATTTTTTTCTATCCTGGTTGATGATTATTCATTCACCTCTGCTGTATAGTGGAGTAAATATGATACTGACAACCAGCTGGAAGGCATAGGCCCTTAATGGGCTGTTGAGCCATTGACAGTTAATATTATTATCATCAATTGAATAATTAATTATTGATTATCAAGTTTCTACAAGCAGTGTTGAAGCCTAGAATCACTAACCTCAATACAAAATGATTTCGGTGGGCATCTTGAAGGAGAGCAACAGCTCTTAACGGTGTGTTAGAATGAAGTATGAAGTTCCATTCACTCTGACTGACTTTGGAAGAAACTGTTGTTACGAGATCTTCATTGCAGCTTTCCTCCACGTTGTCAACCCGTTCTCTCATTACTCGATCTGGGCTTGATGATTGCACCCATCTGCAAAACAACAAACAAATTTCAATCAATAACAAACATTAGTAATCAAGCATATGAATTAATAGGGAGGAAAATTTATTGTCTTGTCGGTGGATGTAAAATAGGACTGAATTTACCGTGTCTCACGACTTACTCAACTAGTGTGATATTTTGAAATTGAATCAATTAAATTTGGTTTCTCTACCAAAATATTCTCAATCTCAGCAACAAGAATCTGTTCAAGTACAAAGTACTATCTGGGTTTGAATTAATGTACCTGGAGTTTCAAAGCCACCTTATTTTCAGTCAGAATTTCACAGAACATTTTCAGCTGAGCATATAACCGTTAAATAGCAGGAGCCATAATCTTTTTGAACTGTGAGTACACGGTTTAACATCCTCTTAAGAAGATACATTCAATAAGATAAACGAAAAGGTTCAATAAAATACATTTATCGAATGAACCAATAAAATTATAACTTCAAGTCTTATTTTATTATTGAAACGACTAATACAGTACAAAGTTATATTTGTTTCCTTTTTGTCTAGGGCTACTATCAATTATGTTAATGGATAAAAGTCAATATCGCAGTACAATTTTAGTATTTTTCATATAAGTTAGAGGTGTATTAAATTTAAAGTATCATATAAAGAAATTGATGGGATTTTGTAACTTCTGCAAAGAAAATTGAAGCGAAGAGATAGGTTCTAACTTTGGTAATATATTATATTCAGGTAATATAATACTTCAGAACGCTACTAATCATCTTGTATCATACTCTATTGTAGCCTATAATATGAAAATATTATGGAATATTTCACACTCACTCAAGTAGTATAATACTTCAGTACTAATTATCACGAAATTCAGTACAAGTCATATTATTTGTACCTTATGACAAAACAAATTTTAAGAACTCTTGCATCTTTTTGAAAGGAAATAGGACCGTGGCTACACACTCCATAATATTGTATATTTAAATTCCTCTACCTTTCCAGTAGCTGTTCAGTATAGGACTTTCCGTAGAGTTCTTTCTCGCAGGCCCGCTGCAACTTCATGCGCCGATACTGAAAGCGTTCGCGCCACTCGTTCAACTCCTGTGCGCCGTGAGCCTCGACACACTGCGCGCCGTACCGACAGAGGCCGTTGTCGGCCCACGCCTCGCAAAGGCCGTACGTCTCGGCCGTGTAGCCTCGCGGCGGTGGACGCCACTTCCAGTCGCGACCCTCGTCTGACATTATCACCTGCAATTCACAGGTAGTAATTTAAAGACACAATTTATTGCAAGGTTCAATCCTACACAGCTACGAATAATTTAGGAATCACATTCGAGGTTAGAATTCAGGCTGTTCATCTGCTGTTTTCTAAAATACACTGAAGTAGCGATTATACAGGGTTCGCCAATGAAGTGGGACGATTTAAATAAGCAACAGGTTGTTTAAGAAATTGTATTTTTGTATTTTTTTCATTATAAATAGAAAGTAGAAATATAGCCATTTAGTGTACAATAAGTGAAAAATCATTTTTTGAATATAACATCTTCCAAATGTCCTCCATTGGAATCTATGCACTTTTGCAGCCGGGCCTGGAAGTTTCCCATGACATTTCACAGCATATTGAGTGGTAATCTTCCAATCTCATCTCGAATCCGTTGTTTTAGAGCTGGGATAGTTCTGGGTGGATCGCTTTGAAAAACTCCCGTTTTTAAGTAGCCAGTGTAGGCCCATAGAAAAAAGTCAAAGGTCGATAAATCTGGAGAGCGAGGGGGCCAAGGCATATCCCCGGTTCGAGAAATGACACGGCTTGGAAACAAAACAATCACAGCATTCATGGCTATTGACATGGGGCCCTCATATTGATAATGTTTGCTCTAAGTTGAGTCGGGTCTTATACCTCTTACGTAGATTGAAAGAATATGTTCCACAACATTACCTAAAAATGTGCTACTTTGCGTTCTTCCAAGGTACGTTTTCGTATGGTTTATCATTATGGGGTTGTGCTACCGATGTACATAAGATCCTGGTTCTTCAAAAGAAGGCATTGAGAGTTATTTACAATGCCAATCATTTACAACACTGTAAACCGATGTTTATAGAAAATAAAATAATGACCATTTATAGCTTCATTGTATTTTTACTAGCAATAAATGTAAAGAGAAATTTAGACTCTTTCCTCTGTAGAGAGGATTTCCATTATCATAACACGCGTTATAGACACTGCGTTGAAATACCTCATGCCAGGTTGAGGAGAACCCAGATAAGTTCAAGAATAATTTCTTTGAAAATATTTAATAAGCTTCCCTTTTCGGTGAGGTCAATTCCGTTGAATCAGTTCAAACTTAGACTGAAAAATCTACTAACAGATAATCCCCTCTATTCACTGTCTGAATTTCTCAGTATGAATAATACAACGATTCAAAGTTATTTCTGAATTGGGTGTATTTGCAATTTGTAATGAATGTCAGTCAGAATAGGGCTCTCAGAGGTTGTTTGAATGTTTAATAATGTTTTTATGTCATTTTTTTAATATGTTTTATCATATGTTTTCATATGTAATATCATTTATCTATTACCGTATTGTTGTACTGTTTATTGACGTTTCCAATTGTACATTGTCATGTATTTAAAGGAACAAAACATATTCTATTCTATTTTCGCAGTGTGGCTTGTTGTCCCATATTGTTTGTTCATTCAATGGAAAATGGGCGAGTTCTGGTGTAAGAAATTTATGAATTATAATTATTATGCAACGCACCAAGTTTAAAGTCACAGCAAATCTACCCGTTTCTTTCAGGCCTGGCTGCAAAAGTGCATAGATTCCAATGGAGGACATTTGGAAGTTGATATATTTCAAAAAATGATTTTTGACTTATTGTACACTAAATGGCTACATTTCTACTTTCTATTTATCATAAAAAATAACAAAAATGCAATTTCTTAAACAACCTGTTGCTTATTCAAATCGTCCCACTTCATTGGCGAACCCTGCACATTTGCATTGTAAGTCGATCATTAATAAATTCTTCTACTTACACAATTACTGACTCATGGACGAATCAATTGAAAGCAGAATTCAATCTAGGACTACTTCAAAAAAGATTCTAGAGATGTTCTCGTTGAGTGAGCTAACCCCTTTTACTTAGCTGAAGAATTTTTTGACAAAAAAAATGTGTTTGGGGGATTTTAAAATGCAAGATCAAATTTTGTAAAGTATTCAAGTATTATCGCTATGTAATAATACTTTATTACGCTATATTGACTGGCCTATATGTCAAACTGTGACATTATGTTGGGGCTAATTCATTCTATTTTTCTATTCTATTAATTCTCCGATATTTTACTGTACTTATAAATTCTAGTAGAATGAACATTGCCTTCGTAAAGAATGATCTGCTTTTTGCGATGATTCGTTAACTGGTATCTACTCTTACTAGACTTCTAATCTAAAACTCTTGTTTCAAGTGACACCTCACTAGTCATTTTAAAGCTCTCATGAAAAAATTACTGTTAATATTTTCAGCAACTTACTGTTTGATGCGCCTCAGACTGACAATGAGACCGCAGTTCATTTCTGTCCCCGAATGTCAAGCAACAATAGGTACAGGTGTATCTGCCATCTGATGTCAATTTGTCATCATCCTCAAGCTTCATGTTTTGAACTGTTGACAGAAGTAAATAAAATGAGAATGTCGAAATAATAAGTTCCATACTTTAAGATGTCATACAAGGCAATACTGAAGAGTTCCTTACATCCTCTAAGCCATTTTTTTACAAAATTACATGCGAATATTTCCAACATTAATGACAAATGTGAAGCTGAATCCAATCTAATAAAGATCGAGGACCAAGTTCATTGAGATGTAATATTCCATAAAACTTAAATGTTAGTCGGAAGTTACATCAATTAAAGCAAGTAGTGTGACGAAACTCACAAATTAATGTTAGTTTCAAATCTCAAGGCCCGTATCGACAGTGCGAGGCATGTGCCGCGAATGCCTCAAGGTACGTTGTTACTGGTGCGACTGGAACGCAGTTGATCAGCTGTGATCAATCACAATTCTTGTTATTAAGGCTGAAGGATAAAGCAAGAGCAGTGATTGGCCACAGCTGATCGACTGCGTTGTGCGTTCCAGCCGCAACAGTAACAACGTCCCTTGAGGCATTCGCGGCACATGCCTTACACTGTCGATACGGGCATTTAGGGTCTGTTCGTGCCGGAGCATCGATCCTAGAAAAATGGGCTGTTTCAATCAGCTCAACTGTCTCTAATCAAAGCAGCGATGCTAGTATCAAAGCTAGGATTGACGCTCGATGCTCCAACATGAACACACCCTTAAACCAGACCTACAATATGTCAAAAATAGTGCTCCAAGATAATGGTACGGGTCGGATATGTGTGTCCCAGCATTTATAAGTACACGTAACTTTCAATGTCACCAACGCAGTTACTTCATCCACCCATCCACCAGGACCAGACATTTGTAGAAAAGGTACTAATATACAATAAAGATAACTAACCTCTTTGAACATTCTGCTGTAAGTAGTTGACGCAATAATCATCCACATGGGGCGGATGTGAAGATGCTGGAGGAGGCAGAGCCATATTAAGCTGAGCGAAGTTATCAGGAACTTGCATTACACTAGAAATAAGCTTGACTTGGTCGTGTGTGTCTATTTCACTGGAATCATCTATCAATTCTACAGGATGTTTACGGTTTCTCCTTGTCCTTTCATCACCCATCAGAGACTCCAGTTTGTAGTCTGATGAAAGAATTTCTTCATCAATTCTCAAAGGCATTATACTTTTATGACTCTTTTGACCATTCGCCATCTGCAGAACTAATCTTACTCTTTCGAGCATACTAGCCGCTTCGGGATTGCTGTTTGATACACCACCACTAGCTGATATCCATTCAGCAGCAGCAGCTTCAGCCTCAGCAAATCTACGAAGAGTAAACAGTGCGTGAACTAATCGTCTCCTAGCTCTAACTCCACAATTACTGCCACCATCCAAACCATTAAGGAGTTTTATCACACGTCTGCAATCAAGTACAACTGCTTCGTGCTTACCAAGTTCTAAAAAACATTCTGATCGACCCAATAGGTAGCTGACAATCCTCTCCTTGGGTAGGTTCTTGGCCAATGGAAAATTGAGAAGTTGATCAAATAAACCCAATGCCGCAATCCAATCTCGATGACGAAGAAGTTCCTGAGCTTGTATTTCAACTTCGTTCATCGTTTAGCTGAATTGGCGAGTAAGACAAATGAATCCTTTCTTCTAACCACAAAGTAATCAGATTCGTATCACCTACACTAGGGAACAATAACTTGCTTATAGAAAGATTCGAAGGAAAATATTCGTATCTAACACTGTAGTCCAAAACTAAACACATCTAGATAAACTACAAAGTTTCTAAAATACTAAAGGAAAAAAGAGAAATATACATTTTTAACTTCTAAAATAGTATACAACACTATATCCTAAAGTGGCAGCCATTTTATGTACTGAGACCAGTGTTTCCAAATTTACAAAATATCCCATGCTCAGCCAACAAATATCCCATGTTTTACATGAAATTTCCCACAAAATATCTCTTAACTTCCTGTTACAAATTCATCATAATAGATGTTATTATTTCGATTATAAACTCCATGACGAACCCCCTAAAAATGTTTGATGAAATTTTTGTCGTAATTAACAAATTCGGAGATCTTCAAAAAATGGATGCTCATGCAGCCTACTGGATGATTCAGTAACTAAAAATCTTGAACCCAGAACGATTATGTGATCTAGCGGATGATTTTTCAACTAGAAACTGAAAAGTTGCATTTGCATGCGATCTAGCGATGTTATTTTAGTACTATCTCATACAATTCTGAGACAGTTATTTGGAGTACAGTGACAGTAGAGCTGTGTTGTCAGTAAGGCTCAAAATCCCCTTTTATTTCATGTCTTCATGGTTCCTAGGAGCCGCTCTATTCATAATAAGGCAATTACCGCTCAATTGCAATGAATGGAGTACTTACTAGGGAAGCGCATACGGAGGCAGCCGCAAATTGAGCGGAGCGAGCTTTCTTTTTGTCCAAAAGTTTTTGAAGCGTAGACTCGAAAATTTGATCCCGGTATTTTAAACCTAGCTGATGGTGAAAGTGGCTCATTCTATTACCATGTAATGTTATGAAATGAGAATATAAAATATGAGCAATAACCTTTAAGTGAATGTTTTTTCAAGTGAGTGTTTATTTTGATAAAATAAGGCAAGATGAGAAAATAACTCCAGCTTGGTCAATATTGGTTAAAAAAATATTGTTTGGGATCAAATTGAAGGTCAGAATGTTTCCTACGATTGAGACAAAATCAATAATTTTCAAACAATATTGACCGAGCTGGAGTCATTTTCTCTATGAGTGGTTCAACTTTGTAAATACAGCATTTGACGTACCTTTTTTGGTCTCAAATGTGCACTGATTGTTTAAAATAATTATTCAGTAGCAAATTATAAAGGAAAATCAATATAAACTTGAAAAATGGTGAAAAAATAAGCCTATTGGATGAAATTTGGGCAAAATTTTGGTGTATTTCCACAACAAGCTTCCATTGTTTGTTAGCATATGTTGAGAAATATTGAATGAATGCAAATAAATAAATAATTTTATTATTAGAGACATCAGGTAAAAACCCCATTTCGCCTCCTTCACACAGTACGTCAGTACAATATAGTTATTTGTGTATCAGTACGCAAAGAGTAGTTTGCTGCATCAAGAGAAACATTTACGCACGAGCCGCAGGCCGTATTACACATTAAGTTTTTCCAAACTACCATATTGAATGTGAAAGGTTGAAATAAAAATAAAAATAGTCATATCTCAGTTATTTATCATTGAATCCTGACAAATCAGGCACCATTTTATTCAGAACTAGCCGGCAGGCTCGCTTTGCTCCCCTTCTCCGCCTAGCCAGGGGGCTTTGCCCCCTGGACCCCCGACAGTATAGGCAGTGAAAGTGAAACAAACAGCCTCGCTTCGCTCGCCTGCAAAACCTCTGTCAGTGTCAGCTGAGGCAAACAGGCTGGCTTCGCTCGCCTGCAAATTCCTTTCAGAAGGGATTAAAAAATTTATTGAACACAGCATTTCTGGACCTAATTTGGACCTGTTTACTTAATTTCAAAATTTTCTGCCAATTTGTTCTCAAAAAATCTAAGAAAAACTCCGAAAATTCTGAAAAATAGTAAAATGCTAATATGAAGTGTAACCTTTGGAAAGTATATTGGAAAGTAAAGGTCGTTTATTTCTGTTATTTATTTGTAAAAATAATATTGGAAGTTGTTCTAAGTTGAATATAATCGGCAAAAAAAATGTTCTGCTCAGGTTTCGAACTCCCCTGATTGGTAAGCAGTGAAATACTAGACCACGTCGCTAACCACTGGGCTATGAGTAGCCGATTCTGGCAGTGATACCAACATGATTTTAAGAGCATAATAGACATTTCTGTCCAGGAACGTTTCTCATAACTGATGTTAGGTTGCAATCCTGCAGTGCAGAGAGCATGAATATAGCATGAATAATGTGTATAGTAATAGTGTGTAAGCAATCCTTTTTTGCTTTTTTCGTCCTTAATATGCAAATTTTCAAAATGCTCTATAGCCTATAACCTGGTCGTCCATGTCTACTATCACTATGGCACGTTTGAATCAAATCAGTCGAGCGGTTCCGGAGGAGTAGCAATACAAAGAGTGACTTTCCTAATCCATTAGAGCTTCGCTTCGCTCCTCTCAATTAATTTTAGAGCTTGGGCCAAAAATTAAGATGGTTTCGTCTGTTCCTTGTGCGTTGCAAAAGCTAAAGTCTGCAAATAGTCCAACTAACTAGAGAATAGAGTTTATTTATCTATTTACAAGATTAATTATTATTAGAATAATTATTCTTACAACTTACTTTTTTGTATGATGAAAATAGATCTGGCTATTCTATTCCCCTCATAAATAACACCATAGTAAAAAAGACTTTGAAAATGAGACATTGAGCAGGACTGATTTACCAACTGTCAAACCAAGTCTCCGATAAATAGGCTATAACTTTACTTATGTTGGCTTTTATAGCGCCGTACGATAAGTTATATAATATAGGTACCGTAGTTCATTTCTTGTGCTGCATACTAAGTATAGGCTACAGGCTACAGTATAATAGGTAACCTGTTGAGTAGCCTATAAAATAATACAGCTGTATTTTCATTCAATATTGATCCTCAATTATCAAAATGAACTGAAATTTAACACTTAAGTTTAGTATTATAAGAGATTAGAACATTATTTTTAGGTGACTATATACTGTGCTAAATTTTTCTTATGATCATAGAAAATTTAGTAGTGAATCAAAGCAGCGCGCTTTTATTACGGCACTGAATAATCGTCTGGTCTCTTACTTGGGCTAATAAATTAATAATAAGGAGATTGTGTTAGGACTGTTGGTAGATACAGTAACTATATTGACAACACTAGATAACAACGGACTTACCATTGGACAGATAACATCCATTTACAAGAAAAAAGTAAATGCTGTATTTCGTTATCGGACTATGATTTGATAAGGTAGAAATAGTTTAATGCGCACCATATTGTTCTAGGAAGATTTGTTGTAGTTTGTTTGATGTTATAGAATGAGAAAGAGGATTCTATTTTACTTCTCACCTCAGGCTGATAGGAGTCCCAGGAATAAAATTGAAGATGCTGAGTTGAGTGAGACCAATGACATGGATATATTGACAGCTTGTGCTATACAGGACACAGAGCTTGTAAAAACATTGATAAATCGGTATGTTTTATTCCATTCTATTGTTGTCTATCATATTTGCCTTGTTTATTTTATCATATCAAGTGTAGATAGAATAGGGAATAGTGGAAATATTAATAGGTATAGTCTGTCCATGTGTACAATAAGCAATAAAGAAAACATTCTGGCAAGATGGGAAAATGTCTCCAGCTCGGTCAATATTTGTTTAAAAATGATAAATTATGTCTCAAACTGTAGAAAATATAATATAAAATTTGAGATAAAATTTTGAACTAATATTGACCTTGCTAGAGTCATTTTCCTATCTTGCCAGAATGTCTTGTTCGTATAACTTGATGGTTCTTGGACCGCAGCTCGAATTCTCACATTCTTGGAATTGAAAATATTATTTTGGTCATGAGAAAATTTTCATAGAATTTTAAATAATATTTTTCTTTTTTGATTATCATCATGCCTTCATAAAAAATGACTTCTGTGAGTGAAAAATATCATTTTCACATCAAAAATGTAAATGTAACAATAAATTTTATACGTTAGTTATTTTATGAATATTGTATCAGTTCAATAATATTGTTTCAGAAGGAAAAATCTGAATAGGAAGAACAAATACTGCTGGACACCACTGATGTATGCTAGTTACTATGGATCAGTTATGATTGTTAATGAGCTGATATCAAATGGAGCTGATAAGTGCGCTCTCAACATCAATGGCCAAAGTGCCTTCAGTCTTGCAGCTATGCGTAATCACGTCAAAATAATGGAATTTGTATTCGCGGTACGGTAACGTATTCAACTGAAACCACCAACTTTACTTTCGATAATAATCTGTTCGCTTATTTATGTTCGATTAGAATATCATAAATTTAGATAAATATTTGTAACGAGAAGTCATTTGAGGCTCTAAAAAACTTCGCTCCGGCAGCTGGCGGTCGGAAAGAGTGCATTTCAAATATGCAGTTCTATGATGGCTCAAATCATATGACTTATAATGAGCTATTCAGGGTATGAATTCAAAGGTGCCGTTTTCGAAAAACCCTATTTTCGGCATATTATTCGCAAATTTTCAAAACGATCAAGTTATTGGTCGATTTGTAGTGATTTTTTAAAATTTTCATCCCCTAATTTCACCCCCTTCCCTTGGACGAATTTGGCTGGTTAACGAACTTGACCGAGATATTAACACTAATGATTTTTGTGCAAAAAAATTTGGTCGCTCTCCGACAAGCCCTTCGGGAGTTATCGTGTTAACAAGAATCTGTACATATATATATATATATATATATATATATATATATATATATATAATCATTAGTGTTAATATCTCGGTCAAGTTCGTTAACCAGCCAAATATCTATATATATATATATATATATAGATATATGAATTTGAACGGACATCAGATTCGTGTTCTAGGGGCTCGGAAACGTGTAAAAAATATATCACATCATAAATCTTCGATTGACAGGGCAAGACCAATAGTGCATTTTTTCGAATGAAATCCTGCACTAAAACCTGCTTATAAAACTCTAATTCTCCACTCTAAGCGGTTGCTGGACCTCTGAGGAAAGCTTGTTGTTTGACTTATCATCTTAACTACGAGAAAATAAAATATAACAAAATCATTTTGTCAGACATAACAAAATTGATCCTCATAATAACCAACTTTCTACTAATAAATTGGAAAGAAAAACAGTGAAATTCCTAAAGGTAGGTCATTATTATTTTGGATGAAGTAAAATAATACTATGAAATTTTTAAAAAACTTGTATTAAATTATGTGGGAGATCCTTTTCAGCTATTCATAGCTCTACTAATTCTTGAGATAAAAAATTCGGTAATCATTAATAATTGGGTTTCCGACAGCTGTAGACTTCTGTTTAATATTTCTTCATTTGTCTTCATTCTACTTGAACTATGATAATATATTCTTGTACGGTACATGGACGTTTCTATGCACATCTCCATGGAGATGACATATAGACTGTCTAAGCAAAGAAGACAGTCTGGCCAGATGGGAAAATGACTCCAGCTCGGACAATATTGGTTAAAAAATTATCAATCGTCTCAAATTGTAGATCAGGATGATTTATACAATTAAGACCAACTTTATAATTTTTGAACCAATATTGATAGAGGTGGAGTCATTTTCCCATCTTGCCAGAATGTCTTCTTTGCTTGGACATACTTTATACTCTATGAAGAGAATCCAGGTTCTCCTTGCCGTGCCTATGATGCCCAGATGAGGCTCAGTGCCCCGAAACACGTCCGACAAGCAACGAAATCGTGGTACTGTTGTTAGAGAGGAAGTTAATAACTTGAATTTATTGTAGCCTAGTGTTTATATTTTGATAGAGAGGAATAGAAGTCATAATCAACTAATACCGTATTATTTTTATTTAAATTTTCAGAGAGAACTGTTGTCAAAAACCGATAAAAATGGCTGCTCACCATTGAATTGCGCCATACAATATGGATGCTATGATTCTATTAGATGGTTATTGGAGCGAGGTGCTGATCCAAATGCAGTGTAAGTAGTCTGCTCTAGCAAAGAAGATATTCTGGCAAGATGGGAAAATGACTCCAGCTCGGTCAATATATTGGTTTAAAGTTTTAGGAACCATTATTCTATACAATTTGAGGCTAGATTTATTACTTTTTGAGCAATATTGACTGAGCAGGAGTCATTTTCCCATCCTGCCAGAATGTTCTCTTTGCTTGGACAGACTATAAGAATAAAGGAGAGTCAATGGATTTGACTGAATGTTTTGTGAACTTTAAATTACCAACACCTAGAAATTATTAAAAATATTATTCGATAGTAGTAGAGCAAACCAGGTCTGATATTAATGAGAAATTCATTTTCTAGCTTTCGATGATATACGGTATCCCAAATAGCGTCAAATTAATAAAAGATTGATTTTTTTAGGGAGAACAATGAGCCAATGCTATCAGTTGCTGTAGCTCTAGGCAATGAAACCATAGTGAAATATCTTCTAAAGTTCGGAGCAGATCCCTTGAAAATGAACAGCAAAGGGGAAACTGCTGAAATGATAGCCGTGAAAAACAATTATCATAATCTAGTAACGCTCATCCAGTTTCGTGTATCAGGTACGCTACTGTTGTATTATTTTATAGTTTAAGTTCCTTCAACTTCCCTCAATTGCAAAAAAATGATCGAATAGTAGTCTACATTACTGCTGATTTGAATTACCACAGTATTTTGAACTTGTGCATTATAAGTATGAATTTTAATTTATATTATCAGTAAACATCATAAATTAATAATTATTCCCTTTTGAAAACAGCCGTGCAAAATCTACAGAAACTTTTCCAGTTTCTTTCCTTGGAAAAGTATTGGCCAATCATGGGAGATAATAACATTGATATGGATAAATTTTTAAAATTGACTGAAACTGACCTGCAGAATCTTGGAGTCAAGTGAGTAAATATTTGATAATTTTAAAATTTATTGATTGATTAAAATAATAATAGTAATAATTAGTGGAGAATTCACTTAGAATTGAGATTTTTTTCATTTTAAAAAATATTCATTTAGAGTTCTCACACTATTGGTCTTAATTAGTATTTCTGGATTTATTAGATTTTCTTCAAGTTATATAGTTTTCTGGATTATGATGAATAAAGAGATCAAAGTAAATAATGAACAAGAACAATACCGTTGACTGAGTTGTAACTGTATCCTGCTTGAAATTCACAGTATGTGCAAAATCTTTCTCGAATCTGATTTCTTGAAAACAATGATTTTTCCAGTTTATTGGGACCTCGGAGGAAAATGTCAATGGCCATTACTAGTCTTAATGCTTTGAGACATCAGCAGCAACACAACCATGGAATAGATTTAGTTGGAGATCTTAACAATCTTGGAATAAACCCAGTTTAAAGGGCTCACTTTTTTGAATGAACTTTTGAAAACATCTCTACTATTGAAGCACCATGCAATTATATCTTCAGCAAAGTCTAAAGCAGGCTTTGGGGTCCTCATACACTGACAGTTCAGATGGGCAGTTCGATCGTTTACAGTCCACAGCCCCACGATCGGCCTGCCGGTTTTCAGCTGTTTTGGACTGTCGGTTTCCCACTCACTCACAGTTCTCAACTGTCACAGTCCAAACTGAAAGAGGATGGGAACCCTAATAAAACTATTGTGTTTTGAAATAAGGTGCTGTTAATTAATGACTATTATTCTATGTCAACTTTTATTGTTAATGCTTAGTGTTTGTAAGATTTTATTGACATTGAAAGCTTTAAAAGAATTAAGATGATGATTTCTTGATCTATGACGAGCTGCTATGTGTTACATCAACACCTACTAATGTACCTACTATGTTGGTTACATAACTAGGATTGATCGCCGACATGCAGTTATGTCATTTTCATTTATAAAACTATTCAATTCGATTTAATTAAAATAATTGAGTATTGTCAACACTGGTTTGACAATGGGCTCGACCAGCACGAAAGTACCTACTCCACTCCACTAAGTAAAAATTAAATAGTTTTCTTACTGAAAAATTACATGACTGCGAGTCGGTGACCTAGGAAATATCATAGTGAATTTGAGAGAATCTTCATTTTTTAACGCACCAGAAAATCTTATCGACAAAAATTTATCATGACAAACTGTCTGACAGGTCTATTTTGTATGTCTCAAAATCCACCTATTTTCAAATGAATGACCAACTATTAAATTAATGTACAATTTTATTAATGTGAGAAGAAAAAGTAATGATATTTGAATAAAATTTAATGTTTTCAATAATTGTATGTCAAGTTCATTTTTCGAAAATACCATTCTATATATCTATAAAAAATTTTAACATAGTTTTCAATGAAGGCAAATAAATAATTCAAAAGCAACAAAACATGATTTCAAGATAGAAATCATATTCAATCCAATCATAGAAAATTAAGCTGAAAATTCTGAGATATTCACAGGGAAGAAACATAAATTTCTTAGAGTCCAGGGGAACAGAATTTCGCAAAAAATTGGGGTGAATAAGTAGGCCCAGTCTAGAGTCAACCCCAGAATAGGTGGAATAATAGTACATTACGCCACAAGCCTTGGAAGTGAACGTTTACGGTATGAGGATAGTTTCCCGGGCGAGGCTTGCCGAGCCTGGGAATAATTCCGAATACCGTAAACAAACTTCCTAGGCTAGTTTGCGTATATTTCTTTTCGCCTCACTTCAGATAAGCATTATCAATCAAATTTCATTTAATCAATACTTCACGATTAACAATTCAATCTGAATGAGGTTATAGCGATTGCTGATTCAAACTGATAACTGAATAGGTTGAAAAGGTGCACTGTCACCCGATCTAGCGGACGGCTTGATAACTACTACGTTAATCCTGTCAGCTGCTGCTGTTGTCCACGCGCGGAAAGAAAGTCCTCGCATGGAAAGGAAGTCTTACCGCTCGAGGACAACAGCTGACTGTTTCCGTATGTAAATGACGACTTTCAAGTCTACATAGGGACCGGTAAGCAGCTTCTTTCTGTGAAGTGTGGCGAAAAAATATAAAACCAAAGCTGAATTTTGAAGGAAACAGTAAGAGACAATGCTATACAAGATAAAAAATTTAAGAAAGAGGGAGAATTTTCATAACTATAGGACTGTGGGCTAACCAAATAGATATCAATATGGAAAAATGTGATGGATAATCTTTGGAAGAATCACATAACTTAGGTACTGATAAAAATGTTTTATTTGTTTTTCTTACAACATATTCATCCATAATAATTCCAATAATTATATATGATAAGGTTTAGAAAACATAAATTGTAACATTTAAAAATTCAACAAAATAAAGTTTCACTTATAACAAAACATTTTGGTACATGATAGTTTGGAACATCAAAATTTGTACTTGGAATAATGAGTTTTAGGATTTCTCAGCTATCACTTCGCACTCACATTGAATTTTCAAAAATTTACATTAACACTAATCACTATACAAACTTAATCTATAACTAATAACAAATGTTCAAATATAATTTGATTATCGGATTGGTACATTTTTGAAAAATAAGTTACATGAGTCGAAAATTTTCATAATGAAAAAGATATCAATGACTAATAAACTTGGAAAGGAATAAGGAACAAACATTTTTTCCAAGTATTTAATTGTATTTTTGAACTTTATTTTCATTTTAATTTATCATTATTCACGGACGGTAGACCAGATAATTGACAAAAGTGTAGAAATTTCTTTTGAAGAATCATAAGAAATATTGAACGGTTAACATTTTTGGTAACTGTATTTCAAGTATTGAATAGAAGACAATTCAAATAAAGCTTGCAATAGACGATAACGTCTAAAATTAATAGAGAATGGCATGCACACACTAAAATGGTAATGGCATTCACTTCGTTCAGAATATGAGCACTTGTGAAGAAAACATTTTCATAAAATATAAAGTAACATATAAAATAACATTAAAAATAGCAAGACACATAATTTTTCCATGGAACACCTATATCTTCAATTATATCACACGATCAACAGTTTACAATATCAAATAATATAAATACTGATCTTTATTGTAAGTTCTAGTCCAATTAAACATACTGTACAGATCGATATTGTACAGCTCTATATTATGCTACTTGGATAATACATATATACTTTCATAAATAGTATATTGACTGCATCACTTTCACATGTACAACCTATGTAAAAATATATTAGATCATAAAGTAGGTTGTTCCAATTTGTCATGTAAATATAATACAATCACAATATAAATATATATTATATAGCACAACAATTTTACATCTACAAGATTCACTGAAATGCACATTTATACCCTGTGTTGTTTGGTTTGAGTAGGGCTCTAAAAATACCTCCTTATAGACCCTCATAAACCTTTTAGGTCCGAGGAAAAAAGTTAATAACTCCATGCAATTTCAGTAGTGTTTAAATGATTCAATAATATATAAAATATGTTGAGTAAACGACTCGTTCTTTGCAACACTGCAAAAACGGTTTAATTTTTTCCAATTCTCAATATTTGTCATTATTTTACACTAGAATTATTACTGTACGAAAAATTCATTCATTCATTCGAGCTTGTAAAAAAATTAGAAATTTATTTGATAGCTAGAAGATGATAAGAAGAAGTTGAAACTATATTAGTGTCAATGTTGAAACATATACTTTGAAATGTGTATTCATAAGAGACTTTCAATTCATGGAGAAAATCACACTCGCATGAAAATCTCGAAATTTTCTCCCAGCTCTTTCCATAAGTTTTTACAAGGAGAGAAAACCAGAAAGTTCAAAGATTGAAATTACAATGATCATAAACGATTACCTGAACCATATCTGTAGGAATACTGTTCTATATTAGAAAACGGTTACGAATTATGAGACAATTTTCTTCATAATTCTCAAATACATAAATACGCATGCATTGCAGTGAAAAACCTCCTGTTTAATGTCATCATGACCTTCATGGATGCAATTTAACTTAAGAAAGTTGAAGACACTATAAGGAAAAGGGAGAACTTAGAATAATTTAAGTAAGATGGGATTAAAGCCTGTTTATTTGAAGCTTATTGTAGAATTTACATCAACACTGGATAATATTGGAAATAGACAACATACATTTTCCAGAAAGAATGTTTAAACTACAATTAACTTAAAAAATCAGCGCTAATCCCAATAACATTGTTTACAAAATGAAGATTCATTTGAAATACAATAGTTATTTCAAGATGCAAGCGAAATGAAATTAAGATTAACCAAAGAGCATCTTCTAAGTGACAAACAAGCTATAGTTTTAAACTTTGTTCATGATAGACATTTATAGAATAATATAGTAACAAGAGTGATGAAAAAAATTAAAATCAGTACAGTAGCCTACTGATACACGTTTGATACAACATGCTATGACAAATGCAGACAAAACATGAATACAGCTAAATATACTCCAATACACCAATAACTAGAATACTTCAAACCTGGTCTCTCCTGGACCAGACATACAACGGCAGTTGAAAACTCACATGATCCTCAAGTGAGTTACAAAATTTACATTTTCCAAACTTAAAGTCAATTTTTACCATGTTAACATGAAATTTATATATTTTTTCACTGTTTTTAAACAATATTGCTGCTATTTTGCATAAAAATCTATTTTTATGTAGTCAATTTGATGCCATAAATATATATAAGGCCAGTTTTTCTTGATTTACCAAAATTCAAAATTTTTGATCACTTTGATTCTAACCTCCTCAATTGAGCTGGCCATGAATCCAAGACAATAATATTGTTTTTGACGAAAACTCCTCTGCATTTTATTTTAGGATAATAATTAGAACCCATAATTATAAAATATTCAGCCAACAGAAAGATAATAGGTTGTAAAATTACAAATTTATTAGAAAATCGAGATACTGGTTTCAGCTGCAACAATATTATCAATATCTGGTAAACTAAAGGCACGTTTACACCGGAATGTTAATAACATTTGTTAATAACTTTTACATAATAAGTTATATAATAATCCGTTATTCGAAAAAGATATTAACGAATGTTAATAACATTCTGGTGTAAACGTGGCATTACGAATACCGAACGTGTAGGCAGAGACAATGTATTATTATAATTATTATTATAATAATAATACATTGTCTTTGGTGTAGGAAACCGGAATCTCGATTTTATAAAAAAATCTGTGGTTTGACAATATAAAATTTGTTGATTGAATGTTGATGTAGTGGAAAATGTCCATTATGAAACAGCTTTAATGTTGTCACAAATACACATCATTTCCAATACAATAAAACCTTGAAATTATACAGAAACATGTTTTCATGTGTACTCACGTACGGTACTTACACATCCTCAGCTGTTATACTGCTGAGGATGCCTCAGCATAACACCTCATCACCTCATAACAACTACCAGCTGAGGATGTGTGAGTAAACATGAGAACTTGTATTAGAATAATTCTAATTATTGTATTAGAAATAAAGTGGATTTGTGACAACATCAAAGTTCTTTCATTAAGTTTGACAAGTTTTATCTTTTATTTTTATTTAATATGGATAACTACTACAATATCACCTTAAAAATGCTCAACAAACAGGTCAAGTTCGTTGGACAATGAAATCGACCGAATCCTTCATCCTTTTTCAGGCGAACAAAAGGATAAGCTCTCAGCAACAATATATCTAAATACTACCGTATTTATTCTAGCACAATAATCACGGCTGGAAAAAAGTCATATGGTATTTGAATAAATTATTTTTTGGAGAATCCATCTGATTTCAATGAAACAGCTGATTAAATATTAGCGGCAAATTTGAAAGTATAGTCTGTCCAAGCAAAGAAGACTATGAAAGATGGAAAAATTACTCCAGCTCGGCCAATAATTATCAATTTGATCTCAAATTGTAGGAAACAATTTGATCTCAAATTGTAGGAAACAATTTGATTTACTATAAAGAATACATTTATAATTATTGAACTAAGTTGGGCGGGAAAACAAATCAAAAGCACATTTATAACTTTTGATCAACCACTTTATTGGAAAGCTAGAGATATTATTGTAGGAGCCAGAAATTCATCACAATCTGAGCTGAGTAACTGCATTGTCCGTCTAGGTGGATTTTATTTGTTAATGTCGTTCATGGGATGTATTGGATACTTCATGATGGGAGCTGGATTGAAGGAAGCTCTATCAACTGTATTTGCTTCATTATCTGTGGATAAAATGTTGAATGGCCATGCATTTGCAAGAGCTGTGAGAGGCCACTTCCTTGTTCAAACATGTTTGTCGAACATCATCTTAGACCTGGTGGAAATTTCTGAGGAAGAGGAAGCATGTATAAAAAATCTTACATCAGATTTTCTCTCTGAGCCGCCTTCATTGGATTTTGTAAACACAAACGAATCATTGAAATCAATATCTATTAAATTCGGAGAAGCAATGGATAAGATTAAGAGGAACGGTCCCACTGCTGCACTATGGATTCAATATTTCAATATGGTGAATTTGATGAAGGATTATATCCATGCAGAGAGATCTGGAGACTTTCATGCCCATTTGGATTGCTGTAAAAAGATGATTCCCTACTTCCATGCAGCTGGACACTTTCCATATGCAAAGTCTTGCCACCTATATGTACAAGATATGGAACATCTTTGTGATGTACTGAGACCTGAAGATTACGTGAATTTTGTCAACAAAGGCTACTTCACGATGAGAACGGATGACCAGTTCTGGTCTGGAATGTGGTCAGATATGAGAATTGAGCCAGCATTGATGCGATCATTCAAAAGTCAAGGTGGAATGACTCATGGGAGGGGAATGGCAGATAATGCTCTTAGTAAATGGGTTACTGGAATGACTGCAACACAGGATATATGTACATCAATAGAAGAATATTGCGGGTTTTCATTTTCTTCAAGTGAGAAACTCAAAGATTTTGGAGAAGCTCGCCAAATTCGAAATGCTAAGGACGTATGCAAACTCACTGATTGGTTCAATGATCACTCACCTTTTCCCAAGACTGAGAGAATAATATTAATTGCTACAGGTATTGTAGGTGATAATACAGTATTGTGTCATGATGCTGTTGCAGTTGGTAGAAAAGCAATTAAAAAGATTGAAAACTCAATCCTTACACGAGTAATCTTATCCTTTGATACACGAGTATCAAACTCACAATGAAGGACTGTGCGCTCCCTCTCTCAATAATGAATTCTACATTGAAAATTCATGACGAGAAGGTTGTTGTTGATCCATTTTTGCTGTTTCAACGAATATGCATCTCCAAGAAATCTGATGAAGATCTAAAGAACTACATGAATTATGAACTAGCTCCTTACCCTCTAGCATTGTTTGATAGTTCTGGAATGAGGGAAAAACAGAAAATCATCACTCTACACGATTTTGAAAGGACGTGATGAGAATATTGATTCAACAAGTTTCGAAATTGTTGTTGATGGAGGGTTTCTGATCCACAGCGTAGTATGGGAGAGAAATTCGACGTTATCAGTCGTGTGTGATAACTATACAAAATTTTTGAAGAAGCATTATAATGGTAAAGGGTGTACAGTTGTTTTTGATGGGTAATCTAGCATGGAGAGCACAAAATCAGCAGAGCAAAGTAGACGATATCAGCTTAGAAAATGTGCAGATATAAGTGTGAATTTGGAAAGTAAACTGAGTGTTAAGCAGGAGGATTTTCTATACAATGTCCACAACAAGATCCAACTGATAAACTTGCTCATGATGAAGTTGCAGGAGAGCGGAATAAGTACATTCCAAGTTCAAGGTGATGCTGATGTTGATATCGTGAAGACAGCCATCAATTTGTCAGTGTATTCATCAGTGGCTGTAATTGGAGAGGATATTGATTTGGCTGTCCTTCTAGTTGCCAAGACCCCAATTGATCGTGATATTCTTCTAGTTAAACCAGGAAGAGTTAAGCTGGAGACTGTAGTTTATTCCTCCAAATACTCTCAACAAGAGCTTAAAATGGACAACAACGCACATCTGTTATTTCTACATGCATTCACCGGCTGTGACACAACTTCCGCAGCATACCATAAGAGCAGAGTTGGGTTTGTGAAATTCTACCAAAAATCAACAGTTATTCAACATGCTGCTGACATATTTGTGAATAATTCTTCTTCATTTGACTCCATTGAGAGAGCTGGAGAAGAAAGTGCTCTTTCGTGGTACAGTACTCCAACCACAGAAAAATCACTCAATAGTTTACGCTACAAATCATTTATAAAAGCAGCTGCAAAAATGAGACCAGATCTATCAACACTTCCTCCAACCGAAGGCGCTATGAAACAACATTCATTTAAAACCTACCATCAAGTTCAACTGTGGCTGAGAAGAGAACCTATTGGTGGGGCTCTAAATTGGGGCTGGAAGAAAAAGAATGATAGTCTTATTCCAAAATATTCAGAGTTAGAAGCTGCTTCTGAGGAAATCCTGAAAACTTTTATCTGCCGATGCACAAGAGGATGTAATAGTGGCCGCTGTGGGTGTAGAAGAGCATCATTAACCTGTTCTGTCGCATGCCTCAATTGCAAGGGGAGTTGCAAGAATGGGATACCTCTTTAAGGAGAAGAAGATGATAATGATGAAAAACTCCAATAATCTAGAAATATTCTTCATTATCCAACAACTCATGTGTGTGCTGAACCTCATTATCTGAACTGTTGTTAACTGATTATTGAAATAATATATTATGGAAAAAATTTTCTATAATGTTAAAGAATGATATCGAATTCATGTTTAATGAAGTGTTATTATAATATTAATAAAAAACTAGTTTGTTGTAGCAAAACAATACTTTTTATTAGACAATCAGTCCAAAGTTTTATATTTGTGATAAAATATAATTTCCCTATAATATATCATAAGTATCATATTAAGATTCATTGAAGAGTGAAAGATGGATCTACATGATAAGGCTCAAGTTGCATCAGCGACTTATTACAATATTACAGTGACGTACGTATACCCACAGTGATAAACACTTTTTTCAATATTTTAAATCGCTCTTCCCTACACGTCTGTTGAGGAAGTAATTTTTTATTTATTCAATTTTATTTGTAATTAACCCTTTTTTGAGTACTCTCTCATTACAAAGAAAAATAAATTATTCGTGAAATATTGTTATGGTCAATTTTTGTGAATATTTGTAGTCTCCCCACTCTGCCATGGTCATGGGAAGGTCCTCCCTCTTCCCCCTCGATTTATATAATTACTGACAAATCCCCTTGTGAATATAAAAAACCTCCCCTCTTCCCAACACGTCTGTTGAGGAAGTAATTTTTTATTTATTCAATTTTATTCATAATCAACCCTTTTTTGAGTATTCTCTCATTACAAAGAACAATAAATTATTCGTGTAATATTGTTATAGTCAATTTTTGTGAACATTTGTAGTCTCCCCACTCTGCCGTGGTCATGGGAAGGTCCTCCCTCTTCCCCCTCGATTTATATAATTACTGACAAATCCCCTTGTGAATATAAAAAACCTCCCCTCTTCCCAACACGTCTGTTGAGGAAGTAATTTTTTATTTATTTAATTTTATTCATAATCAACCCTTTTTTGAGTATTCTCTCATTACAAAGAACAATAAATTATTCGTGTAATATTTTTATAGTCAATTTTTGTGAACATTTGTAGTCTCCCCACTCTGCCGTGGTCATGGGAAGGTCCTCCCTCTTCCCCCTCAATTTATATAATCACTGGCAAATCCCCTTTTGAATATAAAAATCCCTTGTGAATGATGAAATCAGAAATAAAGTAGGAGTTATAAATTTAAAACATCAATTTATCACAGATACAATAATGAAAAACAGGCCAAATTTATTCCATCCCAATTGAGATGAGAAATTTTGGGGATCATTTGAGAAAAGTTATAATTTGTGGAGCCTTGACAGTTGGAATCAGGCATTCTTAAGATTTCATCAGTGTCATGGATGTGCCAGTTATAGGCTCTAGTTTATGGCAGAAAACTCCGGCAGAGGTCCATGAAGTGCAAGTTGATGAAATTGAAGTACAGGAGGACAATGACGTGGCCTAGTAGGATTCAGCTGCGAAGAGGGTGAGAAAAATTAAATGATTGATTCAACTGCTGACATTATTAGAATCACATAAAATACGAAGAAGATGTTCAGTAGACGTGGAAGATCTAGATGACCCAAACCATCTTCTTAGAAACATTGAAAAAAGTGATGACAACGTTGATAGTTGGAGGAAAAATATTATCAACTTGAAGAAAAAAGCTTTTAAAATGAGAAAAAAATGAAGAAATGAACCTGCTCTTTTGCAATGTCTGGTTGCGTTAAGTATGTTTCACTTACATACCGTTCATCATAAGAAAATATAAAGAATTAAAAATGAAAGTTGAATAAAATATAAATTATTCAGTTATCATCCTGTATATAAACAATGATTAGCCTATAAGTATGAATACGCCATATAGAATAAGAGTTTTAGTTGATATAGCCTAGTTAATTTAATTGTATATGTTTCATATATGAGTCTATTAGATTTATAGATGTTATCAGTTCGAATATTATTATTATTATTGTAGGTCGACGTAGAAAATTAATTGCAACCTCTTTATCTACCTCAGCCTCTTAAGTAGATATTGGTTGTAGCATAGAATAATAGAACTTTCTATGATATAACATAGAATCCTCTATGGATGTAGGTAAGCTCGGATTAAAATGTAAGATGGCTCAGCAACACGAGGTTGATTCTTAGCTACTTCAACCTGATCAAATAAATAGGTACTTTGAATTAAGCTGATAGAAAAGTCAAAGTAGCAACAATTGAAAACTCTTGATTGAAATTGCAGTACAAAAAGAACAATTTATTCTTGAAAATGATCATCTACATGGTTACCAATTTACAAGTTTAGGTATAACTAAATTACCTAACCTGACTCCCCTACCCCTACGTCATGGCCACGGGAAGTCCGCCCTCTCACCCTCCCCAATTCCCAGGGTTACGGCTTAATCCCTTTGTAAATTTTTGTAATCTCCCCTCTTTCCTAATTGGACGTAGTTATGCAGAAAGGAACCAATCCACAAAAATAAAAAAAATCTGATTTTTCAATATTTGGGTTGATAAACCCCTAGGTAACTGTTTTGGATGAAAAAATCACTGGAATCAACCCTTATGGCAATTATGTGGGTTGGTTCCTTTCTGCAAAACAAATACCCCACTTTATGTGTTACGCAAGAAGGAACCAACCCACAAAATTGCCATGGAATGGGAAATTTTATTATTAGGAATCAGACTAAAATGTTAGTTTTTCAGAGAAAAATATCATATGAGTCTAATTTTCTAACCATTGATTACTACCATACAGAGAAGTGTTATGCCAAAATTCCACACCCCTACCCGTCTTACTTCCCTCCCAACACACCCTTAAAATTTCCATTTGCAAGGATTTCTTTCATTGAATGTATCTCAGCAACCATTGAAGATAAGATATTGAAATTCTCCTCATTATTTAGAAAATTAAATTTCCTTTTTTATGTCATCACCATTTCACTATAGCTCATGTGGTTCAGGAGTTATTTGCATGGAAGTATGATGGAAGCCCACATAGGTACAGACTTCTGCCTAAAAATTTCATGCTTTCCCTAATAAGAGTAAACTGGGAAATGTCTAATATTAAACATTTAGAGAATTTTAATATATCTACATACAAATAATAGAAACATATATTTTGAGTTGAAGCCAATTGAATTAACTGAATAATGATACAAAGTTCAACTATTTATCTCTATAGAGTACCGAGACACATGTGATATAAGAATTCTTGAATAAGAGGGGTAGTGTGGGGACTTCAGACAGGACACTTGCCAACATACTAGTTATAAATGGGGAGAAAATCAACTCCATATAATTTCCCCAAATGAATTATTTCGAAATAATTATTTCGAAATTTGATAAATTAAAAGGGGTATTTCAGTACTCACTTGATAGACCATAATATCAGGCTATCCGCCTAGCACTTCTGAGATAGCGCTTTTCATTTATTAACTGACTCACACTTACGTAAAATTTCAAAAAAATATATGTTTTATCATTCAAAATGTAGGTTTTGGAAAGTTCTTCAAGTTTCATTAGAGACATTTCCAGTAGAATCATCCTGTAAACTTTCATTTAGGAGATAATTAAAATGTTATGCAGAAATCTAGGGAATCCCTTCATTCTTCCATTTATATAGCTTTTGAACCGCAGGAGCTACAATGAAATGGTGAGACATAAAATAAAGAGAATTTAATTCACTGAAAAATGAGAAAAAGTTTGATTTCTTATTTCCAATGAGTGCTGAGATACATTCAATGTAAGAAACCCTTAAAAATGGAAACTTTGAGGGGTGCAGAGGGGGTAGCAAGATGGGTGGGGGTGGGAAATTTTGACAGAACACTTTTCTTTATAATATTAATCCATGAGTGGAAAAATTAGCCTCATATGATTCTTTTTATCTGAAAAACAAAAATTTTAGTCTGGTTCCTATGGCAATTATGTGGGTTGGTTCCTTTCTGCATAACACATAAAGTAGGATATGGTTTTTGCAGAAAGGAACCAACCCACATAAATGCCATAAAATGAGAAATTAATGCTTTTTTTGTATATAAATATCTAGTTCATGATATTAAGAGCACATATACGTTCCCAAAATCAGAATATCTTAATGGATAATAAAATGGGAGGTATTATTGCAGTTTCATCTTTGGTTTTATCTCAAAAGTAGCTGATTGTGGGTTGGTTCCTTTGTGCATAACTCCGTACAATTTGATTCTATCGGCTGTTAGATTCTCCAAAAAATTATTTATTCACAATATCATATGAAATTTTTCCAGTCATGAATATAGTTTCAAAATATAGTGGATACGGAAGTATAGATATTATTGAGAGGTTATCCTTCTTTCGCCTGAAAATGAAGTTCCAAAGAATATATGTTCTGAATTTGAAGTTGATTGATTGAGGCGTTTGAAAGTTATTGTCGAAAACAAAAACAAACAAACCAACCCATAGACAGACAACGACTACGGCTATATTTAATATATATTATTTGATATATTTGATTGAGGCGTTTGAAAGTTATTGTCGAAAACAAAAACAAACAAACCAACCCATAGACAGACAACGACTACGACTATTATTGCAGTTTCATCTTTGGTTTTATCTCAAAAGTAGCTGATTGTGGGTTGGTTCCTTTGTGCATAACTCCGTACAATTTGATTCTATCGGCTGTTAGATTCTCCAAAAAATTATTTATTCACAATATCATATGAAATTTTTCCAGTCATGAATATAGTTTCAAAATATAGTGGATACGGAAGTATAGATATTATTGAGAGGTTATCCTTCTTTCGCCTGAAAATGAAGTTCCAAAGAATATATGTTCTGAATTTGAAGTTGATTGATTGAGGCGTTTGAAAGTTATTGTCGAAAACAAAAACAAACAAACCAACCCATAGACAGACAACGACTACGGCGTTGAGTCAAAAGTGGAACTCGCTAAAGCTCGTTCAATAATGACTTTCATGAACATTTTAAACTAGTGAGATAATTCAAATGGAATACTCGAGTTACAAGAGAGAATATTAGTAGAATATAATAAGGAATGTATGCATCTCAAGATTTTGAGAGTGTCATTTCAACACGAATACAGTTTTTACAGAATACAGGCACCTTACAGTTACAATTCAAAGTTTACCATGCAATTTCCAGTTAAAGTTACTATAAATATATTTAAAACCACTAAATGCATCCCTAGTTACCACATTTCTCATAGTTTGGATATATTGATACAATTTAAAATTCAATATGATGGGAGGAGTTGGAAAAATTCAACAATTCAATAATCACAAATTAAGTGAAGTTTAAAATTGTTCCCAAGTTTCGAAATTTTGTTTCTAATGCCACGTTTACACCGGAATGTTAATAACTTTTGTATAATAAGTTATATAATATATAATAATACGTTATTCACAAAAGTTATTAACAAATGTTAATTCTGGTGTAATCGTGACATAAGATTGATAATGATCAACCTGAATTTTTCATATACCCAATCTTCAATATTTGGCACGTGAATAAATTAGACCGTTTAATCAGAGACAATGTATTATTAATGTATATACAATGTAATATACATTGTCTCTGGTTTAATGCAAGGCACCATAGAATCAGCAATCAATTGGAGATTCATATAAGATATAAAAAATATGTTAACATTTTTCACAGTGATTCGTTGAAAATTTGTTTTAATATTATTAAAATTTCAATTGATGCTTTTCATCCAAAATTTTTCAATACAAGACAAAATACACCAATATTTGGTATGGTCATGGTTGCTACTGAAAATATTTGCAATTGAATTAAAATTGAACAAAATTTATCATTCCAGTTCAATAATTTCATTGCCTAAGTTCATGTTCTACTCTTCTAAAGTTCCAACTAAACATTAGATCACTGATACTATTATCTAGATCTAGACTCTCTAACATAAAATAAGTAAGTTGTGGTCCCAAAGGAATAGATTTCACTTACTTTCCAGTTTCTGAATGGCATCATTCATGACTAGCAAAAACTTCCAGATTTACATCTCCTGTCGATATCTGTAATCATAACAATATTTTTTGTCGTTTTTATCTGAACATCAAATTTCGCTATTACGTATTTATTGAGAGACAACGAAATTTTACTAGAAGTTTTACTTTATCGATACTCAAGATTTCTCGATAAATAGGATTGAAACATTATAAATAACCATGAAGATTGCAAATTGGAATACAAGAACCGTCTAACAAATGTTGAGAATATATAATTCAACTGTATTAAAACAAGATTGAATGCCGTAATTTTATTCTTGAGGTATCAATGGATTCATTTTTCTCTGTGTAGCTAGCCTTTACATTTTGTTCTGTGGGAAGACCAAATGCTTGTACATCTAACTGACAGGAAAGTTTCACCAAAAAAGAATTTCCACACGAAATACTAGAATATACGCTTGTATTTCAGCTGCGAAAGGCTACAAGAAACACAAAAACTGATATAAAAATGTTCAAAGTGATTAAACAGCTAATATACAGCCATAAGTTGCTATTTTTGTGGTTTCTTGAAACGTCATAATCTTATAAATCTATTGTGCAATTTGTTCATGATGCCTACCGTGTATTCTGGACAAGGTTTCTACAGAACTCTGTAATAACTTCGTATCTGAGGAACTCAGATAACTCTCATAGCAATTAAATTGAGAATTCATACTTCATTCTAGGGTGATAGGAATACAGTGGCTTAATGGATATCATGAAAACTATGACCAATCCAATAAATTTATAGGGTGCATTTCTTTACTCTACGAGCACCCGGCAATAATTCTAATTTTGCAGCAAACATTATTAACTTTATGCATATTTGTTTGAATATGCCAAAATTTATAAATTAAGAAATCTACTTACAGTCACTGACTGTGCTGTGTAGAGTTGGGCGAGCTAAGATCAGAAGTAAACATCATTTGACCTGGCTGCTGGGGAAAATGAAGAGGAATAGAAGAGTCAACTATCTGTGAAAAACAAATCATTCGATAGTTTTAATTGATCACTTATTAATTGATTGAAGATTTTTCAAAGTGCTTATTTACCAATACAACAATAACTACTGTAAAGGAAACAACTACATTTTTCCAAGTCAATTTATTATTTTTTATAAATTTCATCAATTATCAAGATTTTTTAAAATTTTATTTGATAATTTCTTTGAATTCTGATCTTTTCGAGACATTACAAGTTCCAACTGAACTTTCTGTATTGGAGTGAAGTGGATTAGTACATTCGATTTTGGACTACATTGGTTCATGAAAATTTGGGAAGGAAACATTTCTGGCAAAGCATAGACATCACACATTTCTCCAAATCATGTTATGATGATTGTAATTTTTATTCATTAATGAATAGATTAATCAAATTCAATTTCATTAAGCTTAATGTAAACTGTTCAAATAACTTTCAAAATTATAAATTCAAGACGATACACAGGGAAAGATAGGGTACGATGTAAAGGCTACGAGATAATAGTTGGTGCTAGAAATTGAGGCGGTTAGCGAATGAATGTTATTAATATTCTCAGCTCTGTCAGCTTTCTACGAAAGTATATCGGAACGAACAGACCCCATCTTGATAAAGGCAGCTTGACTGAAACACGACCAAGTGTGGATGAGTCATAAAGTTGTAGGCTACCTACCGATGAGTGAGCGGTATCGGCGGGTGTGGCTGCGGCGACGGCGGGGTTGATGGGTGGTGGGGGTGGTGGAGGAGGGGGCTGCGTGGTGATGAAGAGGGGCTGTGGCTGGGGCGCATGCGCAGGTGTCGAGTAGGGCAATATCTGCGGAAACAGTCCGTAGCGAGCCATTAGCAGCTGCTCGGAAACGCGGCGCAGCTCGTCTTGCTGCTGCATTATGTGCTGCTGCAGCTGCTCGTGTTTCCGCTGCAGCTGGTCTTGCAGTTGCATTTGGGCGTTGGTCATCACCAACGGCTGCTGGCTCTGGTCTTGACCCTGTGTACCATCCGGTGTCTGCAAAAAGATAAAAATAAACATTTTGGGCAGTTCTGAAATGGCTCACATACGATCATAAAATTCTAATAATTATTAGTGCTTTAACAAAACATCACTAGATGGAGGTGGAGGAGGAACAAGTACGGAAAGACAGAACCAGATAGCGTAGACTTGTAAATAGCCCGACCCAGTAATCTACTGAAAAGGGAACCGGATATATAAGTATGTATGTATAATACATAAATTCTATTAATTATGCCTGTTCTTTCAACCGATGTGTGTTTTTCCGATAGATTAATAAATGAATAAATGAAGATTGAAAAGAAGAGATATAATTTCACACGTTCACTTTTCAAAATTGATAAATGGCTGTTATTGAGACAAAATTATTATGAGATCTCGTATTATAGTTACAATGATATCAAAATGGAGGAGCTATCAGCAAATAGACAATAGTGATAAAAACTGAAATTGTAAATGGGCTGAACATAGGAAATGAAATATATACAAACTGAAATGAAATAGACTATTGAATTATAATCGCAGTCATTTTCAAATGCGCATGAATGAATTTGAAAATGACTCTGAGTAGTCGAAGCATGTTATGCATGAATAAAAAATTATTGAGGATGGTACTGCGATTATTATTTAAAATAGAAAACAGTGATAAAGTAGCCCTAAGATTCTTCACTCATCTTATGCATATTGACAATGAGATGTTTCATCACCTGAGTGCCACTCCAGATGGTAGTCTACATAGTCTGAATTTTTCTTTAGTCTTTTCGTTATTGCTGCTTTGATGTATTGTGGATCTCTTGTTCTCATAGATCTTGAGTGTGTCGAGGATCCACTAATTCAGGAAGCAAACAATCGAAATAGAAGTTTTTCAATTTATCTTCAAAAATTAATCGTCCCTCAAAATTTCTTCTATTATTATGCCTGAGAGTGTCCAGAGGGCGAATATACATTTCAATCGTTTTGTTACGTGCAATTGACCCTGAACTTGATAGAAAAACTTGTGGCTCTTGTTAACTGTTATCTTGTTTTCTATCTGTTATCTTGAGCTCAGGTTCAGGAATGGGAATTAGTTTTATTGCATTAGTTTTAGTTCTAGCATTTCTGGAGTCAAGTGCCAACAAGATTCAGGACACTTGACCTCTACAATTTTCTCGTCCCCAATAAGACCATCTGGAGTGGCACCAAGGAAAGGTAAATCGTTGTCAATAAACAATCCACATTTGTCCACTTCTCTCCAATAGTCTCTACAATTTCAAGTATAGCATTTATTTCATTTACTTTGCCACACCTTGTTGACTGATTTTCAAAATCAGAGTACAGCAAAGATTTGACTAAATTACTACAAATTGTAGTAGGGCGTACAATTTCTGAAGTCTCGTCCTATGATTAATGATATAAAAAGTTTTTCATTTGAAGAAACCACCTCCATCTATTAAAATTACAAATTTATGATCTTATATCCAGTTATACCCTTAACTGTGGAAATATTTTGTTCTTTAGCATATTTTCCCAATTATTTCAATAACCGTTGAAGTGACAAACTTCTAACAGGTTTCATTGCATTCCGCAGGTAATTTTACATAGGATCTGATAATCGAAGAACCCAAATAAAGCCTCTAGAAATTAGAAAAGTCAATTTTCCGCCATTGTTATCTCGATAACAAAACGTTTCTGGGGGTGAGTCTCATGGAACGTTTTTCTACTGTATATGAAATTATCAGTAGTGTACCGTGAAATATCAGGGATCTTATTAAGTAAGAAGGAATATTATTGCAAATGCAGGTTCAAGTCGCTCGATGGAATGCGAAGTTTACGCTAAATATGGATTTTTCAATTAATCGTTATTATCGAGGCCTCTTAATACATGTAGCATAACTGAGAGAAGTCAAGTGCTGGACAAGGATTAACGTGATATGTAATATAGAGAATGCAGTAGAAAGGAACGAGTAAAAATATTTTCATAATTTGCATTGAAGAGGTCAATTAATCATTGAGAAGTCAATTATAGAAGAAATCTAAGTTATTAGTAACATTCATTCATAAGTAAACAGTAACATTCTGACAAATTATCAATACATATTCTAAGTGACTAAGCTGAAACAGCTAAACACAGATTTCAACAAAGTTGAAAATCGTAGTTTTAAATTGGTTTAATCAGCCTATTCAAGCATGGTTCAAACTGCATCCTCGTTAACTCCAAGTTCAAAACATGAATCGATAGCAAACATGAATCTAAAATGAAACGTTTTCAAAACATTAATCTGTAGTGAAACGTTTTCAAAACACAAATATATAGTGAAAACGTTTTCAAAACTACGTTTGGTTGGAGTTGATTTGAGCTGTGACACAGCTGTTGACACACAGCTTGAAGAAAGGAAAGGGGTAAAGTTATACAGTAGTACCTCAATGACAGAGGTCGCCGGAGTGGGATGCAGGTGAATGGAGGTGAGCATGGCAGCTGGTGCCGGGAAGCTGGCTGCAAGAACCGGCTGCACCGGAATCGCCGACACTGGGTACTGCGGCTGCAGCTCCACAAAGTCAGCCGCCATTTCTTGCTGCTGCTGCTGTGGCTGCTGCGGCGGTGGCTGCTGTTGCTGCATTGGCTGCTGCTCCGGCTGCTGCATCACCATGTTTTGACTCAATGACGCACGACTACTTTTCGTTTTTTGCTGCAATCAACAACGTTGGGTCAGGTCACAATTAATAAGAAAATTATTTCCCATTTATAACAAGCAGAGCCTTGAAACATTTGACATTGTTTTAAAACTCACATTCACATATCAAAAATTATTTTAGTGTAGAGTAAAAAAAGTACATCCTATTCACGATGACTTAACGAAATAAACAGAATTTTTGCTTGTGTGTGCGTGTAAGTATGTGGTGGCTGCCTCCAAAACATAGCGCATAGATAAAAAAGCAAATAAACGACGTCGCATAGACATGTCATAAAATTGGCGATGCGTCAGGATTTTTTTCGGGTCTGTGCCGTATCGTTGCTATGGTTTGTCATCGCAACAGAAACTGCTCTGTTTATTTACTTTGTGGGTTTGCTTATTTTGTCTCAAGTCATCGTGAATGAGGTATGGACACACTGGCTTCTGCTTTAAATTAATTGTTTTTGCCTTACTTAGATTTTAAAAGGATGGTGTAATGTTGTTACATTACAAATTCTGATCCCAAACAATTATTAAACAACTGTACAAGACAAACATAATCATGTATTACGTTTTGGAAATCTCCTCCTCATCATTTACTACTGCTTAGCTCTAAGGACTATTCTAAGCAGAACAACTTCTAACGGGAGAATTCACAGACATCCGATAAAAAGAAAATTATGCGTTAGCTTAAGGAAAATAATGCAATCTTTGAAAAATTAGAAAAAATGACACCACTTACGATGGTTGAATTTGATTGGATTTTCAACTCTGGGCTCTTGCTCGTAACAACTGACAACTAACGCAACCAAGTTTCATAAGTTCTTAATAATTTTATTCCTTATTGGCTAAAGGCCCTCGATGATTGGGAGAAAATTCATTTAAACATTGGAATCCTTAGTATAAAAAGCTGCTTCTTTATTTAATGAGATAGAGCATGTTCAACACACTATTTTGATGATCTAGTGCTCAAGGAGTAGCTAAAGTAGTTAGCTACTTACGGGTGTCCTCTTTTGTCTAGATGCCGGTGAGTCAGAGCTCATCTGGTTCGAATCAGATCCGTGATGAGATCTTTGTCCATGTCTGCTGCTACTACTCCTTTTCGAGTATCTGCTTCCACCGTGCGATTTATTCACTGTAATATAAAAGGCATTGCTGAATAAAATACAGTACTAGTTATCTCATAATGGTGCAGTGCCTACTGTTGATAAATGTGAAAGCTGCAGTGTGCGTCCTGCATAAATAGCTGGATAGTATTCCTCAACGTTTGCAGAGTTAATTTCGGTTCATATCACTCTGGAAAATGGATAGCAAAAATTGAGATTTTATGAATACCTGATTTTCCGTTAAAATACGTTATTTCATTTCTAAACACCTACAATTGCATCCCTCTGTATGGAGAGAACATGAAATTCAAGATTCAAAGCTATAAGAATAAAATAAGAAACTTAAAATTCATAGCCATGAGGAATGAAGCATAACTTAATGAATAGAACATTGAAATGTACAGTATATTTTAGAATCGAAACCAATCGCCGCATCAAACTGAAAGTAAACTGGTGTTGAGGTTGCAAAACGTGATTTAAATACAGATTCTCAGTGAGCACTGGGAAACACGCGAATTAGGCAACTGAATATTCACTTTTCATTTATTCATTCGATTACAAATATACAAGATAAGGAGATAAAAAACAGGCAATCGCCCAAAACTATGGGCAATCGTATTTTCTATGGTTTGATCGTAAAGCCTTTTAGTGCGCAGCAGGCATGAAAGCATAATTTTCCACACTTGGGATCTGGGAGTAATAAATAACATTTTGTATTTCGAGAAAGTAATAGATAGAATAGGAATATAGAAACTTACGTAATGATTTGGATGACCAGTCATTACAGTACTGATCAGAAGATTCAAGAGAAAGGTCAGTATCACGACTGTTCTCAGAGTCTGGCATATCAGCATTTCTCCTCATCTGCTTTAAAACGTTGATATAGCTGAAACCCATATATTACACGAATTGAACAAATTTTATTCCAGTTGTCCAGGTTCTAAGTATATTCTATTTCAAAGAGGTGTAGTAAAAGAAGCTTGTAAGCAATGAATCAAACTACAACAGCTTTATCTCCAAAACCTTGATTTGAATTAGTTTTTTAGCTTCATTCTTGAATGAATAGACCTTTTTATATGAATTGTTTTGCGCACAAGTATTCGCCTATGCAGACCATTCTATATGCATCCGTTCTATTGCACTCATTTATCATCAAATTATATCACATTCACTTCAATTTTCACCTACGTTTGGATTCTTCTACAGTCAAAACATTTTTGAAAGAGTTAAAGATGATAAGAAGTTGAAGAGAGCTTACCTCACAACTCGATGAGTACAAACAATAAATTCAGGTTTGGAATTCCATTGGTGATACGTAATATAAAATCGTGTTTGCAGCCAAATCCACTGTTGACCTTTAGTCAGGAACCTATAATAACATGAAGTTCCTTCGCCTTTTTGCATCACTGAAAAATAAAACATTACTGATAATTTTGTTGCTCCCAACATTGATACCTACATTTTTGAAAAATATGGATCGAATTAAGAGTTTCAGATGCAAATTATATGGAATTGTGATAATTTTTATAAAACGAAGAAAATATTCTTTATATTGACTGCAAGTCATGAAATTATGCTGAGACATCTCGGATATCTTTGCTGGCTTACTGTGAGTACGAGAATTTTAAAGGAGGCTCTCTTCAATCCAAAGATAAAATAATGGGAAGTAAATCAGAAAAATATTCTATTCGAAGCACAGTAGTTAAATGAAGTAGATTCTTAAATTAATGGAAGTGTGAATATAACTTTTCTTACATGCTTCATGGCACAGAACAACTCGGTCTAAATCGTCCACATGGTAGTAGTCATAGCCTGAAGTACCCAACACCTCGAAAGGCAAGTAACCAATTATTGGCGGTGCCCTGTGAAAAAAACATGGATGAAGTTAGTTAATACAGTATAACATAAAATCCAAGCCTAATATTAGCAATCAGGTTTGAGTTTCACAAATAGGATGCACAAAAATTAATCACTGTGACTTTATTACAAAGTTGAAATGAAGAGAAATATCTATCGAATAATAAAAAAAAACAAATTAACAAAGTTCAGTAGCTTATTTCATATGAATACTTTTTTAGGAAGATTGGATTCAATAGTGTATTCTATCCTAGTCTCTATTACTTTCAACTATAATCACAGTATAATAATGCCTACAGGATTACTCTGCAAATTGTGTATAGCCTACTCTGGTGGAACAATTTTCCTACTTGACATTCCTCGTCTAAAAGCATTTTCTATGATTAGTGGAGGGGAAACCGTATTCCCAAACCTCTTTTTAGAAGCATTTCCTCTCAGATCCTTGTTAATCAAAATCAAGCATCCTGAGCAAGAATCAAATTTGAGTATTTGTCATTTTCCCAATATTAGAGAATTGGAAATAATAAATGATTGCAACGTTACCTATGATCTAGGAATAAGAACTTCCATTCAAGACTGTGCCTTGAAGTGAACTCGCTTTTAGTGGAGTCGACGAGTGACATTTCTCGAATTAGCTGCGGTGTCTGGAGACGGCCAGTACCCACGAACACTAACCTGTAAGACAAAAAGTATCAATTCCCCATTATTCTACAGTTTGGAATAAATTATCACTAACAAAATGAAAAATCAATTACATAATTGAAAAGACAAATCAATAGTCTCAATATTGTTAAAACTTACCAGAAAATAATTGTTTAGAGTAATAGACAAATTAGGCCTATCATATTTATTTAATTAGTGTATGGCTTTTGAAATTGGAGATACCTGAAGGCAAAGGGTTGTTCTACTTCGCCATAAATAACCCAATTTTCTCAAGATGGGAACATGGAAAACCATGTAGGTTACATATTATCACAACTGGTACAAGATAAGTCATTGTATTTTATTATTTATGAAGTCATATAGGTACTAATATGGTACTCCATCAATTTTCCGTCAAATTCCAAGTAATATTAGTTTTGTACAGTGTCATGACAGACTATAAAAAAGAAAAAAAATCAGAAGTAATTGACCTCCGTGAGACCGTGACTCAATTATTTAGAGAGATTATAGCGTTACAAAATGAAACTTCCACTTCACCATGAGACAGAAGTTTCATTCATACCGATACTTTTGTCAAATTCATTCCAAACTAGAATGCAGTTTAAAGTTTTGTTTGATATATCTACAAATAATTATGCTTTAAATTTTATGCACAACAAAACCCTATGTTTTGAAATATATTAACAATACAACAAATAAGTATGCTTTGTATTTTTTACAAATTTAAAGTGAATTAGGCCCCTACCTCGTATCTGATTCACCAGAGAATCCCGAATAACAATTGGAAGAGCTACGGTTATCAATCTGTAAGGAATCCAAGTCTGCTCCTGAAACATACAATATTAATCATTAATATATTGAGACAAAATATTCAAATGTAAAAATACGAAATACAAGAAAAAGGATGAAGTTTACGAAAATCAATCAGTTTGATATGAAGATCAGTTTTCTTGATTATCCGGAATATAATTAACTTAGTTGCATAAAATTCCAATAGAATTCAACCACCATTATATGGCGTGAGATTTTTCATTGGGTCTCGTTGAATTAGTTCCGTTTGATGATACAATTTTACGTTAGTTGAATAAGATTTTCTACAACCAAACCTATGAATATCGTAAAATAATTCATCTGCGAAATCTTCTGCTGATTCACTCACTGTAATAATTCAAAGAATTAAATTTAGAAAGTTGGAGTTAATTAGAAAAAGATTAATTACTCACTGAAATATCCAACGAATTGGACCAATTCATAGACGGGCTCTTCTTTGCACTCAAGATTACCTCTTTTACAATGACAAATGAAAGAGATTTGGTTATCTGGAACAAATAATTCAATTAGTTTCATTAGAAAATTCATCTTAAATACTAAAAATATACATTTAACTTACAAGAATCGCAATGTCAAAATGTTTTTGAAATACTTATATTCCAATAAATAACATTTTATAATTGTTTAGTGATTATGAAATGTCAATAATAATACCGATTATAAGCTCAATAAAGAAACGAGCAGTGTATCAATGATTTTTAATAACTGATAATTAACAATGGACCGCAAGCTAAAACAAAAATTCATTCTACCTCAATTTCCGTGGAGAACTGATCTTTATAATGACAATAATAATAGAAAATATGGTTTTTGATCCTCACGCAGATTCTTTTGAGATATTGGAGGATAATATCAATAATCTCAAGTGATTGATAACCTGTGATTGTTGCTCATGACTCATTCAGATTCATGAATGAAAAGTGGATAGAATTGAAATGGGTGTACATATTTATATGAATGACAACCAATATTTGAAAATTAAAATTAAGCTCATATCGTATAAATAAATACCTAACTATTTTCACCTCAATGTCCACAATACATAATTAACCTACCTTTGTTTTGGTCATACTGCACATTGGTTGTAGGATTGAGAAGAATATTATATAGCTCGGAATGATCATAATCAAATATTATATCATAGATTGTCGTATTAAGAAGGTCATTCTGAAACAAATAAACCACAATATGAATAAATGAATGAAAACATTACATATTTTGCTAACTATCTCTCTTAAGTATCAGAGTAATGCGTATATTTTTATGTTTTTTCGACTTCATGAATGATTCTTATTAATCGTTCTTAGTAATCGTTCATGGTTGAAAATAAATATCGAAAGCACAAATATTGGAGAAATGATTATGAAGGCGATGCCGATGAATAAACTTACGGGTAAATGTCCAAGAAGCGAAGTTATACTCTCTGATGCATATAGGATTCGTCCTGAGGAAGAGAATACCATTATGAAGCCGTCCAGAGCCTGTCAGGAAGCGAATTAATATTTATTACAGATAATATCGATTAGATGCCTACTTTATAAAATCTACTCTCAAAATTGTCTACTTATAATCTGTCAAGTAAAGTGTATTAAAAGATAGACTGTTAAATATTTTGATATTTCATCAAGGAATAGTATAAATTAAAAAAAAAAAATACAAAATATGAAAATGAATCAATGAGCAAATTGATCTATTTATTCAAGTAATTTAGCTTTTAGTACATCAGCCAAGCTATTAGACTTCTGCTTATTCATCTAGTTCTCCATTCAAGCACATTTTCGAAACACAATCTTTATACTGTACTCGATCGGAAATCATTCAATTCATATAATGAATCACTTTCAAAAGATTGTTACATAAATTTACGCCATATACTCTTTTAATAGATTAATTGTACGGAGTTATGCAGAAAGGAACCAACCCACAATCAGCTACTTTTGAGATATCGCGTACCAAAGATGAAACTGCAATAAAACCTCCCATTTTATTATCCATTAAGATATTCTGATTTTGGGAACGTATATGTGATCTTAATATCATGAACTAGATATTTATATACAAAAAAAGCATTAATTTCTCATTTTATGGCATTTATGTGGGTTGGTTCCTTTCTGAAAAAACATATCCTACTTTATGTGTTATGCAGAAAGGAGCCAACCCACGTAATTGCCATAGGAACCAGACTAAAATTTTTGTTTTTCAGAGAAAAAGAATCATATAAGACTAATTTTTGACTCATGGATCAATATTATAAAGAAAAGTGTTCTGTCAAAATTTCCCACCCCCATCCATCTTGCTACCCCCTCTGCACTCCTCAAAGTTTCAATTTGTAAGGGTTTCTTACATTCACTGTATCTCAGCACTTATTAGAAATTAAACTTTTTCTCATTTTTCATTAAATGGAATTCTCTTTATTTTATGTCTCACTATATCATTGTAGCTCCTGCGGTTCAAAAGTTATATAAATGGAAGAATGGAGGGATTTCCTAGATTTCTGCATGTAATTTTAATTATCTTCTAAATGAAAGTTTACAGGATGATTTTACTGGAAATGTCTCTTATGAAACTTGTAGAACTTTTCAAAAACTACATTTTGAATGATAGAAACATATATTTTTCTGAAATTTAACGTAAGTGTAAGTCAGTTAATAAATGAAAAGCACTATCTCAGAAGCGCTTGGCGGATAGACTGATATTATGGTCTATCAAGTGAATACTAATATACCCCTTTTAATTCATTAAATTTTAAAATAATTCATTTGGGGAAATTATATGGAGTTGATTTTCTCCCCATTGATAACTAGCATGTTGGGTCCTGCAATTTAAAGTGTCCTGTCTGAAGTCCCCACACTACCCCTCTTATTCAAGAATTCTTATATCACATGTGTCTCGGCACTCTATAGAGATAAATAGTTCAACTTTTTATCATAATTCAATTGTCTTCAACTCATAATATATGTATTCATTATTACACTCTAGCTCTTGAAGTTGAGGTTATTCATGGAAGAATATGAATAAAAAACTATGTTTTCAGCCGCTAATTTTCATTATTTTTCGAATAAAGGTTTACAGAATTGTTCGACTTCTGGTATTTTTTTCATAAAACTTGTACAGCATGTCAAGAATAATTTTCAAAATATGAAAATTTTTCACTGGAATTGAACGTCTCTTCAAAATTTTCTGTAATGTTCAATTTACCGTGAATTCTTGCAACATGCGGCCAGCCTTAGACAAGCCGTTAAGCGCTTCCGAGATCGTGCTTTTCGTAGGTACACGGACATATACTCACGTTAAATTCTAACAAAATATATGTTTCTATTATTTGTGAAGAAGGTATATTAAAATTCTCTACATGTTTTATATTAGACATTTCCTAGTATACTTTTACTGGAAAAGAATGAAATTTTTAGGCAGAAGTCTGTACCTATGTGGGCTTCCATCATACTTCCATGCAAATAACTCCTGAACCACATGAGCTATAGTGAAGTAGTGATGACATAAAAAAAGTAAATTTAATTTTCTAAATAGTGAGGAGAATTTTTATATCTTATCTTCAATGGTTGCTGAGATACATTCAATGAAAGAAATCCTTGCAAATGGAAAATTTAAGGGTGTGTTGGAAGGGAAGCAAGACGGGTAGGGGCGTGGAATTTTGGCAGAACACTTCTCTGTATGATAGCAATCAATAGTTAGAAAATTAGCCTCATATGATATTTTTCTCTGAAAAAACTAAAATTTTAGTCTGGTTTCTAGTAATAAAATTTCCCATTCCATGGCAATTATGTGGGTTGATTCCTTTCTGCATAACACATGAAGTAGGATATTTGTTTTGCAGAAAGGAACCAACCCACATAATTGCCATGATGGTTGATTCCAGTGATCTAGGGGTTTACAACCCAAATATTGAAAAATCCAATTTTTTTATTTTTGTGGATTGGTTCCTTTCTGCATAACTACGTCCAATTGTGTCTTGATAAAAAGGACGGCCAAAACCCCAAAACTTAAAAATAGGAAGTTCGTAAATTTTTCCAAGTTCATTTGAATTTTGAAAGAATTTCATGATATTCACAAAAACAGTCTTAGCCTATACAATTTACAAAGTGATAAAGAATATTTATTTGAGAGTATGACTTCTCACATAATATTATACCCGATTCACGATGACATGAGACAGAATAAAAAACTTTTTATGCGTGTGTGCATTCAAGTATTGGGTCGCTATCTTAGCCACGACAAACCATAAGCCGCGTATCGACAGTCCGAGGCAAGTGCCACGAATGCCTCGCGGTACAGTCTGTTGACGCAAAAAAAGTATGAACTCATGGCTGAAGCATATGTGTGATCTGCAATTTTTATAAGGCTGTTATTACACGATAATAGTTCTATGAACATATCTGATCATATGGAAAGAGATGAAAATACCAAATCATATTCATAGAATGGTATGATCATAGAACTATAATCGTGTAATACCGACCTAACCAAAAATGCGAGAACGCAAACAAATTGACTAGCGCCATCAAGCGAGAGACAAAGCAACTAAGCTCTGATAATTGATAATTTGGACTTTGGAGGTTAGTTTGTGCTCAATTAGTAGATAAAAATTCAAGGCAATGTTTATTATTGCCTATTACAACCTTCTGCACCCAAATAGAATTCACAATCACAAAAATGCATAGGAATGGGGTACAATTTTGAGGTTAGTTTGTAGTATTGTTCGTTGTGCGTTGCGAGGCAACAGGCACTGCTCGCTGCGAATTGTGTGCCGCGTTTGCCTCGCTGCTAGCAAACCCGGTATCGACAGTCCGAGGCATGTGTGGCACATGCCTCAGACTGTCGATACGCGGTAGATAGTAGACTAGTAGTAGTACTCATTTTTGTGTCAACAGACTGTACCGCGAGGCATTCGTAGCAAATGCCTCGGACTGTCGATACGCGGCTTAAGCAATGACCGACGTCAAATAGACACTTCATAGCATTGGTAATGTGGTAATGTATATGTGCATGTGTGTCATTAATTTATTCGTCAAGACTGTCTCGTATAGTTGCTATGGTTTGTCAACCGTAGCAACCCTATTTTTCTACATTGTGGGTTTGTTAACTCTGTCCATAACTTCCTTTAATAGAAGGCCATGCCCTAATAATTTGGCAACGTCGCATTGTAGTCACAGTCTTCTCATATGAAAGCATTAAGTACAGATACAAATCATGCATGTTGACTTGGTTTTTCTCTCTTTGAGCATAATTTCCATGAAAAACGTTCATGAAACTCTTCGTATAGAATTCCTTTTGTGTTTTTTATAATAGGTTGTGACAGAGATTAGCAAGAAAGATTAAGAATAGACAATTATTTATTAAAATTGCTTATGACTTGTAACAAGTCAAATGGGAGAACGCACACAAGAAACGCATCCATTAGAACAGCTGATTGGAAAATGATTTTAATGCTTTTAAATGAACCCAATTTCCTAGTCTACATAGTTGTCAATTTTTAGGCCATGGCCTTCTATTAAAGGAAGCTATGCTTTGTCTCAAGTCATCTTGAATAAGGTAAAGATGTGATGTAAAAACTGATTTACTTCACTACTTTATTAAATATTGGGAAGCGGTTTGTCCCAGTAGTAGAGAGCGTCTAATCGGTGAGATTAGATAAGCGACGTGCCTCTACCACCACTATTGTAACGGTGACCGGTTCCTCTGAATTCAATTCATGAGCCTCAAAAATCGCTTCCTGGTGGTTCAGAACCCACCTAAAGCAGTAGGTTCATTCTTCTCTCATCACAATCCTTCCCATTACCCACGCACAAGCCCAAGAGCCCATGTGGGTATCACCCTCAAAAAAAAAAATATATATATATACTGGCACTATCCTCCAGCTATCTGAATTCAATACTAACCTCCAAGATTAAGTGTGCGAATTCTTCGTTGGACAAAAATGAAGGTTTCCACTCTTCTTGAATCTCATTAACACTCGATCTCACAGCAATTTCTGTTCAACAAATGAAAAACACTTTCATTCGATATTGTAAAAAATAGCGATAGACTGACAAAAATATAAGAAAGGGTTATTCAACTTTATACAATAAGCTATTTTACTAAATTATTCTGTTTCAATCAGTAGGTATAGGGCATAGGCTATACAAATGTGCCGGGTTTTTCCAAGCACACTCAAATTAAAGGTACCTTCAAATTTTGATTATGAACAGATGACATTCTCTATGCTGAGTATAGAAAATGTAAACGGTTAAATGTAAACTTGAGGGTCCCTCAAATTTGAGTGTGCTTGGAAAAACCGGTGTGTTTTTTAGTAACTAACTCATAAAAAATACAATTAATTGAATATTATGAACAAGTTTAGAATGAATTCAATAAGTAGAAATATGTTATATACGTACTTTCAAACCATGCAAATCTCCCCATTTCTAGTTTCTAAGTGGAAATCAAAGTACGAATTGAAAAGAAAATATTCTAGAAATTTCATAGAATTAACAAACCAATACTAATACTATTCCTTCTTCAAAAGCATGGAAGAAGTTCCATAGACTATTTCATGAATCATGTTCTTAAATAATCATAAGAGCATTTCATAGATATGCCTTAGTGGATAAATATTTTGACAGAGCTCATAACAATTTCCAATCTAGATTTTATACTTGAACAATGATTATGACGGCGTTCAATTGCGAATTATTCCAACTTATGGAGCTGAGCCACTGAATAATTTCAATATCTTAAATTAAATACTTCTCACCGTTGTGATTTTTTAGAAAAGCGATAGTCGATTTCAAAACAGTAGATTTGTCCATTTTCCGGCTGTTGGTCGATACCATTGAGCTTAACTCATTGATAAGCATATTGAATTGGTCTCTACGTTTCTTCTCACTCAAGTTTCGCGATTTCCTATAAAGACACATAGAATAAAATACATTGATTCATATTCTGAGAGTCTTATTATTACAAAAAGTAAAAGTACATCTATACTTTGACAAATTATAGAAATCTACTAGACTGGTTTCATGAAAGAACTAGCTTGAAATATTTATTCATTAGATTTCATAGTTGGAAGCATCAGTCAATAAAATATCAAATTATATTTTATTTATATAATGGCTTATTAATCACACACTGAGCACTTCTATACTTTACGAAGCAACCAATTGAATTATAATATTGATACTTCATTGGATGTAGAGGATATTCATTTGAAATAGAAATCTAGTCAGTTACTCTTATTTCGAAATTGAAAAATACAATTAATTAGGATTGATATAGGCTACCGTAAACTAATTATTTATCATTCAACTGACCATCTTATGGATGTAGAGGATATGCATTTGAAATAGAAATCTAGTCAGTTGATCTTATTTCGAAATTGAAAAATGCAATAAATTATTATTTATATATCGTAAAATCTTTTTTTGTATAAAAATTTATCATTCAACTGACCATCTTAATCATAATACATGTAACTTTGCCATGTTGATTATGTGTTACCTTGATGGTTTAACCATATTGATTCTATTCCACAAATACTTATAGAACAGTAAATTATCTAAGCCAATTGAAGCTATAAATAGAACTCTCAATTTTATCAATATAAAATATATTAAAGTATATGGCTGGACTTGATTATAAACTGTATAACTACCTATAATGAACAGATTTTTTTTCAAATTTTGGATTCCAGTAGACTAATTTCATAGAGATTTAACTTACGGTTAATTTGAAATTAGTATGAATGAGTGTAGTTATTATTTTGTAATTGTAAATGTTTAGAGAGCATTTCGAAAACGGAAAGAATAATGGGAATAGGACAGAAGATGGTAACATCAAGGAGGGACCTACGGTAGTTCAAAATTGAGATTGGGAGTCTTAGGTTTCAAGATTGGGAGTCTTAGGTTTCAAGTGTTGAACTCAGAGGTCACAAGTAGACAATTGGAGATCACAAATATTGGGGCTCTGCTCTCTACGTTCGAATTCATCTTGATTTATGTTATGGATGTGATTCATTTTTTTATGAACTTCACCTTGTGGTAGCCATTGCAGTGACTGACTGCCGTGTTATTATTGTGCCCATATGATCGAGCTGCAGGGAATATAATTCTGCCTTAAAACTTTGAGCATCCTGCCAGCATCAACCGAGGTACGTGTCACATTTCTACATGGCATGCTGACTATATTTTTCGAACGAGATCTGTGTATGAATCACCCTTGATCACTTCAGAGGTGTCCTGGCCTGTACATCCTGCAATGGTTTTCTTCACCGTCTGGGAGAGACTGGATTATTTGCAGTATTTTTCAATACTTCCGGGACGAATTAGATTTTTTATTTCCTGAAATTGTCAAGCCTCACACAAGCCAGGCACTGAAGAGGAGACCTAGATATCTGGATGGCCACAAGGAGTGGTACACTGATAATCTGGCCGTACATGCTCACCCTCAAGAACAGATGTGAGGATGGTGATGCTGACAGCTATGCTAGATATCGACATTTAAAAAAATTCTACTTGAGGAGGATTGAGCTGGCAACTGAGCGATGGATTGAGGATGCACCTAACCAATGCAAAGCAGCCTGGGAAGTGATCAATACAAATAGATTCATGATACGGAAAAGGATCGATTTTGCAAGCCCGGATGATTTTTTCCCCGATCATGAATTGAACTCGGGTCCTCTGGGTTAACAGACTGGCGCTTTATCACTCACTCCGAGAAGCCACCCACTATTCAAAGTTGATTATGATATCAATAGAGTAGAATGTTATATATTTAGCGTACGACTTTGAAGACATCAATCAGTATTCATTTCAATTTTCAGGATCATCCTATGGAATGTTCCCTTGTCCCAAGTTATAAGATTAAACATAAATAGTAACTAAATGAAAAACAATTGAGTAAAAACAAATTATTTAGATACATATATCCAGTCCATTTAGGTAGGCTATCGACTCTGGAGTTGCCATCAAGAAATCTTCTTCTGTTCCTCCTCTAAAGGCCGTGATTGCGCACTCTTTTACTATGTGGTCAATCGTTTGCCTCTCCCCACACTTACAGGAGGGGGATGGTATTTTGCCCCATTTATACAACAAGTCAACAAATCGACCACATCGTTTGGTTCTAATTCTGTTCAGAGTCGACCATGCTTTCCTTGGTAAGCCAAAACCTGGTGGTTTTTCAGAGAACCATGGGATTTGATCTCGCTGCTTTCAAAGTCCATTCTTGCTGCCATGCACTCTGCAAACTGAAGTTTATTTGCATTTTCGATATCCTCATGTAGTGATGTAAAATACCCGGGTATTTAAAACTCGGGGTAAATACCCGGGTATATTGGGTATTTATTGAATCATTGATGTTTGTACCCCTGATGGCCCTGAATATGTTATTATTGGCATTGATGATATATTGGCATAGTAATAGTATTGTTATAATACTATAAAAACTTATTTGCTATTTTCAATGACTTTATGTAGTTTTTTTTTAATATTAATTGAAGTTTCGAATGAATAGGATTCTTCGTGAAAAGAACTGGATAAATAAGATTAGACAAACTCTGCAGGAGTCTTATGTATATATTTACACTCTAAACTATAGGGTACTAAGTAAAAATAATACATTAGAAGAAAATTAAAACCAATAGTTACAAACTTGAAAATCTCGCGAAGCATATTAAGGCTACTTAAAAACAAAAATAAGAAACTAACTCTTAGAAAATGTTTTTGAGAATTTTTTGTGTCAAGAAAAACCTATGGAAGTTCTATGCATATTTTAATGTATCTACTTGAAACTGTAATAAATCTTTAATTTTAATTGAATCATGAATTAAAATTCTTTAGATGAAAACAAATAATATTGAAACATTTAACTTTAAATAAAATTAATTCATTGGGGAATTTATTTTATCAACATTCTAAAAATGAGAGGCCTATTGGCATAGATTGGGATAGAGCACGTGTAGTTTTGTAAGAAATGTTTTTCATGTGTCCTGGATGTAGGCATTTCATGAAAAAGATTCCTGAATAAGTTAATATCCTCACGTTAAAATTTCGCTAGATATTTTCCTGATGAAGTAGGTCTTTTCTGTTCTCTTGGAAATATTTAGTCTAAATAATACTTAGTATAGTCTGTCCAAGCAAAGAAAAAATTCTGACAAGATGAGAAAATGACTCCAGCTCCAAAAATATTAGTTTAAAAAATATAAATTTGGTCTCAAATTATAGGAAACATTCTAATCTACAATTTGAGACCAAATTTATCATCTTTAAACTGATATTTCTGGAGCTGGAGTCATTTTCCCATCTTGCCAGAATGTCTTCTTTGCTCAGACTATGCGGTACCAAAAAAGAAATCTCAATAAAAAACTGAGAAAATAATCTGTTTTATGTTTTTCCAATCACATAAAGAACGTGTAATTTTGTCCATGAATAACGGCGCTATCTGCTCCAAAATATTGATAAAAATTACATTGTTCTTATGGGGCATGATTTTGCCGTTCGGCAGTTGGCCGTCCACTACCATCCACCCTTAATCAGATTCGCTCGTATCAATGGCATAATGTGATGCTTTCTCAACGAAATCATCAATGAAGTCAATCGTTATCAATGAAATCATGACAGCACCACATTAGAAAAATAGTGAACATGCTTCTATTGTTATTTCGTTTTATTATGATTTTCCCTAGAAAATGGATTGCAATTGAAAAGTGATACATACTAGGTCAAATTCCCCTCTCTTCGAACGCTAAATAATAGTTATTAATTAAAAAAAATAGCAAAAGACGCAGGTTAGAATGTTAATTCACCGATAAATACATTGCAATGTACATTAGGTTTCGTCAAAGATAAAAAAGATATAAATAAATTGAACATCCAATGCTGAATTCACACACTCATCAATCTCTATCAAAAGTAATCATTCATCACATCCAAATTGATAAATTCTTCTATACTATTCAATGGATTCTCTGTTAGCATTTTTTCAACTTATGCTTTGAAGCGGGCTTGATTCAAATTCCTCACACTAACATGTAGTTTATTGGAGGCCTTAATCGACAATATTCTATAATGACGTTGACGCTTTTTCAGCCTGACGTAAGAACATTCAAATGACATGCTTGTCTAGTGAAATGCCTGTGTACCTCAGACCTACATGCAATATCATCCAATTCATTTCTGTCCCTAACCAGAAGTTGCATAACATGAAGGCTGAATAAAAGGTTTATGAGAGTTACAATAAAGAATTTCTCCCTCTCATCTATGATTTCATAACTCATATCTTTGGAAAGGTGATTGAGGGAGTGATTAGGCCTTAGCTGAAGGCTTTCTTCGAGGAGTATGGCCTGTTCTCCAACATGCAGTTTGGCTTCCGAGTTGGGAGATCGACATTGGGTGTGGTGAACAATGTAGTTGAGCGAATTGATGCTGCCAGTCGGATGGTGAATCTCTTGCTCTAGCTTTATGTGATCTGGGCCAAGCCTTTGACTGCTTGGACCATGGAATTCTTCTCAGAAAGCTGAGTTATTACTGTCTCAGGGATTGAGCTCTTTCTATTTTGGCCTCACACCTTTCTGGAAGGACTCAGTTAGTCTCCCTTTGTGGTGAAAACTCCCAGACTCTTCCATTGACCTTTGGTGGCCTACACTGTTCTTAGCCATGAAACTGACCTTAACCGCCACGGTTCCACTCTGATGTTTGCGGATAATGCTCTCTTCTGCCACTGGGTGCTGAGCTTTAGCAGGTTTTGGAGGCATCTTTGATTTGCTATAGTCTGACCAAGCAAAGAATGCCCTCTAGCAAGATGAGAAAATGACTTCAGCTCGGTCAATATTGTTTTAAAAATTATTGAATTAGTGTCAAATTGTAGATCAAAATGTTTCCTACAACTGAGACAAGATTAATAATTTTTGAACCAAAATTGACCGAGCTGGAGCCATTTTCTCATCTTGCCAGAGGGTCTTCTCCACTTGGACGGACTATACTACGTGGTTTATGGCTAATAATTGATTCCAGCTAAATGAGGACAAGATTCAAAAGAATCAGCTGCAGCTTGTCACAGAAACGTCGTGACTCTTGGGATTCTATGAAGCTGCTAGGTTTTGTCTTGGACTGTAAACTCAGCTGGAGCAGTCATAAACAGCAGGTAAACCTGCTGACTCTCCCAAATTTGCTTTCTGCTGCTCAAGATGAGAGGCCTGGTGACTAAGAGGTATTTTGAGACGATGTTTTATTCTATCTTGCCACATTAACAATGGATTACTCCTGTTAGGTCATTCAGCGGTGGCTACTGAAGTGAGAATCACATCAGGCAGCGACCATCTTGCTCACTGCAAGCCCATCTTTGCTTGCATTGGTACATTAACAGTCATTAGCCACTCCTCCTGCGCTTGGTGTATGCTTCGACGTTCACAGGAGACGCCTTTATCGATCGCAGGCCACTTCCATCGATTTCAGCCCGAATTCAGGGCTACCTTCAGGGCTTATTTAATTTCAGAGAAATTCAATTACAGGTTTCCACTTTTAGCTGCAAAGGAGTTGAATGAGGCTTTTAATAAAATCGTGAAGCGGGTACTGTGAGGCAAAGTATGTTACAGCGCCCAAGAATTCATGGGGGTAATAGAATATTTAAAGTGTTTGTTTGGATTGAAAAATAAACAAAATAACCTACATTTGGATTGTATTCTGAATTTGGAAAGGGACAGTTATTGGGCCTCAGCCTGTTAAACCTTACCATGAAGTATTATTAGTAAATAACTGGATAAATAAATAATTTGAAGATTAAATGGAAATGGTTATTGTATGGATCACTTTCATCTCGACATTTACGCTTTTTGTGTATTTTTATTGACATGACGCCATCAATACTGCAAGTGTGGGTAATGGATGAAACAGGAAGTACCGTATCAGAAAAAGGTATTTGCACAATTAACTCTAATGCAAGTATTATAAAGAGGTAGAAAAGAATATTTACAGCAGTGTAAAAAATATATTCTTCCTGGGCAGAGAAGTTTTCAGAACATCCGGACAAAGCAATTTCAGATCAATTATTTGCAATTTGAAAACATAATATTAGTTGGACACTAAAAACAAATCCTCCCAAAAAATGTTTTATTCGTTAACAATGAATAGCTCTATTCTTTACCGGGAGCTAGAAAATATAATTATGATGCTATCTGCATAACTTATTCATGCATTGGGCTAGAATACTTTATCCTAGTTTTATCAATAGAGAGGAATCTTTTTAACTGGAGAATGTTACCATGGATTGAATTTAGACTCACCTTTTTGTATCATCTTTATCATCCGTATCATCGTCCATTGTGTCACTGAAAAAGTTCAATTGGTAAACGATTTTCATATAGGCCTACCTACCCAACCAGAATATAAAAACTACTAGACAATCAAGTTAATAAGGTAAGCCTAGTATAGAATAATTTTATTCTACTGAAGTGATTTGTTTTACTTCTATGAGAATAGTATTCCTCATAGAAATCTTTTGCAAAATTAAATAAACATTCATTAAGGTACCTATAATTTTAATTATCTACAGAAATATCATAAATTCAAATATTATATAGTAGCTATCTAATAATTATTGTAAAATACTGTCAAATATCCGAAAACTTTGTGAATAACTAATAAAATCCAAATTAATGATGAATAAACAAGAAAAGTGTTGCTTATTGACCATGAGTAGGCTAGCTTATTAACATTCATAAGGAACTTCCTACCTGTAAAGTTCAAAGTGAATGTCAAGGATATTATTTTCAAAGATGACATAATTCATTCGAACTACAAAATGAACTATTTTCAACATATTAGTCAGGATCGATGTAAGGATACAGTTTAGAATTAATATATTTCGATTTTTCATTAGCATAAACAAGTGATAGCCTACGTTGATCTGATGTAAATAAATTACACTTACTCTGACCGCCTCGTAACCCCACCGCGACTCAAATAGCTCATAATGCAGATTATTTTTTCACTGTTCAGAGGAAATTTCTCATACTGTTTTTAGGAAGGAAAATTACACACTATCAATAAATTCGACATTTTTGTATACTAACAGACGACAAAAATAATCCAAACCAAATAAAGCTATAAAACGAAAAGCTGATTGCTGTCTGCTGAAGAGAAGTGATTCAGTACAGCCACTACAGGCGGGGCAGGCTGATATGTGGATAGTTCCAGAAATTTCCCTTCAAATAAAATATTTTTTGATCCATGAGTCTGATATGTTGAAGGATTGGGGAATATTGGATTCATTATATTTACAAATATGAAATACATTGGTTTCCAAAATTTACAATGAATAAAGTGGCTACAATCAGAACCCTCCCCCCTCAGACAACACATTTCTTGTCGTCCTTGGGAGAAGGCGACATTCTGTATCAACGTCACTGTGATACTTTTAGTCGAAAAATGGTACAGATTGTCGTTTGACGCAGCTGACAGATTGTACTATTTTGGTACAGAATGCCGTTCGTTATCACACTTTGTAGAAACGTGCAGAAATATAGAAAATGGAATGGAATCCTGTCAGTGGCGCAATAAGGCCCATTCTACACGGGCGTAGGAAACGCGGCGTTAACGCGTCAAAATTTTTTGCAAACTACACAAGGCGTAGCAAACGCGTAAAGAGAAAATCAAAATGGTTGATGAACCTAACCTAGAAAAAGTGATACAAAACCCAGCTGATCAACGCGCGCTCAACGGAACACATTGTGTTGAATGGTCTTGTCTACACAAGCAAAATAATCACGCGTTGTCAACACGTTGCTAAGGCCCATTCTACACGGGCATAGGAACCGCGGCGTTAACATCGCGTCGGAAACGCGTGCTCGACAGAACACATTGTGTTAAATGGGCTTGTCTACACAAGCAAAATAATCACGCGTTTTCACAGCGTCAGCGGGCGTCAACGCTTTGCCAACGTCAAGGTCGGCGTTAAGCTAGAATTTGGTTGGTGCGGAACGTAACGACCATCGGTCGTTGCGTAAAAAAATGGCGGACTGCTTCTGTGTTAAATCATAGGACCGATTTCGTTCATGCGTATCACCAACGACCACGACCAACAGCCGCATCTGATGACGACCAACCGTACTCCTCCAGAAGCAGTGTTGTGGCGACCAGTCACAGTGGATTCTAACCTCAAATATTTTGGAGACTTGGAGAAGATGTAGTAAGTTATAATTGAGATGACCAGGAGGGATATATGGATAATTATGTGGGATATTAATATCAAAGTTAATGAAATTTTCATTCAAATAGTACCAAAATGGAGTAATTTTTATTTTTCACTAGTAGATCTAGATATCATGAAGGCAGATCATTGCGACTGGGTCGTGCCAACGAAAATGGTTCAGCTGCAGCCGTATGCGTACATTGCGGCTGACGGTCGTTACGTTCCGCATCAACCAAATCGTACCTTTAGCTGGGCGTTAGCAATGCGTTGAGAACGCATGATTATTTTGCTCGTGTAGACAAGACCATTCAACACAATGTGTTCCGTTGAGCGCGCATTAATCAGCTGGGTTTTGTATCACTTTTTCTAGGTTAGGTTCATCAGCCATTTTGATTTTCTCTTCACGCGTTTGCTACGCCTCGTGTAGTTAGCAAAAAATTTTGATGCATTAATGCCACGTTTCCTACGCCCGTGTTTCCTAACACCAAATTTGATGTTGGCAAAGCGTTGACGCCCGCTGACGCTGTGAAAATGCGTGATTATTTCACTTGTGTAGACAAGACCATTTAACACAATAAGTTCTGTTGAGCACGCGTTGCCAACGCGACGTTAACGCCACGTTTCCTACGCCTGTGTAGAATGGGCCTAAATTAAAATTTAATTTAGTTCAATTTAATTCAACTGCCGCCCTTGGATCCGCCACTGACTCATAGTGCTACAGTTATTACAAATAGTGCTACACCTTGTCAGAGTTAACACATAGTAGGGTAGAAGAGATACTGAAGTTAACTATAATAAGGATGCTGTAATACAATAATAATATCCTGAGTTATTGTATAAACTACTGTAGTAAGGTGCCTAATAACAGCTAATAGCCAGATTAGCCTATTAAAGTAAACTGAAACTAACCTGGAACATAGACAGCTTTTCCAATATCACACCAAATCTTGTATTTTTCTCTTATATTCTTGTAATCTTTGTGATATAAATCATACATGTTGATATAATACCAAATCATCATATTTGGTATTTGAAAATAATTGCTAACAATTGCTCAGTGTTCATTTCCAAAGAGCCAAGAGCTGACTTTCTTCCTTTTTGGTTATGTCTGTTTACTTGCAGACAAAAATTAGATACAGTTCCTGACCAAGCCACAATATTTACATGCGAATATTTGCGACAAATGCTGCATGCAGCGTTGCATGCAGCATTTGCTGCAAATATTCGCAAACTGAATATTTTGCAACGCATTGGTCTGTGCTAGCTCATACACCGCAATGGTTTCAAAATTTCGTCCAGCAAGTTCTCAGAATCAAATTCGCACCGCAACAAACCTTCGCAATGAAATTGTGTTGGTGTGCCTGGTGTTAAAGTCTAGATTAGAACCCACTTCTTGATTAGAAAGTTAAAGTCTTGTGTTAGCTTGGATGTTTTAAAGGTGATCTACTATGCTCATATCCATTCCCATTATTTGTCATATGGCACAATACTTTGGGGTTCTAGAGCTCACAATAGCAGACTTTATTGTATTTAGAGGAAGGCTATCAGACTGATGTGTGGCCTACCCAAGCAATTGCGGTGTGAAGAGCAGTTTAAGCTTCTGGGAATATTGACTCTGCCTTCAATGTTTGTCCAACAGAGCTTAATTAATTAGAATTTGGGAAAATATATAAGGAGCAGTTTGTGGAACAGGGGGTAATCCACAGTCATTACACTAGAAATAGAGGCAATTTGAGTACTTGTCGATTTACCTATTTTAGTACACAAAAAACATTACTATTCTTTTTCATCAAATTGTTCAATTCACTTCCAGAAAGCCTCAGGAATATGGAGAATAGAACGTTAAAACCTCAAATCAAACGTTTTTTGCTACTAACCCTTTGTACTACAACCATTTAGCTAAGAATATGTAGGTTATATCAAGTTATAAGTTGAAAATTTGAGTGATTTAGGATACTGATAGCTTTTTGACAGTGCTAATTATGGATATATTTGTACTTTGTAGGCCTATGAAATTTTGTATTTGTTATTTGACGCTTGTATTTTATCTGATGCCTTCAGATAAGGCTACAATAATTTCATTCTATTCTATTCTATCGATACATCAGGTTGGTTAGGTTAAATACTCAAATATTCCCGCGCTCCAAGTCACGATTATTTTGCTTCGGTGTGTGTGCCCCAGCGTTACGAATATTTCGCACCGAAACCTTCGCCTCGAAATCGGAGTCCAAATTCTTGGAACCACCGCAACGATTTCGCGACGCATTGGTCTGCGCAAGGCTTTAGGCTTATATTCCATTCCCAGCTTCAAGGTCCAAAACAATTTTTTAATTATAAATTATTAGTAGAAATAGTAAGAACGTTTGTATTGAAGAAGTAATGCTTTATTAAATATGAATGAGTGATTTTACTTATAGTCTCCATTACAAGATTCAAACTAGCTGGAATCATCATGGCGGCCGCGGGGAAAAATAGGTCCAATGGCTACACTGTTTTTTATCTAGTCACTGTACAAATATTATTCAAGTCTACTTGTCTGTAGAAGTAACATTAAATAATCATGTTCCTCTCTTCAACAAAAAAAGACATAATATTTTCGGGGATTTTGACTGATTATTCAGGGTAATTGCGGGGAATTCCGTCAAACTTTACGGGTAACTTCGGCCATAGCTATTGGCAACACTGATCGGAAGTATCGAAACGTCCCTACCTACACGTGCTGTTTAGATAGGTGTTTTTGGAGAAGGAATTAGTTGAATCTTTGAAATTGAATTATTATATGAAAAACGTATTACTGTGAGTATTGAAATAATCATTTACTTTCTTGAATTCTTGAGGTACGGTATTTCAATGATTGATGAGTTATCTATTAGAACGTTTCAGAAGAAAATACTCATTCATCATTTTTGAGGTTATGTGCAACATCAGAAAGACGCTTGATATTCAACGAAAATTAAGTTTTGCATAGATTCTGACTTGAAAAAGTATGTATCTAGTGATAAAAGTAAATAACGTAAACATTGTTTCATTTCAGAGTTTCAATAACGTTTCATTGTTTCAGAGTTTTTTTTGTTTGGTATTGTTTTTATATGTTATTCGAGTTGGAATAAGTTTTTGAAACATTGATTTCCGATTGTGAAATTTGAATAACATATTATTCATGTAGGATGTAGTAATCAAGGTATTTATTTTTGTAGAAAAGATCTGTCAGTCGAAATTATGTAGGTGTCCCACTAAGGTGGTTGCATCCGGTATCCACAGAATCTATTAATAACCTACTAAAAAAAACAACTTGAAAACAAACAAACATGAAAACATGCGTCTCTCAGACAAAATTTAAGGCTATAGAATTTCAATTCGTTTATTTTGTAAAAGTTATTCAGTGTTCAATTTGTATTATTCCAGCCAAGAGCTACTCATTCGTCAAGAATGTAAAAGAAGAAGAAAAAACTCATTGAGAGAATATAACTGGTTTTCCTCCAGCAACCCCTTTTATTTCTTAAGGCTGACTTACAGCCTTTTGGTAGAGTAGAGTTTCTAGTCTATACTCCATTCACGATCACTTGAGACGGAATAAACAAACTTTTTGAGTGTGTGTGCGTGTAATGAAAGGTCTTCTTCTTTCGGCCATAGACCAACAGCTGTAGCTAATCACAGCGCAAGACAACAGTCTTGAGAAAAGACAAGTCGGACCGTAGCAAATCACAGCTCCAGACAAGAGTCAGCTGTTCAACTGAATCAGACTTTTTCGCATAGAAGAAGACCTTCCATTTATTTTGTCTCAAGTGATTGTGAATGGACTATAGTAACTTTACCCATGTAAACGGTCACTATGGGACTAGTATCCTGTCGAGTAGCTTGTTGGTGGTAGAGTAGAGTTACTAGCAGCATGTTGGAAAGTAACGCTACTCTGCTTCACTGCAAAACTGCACTACTTCTACTCTGCAAAATTGTCACTCTTCTGCAAGCTGCACTCGTGTAAACGTGATCACCTCGGTAGTAGAGTAGAGTTTCTAGTAGATCGGCGAGGGAACACAGTTCACAAACTATCGTCAACACTACTGTGTGTGAACAGTCGCTTGTATTACAATCGCCGGTAGAGTGGGCAAGAAATTAGCTCTACTAGAAACTCTACTCTACCCGTGTAAATCAGCCTTAAAGGCTTTAATCTTATGCGAGCTTTTCCAGTTGGGAGTTTTTTTCAAGTCGATTTTTTAATTCAACTCAAGTCATTTCCCAAGAATCGCAACACAAGTTTTAAAATTAGGCTACACAAAATACAATGAATGAACGAAAAAGAAATTGTTCTTCTAGGAAAAAATAAATGAAAAATAAGCAATAAGTTACAGAAATTATTATGAACATGAATTGTATGGAGCATAATATCATTACAGTGTTTCAATATACATTTGTATTGTCGTTTACTGGTTGCTTTATTATAATCATTATAATAATGAAAAAAAAAATTTGAATGATTTTTGTTTCAGGATTTGAGAAATTGATTCACCATGTCAAGTGGCTCTTCTGATAGCGAATGTGAAGTATCTGTTCGTTCATTTGATGAGAATTCTGTGATCGATGGAATTAATGTTGATGAAGTTAAGAAAATTATTGACATAGATTATGCACTGGACTTGCATTATCGTCTAAAACATAAGGATGAGCGTATGCGAAATGTGAGTAGCAATGAATAATGAAGGGCTACCCAACTTTGGCTCTTCTACTGTTATACAAGCAGAGCGTTTCGAATAATTGATACATTTATCTTCTGTTATCCCGTATACATTATCTTCTTCAATAATGTCCTATAATGAACCAGAGGTCCAGAACTTGTTATTGCTCGGGATGTGAACGATGGCAAGATGAATTTCCATGTGTTTAAAATCTATTAATTTATCGGGTTTCAATTCAATTTCATCTCTCTTATCTTTCTGTCCCTAGATTTTGTTACAATATCATATTTGTAAAGATTTAATTAACCCTTAACATTCAAAATTTTACAGGGAACTTTTTTACACATTTTGAATTTTGTGAATGTGTTTTATTTATGAGTTTATAATCTATTTCACTGCCGATATTTATAATGAAATATTTTTCCACAGAAAATAAAAAATTTGGAAATATTTGTTGACTGGGAAGTTCCAATTCCGCACAATTCACTCCGCTATACCAATTCCTCCAAAATAGATGAAGAAATTTCAGGATTTGGGCAGAGATTAAAATTAACTATCTTCACAATTGAAGAAGATCAAATTCTGAAATCAAACTGGGATTCTTTCAAAAAAGTAAGTAAGATTTCACAACATATTTATTCATCCAAAATAATCAATAGAATTTAATGTGCACCCTAGACTGAACTCTAGTAGGCTGTAGCGTTCTGCCTTTTATTGTTGTGCTGGTCACAGGTTCAATTCCTGCTCTGTATGGCATTTTTCATTATTGATCTGTACCTTAGACACGCACCAGTGATGTATTCATATTATCATATATTCATTTGAAAAATCAGTCTTCAACTTGAAGGCTTTCAAGTTTTAAAGATTATTGGGCAATCTTTATCAAAATTAAATTAGCCTAATCTCTTATTATTGATAATTATCAATACAGTTTGATAATATAGTTTGAATTGTCAAACTATAATATTATGCATTCTCATTATTATACAACTTTGTTAAATTCATGCAATATTTTAGTTAGATGACTACAAAGATATAGAGCAGTTGTTGCGAATAAAGTAACATCAAAATAAGTTAGGGCCTACATAAAGAATAAACAGTATAAAAAAGCACCAGTAGATTAAATACAATACGTCACGAGTAAAAATTCTTGTTTACTCTACTTTGTTCCCTAAATTGTTTTCAGGAGTATGGCTTTGATGATCCTAAATATTTTCTACCGGGATATCTCAAAAGAAACGAATTCGAAGATAGAACAAAAAAGAAATTCGTTCAGTTATTGGGACGAGGTCTACCTCATCGCTCCTTGCGTAGTATCTACGATCGATTCTATGAAATATATGCTGAAGAAAGTACTGGCCGGTTAGTATGAATATGACTATTCTACCACTTTATTACATTGCAGGTAACTGGCTTCAATACTTTTTATCCGGGAATATTATCCGTGGAGATGCCTGTACAATAGACGAGTATAGACAGCTTATGTATAGTCTGTGCAAGCAAAGAAGACATTCTGAACAGATGGGAAAATGACTCCAGCTCAGTCAATATTGGTTCAAAAATTATAAATTTGGTCCAACAAATTGTAGGAAACATTCTGATACACAGTTCTAGAACCAATATTGACCGAGCCGGAGTTATTTTCCCATCTTGCCAGAATGTCTTCTTCTTGAATTGACTATAATAAATAATGTTAGTCTACTTCTGTTCAACAGGACCTGCTATTATTCATCATTGAACAGCCCCCATAATTTTAAATCAGCGTGTTCACCTACCAGGTACCACGTACCACTGTTCAATTTCCTTAAAGATACAAAAAGTGTTAAATAAATAAAATGGAACAGATTCTTGTATTGATTCTTGTAATGGAACAGATTCTTGTATTGTGATTAAAATGTCTTGCAATGTAGTGAGTCGTATTCATAGTATATTCGTAAAAACGTTAATTTCCTGAAAATTAAAGTATATACAAAAAGCGGTACAAGTATGAAATGGAACAAAGTCTTGTATCATGTTGAACATGTATTTACAGTTTTGAATCATATTCGTCATACAATTTGTTATTTTGAAGCTGTTCCTATATTGGTAGAGTTTTTAAACTTCTGTTTGGGAGTCTGATAGTATAGATCGCGCAATATGAGAAGCCACTCTTATACCATGTAAAGTGTATTGTAACGGCGTGACTTCTCAGCTTGCCCGAATACTTCAAAACATACCAGTATCCTAATTTTGGGTCGAGTTTTGGCCAAAAAATTGAAGATATATTACATCTATTTGTCGAACTCGTCAATAAATCAATCAATCAACCAATAAATGATCCGGCTTGTTCTTATCCTTATAGAAATGATTTTGCTGATTCTTAGTCCTGTAAAGGTGATGTCACCCTCAGTCAATAAAAGCTCAAGAATGATATACAGTGGTAAAATTCAATAGAAGTGATCGTTATTGTGTTTATTTTCAGTCCTGTAAGGGTGATGTCACACCAGGACATGAACGAACAAAAATGCTTTGCGCATGTACAAAAAGTCTGGATGGGTCTAGTGTATGGGTAAGTGACCTCACTACTCCAATGCTAAAACCTTCCCACTCAGTTGGAGCGGTCATTATTTCCGTTCGTGTCACCTGGTTTGACAACACCCATAAGATACGATTCCCAAGCGGCAGCTCGAATATTGTACTTTAAGATGAATAGAATTTTTGTGAAAAATTTAGATATTTTTTGTGTTTTTCAGTTTCTCATACGTGGAAGACCAGATCATTTTAGCTATTAAGAGCTCGAAAGATGAATATTTTGATGGATGTACAAAATCTAAAGTTCTTCTAGAACTTTTGGGAAGAAAGAAAATACCTTTATTAAGAAGGTACACTAAACTTGCGAGAGATGCTCAAGTCGGGAGCCCTTCAGGTATGTTTTATTCTTCTTCTTTTTCTCAAAAAAATTTAATTTTGACTTCTAATTCTTCTGGAATTTTGTGGACATTCATTCATTAAATATTCATTTTTCAAACTCCATTCAAACATATAACTTGGTAGCTTTCCCAGCATTAATACATCATAAATATAACCTCATTTAATTCAAAACGTTTTAATCAACATTCTACTACTGTACAAACATCTTTTAAACAATAACAATATTTTTTCGCCACACTTCACAGAAAGAAGCTGCTTACCGGTCCCTATGTAGACTTGAAAGTCGTCATTTACATACGCAAACAGTCAGCTGTTGTCCTCGAGCGGTAAGACTTCCTTTCCATGCGGGGACTTTCTTTCCGTGCGTGGACAACAGCAGCTGACAGGATTAACGTAGTAGTTATCAAGCCGTCCGCTAGATCGGGTGACAGTGCACCTTTTTAACCTATTCAGTTATCAGTTTGAATCAGCAATCGCTATAACCTCATTCAGATTGAATTGTTAATCGTGAAGTATTGATTAAATGAAATTTGATTGATAATGCTTATCTGAAGTGAGGCGAAAAGAAATATACGCAAACTCGCCTAGGAAGTTTGTTTACGGTATTCGGAATTATTCCCAGGCTCGGCAAGCCTCGCCCGGGTAACTATCCTCATACCGTAAACGTTCACTTCCAAGGCTTGTGGCGTAATGTACTATAACCTTCAAATATTGAAATCAATATTTGAAGTAATTTTTGTTTTTCTTGGACTATCTTGGAAACTTATAATCCACATATCATCTATAAAGATCTACTTTAGTAGATTCAGTAATCAAAACTGTTTCAAAAATTGAATCAGAACCTTCAATAAAAATATTTCATATTCTTAAACATTAGCATGATATCTCCAATGGCGCTTGAATAATTTGTTTATTTAATCCGGTTTCACCTTCTATTGTGAAAAGATGCCGCTTGTTTTCATTGCCTTTTCAATCCACTCTCACTCTCATTAAATTTCAGCTCCTGTCAATTGGACAATTGATATCTGCAAAGATGTTGTTACTCAACTAATGGAGAGAGCCAGAGTTGATGATATTTTGCTTCTCGAAGGAACTCGTCTAAAAGCGCACGATTGGGAAGAAATTGGAGAGAAGCTTGGCATTAATGCTGTGCACCTCTGCTTTTTCTGGGAGACTCAGCTTTCACAGCTACTTTTTGCCAAAGAGTGTATATCCAGAAACAAATTGCGTTGTTTCCTTATGATATGGTAAGTAGCTGTGATGATCTTATTTATAGCTGTTATTTCGAACAGAAAGATCCAATCGCATTTCATTGCCGTAAAATGAACTAATCCAACTGGAAAAAATAACGGAAATAAACAAACGAAAATGATGTCAATGCAATAACGTTATTCTACAGTAGGGTAGTTGAATTCATGTAGCCTACAACTGGCTGATGAATTTTCAATTCTCAACAATCTACTGTTAATTTTTATCCTCTTACATAATTATATCATGATTTAATGATCAACTTATGTTAATGATTGAATGATATCGATATTCCTCTTACCAATTTGCTTCAAGTTAACTACAATTTATTTTGATTAGGATGTTGTTATTAGTTGCTCGGTGAGGGAAGTTGATATGTTTGTTATGAAGTAGGCCTAGTAGCGAAAACTATGGACTGCTCTTGACAAAAATTTCACTTTCACGGGGAGCTCTTCACCAAAAGCCATGTACTTATTTTTCATGTTCATTGAAATTTTATCCGTTTATTACATATTATTCTCATATTTGTATGATATGATAGATCTCATTTTATTTGAACTTGATATATTTGTTATATTTTGCACTTGCTATATTTCCATCTGAAATCTGAATGAAACTAGGAAATAGCTACTCAACACCAATTAGAGCGGAGATGTGTCAGAAGATTATACCATTGCAGATGTACTAGCAGTTTAGTAAACAAATAAGGTAGCAACAAGTAATCAAAATAAACAAGCAGTTGTGCAGTCATATACCAATAAAGCCAAATATGACTAGATGCGAAAAAGTCATGGAATCTAAACTCGTATTATGTAAAAAAGAAGGAAGAATCTAATGTCAAATATTCTAAAATTCACTGGTTTTTGGAAAGCGAAACAAACCTCTCAATCCACAATAAAATATTACCGTATAAACAGATTCTCCAGCCTGTTTGGTTGTATGACATCCAGCTGTGGGACTGGGCAAGGAATAGTAACATTGACATAACTCAGAAATTCCAGAGCAAAGTATGGAGGAATGATGCCAATGCTCTGTATTTCATTAGAACCTCAGTCCTCCACAGGGACACAGCTGTAAACAGTATACTTCATAATCACAAATTCTACCAGAAATCATGAAGTTTCACTTCTTAACAAGAACGTCTCAAGCTGTAAACCCTGTTGACAGACTGAAAAGTAAGAGATCCACAGATCTCGTGTTATGTGAATAGTGCGATAGGAGAATTCAGAATGTTTGAAAGTGTGTGATTATAGAGTTTGAAAGGTTCAATAGCATTTTTCAATTAGAGTTGCAAGAGAGTATTTTCTTCTTCAGTGTGGAATTCAATATCAAATCAAGATGGAACTGAGTTGTTCATTAACCAAGTGCTAGATTGCATTAATGTTTCATCTAAAAATCTGAAATACATCTCGATGTGCTGGCTGAGATCATCAGTCAGAATTCCTTTCTTTCTTCAATGCAGTAGCTTAGTAAGTTAGCGTGACTTACCTAATAACCTAGTGGATGAGATCGTATGATTTTGAAAGATTTTAAGGAGATTGGGACAAGGCTGTAGTTTGAAATCTTTATATAATAATTCGGCGTAATAATCTGGGCTTTTTTAGCTGACCAGCTACCTTTCTGCGAGACTTATGTTGGGTTTTTCCAAACACACTCACTCAAACTTTAGGGACCATCAATTTTTTATATAAGGCTGAGGCTGCACTGCCGGTGGGTAGGGCCTGGAGGGTGGAGGGTAGTTGGTAAATCTATAGAACACACACACCATCCACAGTAATACATCGTATGAATCGTATGACGTCATTCTTTTTTTGAGGTTATGTTGTCCATATTTAAGAATTTCAAAATGGCGGCTGAACACATACCATTCATACGATTTATTACTGTGGTTGTTGTGTATGTTATATAGATTTACCAACTACCCTCCACCCTCCAGGCTCTACCCACCGGCAGTGCGGCTTCAACCTAACAGCTGACATTTTTCATGCTATGTATAGAAAATGTACACTTGAGGGTTCCTCAATTTGGAGTGTACTTGGAAAAACCGGGAATTATTTCTACAATCTCATATTCTATGTATGGTGTTTCGAGGTTTTGGACTATGTATGGTATTTCGAAACCCCATTTTCTAGAAATGGCTAATCATGGATTAGGCTGTGACTGTTCTTGTTCCATCGTGTTTCAATTATTTATCAGTCATTTTTTAAAATTGTATGAACTTCACTCAAATGTACAGGCTGATGTTTTCTTTCGATTTCAGGTTCCTAGCTCACAGTGAAATAGAAAATTGGGATGCAATTAGCTGGTTAGATGTCGCTCTGGACTTGTCTGCGCCTAGAATTATATGCTTGAGAGTTTTCCAAAATATGGTAACAACTTACGTACCTGAGAATTTATGGATGAATGTTCAAGGTAAACGTATTTTCACACAGTAAGATATCAGAAAATATAATGATATCACTTGATATGTTTTTATTTTATTTAATTAAGTTATATCACCTTATAAAGGAATATTCGAATCTTATTCACATCAATTATCTTGAAAAATACAGCAATACCTTAATGCTTGTCACGCAGGAAACAGGAGGATTCGATATGTTTATTTCTATTTGATACAATATTTATAGTCAAGTCATTTTATCCAAAAAAGGTCCTTAGTGAGAAAAAATTCAGGACGCTGTCATATTTTCGTGTTATGTTCCTTGGTCCTTGGACAACTTGAATCCAAAACGTTGACCTAAACCTTGTGCTTAATACAGGGTGCCCCAAAAACCACAAAATTTCGGTTCCGCTTCTAGTTTTCTGCGATTTACGCGGAAATGAAGCGTCGGACAGGAACATTTAAATCATAATTTTTTTAGCTTATAAAATTTCCAAGATTGGTATCAAATTCAACCTTTTATATTGAATGATGACCGAGTTATGATTTTTCAAAAAAGCAGTATTTTTTCAAGGAAAAAGAAAATTTGATACTTCTCAGTATTTGATTGTTTATAACTTTTGCCTGATGTTTTGGAAATGTGTATTTCAAAATCCCTCTGGGGATAATTTTATTCTCTACAATTTGAGACCAAATTGACCTCTCTATCTTGAATAGTTTTCAAGCTACACCAGTGAACAAATATCCTTGCATTTCCAGAAATTCACTTTTTCTTGCTATTTATTCGAAAATCAATCTTTACGTACCTATATTGAAGTTTCCTGTCAGAATATTTTGAATTTGATCATTTTCCATCGAATGACCCACCAACCACACTCAATCTAGGTCATTTTCTAGCATAAAAAGTCCTTAAAAGATCCTTAAGGATCATACGCTAAGGACGCCTCTAACTTTGGTGGGAGTGAACGAATCTTAACAAATCATAGCTCATTCTTCTCAGCTCATCAAGGCGGGTTAAATGCATTTATCACAAGTCAAATTCGGTCAAAATTGAAACATTTCATTCCTGTGGTAACTTTAACTTTTATCTTTGTGTAATGAGCACAAATTGCTAATTGTTGTATCACAAGATTTTTTACTCGATTTAATCCCGAATTAGAAGACTTGAACTATTCTTGTGTATTTAGTTCTACTATTCTTGTGAATAGTTCAAGTCTCCTAATTCGGAATTGGATATGGTAAATGTCTTGTGATACAAACAAGTTGTAGAGAATTTTATACTCTTTAAAATACAATAATGATTTTTATGTTTAACCCTTCAATAAGAAAGTTACACCTAATTAAAGAATTGAAAAAGTGAGGTTTTTAATTTTTTTTAATTTTACATTTATTAAATTGTCTGTAAAAAAGAATCGCAACACTGTGGAAACTTGAATTTGATTTCAAATTGTAGAGAATTCAATTCTCTACAATACTGAGTGTAAGAGAAACCACTTGTGAATGTTCTTTCAATTGGAGATATGCAAAAATATTAAAAGAGGAGACAATTTGACAATTTTGCTTCGTATATAAACAAGAATATTTGATCTTGTGGAACAGATATTTAGAATTACATCTACTGAAAATGAAAGAAAACGTTATAATCTATAATTTGAGACCAATCATGATGTTCTATCATCAAGTACTATCGAGATATAAGCATTTGAAAGCAAAAAATAGTCCATACTCGCTTTTTAGCTTTATAAGCTAAAAAAATTATGATTTAAATGTTCCTGTCCGACACTTCATTTCCGCGTAAATCGCAGAAAACTAGAAGCGGAACCGAAATTTTGTGGTTTTTGGGTCAACTTTTTGAATATAAGTTGTTCAAGGACCAAGGAACATTACACGAAAATGTCGCAGCGTCCTGAATTTTTTCTCGTGCGAAACCTAAAATGACTGGACTAATAACAGTTTTTATGATTAACCCTTTAATAAAAAAGTTACACCTAATTGAAGAATTGAAAAAGTGAGGTTTTCAACTTTTCTCAAAATTTTACATCTATTAATAAATAAGAATTGCAACACTATTGCAATTCTAAAATTGAAGTGATTTTTGAAACGTAACTTCCAACTCAATTGTTATTTCATGTTGATTCAAGTAATTTCCACTTTCCCTCACGATATTTAGTGCATTAAAATTCTTTCTGGACCATTAATAGGAATGTCATAATTATCTCCCCGTTTCTCTGTGCCACTCTGTATACAATAATAAGGAGATGATAATTCTCATGTTCATATTGCAATGAGTAAATAAATGGTTCTACTTATTTAAGATTTCATTGATACTTTTACTCATTACTACCAATCATTATTCAACATTGTGGTATCCAGTAAATTGTGTAGTGTACTAATCTTATGAACTCCTCAACGCTACTGTTCACATTTGAATTGCTTCAATATTAATCAATGTTTCCCAGTGATGTATTGTCATACAGAGATGAATAAGTATCTCTATAGTTGTAACTGTGTACTTTTATAAGTAATCTGATAAAAGATTATGTTTTTCTGTAGAAATTATTCCCGAGATAATTCTCAACACATTATTTGAAATGTTGGGTGAATTATTTGAGCAATTACACCATTGTAGTCCTACTTGCGAGCAAATTTTATAATTTAGCAAGTAGTATTTTTTTATTTTGACATTTTTTAGCTTTTGGCATTTCTTTATATGAAACATTATTGATAAACCTATTTTATGATGACATGTATCTTTGTTTTTGTTTCAGATTCCGTCAGGTTTCTGTACGACAAATACTTCGAACTATTCTCTTCAAACAAGTTGAAGGATCGCTATTTGAATAAGATACATATTGTAAAAGAAAATTTCTTGTAATATGACTGACCAGAACCAGATGTTATCATCGCATTTCTAGTTGCCTATTATTGCACACCGTGGTATGTTCAATCTTTACTTTATAATTTCTGTTTCACCATCTGCTTTATCAGTTCCAAAACATTGCCAAAACAAGCATTATTCAAAGGTCTCTTTCAGGGATAGAGATCATTGAAAAGTTTCTTCAAATTGATTTCATTAATTTTCCATTTTGAAAATAAATATTGATATTACAATTTTTAATTCATTCATTGATATTTTATACTTCATTATTTTAACCCTCCTTTGGGAGATTGGCTGTCATTAGTAAAGACAGTCAGTCGTTTCCCGTTTCTGGAGGAATAGTATTTGTTGTATTACACTCTAACTGATTAACTGCATGTTATTCAGAGGTGTTCTGCATCTTCACTTGGTTGTGGATACTGGCTTATGGTTGAGAGGATCGACGTGCTAACCACGCGTTACCTCTATCCTGGTTATGATTATTCGCCTGCTGTATTTTCTGTTTGGGCTGGGAGGGCATTCTGACGGGGTGGGTGGCGGCTTTGCTCGGTCGGTGTTGGCTTGGGGGCTGTGGGGTTCTTTTGAGAATCTATGGCTTTTGGGCCGGTATTGGCCATGCTGGTGTCGTTTTCCCGTCTTGCCGGAGTGTCTTTTTTGCTTGGATGGACTGTATAGTTTGGTGGATATGAAACTGGCAACTAGCTGGTAGGCCTAGGCCCTTCATAGGGCTGTTGCACCATTGACAGGCAGACTAATCTTATGAACTCCTCAACGCTACTGTTCACATTTGAATCGCTTCAATATTAATCAATGTTTCCCAGTGATGTATCGTCATACAGAGATGAATAAGTATCTCTATAGTTGTAACTGTGTACTTTTATAAGTAATCTGATAAAAGATTATGTTTTTCTGTAGAAATTATTCCCGAGATAATTCTCAACACGTTATTTGAAGTGTTGGGTGAACTATTTGATCAATTACACCATTTTAGTCCTACTTGCGAGCAAATTCTATAATTCAGCAAGTAGTATTTTTAGCTTTTGGCATTTCTATATATGAAACATTATTGATAAACCTATTTTATGATGTATACTTATCAGATGGATCTTTGCTTTTGTTTCAGATTACGTCAGGTTTCTGTACGACAAATACTTCGAACTATTCTCTTCAAACAAGTTGAAGGATCGCTATTTGAATAAGATACATATTGTAAAAGAAAATTTCTTGTAATATGACTGACCAGAACCAGATGTTATCATCGCATTTCTAGTTGCCTATTATTGCACACCGTGGTATGTTCAATCTTTACTTTATAATTTCTGTTTTACCATCTGCTTTATCAGTTCATTATGGGCATCATCTTATCAGTACTATTTGTTTCTATTATCAGTTTTTCTTTCAATTTCTCAAGTTGAATCTTTCTTCTTTTTCTTCTCCCCTTCTCCTATTACAGCGTAGGGGGTTCAAAGTAACAATGTTCCATGTTATCTATTTTTATTCTCAGTCATTTAATTTATCCGTGAATCCTTTCCTGTTCCGAGGCTGGTTTTGTTTCTCTGAATCGGTTCGTTGAATTCTACCATCTTGGCCTACAGTTCATGCCTGGACGTTCGACTGTTTCCAATCTGCTGCAATTCAGCCATGAGGTCCTTTCTGTGCTTGATGATGGTGGTCGCATGGACGTTGTCTACACAGACTTATCCAAGGCCTTTAGACTATCCAAAGCTATTCTGCTGAGAGATATAAATAATTTGGATAAATGGTGTCATTCTAATAAACTTGAATTGAATATTAAAAAGTGTTATGTAGTTACTTACTCAAGAAAAACAGACCCATATTTCATAGATAATAAGTATTCGATTTCTGGACAGGATTTGGAAGTATGCAAAACAATAAAAAATCTGGGTATTATTTTTGATGAGGCCTTTAGATTTGATGTTCATGTTGATCATGCCGTGAATATAGCTTCAAAATTCTGGGATTTGTGTGTAGGCAGTGTAGGGAGTTTAATAATTGTGACCCTGTTATTAGAGTGTACAGTGCTCTGGTGCGCAGTTGATTGGAATATGGTTCAGTTGTCCTTACCGGACCGGCACGGCTCATTATATTGAAAGAGTGCAGAACAGATTCCTGAGATACCTGTACTGGATTAAATTCAAAACTGTATGTCCATTTGATTTTTCTGTAACTGGTCTCAGAGAACAATTTCAAATACATTCGCTGACTTCTAGAAGGAATATGCATGGCATTACATTTCTATGTAAGCTGGTGAATGGTGCAGTAGACAGTCCTTCCCTCCTATCATTGATTAATTTTCATGTTCCCCGTTTGACTGCTAGATCTTATCATACATTTACAGTTGCCTTCTGCAGAACAGACTATGGTTATTATGAACCAATTAAAAGAATGCAGCGTCTATTTAATGTGAGCTGTGTTGGTCTGGATATCTTTGGTGGGTCGGTTGATTCGATTGTGCGCGCGTGTCGGGGTAGGGTTGGCGCCTACGTGGTCGGTGACGCATGATTTGTTTGACCTGTCTCTAAATGATAGTTCAAAAATAATTATAAACATAACATAATTTTATTATCACTTTTACCTATGTATTATTATTACTTTAAATTTGTAATACTGAATCGGAAACAGTTTTGGGCTATGGGCAGTTTGGGCCTGTTGTTTCCATGCCTGTATGTATTTTTGTAAATTAATAAATACTAATATTATTTCTCCTCCTTATTGACTTAAATCTGTAAAATGTTTTCTGCTTTCATTAGTCTGATTCAAATTTTCAGGTAATATTCAAGCTTTTAGTCACATTTATTATTGCTTGCCGAAGGTCTTATATATTAGATCTAGAATTGTAAAATATGTGAGATTCGGATTTATAGAGTTATCGAGAAACCAAAGAATATGAAATAACTAAGAGATTTTCCTGATTGAAACCAAATGTATCTTATTCATGCTGATTGCTTTCCTTGATGCACCGAACATTCATGAGAATATAATTTATTGTTGCTTCTCCAAAATGTTTACTGATCCTATTACTGTTACATTGTAAAGTAGATTACTTACACTGCGCATTTATTTTATCTGTTTTATAATTAAGTAATTAACATACCAGATACTGTCAGATCAGTTGCTGATATTTTTCAAGTGTAAAATATAACATTTTCATTCTTGTATTTGTTGTAAAAATTAGATTTGTTTCTATTCAGATAGTGAATAACTCTAGATCATAATTGGTATGCTAAAAATTGTTAATTGTAATTGTTGATTGTTAAAAGAGCAACTTTTTTAGTATCTAGTAAGACTTCATTTAATTAAAATAATCTAATTCTCTCTCATCCTAAAATTAAAATATTACTTATTATTGTGCCTTGTAGAAGATTTTATTGATTTATATTTTTGTACTGTTCATTATATTTGATAAATGACAAAGTAATGTTTTCATTGTGAAATTATCCCTACTTGGAAATCAAAATTACTTGAAATTATGATATAGTATCAATTTTCACATCCTTATATTATATTTATTGTATTAATTCAATATAAGAAATGTGAAAAATCAGAATGTAAAGTTAGTTATCCTGAGACGAAAATCCATGGATTGATTCAGTGAAATATTCAAAGAGAGGTCTGTTATGTAGAGGAAAAGCGGATTCACGCAAAACCTTTGAGTTTATTGCATAGTATTCGAGGCTATTCAAGTATAGTAAGCTTATGTGTCCATCGTAGTTTTCTTTGGAGCATACTTATGGTCTATTTTTGACTGACCTAAGCAATCACCGAGCATTTCATTTCCAATTTCCACATCAAAAACTAATATAAAAACGGGGTCGATTTCAAAGTATGACTGTGCATTTTATTCGAGGTTCTAATCTTCACCAGGGAACCACAGCACAATCACATAAATATGACCACCCCTTCTTTCAGAGGAGACGATAAGCCGTCGGTCCCGACTTCCCAAAAAGTAGTCGGCATCACATCATCATCATCCCTCCCATTACCCACGTATAGGCATTTGAGCCCATGTCGGCATCACCCTCAGAAAAATATTCAAGCTGATTTTTTGGCACCGAAATTTCCCATAGTTTGCATCATGATATGCAGAATAAATAATGCATCATAATAAACAGACGTGCTCTGTTACCATCAAAAAACGCGTCCAACATTCATTCGTGATTTCTCTTCCCACATAATTTTGCATTGGGCATAATTAGCATCAATTGGACATTATTAGCAATGGGCTAATCCTTAGTATAGCGTTAGATTTCCATTTAAAAATAGTGTACACATTTGGAAAATACTTTTAGTACTGTATTTCCCAATTCCCTTCCAATTCGATGTATGGTAGCTGGCACTCAGTTACGAATACAGTATTTATCAACACCCTTCCCAACGAATGTATGAAGAACAAAGGGTGTGGGAATTTTGAGAGGAAAAGCGGGTGAGAGGGAAATTTTGTTTTCCCCTTGTTTGGGGGCGGCGAGCTAGTCGGCAGCTGAACAGAAGTCAGTCACGATGTGACAGTGGTGCAGAGTGGCCGCCACCATCCCCTCCCGCCATGGGGAATGGCATGAACAAGGTAACCGTGCAACGCAACGCATGCTACAACCTGTCATCAATAACTGCCATGCATAATGCATATGCACCACATCAGATGCACTGTAACTCCTCCAACACAACTCATTCATTCATTCCTTTCTTACTAAATCATCTTAGTATTCCCAAGTAGGTTACCGACTTCCGTATTCATCTATTGTATTTGGACTCGGAGTAGGTACTTACAAAGTATGCAACAAAAGTGCATGAAAACAAGGTCTCCTCATCATATTGTTTACTCAAAGCTTCCCATTGCATTGTCAAGCTGTTCACCTTTCTAATCGAATTGTAATTCATTTTTCCAACAAAAAAAAAATTGAAATACGATACAGTTTAGTTTCTTTATTTTATTATGGAAGGAAATAATGCACTAAAAAAGTTATAACAACGTGTAAACGTTGTTCAATTATGCATGTACGGTAATGTAGTTGTTTGAGCAATATGGTTACAGGTGAATTAGAAATTTGTTCTTTCAACGATAATCTAGCAGTGCACAAAAAAATTTCAGAATATAGAGAAAATGATGAATTTTCTATAAAGTAGTTCTACTTTTTTATTGTCAGTAGTTTCACTGCTTATTATTGATAGGTGTGATCTTTTTTTTTTAAAAAAAAGGTGTGATCTACACCTACACATTTATTAATCTTCAATTTGAGAAGCTATTTTTATAAAATTTCAAGATTGTTCAACTTGAGATCTGAAATTGAAACTATGATACCAAAAGAATGATTTTCCATTCTTTACTACAGGAAATCATTTATTTAATATTTATGTTGAACAAGCAATTATTTTATCTGCTCTTCAATAAATAATTATTCTGTCGACTATATTCAAAGGCGTGGTTTGGAAAAATTCACTCAAACAATGGGAGTAAAAAGTTTTGAACTGGATTACTTTCTTACTCAAGTACAGTATAGTTGTCATACAGTTGTCAAATACAGTCTGTCATATTCTCACAAATACCGTAGGTACTCTACCGTGGAAGTTTCACATCTTTCTTAGTATTCACAGATAAATACATATTATTTCTAATTGAAATTTATCCTTGTTGAATTGTTGAAAAGAGCTATTCAAGCTTTTCAATTAGAGGTATTAGACTACCTGTAGGATACTTTCTCTTAGATTCCAGGGTGTGATAAATGATGTCAACCGAATTGCGCCTTGAAACGAATGAGATTGGACGAGGGAAAGCAGTGGTGTGAAAACGAGTTGACTCAGCTTAAATAGAAGGATAAGATTGAAATAATTTGATATGTTTGAAAGCAAAAGTAGCTGAGGCGAAATATAGAAGGGAAAAGAGAAATATAGCATACATTTATACTAATAAAATCACTCCCTCCATCACAGGTAAAATGCTAACAATAACAATTTCGGATGGAATGGAGCAATTGTTTCCAACCCCATTAACTGATCACATATTGGTGGGGCGGAAATTGCTCAGCAATTGGCGCATGATGTTTCCTGGCCCACATCAATTCACTCCTAGCAATTTCAAATCGCCTGTCTGATTCGTTTTGCGGTATTATTCACAATGGATAAACGCTTCCTAGCAACAAAATCAAATCGATTGAAATATTTGTAGGCATGAGTTTGTGCATTCCCTTTTAGATGATTGAGTTGCTGGCAACCCACCCATATGCAATAGGACGTTTGTAATCAAAGATATTATCTTTTATATGGAATGACAAGAAAATGAGACTTGACTACACAAACAAATATTCAAATTGGGAAACAAAATCAACAAATTGTTATTCAAGGTTCACAGTTTAGTATGATGAGAAGATGATAATAATTATAAAGTATGTGTTGAAATTTGATGAAAAATATTGATGAATTAACGAGTATGATAGACTTTTTTCTATTTTTGCCACAACCGCAATGAAATTTCATTTGCATTTTTATGCATTTTTAATAATATTTGATTTTATAATTATAATCAGCGTCATTAATCACTTGGAGCCGGTAACTTTGTTCAACAACGGGATCCTTTAGAAAATTTGTTCTCCTTATCTAATAAAATCCAACTTCATTAGCTAAAATTCTAGAATAGCTGACGCCAGAAAAGTAGGCTATTTCGTCTGCTCCTTGTGCTCTCCAATAGCTGATGTTGTCAATTTATTAGAGTTGTCATTCAGCTCAGCCTACATGATGTTTTAGAAATCAAATGAGACAATATATGCTCTACATCAGCTGTTCGAAGGTTACATCACGTTGAAGAGACAGACGAAAACGCCTTATTTTTGGGATCAGTTATACCTAGCACCACCGTCGGACCGTGAATAATTGACTATGAAAATATTGCATTACATTCAGATTCGTTCACTGATTCTCCTGTTTCATACATTTTGGCATCTTTTTACTACAATATTAACTTGAATTCAATTTTATTTTCTTGCATTTTTCAATGTATTGAGAGATACATTTTACACAATTTTCTTCTCCGTCTTGTTGCAAATCCAGATACCGGTAATACGATTGTACTATTAATTTCTTATCCTTCTCTTCTCTATACTCTCGTTTTCAAGCTACCTGCCTTACTGTTCAGTTTTGAGAAGTACTGACAAGGCAATTGAGTGAGAGAGAGTAGTCACGTTGGAAGCCGAAAGTTTATAGCTGGAAACCTTCAACATTTCAACAACCTTTCTCCTTCTTAAACGGTGGCTTGCAAGCGTTTGTAGGTCGATATTGATTTCAAAGAAGAAGAGCCTCGAATTGATTCCCCTTTCGCATACTCGTTTCTTTAGTTTCATTCTCACGCAGACCTTATATGCTACTCAAAGTAGGCTACAGTATATGGCTACTCTGAACTCCAACACCAAAAACCTGTCAAAGCAAACCTTTTGAAGGTTTCATAGGATATTAATTACAGATTCTATTTGATTTACCTTAACTGCAATCATTTATTGTATCTCATTCATGTGTTTATTTATACTTATACTAAATAGGGTTACTTGTTACTTTTATTTGCCCTTCTGACATTTGACTGAGGAGTCTGGAATTAATTAACGCATAATTTATTGCAGTATTTTCTTTATTCAAAATCATAATAATTCGGGGTACGCACGATATGTCATCCTATTTGTTCTAAGAATAACATCATAGTGTTTTTCAATATAGTTGTTGATTCTATTACATTTTTCCTACTTCTATCAGAAATGGTATAGAGAATCCCTAATGAATGGCTCAATGTGGCCTACATTTTCATTCACAACTCCAGAACTCCTTGAAATGCAAGAAGAATATTCATAAAATGTATCATAACACAATATTATCAAATGGAGTTTTTTTTGTTTGTTAATGGCTCAACAGCCCATGAAGGGCATAGGCCTAACAACTGGTTGCCAGTCTCATATTCACTCCACTATACACTCCGTCCAAAGAAAGACGACACCCCGGAAAGACGGAAAAACGACTCCAGCCCGGCCAATATCTGCCTAAAAGTCATAATTTCTTAGTCAGAACCCACAGTCCCCAAACCAACACTGATCCCCAAGTCCCAACCCCGCCAGAATACCCTCCCCACCCGGACAGAACATACAGCAAGCTTATAATCATCAACCAGGATAGAGGTAACGTGTGTTTAGCACGTTGATATCCTCTCAACCATGAGCCAGTCTCCACCAACCAAATGGCGGCGCAGAACACCTCTGAATAACACCCAGTTAGTCAGTTAGAGTGTAAAGCAACAATTACTATTCCTCCAGAGACGGGAAACCGCTGACTATCTTTACTAACGACAGCCAATCTCCCAAAGGAGGGTTAAAATAATGGAGTATAAAAATATCAATGAATGGATTAAAAATTGTAATATCAATATTTATTTTCAAAATGGAAAATTAATGAAATCAATTTGAAGAAACTTTTCAATGATCTCTATCCCTGAAAGAGACCTTGAAATAATGCTCGTTTTGGCAATTATATTTTGAAATAATTCAATCTCTCCCAGACATCCTCCTCCATAATTCGGCCTCACCTAAAAAATTTCTAAATCAAACCCTGTTTTTTTTTTTTTTAATTCTGTGATTTAGTTCCGGTTACCCAACAAATGGGTTGTTCAATGTAGGTAGTTTTAATATTAGTCTGAGAGAAGGTCAATAGCTGCCTATTATATTAAAAATTAAGTAAAATCTTCTTATAAAGTTGGCTTACCATGAGCTTCTTCGTTTCTATTATAGGCTAATAGAATAGCAAGTATTATTTTAGAGGGTAATATGGTTGATATGGAGGTATATCAGTCAACGCTTTTTATCATTGTTGTCTTAAGTTTTCCAATAGTTTGCTTCCCGCAGTGCGTCTATTGATCCAACAATCCAGACTCTTTTACTAGTAGCCTAGGTGCCTGGGTAAGTTACTGAAAAGAACAAAGACTGCCGTACGTTTTTTGACACCACTCAATGTAATTTGTTGTGTCACAGTAGGCCTGCCGGTAGTGTTTCAATTACTTAACTTTGTTCTGTTGCCTCTTTGTCTTAAATTCGTCTTATTGACAGTGCAGTAAGGTAGAATCTTCTCATTTATAAACCTTTTTTGGCATTTTGCTAAAGGTAGCAATTTTAGGTAATGCAAGGGGCCCCAACCCAAACCATAGAAGAGGAGAGGCTTCTTGTTTGTGCTGTGCCAAACTTTTCTTCATTTGTCGCATGCTCTGACATGTTTCTGCTCATTACAGTCCTGTCCTGACATTGGCTGATAAGGCTGATGAGCAGTCAGTCAGCTGTAGTTCCTAGACTACACTATAACAAACTATTGCAAAGGCATTGCAACGAGCAACCTCCTCCTGCGTCACATGTTTTTATTTCAAACTAAACATAACCTATTTTTGCTACTTCGTTATTTGCTTGTTTTCTGGTTTACTCTTTACTAATAATAAGGGAGAAATACAATACATTTCTGCAGTAGTGAATTGAGTGCAGTCTGATTCAGAGTTCATATAATATTATTTTATTATACTTGACAATGCTTTCTACATTCGAATTAATTTCAAAACAATGAAGGTGTAAGCTGTAAGGTACGTTAACGTTTAATTTTCTAGATTTGTAGATTTTAGTTATTTAAATAGTTGAAATAGAATAGTAGACATTTAGTCTATGTTATTACTAGTACCTTTGTTTCCATGTATACGAGTAACTAAGTGTAAATCACCTCTTGATTTAAGGTTTTAAAACTGAGTGTTTTTGAAACAAACCGAAAAAACCACTGATGTGTTTCCTTGCATCAAAATAAATGAAAAAGTATCAGTAAACGTGTGCCCTAAAATGCTTTGTCACTAAGGTAATAATCACACTCCAATCACACAAATCAAGATTAACTTGAGCAATTAACAGACTCTTAACAGCAATCCTTTCAAAATCCTTTTTTGTCTGCTTAAACCTTAAATCCTGATTTGTGGGATTTGGATGCGTCCAAGATGACAATTTAATCTTACATTTTTTCTTCAAAATTCAATTATCTACAATATAATACCATTTAAAATGCCGTTCAACAATAAACTATTCTATTTCCATACCTTTGAAGCACTGGCGGTTCGTGCCCACGAAACTGGTGAAGTGCTGTACAGTAAAAGATACGGGCACTTCACCTGTTTCGTGGGTACGAGCCGCTAATGCTTTCAAGATGAAAAATTGAGTTTTTTTTAGCATAGACCTATCTTGTACATTATCTCCGTAATCAACTAAGTTAACAAACTTTTAGCCAGATCCATTGGATTTCTCATCTAAGTTTACATAATAATTGATCACTGACGTAACTTACACTCACAAGGCCGCCACAAAATTGAAAAAAATGTAGAAAAATTGGAACACTTCCTCCATTATTTCGGTAACAAAGCATTTCAGGACACATGTTTACTGGAACTTTCTTATTTATTTTGATATAAGGATACACCTAATAAAGTTAGTCGGTCTGTTCCAGGAACACTTGACTGCTTAAATTCAGTTCGGGCCTACATATAATTATTATGCTGTTGCTATTATTTTGCTGTTGTGATGTTCACATGAGTTATTGGCTCATGAATATAAAGGAGTTGTAGCTTTAGTTAGACTTTCAATAGGCCTACCCTGAAAAAATTTTACTCTCTTGAATGAATGATTTTTTATTAAAAGAGGCCTCAACTGTAAGCGGTCACCCTTACTATGGGAGTAACAGAAGCTTCTCTTCTAATCTTGGGATTAGATACAGGTGCGACTACTAGGTCATTAGCTTCCCTTATTTTAGGACTATGATATTATCATTACAGATTTTACGAAATAATTATTATTATTTTTCAAAGAAAATAATACAATTATAACAGAGATAGGCCTTTATTCGGAGATAATCTTAGTATAGATAAATAGTTATTCTACGTTATAGCTCAATGTTGCTTTTTCAAAGCAAATTGGGATTGTTCTGAATACTATTTCTGATTTTGAGCATGGGCATTCTCATTGTGTTCTGACACATAGTTTTGATCATAGTCGTTGAGCATGAGAAGGGTTTCCATTGAAATAATTTACCTATACTAGTTGTACTTCCAAGGAGTTATGAAATCAGGTTATCAATGCATCAATATAAATAAAGTATGCTTAAAATAAAATTGAAATCATTCGGCACAATAGTTAATTGCAGCACACATTTTCTTTTCATTTTCTAGTGAATCATTCCACATCTGCACATCGAGATCGCTTGAAAATTTTCATTTCCCAATGAAATTGAGTGGTATGAAAGTTATGAGGAAGGAATTCAAGTACTGGTCTCCGTCATTGGTGAGATTAAATTAAATCATTGTTTATCATGAAGTTTTAAAGTTATAAATTTTTTACTGAACCAGTTTAATCATGTTCTGTAGATTGTCTTTCCTAGTTGAACCCAATTCAAACTGTGAACAGTCTTGTAATATTTTTTTTTATTGCGGATGATATTATAAGCAATGCAAAAGTTAGGGTAGGTGCAGTCCATGCTATTTTAAGATGCTGGAGATCGAGTTGTGTTGTTTTAGGAGGAAAATGCTCTTATAAGCAGGAAGTGTAGGCTATACCATATCCATATGGGAAATGCTCCTGCTTACGCTAGCGTTTCATGCTTCAGGTTTAAACAAACACACTTTTATCTTAATAAAGTCAATGTTTGGTCCAGACGTAAAAGCTAAACCTCTTATAATAATTTTCTCAAATTTGATGATGTGATAATCCCGTTACCTTTTATACACACTGTGTTAATGTAAATTACTGAATTCCTTAATGTCTTATTCAAAATAACTCAACTTTTGGTGGATTGGATCTCATTCGAATTTATGGTTAACTCGATCACTAATCAAGATAAAAATTAAATCCACTTTTATAATATATCGAGAGAATTGTACAAAAAGACCATGTTCAAGTATCATTATCATTACAACACAATTCTAATTTTCAACAGCCATACCTGTTCATTTTTTATTAGACTATTATAGTCTAGTTAATCTATGTCAAAGCTACTCATTCTCTGGAATGAAAATGATGTAGGCCTAGATAACACACGTTTCTATTGAATTTAATATTAAAAATCAGCCTTAGATGAACTTGAACTTTTGAGTCTTATATGAATTTTAGCAACGTTTTTACCGGAGAGTATACATCAGAACAGGTATCATGTAATGGAAGTTGTCTATTTTTTGCAAAAGCCAGTTGCCGTTCCGCCAAAATGAATTCGTTTCTGCAGAATGCAATAAGCTGGTTTGTTTATTCTGTGCTCTGCTTTGTGTGATTGTGGCTTAGAGGAGTTGAGGGGCATTGCCTTTGGGGAGAAGCAACTCTTGTACAACAACAAAACAATAAAATCAAGGTGAAAGTATAAATTCTGTATTCAGACTTGATATTACACTAGGTAGTGTACCAGAGTTTTGTTGAAACTTTCATTTTGTAGAATGTATAAAGTTGCTTCTCCTGTTTTCCTTCTGCTGCTGCACTTTGATGGCCAACGTTGTACTTTTTTAGAATTTCATTCAATATTCGTATTGGGCCACAATATGAATAGGATATGAGTTTCTCCGAGCACACTGAACTGGATCAAATTGTTTAAATTATTCAAGCAATAACATCAACTGCAAGTGTTCCTGATAGTTTTATGATTCCTCCCATATTTTTGTAACGTGTTCTGAGTAAAATGAATGTAGTTATACAGTACATCCAGAATTTTTCATCCATGTTCAATTTAAATTCATTCATTCAATTCAATATAAAGTCAATCTCAGCAAAGCTCCTGACTTCAAATGTCGCAACGCTCCGCAACGCTCCACTCAGAAAGCGTCGCAAACTCATAATAAACTTATTTGGGATGTCCACAGTGGTTTAAGATCATTTCCAGCCATCCATCATTTTTTAGGTGCTAGGCCCTTTTTTAGTCTAATTTGCCTGGGCTATTATGAATTAGACTGGATTCTTATTTCTAGATAGTACTGACATTCCATCCTCAATTTTCTTACGTTACTTACCGGTAACGGATTACCGGCACTTGGGTTTCAATTCCTTTCAACTATCTATTCCATTTCCTTATAGAGTAATAATCATTATTACTTGTATCATTCATAGAATATAATGATTATTATGACAATGTTACCAATTCGCAAATCGTCCAACTAATAAATTCAATACAGGTCCAAATATTTTGATTATTTTTATCCCCGAGAACAATTAAAAAGTCAGACCCTAGAGTATATCATTCATTTTATTTAGTAGTTTTCAGTATTTATTTCATCAGTCTTGAAAGTCACTTCTATTCATTAGATAAGCATAAAATTAACTATGAATATCGTGATATTTTCCAAGTTAGAAAGCAATCGAGTTATAGATTTGCCAGTTGAACTCGGTCACAATTTTTCAGTTTCTGTTATAAAGTAGGTTGCCTGATGAGGAGAAATGGATGCTCATTTCGTTCCTCATCCCTTATCAGTTTTATTAGTCAACCCCTCATCATAAAATCAACGATAGCTGTTCCAACTGGGTTTTGAGAATCGCCTTGCGTGACTCAGAGTGATGTTCTATTGACCCTAAAGTGACGGCGGCGGCAGCGTCGCGAGCTTGCAGTTATAGTATTAGCTGCAGAACGATGCAAACGCTGAAAAGTTGACTGGAAAATCGTTTTGGAATTGTCGGAAAAATTATCGCGTGACAAATCGCCAACATTCCTGTTGGTGGAAATAAACTTCCAACGAAATTGGAATGTGAGTTCAGCTTGAAAATCGATAAAGCATTGAAGCTAAGCGAATAGTGTGCCTACAGGAAAGAATATGTGTACCAAAGTAGCCAATAGCCTACTGCTTTTAATCACCTTCTGCTTTTGAGGCTATACTATCAAAATGTACCTTAGGCTATACTATTAAAATGTTTTATTTAAATTTCAAGAAAATTCAATTTAATTTTTCGATATAATTTTTCAACACACACAAACAAGCAATTTTACAAAGATTTTAAAAGTATAGAAACATTAAGACTTTTGTAGTAGGTGAGCTAATACTGAATTGTGGAAAAGTATGAAAGCTGAAGGACTGCTTAATACTCATGAGAAATACATTAGGTGCCGTACTGAATTGAAAATCTTGAATTCAAGTCTTTTCTCATCCACAGAAGCATTGAATTTCAGCAAACAAGGAGACAATTCTGAAAGTCTGACCCACGGAATAATAATTGTGCAATCTGAAGTAGATAGACTGTTATGACAATGTATCCTACTCAACTTAAATTGTATTTTAAGATTTAAAAATGAGGTAACGTGACATTAAATTCCATAACGTGCCATGCGTAGACGAGCATTTCAGCGAATTGTCACATAGACACGAATGAGCAGTAATGTAAATTACTTGATATAATAGAACTTGAAAAGAATACATTCAGTAGATTAGTAGGCTATTTTGTTTGTATAAAAATTGTAAAATAATTGAATGAGTTTATCTGTTTTTTACAACTTTAATGAAAGTTACCAATTATTAATGAAACATCAATTATTCTCTAGTGATTCAATGTACAATATTCTCTACTAATATTCCAATCTCCATCATGGGGATTCATTGAATATGTATGTATAGGTTTATTAAAGTAGTTTAAGGTTTATTAAATCCTAGAAATTGTATAGTATAATTCTCAAATGTAATAGTGTTTGATTTATAACCTGTGTAACGTGCACCAACAAGTTGTTAGTTTTCATAATAGGTTTCATAAGTTCTATGTGAATAATTTATTCATGAAGTTGAGAAAATCCAGCTATTGCGAGATGCAATTTACAAAATTATTAATTTATCTTGTGATTTTTCCCTCCTTCAAATAGAATTTCTCAGTTTCATTTATTATTATACTGCCGCTGGGAAGGGACTTGTCAACTACCCTTCGCAAATTTATTCGCTCTTCTCTCAACTTTATTTTATTAGCTCGTTGAGATCTGTTGACATTCTATATCCACTTGATAGTTCACAATTTTCCCTTGGAGTCTATTTATAATTTCAACAACTGTCCTAGAGCTCATACCATTTAAGTCTTTCTCTTGGGGGAACGATTAGGACTTGAAATTCGTGCTATAGCTCTCTTTCTACTTACTCGTCTTACCTCTTTTTCTCTCTAATTTATTCATTAGGTACTCGTATCCATCCACTGTTCTAAAAAATCCTATTCTTTGGTTCTTCCGCTATTATTTTCCTTTTTAGATCAACTTTCCATTTTTTCCTTTTTTTATTCGACTTATCTACAATTTTCGACGCCAACATTTGAACAATATCTCCACAAGTAGTCTTGATAAAATTGTATTAATATTCTTAATAAATTTTTATTCCACTTCATCAGAATTGCTTTCTATGTAATTACACTTAAGTTTTAGGCTTAGGCTTGGATTTGTATACTGTAACACAGTTTTCAATGTTTACAAAAATAGGTAGCCTACTTGCTGAATCTGGATCACTTCTAATTTTATGTATCTTAAAAACAAAACCTATGATAATGTTATAGGTAGACTATTCACGCATTTCTGTTCTAAAAACATGATCGATTGCTTTCTCAACAAGAATGTCTCACATATTTTTCCCCTGTCCTAAATAGCTATAAATTTTATCTATTCACTTGGCGAACTTTCGCAAATCGCACGTAATCAGTAAATTAAAAGATTAGGGACTTTGTTCGATTTCATCAGGTTTTTAATTTGGAAAATAATGTAACAATTAATTCGATGTAATAGCTTTGTAGAGTGAAAGCAATTTTGAAATTGAATTTTTTTGAAAAATAAAGGATAAGTCCTTGAAAATGTAATGCTCATGGAAGTTGTTTTTTCCTTCTTTGAGTATTTTAAAAGTAAGGAGGTGGGATAGTTTGAAATTGCAATGGCTTCTATTCGAATAGGAGACAAATTGTAGCTGACAGAAGAAGTGGGTGGGGAGGGGGCTGTCTTATCGACCCTATCTTCTATCGAGCTCATCTTCCAGCTCTTGTGGGGGATGTGTCGATTATTACGATTACGCTGATTAAAATGATTCTGTTTCTATTTACGGTATTGATCGTTCAATTTGTTTGCCTTGGCCTGCATTGATTGGAAAACAGTACGAAGAAAACCAAATCGCACGACAGTTCAAAATGAAGCATTGCGGAAATTGCTAATATTCCCAATTTCTATAGAGATGCGAATTATACAAGTTGCATAGTGTGAATGCATGTATGTGTGTTCATTACATACTATGCAATATGTAACACTCTACCACTTGATGTATATGGTTGAAACATTCTATTCAACTCAATTTATTTTATTTGATATTATTTTTCAATGAGAATATTAAAAAAACACTGTAATGATGAAGCTCCATTTATTAAATTGGGTAATAAGTTGAATGTATCATAATTAAGTAGAAAGATTTGTAAAAGGTTAAACAAATTCTATTCAACTATATATAAAAAACTGATATAATTTTTCAATGAAAATTAAAAAACCTGTAATGATGAAGCTCTATTATTTATTAAATGGAGTATAATTGAGTAGAAATATTACTATTTTTTTTGTTGGTGAAGTATTATTTAAACTAAATTTTTTTCATCCACTAGCAGTTGAGTTAATGTGGATAAAAAGTAGACAGTCATTGAAATTGTGGTTCAAGTGAAAAACTACACAGTTCATGCCTGCAGCTATTAGAACTTGAAGAACTTAATCACTCCAGAATGCAGATTATCATCAACATGAAGATTGTGAGATTGGAAAACAATGCCGAGACGATTCTGCCTAAAGATAACAAAAGAATATAAGGGTGGGTGTAGGTGTAGTCTGTCCAAGCAAAGAAGGCATTCTGTCGAGATGGGAAAATAATTCCTGCTTGGTCAATATTGGTTTGAAAATTATACATTTGGTCTTTCATTGTAGGAAACATTCTGATCTACAATTTAAAACTAAATTTATAATTTTTGAACCAATATTAACCGAGTTGGAGTCATTTTCCTATCTTGCCAGAATGTCTTCTTTGCTTGGACGGACTATAATCTGCTAAGCATTTTTTCTGGGTCAAGCAGAATATCCTTTTCAACAATTTCATAGATGATTCACAGTGAAATTCATACAAATCAGTGTATTATGTATCTTTTAAAATAAATAAATATACAGCTAGGTCTATAGTGTAATAATTCAATGGGTCAGTTGAATAATTCAATTATTAAATTTTGTATTAATCCAATTGATCAGTTGATTCCATAGGTTTCCTATCTATCAATTGAATAAGAATCCTCCTCACCATGCTTGTCATATATGCTGTAGACACTTCTTATGTTTTGGTTGATAAAAGCTATACCGTTAGCATTATACATTTCTACCATTAGCAATTAATTACCGTGCCTTATTGATCAGCAATTTATTTATCGTATTATAAATGTAATTAAATTATTGTTATCTAGATTAACCAATTATCATCTGCCCAATTGAAAAATATTCATGTACTAAATGAAAAGACAAGACGTTGTCAATATGGATAACTACCACAATATCACCTTCACAACTAGGTCAAAAAATATTCATGTATCGCTCGGATCCAGTTGAAAAGAAAGAATACTGTTCACTTTCATTGATTAGGATATACGGGAAAAACGAGACGCTTTTTTGCAATCTCTTAAACTCAGCCAGCTATAAACGTTCATTGTGTTATCAACAATGTTTGTGAATGGAGTTTAATGGTCGGATAGATAATATATTTTTGTTGGAAATACATTAATCCGGGTTGTATGTAGTACGGAAAAGGTGACTACCGATTTAGCACGTCTCTGGGTAAATAAATTCAGCCCATTTCAACAAGTTTATATCAGCTGAAATGTGACGCGGCCTCGTAATATGTCCGTCCATTGATAGTATGGAGCGGGGTTGATCCCGGCTGCTGTAATAACAGTTAAAACGGACAACGAACACATTAACAGCGAGATAGCTCAGAAAAGGCATTGTAGCTGAGCAGGAACAATGCAGTTAATCATCGCATAAAAGAGAGAGTAAAATGAAACAAGTGAGGGAGAGGATATGTCACAGCGAGATATTCCATTTTCGACGCTAGAAAACAGCTTTCATCAAGCCTTTTCGTTTATTTCCGCACCGACTTCCCATTCCACTTGGCCGAGGTGTAACAATGAAAAGCGATGAAAGGAACAACAGGACGGAATTGTCAAATCGCAACCGTTAACTTTTATCGCGAGGCGACAAGCCGCAAATTAGAACGAACAAGAAAACCCTCCAGTCAATCTAGTTCAGGCTGGGTACTTGTGATATTGTTCTTTGTAGCCTGTGCTTGTTTTCAAGTGCCGCCGACGGCAAATATGAATGAAGAATCGTTGGGGAGGGGGGGGGGTTGTAGGGGAAGAGGAAGGCGGCTTAGGCAAAGTAGAAATGGAAGATGAGGTGAAAGGAAAAGGGTTGAAGTGTCTTCTCCTGGAGATATCACGACACTTTTTTCTGTAAAGAATGTCACCACTTTCCTCTATGTTTCTACATATCAGCACAGATATAAGTGTTATATCCTTGTACAGATGAAAAAGGTAGAAAGATAAACTTCCGTTAATGACAGTATAAATAGTTGATAGCCAAAATAGTGAACTGTGTCAATATTGAACTTGGGCCAATATAGCCTACATTTTACCATTTTAAACATTAGGAATTTCTTTGCAATAGGTACACTTGATGATTTAAACTCTAAAAAATAGAAATCACTTTCATGTGGGAATAACTTTATTTACATAGAATAACTAGTTTCGACCTGTTGTGGTGGTCATCTTCAGACTGAACAATGAACTCTTAGAGAGTTGTGAGAATAGTGGAAAGAAGAATGGATACACAACACCATAAACACTTGATAATTGTTTCTACAGATAAACTTTTCCTACAGTACGGTACATAATTTAGAGCACTTATAAAGACCGGTCTAAACGCTTCATGTTTTTTGTGAAAATGCCTCTTGTTAGCAAAAAATAAGTAGAAATTTGCGGAACGTGTGAACACAGTTTTGCAAGACGGCAAAAGAAGGAACGACCTTAGGGTGTTATGGGGCTCAGAGTTTATACATAATCTAATAAAGCAATGATTAATATAATTCATTCATTATTTTCAATACAATTGATGGGTGAGCCTAATCTAAATAGGTCTTGTGTTTTTTATGATTAATTCAATTTTCATTAAAATAATCCGAAACGTATCTATCCTACATTTTTTAGGGTTTCAAAATGAATCAGTTACTGTACCTACTGTAACAAACTTAATTTTTTGTAAGTCTCGCTGTAGAAGCTCGATAAATATACTCAGTCGTCATAATAATGTTCCTCACTCAATTCAACTGTTTATCTGATGGAGTCAAAACTAATTTCTGGAAAAACTGCCAGTCCAACACGCAAGTAATTTGATAGAAGTGTAGGTTGTGGCTTATTTGGGTTGAATTTGTTGATTAGAACCAATGCAGTGGTAAGGATAGGAGCATGTTAGTAGTCTGGAGAATTTCTCATTTTATGTAACTTCAGGTTTGGAATTCATTGTATTCCCTATCTTATACATGTTAAGTCAAGTTGGAAATTACATCAAAACTAGAGTGTAGCCACTGTATTGCGGGTTAGCTGGCAGCTCAGTATTAGCCGGCCGGCTTATCTCTCTCTTCCCACCTGAATGATTTAACAGCGTCGGACTTATCGCTAGAAGCCGGCGTCCGACAAAACAGTTACCTAGGCTACCTCCTGATTACATAACCTGCCACTTGAATTTCATAATAAATTACCGCTATTATTATGGTGTGTATAGTGGTTTAGTCGTGTCCCATGCTTTTCACGTTTACCTATTGTAATAATTTTATCATTCGACTGCAGCCTTGTCATCAAAAGCTCTTGTTCAGATTGCATTCGAACCATTTCAAGCAACGTTTCTCTTTCGACAATATATTCAAACGTTTATCAACTATGAAATATAAAAAAGTATGATAGGTTAAGCGTTAATGGGCTGTTCGATTAAATTCTTGATGTATATTCAAATTACAACCCATTTGCTGGTACACTCAGATTTACATTAGCACATTAAGCAACAAAAGACATAGAATTCGCCTCCAAGTTTACAAGGGTGCTTCCACACCAGATGAAACATAACAGCACTTTTTTTACTGAAACTCTACGAAATGTACTACGCATTTACAATATGTATAATACAGTTTTATTTTATAGCGTGAACATGGTCTCTCCTATTTCGTAGCTGAAATGGTTTTACTGGTTTGAAAGAAACGTTTTGGTTAGTTTAGTTACATTCGAAAGCACCCTAATTTGACGCATTTGGTACCAAATCGCACAAGACACATTATTTGTCCATTTGTTATTTACCAAACAAAAAACTTGCAAACACCATCAATGTTACAAAAATACTAAATTAATACAACGCGGTATGTAGTGCGGCGGCGACTATACCATCTCCTTATCGTCAATATAAAAACATTGTCCGCATGGCAGTTGAGCCTCTTGTAGTAGAAAATTCTGATTTTAGGCGTAACCTTTTTGCCTTTCTCGAAGTTGAAAATCAGTGTTTGACGTTTTACCAAACTGAAGTCTGAAACTGATGAGAAATGATTTATGAACGGGAATCAAATTTAAGAGAAAAATTGGAAATTTTATTTGTCTTACAATATAAATAAAACTCCAAGTTATACAATAGGCCTCAAAGACGAACAGTTGAAGAATATGAGGTTGAGGGCTACAGAGGGCGACTCTTTGGACACAACTTCGCCTATAGTGATTAATATAGTAAAGATTGCCTATTTTTCTTTCCTTGTTTCGTATTTTTGTACTCTAATAAATGAATAAATTACCTCTTTTTTTAATTGCATCTGCTTGAAAATGAATTTGGGAGATGTTGTTACTCTTGGTCAAAGCTCACTTTCTTTTTTGTGAGAATGAGATTAAAAAGTTAGTGGCTGAACTTAGAAAAGTGTTTGTTTTTGTGTGTGCAGGTGCTTCCCGGGCTCTACGTGGGAAACTACCGAGACTCGAAAGATGCCAGCCAACTGGACAGGCACAACATAACGCACATTGTCGCCATTCATGACGCTGCCAGAAAACTTCATTCGGTAGGTGAACTTTATTCCTCTTTAAAACTGTTCCTACTCATCTTCATTCTTACTGGAGAATTCAACAACATTTTGTAAAAACGGGTCTAAATATTTTCTGTGTATCCATTTTCCAAACATTTACTGATCTAAACAGTAATGATCTAATTCCTTATCAGTATCTGAATAATTCCCCTCCTTTGGGAGATTGGCTGTCGTTAGTAAAGACAGTCAGTCGTTTCCCGTTTCTGGAGGAATAGTAATTGTTGCATTACACTCTAACTGATTAACTGCATGTTATTCAGAGGTGTTCTGCATCTTCACTTGGTTGTGAAGACTGGCTTATGGTTGAGAGGATCGACATGCTAGCCACACGTCACCTCTATCCTGGTTGATGATTATTCGCCTGCTGTATTTTCTATCCGGGCTGGGAGGGCATTCTGGTGGGGTGGGGGGTGGCTTCGGCTCGGTTGGTGTTGGTTCGGGGGCTGTGGGTTCTATTGAGAATTTATGGCTTTTGGGCCGGTATTGGCCGGGCTGAGGTAGTTTTACCGTCTTGTCGGAGTGTCTTCTTTGCTTGGATGGACTGTATAGTTTGGTGAATATGAAACTGGCAACCAGCTGGTAGGCCAAGGCCCTTCATAGGGCTGTTGCGCCATTGACAAACAAAATCTGAATAATTAGAAGGAATGGAATGTACTCTTGTATTCCTACTGGAGTAAAATGCAACACGTTTGAATTATATTCTTCCATGAATGGAAAAAATCAATAATAATCTACAGATGACGGCCAAGTTTAGTGCAAGAGATGGCTGACTGCGCCCTCCCTAGAAAAAATTGAAGGCTTCAATAACGGATTGAATTCAGTACTTTTGAGGGGGTACTCAGGCGTTCCAGTTCCCATTGGACTATTTTCATGCATTTTACCATAGTAGAATATACTCTATTATTCCAATAAACATAACATGGTAATTATTATCTCCATGATAAAAGTAACGTGGATTTATGGTTTTTCACTAATATGATAAATAGAGAACATTGAATCTTCAATTTTCAACAATGCATACATTACAGTAGGATAAACCTTATCATTAATTTTACATATTTTCAAATTAATCAATAATTTTATTCGGTCTCCCTATTTGAAATAGAAAATCTGTGTATTATTATGGCTATGGAATGGATGAGAGGATCACACAAATACTTTTCGAGATTTGAACGAAAGAGAAATAAAAGTTTCTCTGATCTTAAGGTATTTTTCGTATGGATTTCAACATTCAGGTTGAAAGTTCAGGCTCATCCTAATCTCTGCTAGCTCTTTCATAATGCATTTATAATTATTAATATTTCCAATAAGCTCTGGTACTAGAATAATATGATGAGCTATAGGGATCTACAAGCGGTTAATACCAAGTACAGTATTATATGTATATGCATACAATTAGCTACAATTATGTATATGTATTTTAATTAGCTTGCATGGCTGAAGTCGATGATGTGAAAGTGAAAATACTCTGTCAGTTGATGCTTCTTGTTAGTTAGGTTTTATCGATTCTACCTCTACCCTTATTTGTACCAGCTCTGATAGGCTATTTACGTGCTGAGGATATGCTTTTCTTGTTTCTATTAGTAATGAAGAACAGTAACCGAGTTGTTTGAACGCTAGAATGAACCTCGACTTGATCACGTTTTGCTCTATGAATAATCATTACCTGTGTATGAATTTTCTTCGCTACATTGATTCACGGTGCATTTACATACAGAGCTTTCACTTGCCGGTGGATGAACATTTTTCCAAAAGGTCGCTGTTTTCCATCCCGAATTGATAAATTAGATGAAAAATCAAAAACCCTTTTCAAAAAACTTAAGAATTATTATTCCACATACATGTTTCGGCACTCAGCACATTATCAATGACAATGATATTGATGGGCTGAGTCCTGATACATGTATGTGGAATAATAATTCTTAAGTTTTTAAAAAATTGTATTTGATTTTTCATTTAATTTATCAATTATTTTAAATATCCCTAAGTTTAAAGTTTAATTTCCATCCTGAATGTTTGATGATGGGGAAGAATTATGTGAAGCACATATATTGTTATCAATTACTCCTAGAATATTTCCTTCGAAATTAAAAAAAAAAATTCTACGTTTTTGAATTTGATTAAAATTGCACTGGTGATTGTCATTGATGAGTATTAATAATTCACTCATCTAGATCTCTTGAGTATATGAACTTGAATAGTATAGTATCAGTTGGGTAGTTTAGTATTCAGCGAGCAACGTTATCAACCTTAGAACAGTAAATCTGATTCGTTGTATATTCTCCTAGCAATGCATTCATCTACTCAACCTTGAAACACAGCTTTTATTTGAGTTTTTTTTCACTCATTTCCACCTTGTAATGGTTCCAACTATTTAGCCTGAAAACCACAGCTTCTGTTTCACTATCCACACCATGAAGCTTTTTTCCAATGTTCTCCGTTGCAGACAGTGTAGGAAGCAATATCCGAGAATACTTAAACGCTGGAGTTTTATCGCGCCACAAGAATACGACCCAAAAAAGAGGGTGTTTAGATCGTTTACGAGGGCCGGTGGCTGTAGTGCGTTTTGTTTACTGCTTGTTCTGGAGTCACTACATTCTGTGGCGCCTCACTTTGCACTAGTCTCACTATTCAAACATTTATTGGACCTACTTCATCTTTTAACCGGTGCATCGTATCTGGTGGCAAACTATTTCATGGATTTGACATAAACCTTTCTCATGGCGGCTGCCTCTTTTGAGCCGCACTTGACTTGAATGTTGAATGTTCGTCACTTTCCTACAGGCTACTGTCTTGGGAACTTGCTTCTTAGTTCTTGGCTTGAACCAAACTTACACAAAGTGAAAAAGAAGTATTCTACTCAACCTTAAGAGCTTTATTTGAGTTTTTTTATCTTATTTCCACCTTTTAATAGCTCCAATTATTTAGCCTTAAAACCGCATATTCTTTCTGATTCTAAAAGAAATTTGAGCCACTGTATGTGAAGGTCCATTGTGCTCTCGGCTGAAAGTTGAGTTCATAGATGGTGTATCATTTATATGATCGTAGTCTTACAGTCTTACCTATACAGTAGCCTACACTATAGCTTATAACGGCATTCAAACAGAATTACCTTTCTGTTCGCCAAATAAATTACAAAAACGAAACCGAACCACATAGTTTGCGTCTAGTTTACATTCAACTATTTAAAATCGCTTTTAAATTGAATTCACATTGAAATTAAAACTCAGAACAGAACTGCATTGCCTGTCCTGAGTGAATTTACATTGACTAATTTGACTGAATTTTCACTGTAACTTGCTGGCAATTTTCTCAAAGAAATAATAAAGTATCGCTAACTTGGATGAAGCTTTTCAAGAATTTAAAAATGAGAGTGTAAAAAAGTCCAATACAAATATTTATATTATTTATATTATATTTATGTGTATATATTGAAGCTATTATACAAAAGCATAATAGCTTCAATATATACACGCAATTCTGGATTCTCATGTCCTGCCTATTGGTTTCAATAAATAAAATTGTGCTGTTTTGCGGTCATTCTATGTAGTACAGTGCAATTAGACTCGAACCTCAACATCCAAAGAGAAAAGACGATTCCTACGCCAACTTGTTCTATACAACCCCTTTATTGTTTGGTAAAAAGTTACACCCCTATGAGCGTCGGGTTTTTGGGGGAGGGGAGGTGAAAGGTGCAAAATTTCAGTTTTTTGTGAATTGTAGTCGAACCAACGTCGGACAAAGAAATTTCATGCATGTTTTTTCTAGAGAACAAAATTTGGAAGAGATTGAGACCAATCACAACTCTGTATCATCAACCGTTTCCAAGTTACAATTTTTTAAAACCTCCATATTTTTTTCACAGGAATTATTCCGTTACTTTAAAAGTTTGTAACTTTGAATTGGAAACACTTGCATCCGTATTTCAAAATCCCTTTCGGCGAAATTCATTTCTCTTCAATTTGAGACCAAATTCAATCTTCTATGTTCAGAGGTTCATGTGCTACAGTGATTTTAAAAAACCCTTACATCCCCAAAATCCCCTAAAATAACATTTTATCGTACAAAAAAAATATTAAAAATTTTCGGATTGGCTCATACTTCTAGATTTTGTTTCTTGAGACCCTAGACTCTCATGAAAATCGTTTACAAGACTATCATAGGATTCATGGGGGTAGGTCAAAAGCATCCCTTTATTTTTAATCATTTATATTCCCCCATAACTTTTGATTGGTACGTCGGATTCTATCGTTCAATAGCTCATCATTTTATACTCATCACGGCGGTATAAATTCATATATTATAATCGAAATTCGGTGAAAAACTCCAGAATTCAGATTTAAATGATACTCTTGAATAATAATACCTGCACATTGAAAATTCCAATTTTTCACTTTTCAATGCTCCCAATCGGAAAGTTGTGAACGGAAAAATCTGAAACTACCAAGAAATGTAGAGAAAATCTTCCTCTTTCAAATGGTTACTATGAGAATTGCGAGACGTTTGACATAAGAAGGTACACAACCGGTTTTTATCACACTTTTTCTGATAAATTCGCTCATTTTTTGAATTCTATTGAAATTTCTCTAACAATAAGCATTGAACAAGTAATTTTCATATACCATCTTTTAGAGGATAAATCACTCTACATTTCTAGACCAAGAGCATAACTCTACCGCCAATAGTTACCGAGTTACAATAGAATGAATTATGTGTAATTTTTCAACAATTGAAAACGCTGATTTTCCAACAATGTTATCATGAGGAATTAATTGAAGAATCATGATGAATCTTATATGATATTAAAGATCACATTTTTTTCTACAATTTGAGACCAAATTCATATTTTTTGAACAATTATTAAATGAGCTACGTATATTTTTTTTAAAAATCGTCGTCTTCTTAAGCTCAACGAAGCGTTTCAATGTGTGTGGAGCGCCTCTCAGAGTGAGCTCTGAACTCGACAGTTGGTTTGAAAAATGGATCTAGTTAATTCTGTAATTGTTCAAAAAATGTGAATATGGTCTCAAATTGTAGAGAAAAATGTATTCTTTGATACTATGTATAATTCACAATATTTCTTGAATAAAACTTTGATAAAAACATTGTTGAAAAATCAGCTATTGCAATTTTTTCTCTTTTTTGATAATTTATTCATCTGTAACTTTGTAACTAATGAAGGTAGAGTGGTGTTCTTGGTCTGAAAATGTAGAGAATTTTGCCCTCTATAATGATTATGGAATTATAAGCCAATCCGAAAATTTTTAATATTATTTTTATACGATAAAATGTAATTTTAGGGGATTTTGGGGATGTAAGGGTTTTTTAAAATCGCTGTAGCACATGAACCTCTGAACATAGGAGATTGAATTTGGTCTCAAATTGAAGAGAAATGAATTTCGCCGAAAGGAATTTTGAAATACGGATGCAAGTGTTTCCAATTCAAAGTTACAAACTTTTAAAGTAACGGAATAATTTCTGTGAAAAAAAAATATGGAGTTTTCAAAAAATTGTAACTTGGAAACGGTTGATGATACAGAGTTGTGATTGGTCTCAATCTCTTCCAAATTTTGTTCTCTAGAAAAAACATGCATGAAATTTTTTGTCCGACGCTTGGTTCGACTACAATTCACAAATAACTGAAATTTTGCACCTTTCCCCCCCTCCCCCAAAAACCCGACGCTTATAGGGGTGTAACTTTTTACCAAACAATAAAGGGGTTGTATAGAACAAGTTGGCGTAGGAATCGTCTTTTCTCCTTGGATGTTGAGGTTCTGCCTTTTTTTGAACTAATTGCACCGTACTAATGCTGTACTATACTGCTGTATTAAGAGTACTTCTGAAGAGATATGAAATAAAGACTCGGAGAGGGAGACAGATGATAATGGACCACATCAAAAAGGATCGAAGCTATTTTTGAACAAAATGATTTAAGGGATTTGAGGAAGACGGTGAACTTTGAAAGCTGATGGTGAATAGCAGGTCGCTTGATACTTCAATCAAAACAACCGCAAAGCTCTCAAACGAAAAGCTGTATGGTTTGAAAACTGATGCTTCTAGGCCTAATCTATGTGTAAATGTTACTGTCATTCTCATTCATTTGCTGATTCTCATTCAAAGGCTTTGATAAACCGAAAAGATACTCGACATATACGAAGATCTATCCCCAGCTGCATTATTTTAAACTGTGATAATTATAGTCTGTTCAAGCAAAGAAGACATTCTGGCAAGATGGAAAATGACTCCAGCTCGCTCAATATTGGTTTGAAAATATTAAATTTGTCCTCAAATTGTAGATCTGAATCTTTCCTACAGTTTGAAACCAAATTCATAATTTGAACCAATATTGACTGAGCTGGAGTCATTTTTCCATCTTGCCAGTATTATTATTTATTTGGACAAACTTTATAATAGTAAATGATGATGATAATAATAGGTTATTCAACTTACTTTCCGTTATCCGTTTCCGTCTGTCATTGTGGACTTCTCATGAGTGGTGTGGAATAAAGTTCCCAACAACGAAACTGGCGACTGTTACGCTACTATGATGTTCTGTTAAATAGTTGATTGATAGTGTTTTAAAAAGAGATTCAGATTCAATCACTTTATTCATGTAGATTACATAATACAATAATTCGAATCCTATGCCATAAGAATAAAAATAAATGAAAATTACACTAATTACATTATGGTTCGCATAAGTTGGCTAATTATAAACTATGAAAACTTGCAAAATGAGACAGGTGTAGGATTCAATAAGCTAACGATAATATAAATGTGTGCTGTATCTACATAGAATGGCGGAGTTTAGACATATAAATTTCCATTCTTGGAGAGGGATGTTCAATGACATCTCTCCCATTAACACTCAACTATGAAGAGAGAGGTAGAGAAAACAAGAAAGAGTTCTTACAGTAAGCTGATTTATTCGCCAGTCTTGTTGTTGGGTACTATAGGCTTACTAGGCCTTCAGTAACTTATTACAAAATGAGATTATTGTCATAGTACTATTTTTTGCAAAGGGGATGTTGATTTCAAGAGGGGAATGGATTATTTCGGGATAGGGAGGTGTTCTTGGTCCTATTTCGAGGAGGGGGATATCTCTATATCTTTTCCCCCTTGCTTCACCACTGGAAGGTACTGCATGACCATCACTGAAAAGCTGATGGCATTGTTAACCCATAGCACATTGAAAATCTCCATTATAATTTGGAAATGTTCTTGTTCTTCCACAGGATAAACACTACTTATGTGTGATGGCTTCGGATACTCCTGATCAAAACTTGACGCAATATTTTCCATTGTGCAACGACTTCATACATGCTGCTCGTTTAAGAGGGGGAAACGTTCTTATTCACTGGTGAGTAACATTAAGTAACAAGTTGTTCATTAAATACTTTGCTTCAATATCAAGCAAATAAAGGTATCAAATTTGAAATTATTTTAGCATTCTGTTATCAAAGTGCATGAATGATGAACTAAATAATAATCACAGCTCATACATTTCAATTTCAAACATGTTTTCCTGTGTGCCAGTAATTTGGCAATTTATTCAGTAGAAACCTTTTACCGCCTTTCAAAGTACTCGGTATATTAAAGATCTTTCCATCTTGTAATAGCTATTTATTGTTTTAAGCGCATTTAAAAATAAATTTTCCATCCTCTCTGTTATAATAACAATACATGATAGACATTTGATATAATTATAACAACATGTTTGAATGCTGATCCGATTTTTGTGCTTCCTAATTCCTAGTTTTCAGCTGTCTAAACAAATGATAGTTTCCAGGTTCACAATGTTAAATTTGTCAGTTCAATTCAGGAAAATCATGTAGGAAAAGATAGATCCAATCTCTCAAATCAATTAATGGTTATATTATTCCTATTCCTAGAAATGTTTTGAATGCCTATAAATGCATAGAAATTATTGCAGCTCTTTTTTATTTGAAATGCATGTCATTCAGGTTCAGTTCTTCCAAATAGCAGTGAGTTTTTATTGCTAAAAACTGATTACTTTACTCTTATTATCCCAAAACATGCAACCCATCGCATATCAAACTTCTAAAATATGAATAGAAGAAGGAGAAGAGAGGCCAGCTGTGAAAGCTGGCTCTTGAACTTCAGTTCTTATATGAGTTTAAGCTACATGGAGAAACAAATCAGAATTGCAAACTTCGATTGTTTGATCAAAGGAGGAAAAATGTTATCCTCTGTTCCCCAAAAACAGTAAAATGAACATAACTTCATGTCGACGTACAGTCCCAGTAAAGTGGTGACTTCTTGACATTCATTTCATAATTTGGGAGAAATTCCAAAGACGTTAAACCAATTTTTATTACCATTCTTGATAAAAAATTCCAGATTCTTGTGAATAAAGATCAATATTATCCATTAAACCACGCTGCAGTCCATTATTTTGTTCCTTGGAGCTCAAATAAAGAAAGAATAAATAGATGGATGACTTTATTTTTAACATGAATAACGATCTTTAAAGATTTAATCATGTATCCTCTACTATATTTTTTCTTCAAGTTTTTCATTGCTGCTAATAATTTTCGTCGATTTTAGTTTTAATTTTTATTTCTCTTAATCTAGCCTAATCTAAAAAATTGGTTGAAATCCGTTCATGTTTCCAGTTGAGTCAAGTTTATTTTGATGATATTTAGCTAGTAATATATAGGTCAGCTCCCAATTATCACAGCATAAATTTGAGAGATTGTCCCCTCGCATAGATCTAATCAGTATAATCGGTCTCTAGTGCATGCAGTCTGGGATTTGATATATTAATTGGTTATATGGAGTCAGACAATAGGGATGTCACGTAACAAAAGCCTCTCTCATTATCAATAATAATCAGGATGGTACACACTCTCCATGCCTATTCTCATTGAAGTTTTAATGTAGGTGTTTTGTAATCCATGACCATCGCTCCTCTCTCTCTTAATACTTGTTCATCAATTATAGCTACAGGCATTGATTTTCTCTCCAATAACGTCACCATATTCATGCATCCTTCCTTATTTTTCTTTATGTTATTTGAATTTTTGTTGTCACCTTTGCACAATCCATTCCAACTTCAAATCACCTATGAAACTAATTTGTATGTTTCTGGATTTCTAATAATTCTATATTGTTATATAATTATTGCCTGGTTCATATACTTGTAATATAAAGTTTTTTCACGAATCCACCCTATTTTCTGCTATGGCTTTTTAAACCTTTGATAAAGTAGCCTACAGCTGTCCAAGGCCGGTATTACACGATAATAGTTCTATTTTCATAGTTGATCACATGAAAAAATGAAAATATGATTATTTTCATCTCTTTCCATGTGATGAACTATGATAATAGAACTATTATCGTGTAATGCCCGCTCAAGCAAATAAGACATTCTGGCAAGATGGAAAAATGACTACAGCTCGGCTAATACTGGTTTAAAAATTATAATTATTAATATATAGCAATTCTAGGAATCATTTTGATCTACAATTTGAGACTAAATTTATAATTTTTGAATCAATATTGACCGAGCTGGAGTCATTTTCCCATCTCCCCATAATGTTTTCTTTGCTTCGACACTGGACAGACTATAGTCTCATTAATGTTGAACTTATATAGTCTGCAAAGAAGACCCTCTGGCAAGATGGGGAAATGACTCCAACTTGGTCAATATTTGTTCAAGAATTAAGGATGTGATCTTTATAGTAGATCAAATTGTTTCCTACAATTTGAGATCAAATTGATAACTTTTGAACCAATAATGACCTAGCTTGAGTCATTTTCCCATCTTGCCAGAGGGTGTTCTTTGCTTGGAAAGAACTATTATGAACATTTTATCATTTGTAATCATTGTAACTGTGTGCGTTTACTCAATCAATCCAGTAGAATTGTAGAATGCAATAGATTCTCAACAGAAAAAGAGCTAAATCGCTCCATTCCGAACATTTTAAGAGCCAGTGTTTGGTTAGCAGACGAAAACAACAGTCAGTGGCTGTTGAAGTTGAAATGTCGCCCACCCTTCCACCACTGTAATCTGCTTTGGTTCGACCTCATTCTTCACCCGGTTTCCTTTCTGCTAAGAATTTAGTAGTGTGGACACGCGATGAGTGGCGAGTGGCGTTGACCAGACGAATCAGTACCCAAGGGTCGTCGGCTTTTGACCGTAAATTGACTATTCACTTATTGAACCGCTTGCAAAAACAAGCGTAATTCCTTGCAGTCCGAAACCCTGCTGGAAAAACTTTAATGTCTTGAAAAGTGTTTGCTTTCACGATAGAATAAGCTCGGCTTATCTAGAACTCAGTCCACGTTGTAACAACTGGCTTAAGTGTTAATAGAACATCTTTATCAAGTTTCATCGTTTCAAATTTCGATTGAATCAATTGATCATTGTTTTATATAATAAGTGATTGATCAGCATCCTTTCATATACACCTTTTCATCACATCTTTCTTTCATTCAATTCACTGTAAATCTCTCACATTCCTTTCTTTTTCTCTTCCTTTACCTTGTGTTCTGTAACAAGAAATCAGTCAAAATTCTTCCATTTATAATAATTATACTGTCCTTCTATGGAAATCCTGATCTAAGAAAATTAGTGTTCCTCTTTAAAATTAAGGGATATTTTCCAATAGAAGCTAAGTTGAATAAAATTAATAAAGTTGGGAATTGTGAAGTGATAGCTTCTTGGAAGTTCCGACATCTAATTGACCGAACGTAAGTGAGGTCTAGATTCAAGACGACGATTTTGCATTTCTCTTTATGTTTGTATGTATGTATGTATGTATGTTTGTTCCGCATTTACGACAAAACGCGGCAATAGATTCGGATGAAATTTGACAGGAATGTTCCTCTTAGAATTGCGCGTCGATGTATATGTAAGGTTTCTTGAAATATTGCATTTTAAGGATAATATGAAAGGAAAAGGAATTACCTCCATACTAAAATATTACTATATACATTTATACTTCTGAACATAGGAGAAATCACACTATAGAATTATTCATGATAAACCAGCTGTCGAGTTTATTATTAATTGCATGCAATGACGCATTACTTCGTCATGATGAAGTAAGCATCATCAAATAGATTACAATTAATATGCAATTTAACTTCCAAATTTGTATCCTCGTGTCCAGAGATGTTTCTTGAGAAAGCAATATATTTTGTTTTCTTAATATTCAAGCTAAGGGAGTTAACATCCAACCATCTCTTCAAAGTGGAGACGCCTCTAGAGGCGGCTCCATAGGCTTTCTGCCAAGTGCTTTCTCCAAACAGCAGCACAGTATCATCAGCAAATGAAAACACCACACCTCCATTCAGGTCCCTCATCATCTAAGTTTCTCATTCACATAGAGCAAGAATAAAACCGGCGATAAGACTGTTCCCTGAGGGAGGCCGTAACCGGAAAGAGGCAAATCACTCACGCAGTCATTAAGAGTGAGGATTTGAGACCTATGCGCAAGATAGCTCTGGAATAGTTTCAAAGTTGTACCTCTAATTCCTGCTCGATCCAGTTTATTCAGTATTTGATTGTGAGCCACTGTGTCGAAAGCCTTGGCTAAATCAAGGAAAACCGCAGGTGTTTTCTTTCCTTTGTTTAAAAGATCCGACACAGGTTTCGAGAAATGAATCAGAGCATCATCAGTGCTTTTATTTTTTTTAAATCCAAATTGGTGGTCTTCTATTATCCTACTACTGTCAAAAAATTCAGTAATTTGAAATTTTATTAATTTTTCCATTATTTTTGTTAAAGAACTAAGCAAACTAATAGGTCTATAGTTTTCAGTAAGATTTCTATTACCTGACTTGAATAATGGTTTGATTCTGGCAACCTTGAACAAATGTGGAAAAACTCCCTCGCTAAAACATTTATTAATGATGGATGTGAGAGGATAGGCAATGTAATCTGCTATTATTTTTAAGGATTTACTGTTTATACCATCAATACCTGGACATGTGTTTTTTTAGACTGAGTATGGTACTTTTTATCTGTTCTTCATCCACCGGTCTCAAGGTAAAAGAGTCGTCAATCTCGAGTTATTATTTTTATATTTGAAAGGACTAATCAAATAAAATATCTGGGCTTGATAATCGAGGAAGGCTGGAAGTGGAGGAGGCATATCGAATATCTATGCAGTAAATTGAGGTTTATATCTTATAATTTTTTCAAGTTGAGGTCGATACTTGATTTATCAAAATTAAGAATGCTTTATTTTGCAATTGTGCAATCTTTGTTGAATTATGGATTGGTGGTTTGGGGAGGTACTTACGACACTCATTTGTTACCACTGTTTATTTTACAGAAAATGATTGTAAAAACGATATTAATTAAATCCACATTGTACCCTTCAAAAATTGCATTCAGGGACCTTAGAGTTATGTCAATCCGTCAACTTTATGTACTTGGCATATTTAAATATTTTAATAAATATAAAAGCTCATTTTCAAGAATTAATGTATCTCATGAAACCAGATTCAGTGCGCATAAATATGTAACGTATAATTCTAATTTAACTGTCATTCGTAAGCAGTTGGTATATATTGCTCCAAAAATAGTTAATTGCATCCCAAACGATCTCATCGGTGAACCTATTAAATTAGTCCAAATAAATGTTAAAAACTGGATACTTCAGAATTATTACTTTGATCTTAATATTGTATGACATATGAGTTTTAATTTTCTAATCTATTTATTGATTTTTTACTGGATTTACACACAGTTTGTTACAGTTGTATTAAATACTCGTTCTATCATTTATATACCGAAATCAAATCCTCAATAGATTTCCATTTTAAAATTATTAGCATAAGATTTATGTAAGTTTATATTTTAAGAATTATATAAGTTTCTACTCCTACTGGCGAACAAGTGACTCACTTATGCCCGTAGTCTTCACCTCTGGCCGTATGAAAGTAAGATAAGATAGGTGACATGGTTTCTTGAAATAATAATTATTGTTTGGTCTATGGCATTATTGTCACAACTTTTTATTTGTTACTTGTGTTGTTTTGGGTGAAATAAAATAATTGAATTGAATTGACTTAATTCATTAAAACAACTATGATATATCATATCAACTGTATTACGTTAAAGGTTACTGGTGATCTATAAGGCTAGGTACTCTTCACATTAGCACTTGATTGTGATCAAGTGAAAATTCAATTGAAAAATGTTTCCAAACAATCTCCGTTGTGTTCGAGAATTGTTTCTTGTTTCCGATCAAGAGTAGTGAGTGACTAGAGTGCATTTTTAAGTAAACATTAAATGTTCATGAACGTTGTGGGTGTATGAGAGTGAGTGATGAAAAGTGAGCAAGTGTTGAGAGAGGGAGAGAGAGAGAGAGAGAGGGAGAGAGTGAAATTCTGATTCATTCACTTTATTCATGAAGATTACATGATAAATCGGATTAAATCCTGTGTTAAGAGTACAAAAAATGAGATTAATTGTGATCAAATGTGAGAGAAAGAGAGCTGGTGAGAGATAGTGGGAGTGAGAGCGAGTAGGCGGGAGACAAGAGCACAAGAAAATGAAGGTGCGAGAGAGTGTTTGATGTGACACGTCATTGAGGGCAACCTAGGAATAGATTGTGAATGCTATTTGGTTTTTGATTGGCAACTGAGTGGTACTGCTACAAAAATATGATAAACAATGAAAGGTTTTTCCTGAATGTTTTTCATCTTTATTCATCGTTATTCATCGTTATTCGACAACAAAAATGTTATATGTGATGATCGTGATTTGAAAATACATGAGTCATGCATTAGAGTGCATGAATCATATTGATCTGTATGTCTGAGTGCGTGAGTACCATCTTCTTTCAGAGTAGCAGAGAGAATTGTTCCATCTGTTCATGGAAACATTGTTGTGTCTTGTGAAGATCGAAAAGAAGCTCATGATTAAATTCTTCAACTAAGATGAAAATTAATATTTTTAAACTTTTATTGAAACTCCAACTGATAGAATTATGAATGATTCTAGTATAGCTTAGCATGACCTTTTGGCTCGTATTACATTGTGGCTATTTCCGTTATTTCTAAAAAAGCCCCACAATTAGCGATATTCAGGGATTAGAAGTAGGCATTCTTAAAAATTCTAATAAATCTTCTAAACGGAAGTCTATCGGACTCACTGGATATATTTTGTCAGAATAAGCATGTGTGAATTGAAAAAAAATCTAAATCATTTCCCAAAAAATGTCCTGAGACTAACGTTCAAACCAAGGTTCAATGTTGATGCTACAACAAAATTGATGGGACACTGTATATTATTATTCCAGTTAATTTTTATAGAAAGATAGTCTGGGTGCCAAATGCGAAAAAGGGGGTAACCTTTTTATGTGGTATGTCGTTGATTTTTTGATCGATTAAGATAGGTTTTGATGTTTAGAATCCGAATCCAAGTGATGCCAAGCTGTAAAAGTTGAGCATTTTTTGTAATTCAAGATGGCGGCCTAAATTTCGGTTACATTTCTAGTTTACCGTGATTTCCGTCAAAACGAAGCGTCGGACGAAAAAAATCATTCCTATTTTTTTTAGTAAATTAAATTTCCAATAGAATGGTATCAGATCCATACATCTATCCTTATTAGGAACCGAGTTATGGTTAAAAAAAGAGGCTGAATTTCAATAAAAATGAGAATTTGAGTATTTTTAGTTTTTGCTTGCTTAGATCTTCTGACGTATTGATTTGAATCGTGTGAATCAAAATCCCTCTGGGGATAATTTTTTCCTCTACAATTTGAGACCAAGTATACCTTTTTTCCTTGTATAGTTTTTGAACTAGGACAGTAAAAAGATATCCTTGTACTTTAAAAACCCCTATTTATGGGGAAAATGGTCTCCAAAAAAATTTAAGCGCGCTTTTATTGGATTTTTTCTTGGTAATAATGTCTTCTAGATTAATTTACAGCAGATAAGCCACTTACCGACCTCATTTTAGGTTATTTCCAATATTAAGGACCCTTCAAGGATCTCAATCTAAGGATTCCTCTAACTACTGTTAAAGTCATCGGATCTCAACAATTTATAGCTCATCATTTTCAGCTCATCAAGGCGGTCTAAATTCATATGTTGAATTCGGTCAAAATTAAGGAAAATAATTTCTGAGAGAATATCGACTCTCCATCCTCTCCATCATATACCAAAAAAATGACATTTTTTGCTTACAAATGAGTATATCTTCTAAGTCCCTTGAGATAAAAAATTTAAATTATCATGAAAATGTAGATAAATTCTTCCTCTTCAATTTCCCAAAAATAACTTTTATGGCATCACGCATTTAAGATAGTTACATTGAAAAATGAATGTATGCAATATCAGTATTTTTTCAAGTTTTTCAAGTTTCAGGTTTCGGAACCTCTAGCCGGAACAAAGCGCAGCGTAGCAGCGAGGTCAAAGTCGACTAGATTACAGCTCTAGCATCAACTGTGCTGTGATTCGAATGTGTTGTCCCCTGGCGGCATCCTAAATGTTCCATATTTAATTTTAGTGGTGATTAAATTAGCAATGATGATGTGGGTTCAGCAGCCGTGCAGTTATAGTGTCGGCTTGTTTGGCATGGAACGCATGAAAGGGCGGTTTTCATTGAGATACCACGTGACTGCATCGATCGCCCCTCAAGGCCAGGGCCCCCGGACTTAGACCAGGGCACGGGGGTCGGGTGTACCCCCTCCCCTCTCTCGCTTGCACGATGACCCCCCGTAGCTCTATTAATAACCGTCGACGTTTGACAAGTGACAATATCTTCCGAATATTATCAATCGCTGCTGCTCTTTCTCTCTCCATTGCATCTCCCGCCAGCCCTCTCTCTCTCTCCCTCTCCATCCTCTCATTTACCACGTACCAGCCGCAAATAATCCCCAGCTTTGCGGGTGTTCTTTTCTATAGCCCCAACTGTCACTTTCCTCAGCACATCATTACTCTCTTCACTTCGCCGTCACCCAACCTGTGTACGGTGGTACTCTACATCATTAAGAACATCCAAAACGAAACGTGTCAAATCTCGGAAATGTTCCAACATTTTCAATTTCTGCACCCCTATCAATGTGATTGATTAACCATTTTGCTACAAAGATTTACAATCATTCGTATAATAGAATAAATGTTTGTGCCAGCATTTGCGAATTGATAGTTCGATGTGTGATTTATTCGAAATTAAAGATTATTTAACATTAATATTTTGTCTTGACTGGTTATAAATAAAAATTATATTATGAAAATATTGGTGAGTTACAATATCTTGAAGTTCAAATAAATAAACATAATCTTCTGCACAAGATCATCTTATTTAAACTCATGTTATGCTCTCTTATCAATCTTCTAGATAATAAACAAGCAGAAATTTCAAGTTCTTAGTAAGTTGTTCAGTAATCGAAATAATATTTGTGATGTACCTACTTGTTTTTCTGGCCGTTAGATTTCTTCTCTTTAACAGGTTATTTATTGTCATCTTATTTGAAATTGGATTCACGTCAAACAATTTTTCATGTTATCTCTCAAAAATAGCTGTAGGTATGTCTGATTCTAGAATGGCGAGTGAAATGTTAATCCACTTGTTCAATATTTCATTTACTTGATAAACTTTTGCAGTCAATGTGATTAAAGCATCAAAACTTTCACAATCACCTCATTAATATTTCTTTGTTTACTACTCGTCCTCAAGGGATATAGTATGGTGCTGTAACGAAAGAGAAAATTATAAACTTACTTATGCAGCTTACATCCTGCAATGTTTCCAAATACTGTTCAATTTGTCCTTTCCTCATACTGTATTCATCTCAGGTATCAGAATTCATCGTACCACTTCGGCAAACTTCATTAATGTACACTAGTTGGTTAGAAAATTGATTTGATTTTATGTCTGTTGAAATGACAATCTGGCTGAGAGGAAAATAATGGAAATTACCTTTCAGTTATTCACAAGATGCTTTGCGAGTATGGATTCCTCTAGGATGTTTCTATGCTGTAGGTACCAATTAAATGACTTGTATTCTCAAATGACTCGTTCTAATCTCTGTCTCAACACTTTCACCCCTCATTTGTCGCCTGTTGATATAAGTTGGGTCGTCCCATCTTAAATGCAACAGAATAAGGAACTTAGTAGAGTATAAAATATTCAATCGTATCTGGCTCGGAAGTTGGGACTTGAGCTTCAACTACTCACTACTTGTAGTCTAGGGTTCAGCCTCAGTCATTCGCTAACATATTAGAGCCGACAGCGTTCTATTTGGTTTTAGTATAAGAGAAAATTTAGGATTGAATGAATTCATCAATGAGGAGTCTAAAGAAAAGCTTTAAATTCTTATAAAGCAAACTTTACTTTACTTTGGTGTAAATACTATTACCTACTAAATACTATTACCTTTAACTCACTAATACTATTTACTTGATACTTAATTTTGGTTTTTACATTTGGTTTAAATACTATGAGTAGTATCTTGCCTGAAGAAAGAATCCTATTCCTTTTGTTGTGTTCCTCCTTGAAGTGCAATTAGCGGTAATAAAATCGATTAATGAGTATAATCGACTCCAGAGTGTTGTGAGTTAAATAGAAAAGAATAGCTGTCTTCATTTTTACCTGGGAGGGCAAAATTAGAGCACTGTCGCTCCTTTTTGGACGTACTCTCTCAAATAGCCAGGAAGAAATTATGGTGATTAAAAAATTTTCGTATGGCTTTTAATGGTGGGGAGACCCTTACGGGTAGGTTTCAACTTGCCAATGTGTACTTGGCCAAATACTGGTCACCCATCCAAGGGTAGTCCACAGTGTACGTGACTTCACGATCACTAAGGAGCCACCCTCATCGAGTGGCCAATACCCAGTACCAGCTATGGTAAATGAAAAAGACAAAATCAATCAACGTGGTTAAAAATTAAGATTATTGTGAAACTCTGAAAGTAACTTACGCTATCATTCTGTAAAAAATGAAAAGCTAATATCATAAATCTTCTTATTTCATGTGGCCATCATAACATAGTTCTGAAATACTGTTGAATGGACTGAAAAATCTCTAGAAAAACTCAAAGTACAATAACAGACATTTGAAACTCTGCTGGCTGCTTCCACACATTCTTCAACTTGTTTCCGAAGTTTAGGTTCTGCGGAACCCTAGAGTTGGAAGTTCCAATCGATTAACCTCCTCAACTGTGAGTTTCAAGGCAACGGCTCTTCTCTCTGACATGAAATGAGCAACAGAGCCTGCTGTGGCAATCTGTTACAAAACTTCTCGTCGTAGTTTGACTACAGTTTGTTTCGATAATATCCTGAATTTCCAATAGGCAAAAGCTCTTTGTTCTTCAATTAAATGTCAATTCTCCAACTGGATTATTCAATACAGCTGCAACCTTCAATTAAAGGGGTAGTTTGTTGTTCGGTTCCATTGTTCACACTCACTGATTCTGAGATTGGCAATTTCGATGGAATATAAATTTTCAGATACCCAGCAAAGAATTTTAAGTGATTAATCGTTGAACATTTCTATTTTGTTCATTTTGTTTTGAAGAATCTAGTTTTGAAGTATCTTCTTGATAAACCTAGATATTTTTGTAACACGAGAATGCATCATTTGAATGGTACAGTAATTGAATACCACTATAATTATGTTTTGAGGATGAAATATCATTCATTACTAGATGACTTCTTGAATTTCTCCCAGACACTGGCGGCTCGTGCCTTGGGAAAAGGTGGAGTATCGTACAGTATAAACTGACGACAGTGACGAGCCGTCAATGCAATCAGCACTGGAGGTTTACGTACCTGTCCAATCATCATACTAGGATCTAAAAATTTATAAAATTCATCAAAAAACTTTATATTTAAAATAAATGAAAAATCATCATCCCAAAAATAATATATTTGGTGTCAAATTGTAGATCAAAATGTTTCCTACAATTTGAAACCAAATTCATATTTTTTGAAGCAATATTGACGGAGCTAGATTTATTTTCCGATCTTACCAGAATGTATTCTTTGCTTGGACAGACTGGACTAGACCTACTCTATGTATCTAGACTAACAATGTGCTACAAAATGCTTTATGAACAAATATAATATAAATAAAAAATCAAATTTTAACTCAGTTCATCAAAACAAATTAAAATGATCATAATATAGTTTTTAATTTTTATTTGTGCTGATTTTGCAGTTTAGCGGGCATGTCGCGTAGCGTGACGGTGGCGGTGGCGTACATAATGTCGGTGACATCGCTCAACTGGAAGGAGGCGCTGAAGGTGGTCCGCGTCGGCCGCTCCGTCGCCAATCCAAACTTCGGATTCCAGCGTCAGCTGCAGGAGTTCGAAGTCAGCCGGCTTATGGAGGTCAGTTCTCAAATCACTTTTATGAAACTTTTCATTTGTCATAAGTATTTACATAAAATACATGGCCATTGTCAGCAACAAATTAATAGAATTAGCGTCAATTCCAAAACATCAACATCCACACTACAAATTTTTAAAAATAATGTTATATATTCTTATTTTCAAATAACTCAGCTTGGGAGCTTCAACCGAAGACATGGTATATTGTACATCTACAAGATCAATTAGCAACCACCAATACATCGTCAATTCACACGTCATGTTCTACTCACGTTTTATTTGCAGCATTTGAACACATTTTGGTTTGACTCGTTACAATCCGTTTAGTTTCATTGTAAATTGTCTTCGATTCAACTCATAAAATTTTATGCAAAATAAAAATATTTTAAAAAGGGTACTTTGATTTTCATTGATTGAACATTCTAATAAATACAGTAACCCTGAGAAAAAAGTATTCATAAAATGCTTGTACAGAATAGAATAATTGATCCTAGTATATATAGTAACATACTTTTGCACTATTCCACAAATATCGTTTTTCAAGGGGAAATAACAATATCGGTTACTAAAAAATAGATGAAGCTGAAAAAACCCAAATAATGAAGAGTAGACAGGATTTATGAAATATCACAATAAATACTGCATGATCATCCATCCAAGAGCAATCCTTAGTGCCTGTACTCAACTTTTCGATCACTTAGCAATCATTCTCACCGAGTGATCAATACATTGTACAAAACCCAAAAATCAGCTGAGGTTTGAAAAGTTATAAAAAAAGTTTTTATTGTATAACTTATTTGGTGTTAATCAGACTTTTTTGTCAATCTTAAAAATTCCAAATTCATAAATAATTATTTACAATAATTGTCAGTGAAAATTTGTGAGAAGTGAACGTGGATAATTTATTGTGAACATAACCCTGAAATTATGGCCGTTTTAAATATTTATGGAAATTTGGATTAATTGTATGTGTTTTTATCCTATATCAAGTATAGGCTATTGTATTTTTTCACATTAATACACCATACACAATAATAATTGAAGTTGATAAGACCAACGCAGACCATGCAGACAAAACGACATGTTTGATTTACGTTTTGTTTGCTACACGTTTTGGTTTCTCGTTAAAACCCGTTTATTTTCATCTGGTCAGCCTAATAGTCACATGATAACAAGTTGAAATACACCAAATTTTTTCGACTTTATGTATTGTTGTGTATTACAGGAGCGGAGAAGACTGAAAGAGCGGTTTCCGTCGCTGGCTCTGCTGGCCAACGATGAGGAGCAGTGTCAGATGCTGCTGAGCTCCTACCAGGGCCTGCTGCTCTCCAAAGACATCTGCGAGGGCAAGTGCGCCATGGGCGAGGTCTGTCCAGCCGGCCTTTGTCGCTCACCTAGCAAACGGTAACACACTCATTCAAAACTATAGAATATATAGGTAAAACTATAGAATTCATTCAAAAACATATTAGGTTACAGACGAGTACTTGAGGACATTAATGAAAAACAATTGGAATAATATGAACATAATTTATAAGCATATAAATTAAGAAACTCATTAGAAGACTGAGACGAAAACATGAGGACTTGGGCATACGTAATTTATAAACATATAAATTAAGAAACGTATTAGGTGACTGAGACAAAAATATGAGGACATAATTTAAAAACGATTGAAATAATAAGCACATGATACACCCTACAAAAAATCCAATCAAATTATTTAATTTGTTGTCAGTATACTCTTGCCTAGAGTACACTCAACTGCTTTCCCCGGTGTCTCTCCGGGCCGGCTAGCTTCAGGGCGCGAGTAGGCGGGGAACGCGAGGGGCGACTCAGGCGGCGAGTAGTCTCGGCGCTTGGCTAAGGGCTGAAACAGGCGCTGGCGCGGCGGGCGCTTACCTTTGCGGTGGCTTATATTGCAGCCGGATTGTTCGTCACTGCGTACACGCAGTAGCAATTTATCCTGCTCAACCCGACATGAAGTAGGCGATGTATGACTAAGCGAGTTCCTGCACGCGGTTGCAAGTCGGTGGCTGTTAGAGCAGGATCGAGGTCATGGAAGCAGCAAGTCGTCTTCACCATAAGAACACTATAACCGAAATCATTTCTTCAATGCTCCCACCTCCGAAGAAAGCTTATCGCCCCAACGCCGGTGGTGCGGAGGGGACAGCCTGTTCAGAGAGGGAGGATGCGCGACGACAGACACTCCTACGGTCACTGCGTCTCCGCATTCAACCGCATGCACGGCGAACGCGGCTGGCAGCCACTCTGCCCGACGTTCGGCCGCCGTCACGAATTATTCTCGAGACATTGTCTATACAATTCTCATTGATGACATCAGTTCATTGAACTAAATCCCTATTTGACGGTTTACTACAACGAACCATATAACTTAATGAATGATAATAATTGAATAGATTAAGTTTAGGAGTAACAATGACCCAATCATAAAATTTGTTCATTCATAATATTAAAATATATTTCTCTTGCAACTTAATTTATTTTCACTTACTATGTCTTTGAAATAATTTTAAACTATTTCAGGTCAGCAACCAATAAAAAACGAAAATGATTTATTTCCTAGAACCTAGGTAAGGTTGTGATGAGACTTTTTGTATCAATTGCAATATGTATACCGCTGGATACATGAGACATGTCAAAGATAAAACACCGCTATTTGAGCTTGGAATTTTAGCAGTAGATGGTAATATTAATTTGTTGCTAGTGGTTGCACAATTGAAAACATCCACTCAAACAATACCATTTGTAAAGAAAAGAATGATATACTGCAAAATCTCACAAATTTATTTCAAAATTTGTTTGAATTTCGTGAATCAGGATCTATTCTGCACATTTGAAAATGAAGTGTGGAGCACTAACTTCTAGAACACTATTCAGTTTGGGTTCAAAACATTGACTTAGCTGAAGCTGAATTGAAATTAAAAAATTGAGACTTCTTTTATATTTATATAATAATAATGAAATTATTATTATCACAAATTTGTAAATTTAGTAGAAATTAGTGTAATATATCAATAGGAGTAGGCCTATTTTCAACGCTGTTGGAAAAACTTTAGAATTATCTTTTTCTGTCAAACTTGTTGGATTACGTGCAACTGCGATAAGAGCATAAACTTAATATTATTCAAATCATAATTTTTGATCGAATCATCCATGATTGACATTCGTATCTCATCACATTCACCATTCTAAATAATTATTTCGAATCTTTCATGAAAAGTTGGTATCTGATGTACATTCTACCAAACGGTGACCATTTTTCACTCTCTATGATCACTACTGCACTGTGAAATTGTTTTGAATTTCTCATTACAAAAGGTTATTTCACCGTTGATTCCTCAGCACATGAGAGTGAATACTCCTCAATACAATCTTTCTTCCAACAATACAAATTTATAAAGTTTGGTTATCTGCATCAACAAAATGACAGTTGATAATAGTTTCTATGCAAATGAGTATAATGAGTACTGAGTAAATGAGTACTGTATTGGACATTGGTAAATGAATAGATAGATTATAAATGCACAAGTAAATAATGTAACCAACTATAATTACATGTAGTAGTCTCCCTAAATTTTTGTAAGGGCATCTATACAGTGGAATGACATTTAGTGTCTACTGCCCACAACTATTCTTTGAAAGTATTGACTGTTTGAAAACTTTTAAACTTATAGTAACTAACTGTTTGGTAAGCTTCCCTTTGTATTCCTCGAATGATTATTTTGACTGTGATATAAAACAGGTATTTACATTTCGAAGTTTGTGATGATATTAATTATAACATGTTATCACTCTCTTACTAACTATGTCTTATGCATTTGTATGTTTTTGGACAGTTAACTCTATTCTATTATATTTTACTAGTAAGGTAAAATAATGAGTGCACACAGACCATACTGAGTTACGTACCAAAATTGATCGAGAAGTTTTCTTTAACAGATGTAGCTCATGAAATAATCATTCCAATTGAGCTAATAGCTAAAATTCATCCAACAAAATCACTTGAACTAGTTGTCTGAATAAATTAATATCACATTTTTATTATTTCGTTTCAGTAAACAAATAATTTATTCATATTCATTAGTTAATAAGGTAATAAGTAGGTAAGTAGGTTGATGATCATGAGTGGCGTTCATATTTTTGGCGTAATTGAATATTTTTCTTACTGGAGGAAGAACGATAATTTCTACCAGTCCCAAATTATCGTTGAATAAGTATTTTTCTTCACTCTTCAAAAAGATATGAATGTTTGAAATTCGACTTTCATCTGTCATTTTTATAATTTATTTCTCCATCAATTTAGTACGTTTCGTCATTTTTTCAATAAATTTCCACCTACTGAACCGAAAAATTTCACAAAACTTTTTGAAAAGAATAAACAAGTTGTATAAAAGAAAATTGAAAACTTCCAGTTTTCGAACGCTGTTGAAGTTTCACTTTAATTATGGTTATTTGGGAATGTTGAATAAACTTTATAAAGTTGAAAACTTTCTCATCTCAATAACAACTAAACTCCTTAACTCTGGCATTTTTACCATTTACTGCCAATAACAATACTTCTCCCCCACTCTTTTTTCATTCATACAATTCTACAACTTTTACATACCTTCTTTTAATTTGTATCTAAGTAATTCATTCAAGAAATTACAATCAGGTCAAAATTTGAAGTGCCTCTCTAGGTGATTTTAATTGAAGAACCATAAGGTTTGTTTGAAGGTATTATAATTTCCATGTTCCTTTTTGAACTCTTGGGCAGCCCAGCAATGGAGCAATAATCATTTCAACTAATATTCAAATTTATGCTTTCCATAACCAATAATTGATACATTTTACAAGATACAATACATGCAAAGCTTGCACCGAACTATATAAAAGCAAATTTAATGTATGAATTGACGAAATTGAAAACAAAATTGAATAATTTAGGGCCCCATTTCACTGAAACCCGTACCAGGTTCGATCCAAGGTGAATAAAATATGAGCTATACCATATTTCAATAAAAGGCCAAGGGCTTATGAAATGACAACATTGCACCATAGGCTACCCGTATGATAGCATTGAGTACAGTTACAAATCATGCTTGTTGACTTTGTTTTTCTCTTCATTTAAACATGATTTTCATGAAACATGATCATTAAATTTTTTTATAGAATTTCTCTTGTGTTCTCTTTGCTAGATTATGATATGAAATTAACATAGAAGATTGAAAATATACAATTATGTCTTGAGATATCTATGATTTGTATCAAGTCAAATGTGAGACTGCAATGCTTTAAAATAGGCCGATTTCCGTACTCTAAGTTGTTGTCACTTACAAGGCCATGGCCTTATTGAAGGTGGCTATGGTTATACACTTTGAGTTTGATCGACAGTTGCTTCTAAACCAGTGATGGGTAAAGTACGGCCCGCGGGCCAAATCCGGCCCGTGACAAAGTTCAGATAAGCCTCTAAAATATTATTAGCCTATACACAGTAAAAAGATACCATCTTACATATCTTGTGGCCCGCCAGCATAGTTGTGTCTATTAAATTTGGCCCGTCGCGAAAAAAGTTTGCCCATCAATGTTCTAAACCAACCTAAAATCATATTACAACTCCTATTTGCAATCAGCTGACTATAGATCCAACGGCCGCTCAAACTTGGTTCTAGGTTTTAGTGAAACCGGTCCGATCAAACAAACATATTTTGATGACAGGACACAGCATTATAGCATGACTTTTGCAGAACTAAAATAATAAAGTGATTTGTGTATTGCAGAGTGTCGCGACGGAAGTCATCCTCGACACCGCCGCAGTCGCCGCGACTGCTGCCTCCGACACCGGGGGGCGGCGGAAACCAGTCACGCTCTACCACCAACCTGAGTCAGCTGGAAGGCGGAGGCGGCATGGGGGGCGGCAGGCGAGCGCGCAGTGGTCCGGCCGGACTCGGATCGATGGCGGGCGGCTCGCTGCCTCCGTCGCGATCGGCGTCGCGGCACGACATTGACATGGCGGGCCTGCAGGCGGGTCCCAGCCAACAACTGCCGCAGTCACATCAGCTGATGCAATCGCGCAGTCACCTGCATCGTGTCACCTCGGCGCCCCCCTCTCCCCTCGCATCGCCCCACCACTGGCCCCGCCGAACACCCGAGTCGTGAGCTGCTCAATTCCTCCCTCCTTCCCTCCTGTTGTGATGGTGCTCAAGTTACACATCTCAGACAACACATTCTCGGACTGTATTGTTACAGTGTGGCAATTATTTCTGTTGAAGGGTCATGGAATGTTACTTTCCATACTTGGATAAGTGTCCCTCCATGCTCTTGCCAATATTTTGAATTAAGATGAGTTATGATGAACTTGAACTATTAACTTTCCAGACTGGATGCTGCGTGTCCTTCCATACCTTTGCCAATATTTTGAACTATAATGAGTTATATTGAACTTGAAATATGAACTTTCCATCCTTGGATACGTGTCCAACTTGTCCCAACTTGTCCAACGTGTCCCAACGTGTGCAACTCCTCCATACTTGTCCCAATATTTTTAATTGTGATGGGTGTCTCTTTCAATACCTCTCTCAGGAAAATATAATTTTTGTTATCGAATTTATTGGAAAACAATTTCACAATGTAAATTAATTAAGTAATCCTCAAGAAAATGTGATTCTTCAAACATCACTGAATATTTCTTTCAGTTTTTCTGTCTATTTTTGAAGTTTCACTCTAGGTTTTTAGTTTTTTTATTCCCAATACTCTTCAAGGGTCACTAGAAATTAAACCTAATCGAAATAAATCAACTCATTTGATGAACGTTCTTCAAGAGCAATCATATTGAAAATATTTTGTCTAACATTAAACATTAACATTATTAACATTATCACTTGAAGTATTCTTAATCGAAATATTGGCAAAAGCATGGTGGATTTGACTGAGTTGGCCAATGAAAAGTTAGAAAATCAATAGCCACGTTGTGATTATACAGTCTGTGTGGTTCAACCGTTCAAAATTCAGTTGTTATATCCTCAAACATTTCTTTATAAATACAGTCCAGCGAGGGTAGAGTTCATAGATAGGACCTAAATATGACCATTGTTGTCTTCATTTGTAGTTCCGATAACCAATTTATTCAACTTAAGGGATTTTCAAGGATGTGATATACGATTACACTAATTATATTTGTGTTGGAAGTACTAGAGTCTGGTCAGTTTTGTGAAGTGAGAATTAATCTACAGTTTCAAGTAAGATCATCTCTGAAAACTAGCTACTACAAACCATCAAAGTTCAATATTAACTGCCATATTTGAGTAACAAAACGCCTCACTCCTCAATAGGAATATCACAACTGAACTTTGAACTTGAATGTTGCATGTGTAAAAACATTTAGTGCAAATACGTGTATGAAAGACAGTGGCTGTAGTATTTCTTCCTTAAGTGTGCGTTGACAATTATTACAAGTTGTAGAATGATTCCTCAGCTGCTGTCTTAATATAGCTTAATTACCATAAGACATTACATTGTTGAGAAACAATCCTTAGAAGCAATAACTAACTGTTTTTGACAGTAGGTGAATGATGAAATCACATACAACCCGTTTTCGAGTGATTTATGCTGGGATTTATCCCAGATTAGCTATTAGAGAGCAAAATAAATTCCTGCTTGAGAGATAGTGAAGACTGTGGTAAAATAGAATGTAATAATAATTATTATTGTCAATTTATCATTTTTAATTTCGTTTTTGATATTGATTTTTTTGTACGTGGAATATTATCTCTCACGTGGTAACAGATGAAGTGAATTCAAAATTCAAATAGTAAAAAAATCCTAGTTGTTGTGAATCGTAATGCTATATTATAAAAATTGATAATAGTTTTTTTTGTAATGGATATTGAAATTCAAAAGTATGTGATATTTGTTTCCAATGGTTCAATTTGATTTTGTACCAATTTAGTCAAGAAACCCTTTCTGGATTTCAAGCAATTTCATATCAACAGCCCAAAATGTGATGTCAACTACAATATCCAAAGAATAGAAAAATTTGATTCCATAATTATGATGATTATCTATCAATCATATGAAACCAATAATTTATGATTATTGAATAGAAGGGAAAAGGATCTAAAAAATGCCACAACAGTGCTTTAGAGCTGGATAAACATCTGTTTATATTGATGCTATTAGAAGTGATTGTACTATTTATTGTATGGAACGTACTGTTACGGAAATTTCACTGACAATAATATAATGATTTTTTCATTGCCTAGAATGAACTATGGGAAAAATCTTGTGTGTGCTTGAAACAGCCTGACAATTAATTATCCAGGATTTTGGATCGACCACTGTGATAAAGTTGATGAATGTTTGAATTATCGTTGAATATTGGAAAAATGAAAGAAGAAAGGAAATATTACGTGCAACTAAATGATTTTGGAAGGAAAATTATATAATTTATTTCAAATTTTCACAGCTAACGTATATTTTGATTGGCAATAAACTATTTTTATAACACCAAACAGTTCTCTTTATAGATTGTTGAAACGCCGCAGTCTTTATAGGCTTATTGATACCATTAGTGCAGATTAGTATAATTGAATTACGATGAAAAATTTGATGTTGAATGTTCCCTATTGGAATAATTTAGAAGTGCTAATTGAATTGAGTGCGGTAATGTTATTGTTGAATTGTTGTAAGAGTTGTATTTTTATAGGGTCGATTATCAAAAAAACTCTTGGATCAACTGTATCTTCACTTACATTCACAAATGCATTTTGTAATAATTTCTTTAGCTACCACAAAATACAACTTTCCAATTTAATTTTTATCTGGTTTCATTCATAAAACATTGAATTAATTGAAGATGATATTCAGTTACGAAATCAATAAAAATTAATTACTTGAAGATAAATGAGTGCATCAAGAGCAATATTTGATATCCTATTGTCATAGTGAGGCTCTCTGAAACTTCGAGAATAATGTTAATTAAGACAACATTAATGAGTAGAGGTTTAAGAAAGCACGCCTATGAAAGCTTAAAATACGAAATGTGCTCTTCAAGCCTGATTCTTCAACTCTCAGTTCAAAGATATATTTTATGAATTAACTCCATTAAATTTGTATCTAGTCATATTTATATGCAAGCTAACCAGATAAGTTCGGTCGATAACTCAATCGTTTCGCATAAATCCACATATCACAGCATCAATAGAATTACATGGTGATTGAAATGCGTGATATAGAAATTATTATTAATTTTGTGATGAATATTAATAATAAGTTTTCGAAGTAAGCAGCTTATTATTTAGATAAGTCTATTTTAAGGAAACTTGACAATTCAATTATAACATATATTGTCATTTGAAGTCATATTAACTAGTTTATGCTCTAGTTCTAAGCAGAAACTCATTATTAATGTTGGAAATTAATCAAGGAAAATATTTTGATTTCATGGTTGGGGTAAATATTGAATAGGCGTAGGAAGTCTTTGTCACATGTAACTTCTGAGAAAGATCACAATTATTAAATAATGGATAAACTTATCTCAATTGTAAGAATTCCGATTTTTTATTTTTTTATTGTACCAGATGTGGACAACCAGTGGAAATTTAGAGTTCCAATGCTCTCAAATGAATTTATAAATGTCTACATATCTATCGTGCTCACACATAAATAGTCTTACTGAGAGTTGTTTTTGCTGGGCCTTGCTGAACAGATTTATGTTGACTGACTGTATTTTTCACAGCATCAATTTCAATGACAGTATTTTTCCACAGCATCAATTCCAATGGCAGTATTTGTTCATTTCGTTTAATGTCCAATATTCTCTCATCTTTAGATAACTCCACTGATACTATAATATTCTAAACCAATTAGAATAACTCTGTCCAATAAACTCTTTCCTACTACTGTCGATTCCAAATTAAACTAATTCCAAGCAAACATCGGTATTAAAATCAAGTTTAACCAATACCCTCTAAATACCCAATTCGTTCATTCATTCACTTCAATAGAATTTAAAAAATTATTTTTGTTTCATATCGATATTGACTTTCCTATGTGATGGGGGAAATTGCAATACCTGCACAATAAAGATTCATTTGATGTTGAGGATACAAAGGCAAAGTTTTGGACCAAAAGATCTCCAAGACCCAAAAATTTCTATAATATTTTGATTTTAATGCCCAATTTTCTGTCGAAGGAAAAGAACGATCATATTGGGATCAAATACAGTAAAATACAAGAAAATACAGTATAATTATATTTTCGAGAGAGTTGGATTAATAGTTGGTGGTACAAAGAATAATACGATTTTGATTAAGATGAGGTGATTCGTAAATTTTGAGTTTCTGCTTAGTCTAATTGGCACAAAACTCAATATCTATATAAAAGAAATCTATTTTTAATGTAGGAATATAAGTGATTCACGCTCGAAGCTATTGTCATATCCTATTGAAAAGTATGCACAAAATAATTTAATTTATTGTAGATATACAGAGCTAGTAGAATATCAAGAAATGAGTTTTATACTATTGTGGTAAATGTCCTTATTAATGTTTCCTATTGTTTAGGTGAACACACTCATTGGTCCGTGTTATTGTGATAGTGAATAAAGTTGTTGGTGTTGGTTATTCGAATATGGCATGAGAAATGATGAAGACTGTTTTGAGATCGGTTGTGATATTATTTTGTGTAGACCGCTATCACAATAGTTGAATAGCTTAGGCTTCCGGTTATAGTTCACTCTATTTTATAAATCATAATGTTTTTATAATATAACTCTCGGTATTTATTTAATTCATTATTTCTATTTCACGAATATTAATTATTATTGAGTACCTCAATAAAATAAACCAAAAACCATTCAGGTTCAAATCTGGGAAGTTCTTCTGATATTTCAAATCTAAGTATATTGTGATATTCTATCGCTGAAGTGTTGGATAATATTTTTGGGAGCTTCATTAAATTCGTTAAATCGAATTTCATTGTTTTTTTTGTAATTAGTTTATTAGCGGTGAAACTGTGATGCAGAGTATACAAATTTCCTTTAAACTATAAATTCTATAAAATTAAAACTATTAAAATTTGCATTAAATTAGATCCTATGAAGGCTATCTGAGCAGCAATGACACATTCTTGTACTTTCCATATTTTCGTCGATGAATTAATATTCTCTTGAATCGATTCAGCCTAAATTAACTTCAAATTTTCCAGTCGAAGATCAGCTTCATGGATGAATCAGTTTACTCTCATGTTGTTTAAAAAAAATTGGCGTTATCAATTCATGGAGTTTTATTAAGCTTTAAGAATGCATTTTTTTCTAATGCTGATGGCAGCATGCGAAGAAGAAGGAAAATTAGTGTTTATAACTTTCCTCTTACTATAATATAAATCCTCTCGATCAATCCCCAGCAAAATTGATACACTTTATCAGGTATCAATCCCATGTATTCGAATTCTTGATTGTATAATTTACAAAAAAATATGAACAAGCCAAGAGCTAAAAGATCCACTGAAAGTTTTAAATATGGTTGATTATATTGATATAACATTAATGATGCATTTTTATGTTTATTGGAAAGATGAGTATTAAAATGTGTCTAGAATACTCTGCTCACTAGTGATCTAGTTGAAGATCTATTAAATCAATCTATGTTTTTAAAATAGACACTCAATATTTTTCAAATCATTCAATTTGAGCTGCGCTCATTGATCACATGATTTCTCATTATTTGTGTCCTTGAAATCTATCAGCTCTTTTACAAAGTTAATATGTAAAACCGAGTCAAATGTAACTTTTGCAAGGAATAGTTCCAACCTAGGCAGGTACTAGGTTTAGCGTTTAGCATATTAGATAGTCTGAATATAGATATCGTATTGTAAATATTGTTTAGAATACAATTGATTACCATAAACAACCATTAGATTTGTCAACAGGTGTAAAACGCTGTTAATTAGCTTAATATAGGTTTTATAAAATAAGATCAGCCACCGCCTTTGATTAGAACTTACATAAACTATAGATAATGATTGTAACAAAATCAGAAAATGTCCTAGGTATAATTTGATGATTTTCTTCCCCAATTAGATTGATCATCCTCTATATGTTCTACCTAATGCAATATATCATGTAGCTTTTTTAGGCATAATGTATTTCTTCAAATATATAATTGTAATAATTCAAAGCTTGTAAAGTATTGAATTTAATGAATTTCAAATTAATGGCAATCATTTTATACTATTTAGATTTAGTTAATGTTACTGCATTTCTTATGTTTTTAAAACTGGAAGCATTGAGATGCAAATGACCAAAGTTTTACAAATAGCTGAAATTTATTACCCAACTTATAACTTATTATTACCCATTTAAAGTCTGTCATATACGTTCAATTTTGTTGGGTTTTGTAAAATATTTTCGAGAGTAGAAATAGCTTTGGCTACCATGAACCTTCAACATGCAATATGTAACAATTTTTCATGTGAATAAATGAGAGTTAATTCACGTGTGGTCTCATTCTTTCACAATCATCAATAATACAAGATTCCGCGATTCCTCTAAAATTTACCTATAATCATCCTTCTCTTTCAGCTAGAACCTGCGAGAATTACTGTAGGGTCAAGAATTAAGAACTGTAGAGAATTCCCATGTATTGGGACTCACCAATAATTTTCTCAAATGACTACGGTATAAGAATATGAATCAATATTAGATAACTATATTACTGAAACATATTATGCCTCTAAATAGGAATGATTTTTAATTCAGCGTTGATAACATAACCGCATGGAATACAAATTTAAAATCTGATGGACTCTTCTCTTACAAACTGAGCTTGCTCTAATATTAACTACAATAAAAGATCTCGTTATTATTGTTATTTGTAATATTTAATATATTATTGAATTTTGTACAGGAAGTACCGAAACGTGTATTTCGGTCTTGACTTGAGTTCTCTCCTCTGAGAAATATAATAATTATTCTAAATGTCATATTTATTATGTCTCTTGTCTCCACTGTTATAATATGATTGCATCGAATTAGCATTCCTCTACACTTAATTTTGTTCCCTTCGATAAAATAGAACAAAAAAGTTCCTGAGCCAAGTTGTTTCATTAAATAGGGAACTATATAGACACTATATTTACTCTATACTATTTTTAATTTAATATCAGCACCATTATGCCTTTCTATACTTTGAGATTAATTATTCAGATTCGTCTCGAGCACGAAAAAGGCTACATTTATATCGCATTGAATTTTGCATGAATTTCTAAAATTTTTGTCCATGTTTTCACTGTGGTGAGCTTGATATTTTAGTTCATCAATAATTATTCAAAATAAATTGCTTGAATTATCATCTATTCACGCTCACAATCTCCTTCGCCCTATCCTGGTTTTATAGCCCAATCGAAGATTTCAATTTTACTAGGAGTTCCAGGTTCTATATACCTATGTCTCACATTCCAGAACACGTTTCCACTTGGATCTGTAAGTCATCCACCGTACGTAAACCATAAAAAGTTTCATATTATATGAAATACATTATTAATAATTGAAAATGACAAGTTTATGTTATAAGTTATTCGTAAAAATGGTCATTAGAGTTGGAAGAACACCAACAATATTCCTGTTCAAATGAAATTCATAAAAAATGATGTTATAATATGATAAGGAAAGGACTCGAACTGACAAAAAAAGAATAATTTCAACTCAATAATTCCAATATATTTTTTCAAGCTATTTCAAATGTCATATAATTCTGCAAGGAAGAAAACAAAGCATTTTATGTTCCAAAGTATTTTCTTTGAGTTCTAGACACTTCTGTTGTAACTTAATTTTCACTTTTCAGGGAAATGTCGAAGGAGGGCTCTTTCAATGAAGCCGCTTAGCCAATAATATACTGTAGTGATATTCACTACTTGTGGGTTGTCATGACAATACGTAAATAGACCGAGGACAGCAGTTTATGAGGATTTGATTCATTGCTCCCAAGTGGCTGGACATTTTATACGTTTGTTGACACTGCCATAACCGTCTTTAAAATGAACAAAGTGATAAATTTAAGGAGAGGTTTTGAAATTTCAAGTATTTCAAACTGATGAAAGGTTTTGAGCATAATCTTATGTAGTCAGCTTAAGCAGATTTTGTTGGGTACTTGATACTTGGAAAAATTAGGTAGACTATTATTTATATTTTTTGATATTTTAAGAACTTCATTAAAAATACATTTTAATTATCTTATAATTAAAATTTGGGTGAATCAGTTATAATTGAAGTGCGGTACACCAAACATTTTCTATTGGAAGGTGAGTCACCTACAAGTATTCCAGATATTATTATGTTGTGTTTATCCTATCCATTTTTTCAGTAGGAATCTTAGAATTGATTGAAAAATACTTTTTTTTATCAGCATGATATTTTTTATCAGTTGATTAAAAATCACGGTCTACTCAGTCTGATTGAGACCGACACCAGGCCAAAAACGTTCGTCGCTACTCAAAAACTTTTAGTGTTATATCCACTTCAAAAAATGATTTCAATCTGATTTATTCTCATAGTAACTAATAACTGTATGCCTATCATACTAGACATAATTTTACTTGATTAAAAAACATTAAATTGAAATATGTTCATGACGAAAATATTTTACTATTAAGAATGAAATTTAAACTATTAATTAGATTTCACCAAAATGCACGTATTAATTATAAACTATTTCAACTATACGAGTTGAATCTAGATGCCTTGATAATAGCTTTATCGAAGATGATGAATGATACAGATTTGATGTGTTACATGCTCTTATATTTTATATAAATTATTTGTGATTTGTATTGATACAATGTTAATAACTCTCTTATTAATTTGTATGACCTCTATAGAAGTTGAGAAACACTCCTTTATTTCAAGTTATTTTTTCAGAATATATTTATTTACTTTTTCCCCTATCCACAGATAGTAGTAGTGGTAGTGTTTTAGGGCGATATTTTATTACCGTATTCTACAGGCTTATTAAATTTTTGTTATGCTTCATTTTTCGTATTTGATGAGGCAATAATGAATTGATTTGATTTATTCTTCTCATTAGAATGAATGATTACTTTTATTAAGTATTGAACCCGTTATAAAATTCACAGAATTATAGTTTTTAAAATTACCTTTGATATAGATATTTGCAACTTATATTTCATATGCTGCGTATGGTACCTTGTTTCAATTTCAATTATTGATTCCAGAGAATACAACCCTCTTCACCAATATGGAGACTCAATACGTTTATTCAAAGAAAAGAAGCGAATTCGGTCGTTATCATGCGTTCACTGATGATTCAGCAAAAGTTTTGGAAAATGTCATGATTAACAGATCCTACAACGATGATTACATTCTCATGGACCCAGTGCACAGGGCCAATCAGTGCAGCAAACAGTTTGCCGTTAATGAGGTGAGGAACATTTTTCATCTTCATTCAAACCAAAATTTCTAAATATGGTATATAAGTGAGATATGACACGTTTTTTCCACTGAGACTCTTGAGAGTAAGAATTTGTCCAAAACCAGTTATATCTCACTCAGAGAATTTCAAGTGAAAATTTCACAAAGTGGATAAAAAATATTCTTACAGTAGTTACCGTATTAATACATTTATTCTACGTACCGTTTTATACAGTAGGCCTACTAATCAATAACTGAACATTATTTCCGGTAGGATATACCACGAAGGGATATAAAAGTTATTACCCATTCCTAAATATGTAATTTTCAAAATTTTTGTATATAGGATATAACCCCTGATTCCTCCTGGCTTCGCCTCTGCTGTCCCAGAAACTCTCATAATCTTCCAAATTCTTCTCCTTTCTATTAAAATTCCATAATTTTATTGGTTTTATCTGATTATTTTTTCATTTTATATATCAAAAGTTTAAAGTTTAATTTACAAACTATATTCTACGAGCTACATTGTAATATCATCTCTAGTTTGGAACATGTTATTCAACTTATATTATTTTTGAAACTCATCTTTTCACTTCTCATCTGTGTTGTATCAACAATTATTATCATGGAAACAAATATTAAGAATCTGATGAGCAATTATAGAGGAAATCTCATTGAACGTGGATAAAAAACCACATTTTCCAACTTTATACTGTAACTTATAAAATATAAGTTACTTATAAAATAGGTAAATTTTTGAAACCAATATTTTTTCATCATAAACTCCGTCAACTATTATAATACTCGTTAATAGCTATAATATTTTTCAATCAGGATATATAATTATTGTTTGCACGTTGATTTAAAATTGTAGCCTACAATTTGTACAATGAGCTTAAGTAACAACTTGAACAATAAGTTGGAGATTAATTGATTTTCTGTGAATTAGGTGAACACAGTGAGAGCTGAGTATGATTCACACTCGATGAACCACGCTGAAGGAGGCTGGCCAAAAGATGTCAGCTGTCTGGACGTCGAGCAGACAATGCGTTTTCGGAAAAAAGTTGAAAAGGACGAGATGTATATACATACTGTGCTCCAGTTGTCACAGGTATTTCTCTTGAAAAACATTACTTTTTTATGAAAAATTGATCCGTTTCAATATTTCAAAAAATGTACTTTAAATCAAAAATACTAAAATCTAATTATACTTTTCAAGATGCAACATTATCAACTGGTATGTATTCAAGATTCCAACTTGTTGCCATTAGAGGCCTATTTCCGTTATTGTACAGATGACTCTTTTTTCTGTATATAATCTCTATAATGATTAAGTTTCTTTACTGTTAAATTCTTGAATAGTTTTTTTAATTTTCCAGTTCTCCAGTTCAAATGTTATTCCCTTTCTAATTCGTTAAATTAATGCATTTTTAGTCCATTGATTGGGGCCTAAATTTCGACAGTTTCCACGTTCTTACAACCGAATTATTTAAATAATGGTAAAAACGACTATAATTAATTTAGCCTATAGGCTCATGTGAATTCATCTTGCCTTGGAAATAACTTGCCATTTCCTTGTTATTTATTTTGCTGCTATTTGTAAATGTCTCCTACCCAGTTGTCTAAATTTTTATTAACAAAAACAAAAATTCGCTCCGGCAGCTGGCGGTCGGAAAGAGTGCGTTTCAAATGCAATTCTATGATGGCTCAAATCATATGACTTATAATGATCTATTCAGAGTATGAATTAATACCGTTTTCGAAAAACCCATGAAAAACACAGTTTTTGGCATATTATTCGCCATTTTTTATTGGATTTTTTTCGTTGATGGCTCAAATTGTAGGGCATAATAAGGGTAGTATACACGCCAATTTTCAAAACGATCAAGTTATTGGTCGATTTGTAGTGATTGTTCAAAAATTTCTCCCCCTAATTTCACCCCCTACCCTTGGACCAATTTGACTGGTTAACGAACTTGACCGAGATATTAACACTAATGATTTTTGTGCAAAATTTGGTCGCTCTCCGACAAGCCCTTCAGGAGTTATCGTGTTAACTAACAAGAATCTGTACATATAAGTTGAATAACATTAATCAACGAAAGTCTTTTTAAAAAACTTTTATTTGATAAATAATTAACAATGAAATATACAATGAGAACCGTCCGCTTTGCGTGCTAGATCAGAACTAAGAACAATTAGAAATTTATCAATAGCCAGCGCAATGCTGAGCTAGGCAATATAATATTTGGTTAGCTATATAACTCCTCCATCCCTAAATAAAACTTCGGGGTGGAAGGTTTTACAATATTAATGTTGATGGACTGTTTCTTTTTTGAATTACGATAATAAAATAATGCTATAAACATTGAAATAATAATTAAAACATATATAATAATAGTCCAGATGCTAATAGAAGTTGTTACAATATTTTTGTTAATTATAGGTGTGTATTTGTTGATATCTATCGGTTTGAAATTTAATTGTTCTAAATTTATTTTGAAATCTGGTTCTTGGGATTTTTCCAACGCTGTTAGTACATTATCTAGGTTGAGTAGTCTTGTTTTATATTTCGATTCTGATACATGGTTCAACAATTTGTTATGATAATAAATCGAATCATTTTTGTTGTTTGAAATTAAATATACTCCTTTAATGGATTTAGTAATAGTCTCATAAGGTTTTTCAATCCTTATAGATTCTTCTTTCGGAAAAATACATAAGTAGCTGTTTAATTCTGAGTCCATTCAACTATACTATTTAATATTATCACTTCAGTGTATTTACAGTTTAATGTAGTACCTATATCAACAATTTCTTTTTCACAACTTAGCTTATCGTGATACAATTGTTCTGTAGAGCAGATAAAATTAGAACTAGTCTTTTTATAACATTCGTTAATAAGTCCTTCAATTGATGTATCGGCTTTCAACATATATCTAACTTTCGGTACAATAGTTAAGTATTTGTTATCCAATACATTGGGGATTGAAATTAGTTTGAATAGATTAAATTTTGATTCATCTACAATTGGTAAGTCTAGAAAATATACTATTTCTTTGGACGTTAATTTACAATTTACATCGATTAGGCTGAATTCCCACATATTTTTCAATTCAGGTTTTAATGGCAATTGTTTACCGTAATAGGTTGAAATTTTCTTTATTTGATAGTATAATTCTCTGGTTGAAATAATACTAGGATGCAACACTTTAAATTTACAAAATACTAAAGAATTTTCAATATCTTGTATAAGGCTAAATACAATATTATAAAGAATATTCAATTGGTTAAGTACATCTCTATATTTCTCTAATAACCCATAATCACTAAGCTTATCATTAATGAATTGCAATTTATTTTCCAACTCCTTAAAATTAAAATTAACTATTTTCAAGGTCTGGTTGAATTCAGAAATCATTTCGGAATTGAATGAATATTGCGATGTTAATTGATTCATTATATTATTTTGATTTTCTTTTAAATGTTCAAATAATTTATCGTATTTTTCACCATCATCTGAATCTAAATTTCCAGTCACAAATTTTATTGCATTTCCAAGTCCATTAATTAATCCTCTTTTCGACCTTTTACTACCCCAATTAATAATATCTAACTTATCTTCTATAGTATTTTTAGTATGATTTATCAATTTCAAATAGTTTACTATATCTCTAGCTTTACTACCATTATTTGTTAATAATCCTATATGTTCCATTCCAGGAACTTCTTTCTGAATGCTTTTGGAAACATTATTGTAATATCTATTCAAATAACTCAAATGATTAAAAATACTTTCTAAATCGTAATAATGTATGAACGTATGTTTTAATGAGGTACCTGGAACAGGGTTACAATCAGGATTAGTCGATGGTCTTGATTCGTTCGTATTTTGATTCTTCTTTTTGATTTTCAGTGGTCGTTTTATCTTCGAAAGATGTATCTTCTCTTAAGTATTGTGGTGTCTGGGAGTAATCTTCGCTGTTTTTAGTTCCTTATTCACTGATTGAAGAGTTTCTTTGTTATACTTGTTTCGTTTTACTTTGTTTTTGCATATTCTTCAGTGGTCGAATAATCGTTTCGTTTTTCTTTGTGATTACTAACGTACTCATTTACTTTACTTTCAATTGTCTCTGTTTTGAATTCATTTCGATTGTTGAAGATTATGCAATTCAGTCAATTCTTTACCAAGGCTATTTCGATACTATTACAACTTGTAACTGGTTACGTCCAGTACTTTTATCTTGCATCTTACAAGAATTAGGATTTCTTTCGAAGTTTTGGGATCGGATATCGTTTAATGGTTTCAACTTTGTCATATAAATAAATAAATATATATATAAATATATATATATATATATATAAATATATATATATATATAAATAAATAAATAAATATATATATATATATATAAATATATATATATATATATATATATATATATATATATATATATATATATATATATATATATATATATTTCACAAATAGACAGATTAAAGTGATGGATAGGAAGAAAAACACAAAGAAACTTACATTTTAAGGTGAAAATATTTCGGTGGCTGTGCCACCTTCTTCAGTTCACAGCAGAATGTTGAATCCACAGAGTCCTTAGTGGAGTAGCATAAACTGAAGGAGTACCACAGATTGAGGAAGTATGGATTGGGGGAAGCCATGTTAGGGATTTTTTGGACAAGAGGATAACATTATAGGATTTAAATGATTTTTTAATTAGATTATTGATGGTTTTAAGTTAAAATGTGTATAAATAAAGGATAAAATGAAACGAAATTTAATTTAAAGTAAAATTGGTTGAAAGTAAAAATTATTATTGAGAATAAATTTGGATATCAGATTGAAACAAAAAATCCCTAACATGGCTTCCCCAATCCATACTTCCTCAATCTGTGGTACTCCTTCAGTTTATGCTACTCCACTAAGGACTCTGTGGATTCAACATTCTGCTGTGAACTGAAGAAGGTGGCACAGCCACCGAAATATTTTCACCTTAAAATGTACCTTAATGCACCTTAAATGTCCGTCAAGACGTACGCCGATATAGGTGTCCGTCAACTATTGACGTTACGAGTTGAAGGACGAGTAACCATCTCACTGTATTATGCAGGGTGATATTTACTTTCTTGACGGACGCTTGGCTTGGCTTGGATTTTGCTAGTCCTATCGTCTTGTCTCGGTAAAATGGTAAATCGTAAATTGAACATTTGATTTCAAAGTTTTTTAGGCATGGAAGAGAAGAACATAATCTTTAGAAGATGATCATAGATTCAAACTCGTGAATGTACAGTAATAAATTGATGAATAACTTAATTGATGTATCAATTTATCCAATTGAATTCCATCTTGATATACTGGTTTGTTACTACAACAATCTCAGAGGCAGAAAAAACACAAAGATCACTAAAAATTTTAATTTTGACACTCAGTGCTACTCATATGCCTTCAGCAATAGCCAACTTGCAAATAATTTTGCAAGAATATACCTGACAACTACTCTCATTTCTGTCTATTTGGATAGGAGACTTTGAGAGTCCATCTCTGACAATAGACAAGATTTTTGAATTGTGTGGCACTCTTCCATCTTTCTATTACCGGAAGCTTAGTAGCCAGAATTAAATCAATTCTGGGAGAAAAATTTAATTATAATAGAATAACCTACAAAATGATTTTTCATAGAAATAAAAGTATAAATATTCATTATTTATTCAAAGAATGTGTCTACAAACAGCAATCATCTTTCAAAGTTGCATACATATGATCCACAACGTCACAGATTGACACATCATTAATTGACCGATGCCTATATCAGTGTACATCTTGACAGATGTGTAGCCACTACCTTTTTTCAAATGAAATGCACTAAAAGTATTATCACTATAACAAATTATCACTTCTGGTTTCTCTCAAGCAAATAATTTATTATTTGAATTTGTTGAAATTATTCAAAACACTAGATGTTATTCACAATGCAGCACTTGGTGGATTACTGCTCACTGTATTTGTACTCTATATTTGACCCAAGGCTTGTGTAAAATTGCCTTGTCTTGGCTAGATGGGACTGTGAGGCTGAAGCCGCACTGCTGGTGGGTAGAGCCTGGAGGTTGGAGGGTAGTTGGTAAATCTATAGAACATACACACCATCCACAGTAATACATCGTATGAATGGTATGTGTTCAGCCACCATCTTAAATATGGAAAACATAACCTCAAAAAACAGGAAGACGTCATACCATTCATACAATGTATTAAGCCGCATATCGACAGTCCAAGGCATGTGCCACGAATGCCTCGTGGTGCAGTCTGTTGACGCAAAAAAAAGTATGAACTCATGGCTGAGGCATATGTGTGATCTGCAATTTTTGTAACCAAAAATGCAAGCATGCAAACAAATTGACTAGTGCCATCAAGTGGGAGATTAAGCAACTAAGCTCTGACAATTGATAATTTGGACTTTGGAGGTTAGTTTGTGCTCAATTAGTAGATAAAAATTTAAGGCAATGTTTATTATTGCCTATTAGAACCTTCTGCACCCAAATAGAATTCTCAATCACAAATTTGCATAGGAATGGGGTTCAATTTTGAGGTTTGTAGAATTGTTTGTTGTGCGTTGCGAGGCAACAGCCACTGCTTGCTGCAAATTGTGTGCCGCGTTTGCCTGGCTGATAGCAAACACGGTATTGACAGTCCAAGGCATGTGTGGCACATGCCTTGGACTGTCGGTATGCGGCTTTACTCCAGTCTCCAGCTCGGTCAATATTGGTTCAAAAATTATTGATTTGGTCTTGAATTGAAGATCGAAATGTTTCCTATAATTTAGACCAGATCAATAATGTTTGAACCAATATTGACCAAGCTGGAGACTGGATTAGTAGCAAAACTCTTCTTTGCGTGAACAGACTGTACCTTGAGGCATTTGTGGCACATGCCTTGGACTGTTGATACATGGCTTAACTGTGGATGGTGTGTATGTTCTATAGATTTACCAACTACCCTCCACCCTCCAGGCTCTACCCACCGGCAGTGCGGCCTCAGCCTGAGAGAGCTTTGTATCTGAGAGAGGAGAATCTGACAAGGCATATTTATGTTTATATTGAATATTATGTTATTAAATTTAGTTGGTGTTTTATTTTATATAAAACCTCTATTTATTTACTGAACTGGGCCTGAAAAAAGCATGAGCATATGCTCAAAGAAATGATACACAATTGTATTGGAAAATTAATTTTACATACATACATATCCGGGTCCCGTTCCAGCTAGTGCCGGGTCTGGGTGTTAGCAATGCCTCTCCATCTTGTTTGGTCCTCCCACCATCGCTCGTCCTCCACTTGCCGCCAACGGTGTCCTCTCTTTTCCACTTTGTTGACCACTGAGTCTTTCCATTGTCGTCGCAGTTGTCCTCTTGGTCTTCTTCCTTCAATCTTCATCTCCTCCATTCTTCTTGGCAATCAATCCTCTCTCATTCTCTTCATGTGACCAAACCAGCGTAGTCTCATGCTTTCAATCTTTTCCCTTATACTTCTCATATTCAATTCTCTTCTTATATCCCCATTTCTAACTCTGTCTCTTCGTGTCTTCACCTTTATTGCCCTGAGGAACCTCATTTCTCCTGCTTAAATTCTACTCCATTCTCTTTCAGTCATTGTCCATGTCTCGGCATCATATAACATGATGGGTACATAATAAATCTTGTACATCATAACCTTTGCCTTCTCTGGTACTTTTCCATCCCAAATCAAATGTCTCACTGTCTGGTAGAAATTCCCTTCTTTTGTAATTTTCTCGTTATCTCATGGGTTATTCTCCCATCATCTGCAATTTCACTGCCCAAGTACCTGAAACTCCTAACATTTTTCAGAGGTTCTCCATTCAAACTGATATCTCCGGTAAAATTGTCATCCCTTCCAAAGACCATTACTTCACTCTTTTCCCTGCTTATTTCCAGGCCATATTTCTCCATAACCCTGCTCCAAGCACCCAACTGCATCTGTACATCCTCAACTGTTTCTCTCCATATCATCATATCATCTGCAAATATCATTTTCTTATCCCTTTCTCCTACTTCCTCTCTCACTTGTCTATTCATTCCTTCCATTACTATGTCAAACAAGGCTGGTGATAGAATACTTCCCTGTTTTAGCCCATTCCTTACTTCAAACTTGTCTGTATAACCACCTTGTGTTCTTACTCTGCACTTATATATTTACATCTATATATATATATATATATATATATATATATATATATATACATCTCCTTTATTATGCCAATATGTTCTTTATCAATCCCAGAATTTCCCATTTCCTGCCACAAACCTTTCCTATCCACTGAATCATACGCTTTCTCTATGTCTATAAATAGCATCACAATATTTTTATTAAATTCCTAACTTTTCTCCATTAGTTGCCTTATTGCGAATATAATATCTATAGTGCTAAGGCCAGGTCGAAACCCGCCATTTCGTTTCTCACTCTGTTCTGCCTCAATTTTTGTTCTAATTCGGTTCAGTATTATCCTTTCAAAAATTTTTGCACAGTGACTCATCAAAGTAATTCCCCTATAGTTTTTAAACACTTTTTTACAACCTTTTTTTAATAAGGGAATTATTTCTCCTCTCTTCCAATCATTTGGAATTAGGCTACCTTGTTCTTCCAAATGCATGTTAGAACCCAATAAAACCATTGCAATCCCATACGTCCAGCTGCTTTTATCATGTCCACTGATAATTGGTCAGGGCCGGGTGCCTTCCCACTGCTCATTCTCTGAATTGCATCTTCCATTTCCTTCCAGCTGATATTACCCTGGTTTGTCTCCCACTGGTTGTTTCCTTCTTTCTCTATTTCTCCCTCATTGTTGTCTTCATCTTGTCCATTTAGAAGTTTACTGAAATATTTTTCCCATAACAGTTTTATCTCCTCAGGCTCATCTACAATTCTCCCGTCTTCTCCTTCCATTCCTTGTGGCATCTCACTCTTCTTTTTATTATTTTTCATGATTTTGTAAAACATTTTACTATTTCCTTTCACGTCCTCTCTCAATTTATTTACAAATTCTTCCCATGCATTTTCTTTTTCTTTCAATAACTTTTTTACACTTTTACACTTTCTCTTTTCATTTCGGTATTATATGCATATCTGTCCTCATCTGTCTTGGTTCTCCACCATTTTCTCCAGGCTGTATTCTTACTTTTGACAGCCTCAAAATTGTACGAGCATTCCACCTTACTGTTTCCTTATCTTTAGTTTTCCCGGATGTCTTGCCTCATACTTTCTCCGCTGTGTGTACCAAAGTTTGTTTGAATTGCATCCACTCCTCCATTTCCTCTCCTGGGCATTTCTATTGCTATCAACTGTCTGTACTCTTCCGCTCTGTCCCTGTCCTTTAACTAAGATTCCTTTATTCTGCTTTGTCTTTTTTGATGTTTTGGTCTTTCCATTTTGTTGCACTTCCACTGTGCCACAAGCAATCGGTGGTCGCCATCCATGCTCACACTTGGTATTACTTTAACATTTGTTAGATTTCTTCCCCATTCCCGGTTCACTAGGAAATAATCGACTACACTCTTGTTTCTTCCATCCCAGCTATAACTCACCTAGTTACCATATGGCTCTCTCTTTCCTTGTACCAAGTGTTTGCAACTATTATGCCAATTAATTATTAAAAAATTAATTTTATTAAGTAAAAATGTAAGTTTTCAATTTAGGTATTGAATTCAGTAAATGGTTATTCATTCATTTTGTCCACCAATACAGTATGTAGGTAACTTTACATTATCATTTGACACTTGACAAAATCCATGTACACGGTACTCCATTCTTTGCTGATCAATCCATCCAATTCTATCCCCAAATGTGTGTAATTATGTATTGTGTATTGTGGTGCACCAGCCTATGGAGCACTGCATATTCCAGAACAACGCGGTGAACATCTACGAGGTGTACTTCGGGGACGAGGATCGGCTGCCGATCGTGGAGAAGTCATGCTCGCGCACGGTCAACGTGCTGCGTGACCCCAGTCCGCTGAAACGCGCCGTGCAGCACCTGTCCTGGTCGCCCGACGGCGGAACTCGCATTGCAGTCACTCATTGCAACACCGAGTTCCAGCGCAGCACCGCCGACTACGCCACGCACTCTTACATTTGGGAAGTCGGTCAGTAGGCTAAAGCCGCGTATCGACAGTCCGAGGCATGTGCTACAAATGCCTCGCGGTACAGTCTGTTGACACAAAAAAGAGTACTACTACTAGTATACTATCTACCGCGTATCGACAGTCCGAGGCATGTGCCCCACATGCCTCGGACTGTCGATACTGGGTTTGCTAGCAGCAAGGCAAACGCTGCACATAATTCGCAGCAAGCAGTGCCTGTTGCCTTGCAACGCACAACGAACAATTCTACAAACTAACCTCAAAATTGTACCCCATTCCTATGCATTTTTGTGATTGAGAATTCTATTTGGGTGCAGAAGGTTGTAATCTTCTTCTTCTTCTTTGACTTCACAACCCAGTGCAGGTCATAGCCTCTCTCAATTTCTGCCTCCAAGCATCCCTATCCCTTGCTGCACCTTTCCATCTCTGTATTCCTATTACTGCCGCGTCCCTGTCAACTACATCCATCCACCTTATCCTGAGCCATCCTTTCTTTCTCCTCCCATATATTCTTCCTTCCATTGCCATTTTCGGTGGATAGGCATCATCAGCTCGTACCAGGTGTCCTGCCCATCTCAGCCTGCAAATTTGCATCACTGTCACTACATCTGCACGCTGGTATAGCCTATATATCTCATCATTATGCCTTCTGCGCCATACTCCTGCTTCCTGTACTCCACCAATAACTTTTCTCAAGATCTTTCTCTCAAACACACTCAGCATCTTTTCATCCGCCAATGTGGTCGCCCATGTTTCACTACGGTATAACAGTACAGGCATGATGATAGTTGTATATAGCAGCAGCTTGGTCTTTCTACTCACGGCTCGGCTTCTCATCAGACTTGACAAAGCATAATAGCATCTATTGGCTAGCATCACCCTACACTTTATTTCTTTACTAGGGTCGTTTCTGGAGTTTATTGAGGATCCTAGGTATACAAATTCACCCACAATTTCAAAATTTTTCCCTTGGATCTCAATAGTTTGGCCTTGCCCACGCCCTTCACCATCGTTGGAGGCAACCATAACCTAGGATTTCTTCTCATTCACAACAAGACCAATTTTTTTTGCAGCTTCCTCCAGTCGTCCATAGGCGTCTCTCATAGATGCTGGCGATCTACATGCAATATCAACATCGTCCGCATATGCTAGTACCTGCGTCAATCTGTTGTACAGAGTACCTCTAGTATTAATTTGCATGTCTCTGATTACGTTTTCTAATGCAAGGTTGAAGAGCAAGCATGAAAAGGCATCCCCCTGTCTTGCACCATTTTCTACTTCAAATGGCTCTGACAGGCTACTTCCAATCCTTACAAAACATGTGACCTTCTTCATTGTCATCTGGACCAGTTTCACAAGCTTTCCAGGAATATTTATTTCCAGCATAGCTTCATACAATTTGCTCCTAATAATACTATCTTAGGCTGCCTTGAAGTCTATGAACAGGTGATGTGTCTTTATATTGTATTCCAATGTTTTTTCAGGATTTGACGGAGTACAAATATTAGATCTATAGTGGAGCATCCTTCTCAAAAACCGGCTTGGTACCCTCCCACTGCCTTATCTGTGTATGGTCTCAATCTACTATATAGGATATTTGAAAAAACTTTATATCCTATGTTCACTAATGTAATGCCTCTGTAGCTCTCACAGCTTAGTCTATCTCCTTTTTTGTGTATTGGGACTATCACCCCTTTGGTCCACTCATCTGGCATTTCCTCACTACTCCATACCTCACACATCAATTTGTGAATCTTGTCTTTGAGTGTTACTCCACCAAGCTTAAACAATTCTGCTGCTAGTCCATCTAGACCTGGAGCTTTATTATTTTTCAATTTCTTAACAGAGCAATTGACATCTTCTAATGTGGGTGGCTCTTCTTCCCTGACATCCCTAGGCATTGCATCCACCATTACTTCCGCATTGAACTCAGAATTCTTATTAAGTGTTTCTAGAAAATACTCTCTCCACCTGTCTATAGCTTGCAATCTGTCAGCAATAATTGCTCCATCCTTCCCTTTACAGATCATTACTCTAGGGGAAAATCCTTTACGTTGCCTGTTAACAATGCTGTAGAACTTCCTGATCTCATTTGCCTCTTGCAACTTCTCCATCTCTTCAAGTCTCTTAGTTTCAATGCTTCTCTTCTTTCTCCTGTGCAGCCTTTTCTCCTCTCTTCTTAATTCCCTGTACCTTTCTACTGCATTCCTTGTTCTAGTTCTTTGCTGCAACACTTTGTATGCTTCATTTTTTCTTCTTGTAGCCTCTCTACACTCCTCATCAAACCAACTCTTCTGCATTTTTCTCCTTTGATCCCCCAATACTCTCTGGGCAGTTTCTATCATAGCCTCTGAACACTTTTTCCATTTTTCTGACACTGATTGCTCCTCAGTTTCTTCCAACAGCCTGCTTGTTAAAATCTCACTGAACTCAATGACTTTCTGTGGATCTTCAAGTTTACTTAACTCAAACCTTTTCATATTACCAGGCTGTGGTTTCCTAGCATTTGCTATTCTTGTTCCAATTACTGCTCCTACAAGATAATGGTCCGAGTCAACATTGGCACCTCTATAACTCCTAATGCCCATGAGGTTAGAGTAGTGTCGTGAGTCTATCAACAGGTGGTCGGCCTGGTTGTTTGTTACTCCATCAGGAGAGCGCCACGTAGCTTTGTGAATATCCTTTCTCTGGAACATAGTGCTACCTATAACCAAGTTTTTGGATGCTGCAAGATTCACCAATCTCATACCATTTTCACTGGATTCAGCATGCAGACTCTCCTTACCAGCATACTGTTTATAGTATTCTTCTCTTCCAATCTTGGCATTAAAATCACCCACTATAATCTTCACATCATGGCCTGGGCAATTATCATATACTCTTTCCAGCTCCTTGTAGAAGTCATCGCCCTCCTCAACTGCCCTCTCTTCAGTCGTGCGCGTGTACATTGATAATACTAATGTTGAAAAACTTGCTCTTTATGCAAATTACACATATTCTATGATTTACTGGAGTGAAGCCAATGACGAGCTGTCTATACTTTCCACTTACTGTGAAACCAGTTCCGAAAATGTGTTGGTTCTCATGGCAACTGTAGTAGATATCGCAATTTCCCTTATGAAACATTCCATCACCGATCCACCTGATTTCCTGAATTGCAGTAATACTAGCCCTGTACTTTTCAAGTGTCTCCACCAACTGTTGCAATGCTCCACTTCTATATAATGTTCTCACATTCCAGAAAAACAATCTCAAATCCATTTTCCTAATTCGTTTAAGTGCAGTCTGTTTTCTTAAATCCGTAAAATCCGGTCCTGTCCAAGGCATATTGATTGTGTCCATAACCAGAACTTTTTTATGGGAATGGGTAGTTGGCCCAATGCCCAACCCCCAACCTGGAGGACCAGGTAATTTTTTTGGGGTTTCTTCCCTAGCCTTTGACAATCCAATGCCGAGCTACAAGGCAGCAGCCAATTTTCTATCAGGGTTTTTGTTCCCTCAGCCTTTGGGTATCCATTGATCTCCGTCTGCAAGGCAGCAGTTTTGTTTGCTGGTTTTGGTCCGCCCCGTGTATTTGATTTCTACGGTACCACCTATATCTAGGAGGCATTCCCCGATCCACCACCTGGGGAGGTGCCCGATAGGAGACCAGCAACTCCCACGGGAGAAGGTTGTAATAGGCACTAATAAACATTTCCTTAAATTTTTATCTACTAATTCAGCACAAACTAACCTCCAAAGTCGAAATTATCAATTGTCAGAGCTTAGTTGCTTTGTCTCCCGCTTGATGGCACTAGTCAATTTGTCAATTCATTTGCGTGCTTGCATTTTTGGTTAGGCCAGTATTACACGATAATAGTTCTATGATATGATCATATGAAAATATGATTTGGTATTTTCATCTCTTTCCATATGATCAGATATGCTCATAGAACTATTAACGTGTAATAACGGTCTTACAAAAATTGCAGATCACACATATGCCTCAGCCATGAGTTCATACTTTTTTTGCGTCAACAGACTGTACCGCAAGGCATTCGTGGCACATGCCTCGTACTGTCGATACGCGGCTTAATACTAGTGAATTTGGTATGAGTTGTGAGTGAATAATATACCTGCAAACACACTGGATGATATTCAGTGTTGTGATGAAAAGAGTTGGGTTGATGCATCTGGTGTGTGAATTCATGTATGATATGATAAGAACTCGTAGAAATTAATTTTAAATCACGTGATCAAATAGAAGAATTATATGCACATACACCCTGAATAGTTTATTGTCACTCCATGTATTGTATAGAGTATTTCCTAAAAATAGACCCTCCGCCTCAGCTGACATCAGTGTAAAAATTCTGAAGACAAAAATTTATAATGGGTTAAATATGGGTTAATGGGTTAAACATCTCCATGAACCTCCTTGTCAAAATTTCACAATAATATTGCAGCTGCAGCAATATCTTCTACCAATATATAATGTACCTACCTTCTGTCAAGAAGATACACAGAAAATATTTATTAATAGATTGATTCAAGAGCTTCCCTATCAATTGTTCATTCTAATACGTGTATCATTTAATGTATTTTCTTGAAAGTATCTTCATATTAATCAAACGTATCACAGTGCAAAACCTTTCTTAAAATTATTGCATTAGATAGTAATTTATGGGACCCAAGAATGTGTTTCTTTTCTCTTCAGATTTAAAGATTCCTATTGACTTTTTTATAACATTTATCATGTTTTCGACAGTAAATATTTCTGATTTTTTCGTCTCTTGCAGAGAACCCAAACAAGCCAGAGCTGGTGCTGACGCCGAGCGTGTTCATAATCTGCCTGGAGTACAACCCAAAGGACGCGCACAGCCTGGTGAGCGGCCTGTACAACGGGCAGGTGGCGTTCTGGGACACACGGCGCGGCGGCGAGCCGGTGGAGACCAGCCGCCTCTACAGCAGCCACCGCGACCCCGTCTCCAGTGTCCTATGGATCAACTCCAAGTCGGGCACAGAGTTCTTTTCCACCTCCATCGATGGACAAGTTGGCATTTTATTTGCTTGTGTTAATTATCATTTAAATTTAAAATTTAAATTATTTATTTATTAATCCAATAACAAGCATACATGGTGAAAGAAAGAACAGCATTTCTAACACAATTTTCATTAAAATTATAGTATAAGAATTATTGATTAATAGTAGTTTATCTACAGGCGTATTGAAAAGTTCCTATTTCAGTTTTACATTCAAAATCAAAACAACCTTCATTTCAAAATGTAATTTCAAAACAGTTTCATAATGAACGTTTTTTGACATCACTGGAACTTTTCGATACAGTCCAAATTCCACTTTATATATATATATATATAAGCATATGGTGTTGCAGTGGTCAAGGCAACAAAATAAAGTCAACTAATTAACATATTAAAATCGTATGTACAAGCATACACACAAAAAAGAGCCTACCAATGTGTATTTGTCATAATATTAAAAGAAAAATTCAATAAACATAAAACTAACAACTAAAAACATTAAGACCCAGATAGACTTCAAATGCCACTCAGCCCCACCAGCCAAGACACAGCCTCTCCATCTGCCAGGTGCAATCTGGACAACCCTCCAGGGAAGTGATACAATGGACACGATGAGACAATGTGGTCCATTGTTTGAATTTCTCCACATTCGCAATTGGGAGACTCTGCAAATCCCCAAATATGCATGTTCCTATAGCATCTTCCCTGGCCAGTTCTGAACCTGTTCAGCCGAACCCACTGCTGTTGGGGCAGCTCAAAACCAGGGACTTTGTTGCCTGGATCAGACACCAGCTCTTTGTTTTTAACCTCCTGAGACTCCCACATGTCAGACCATTTCTGCACTCTGCTGTTCGTAAACCCTGCTTCATGGGAGTAAAGCCAAATTGGCTTCCTTGATTTCAGGCGCAAGGCAGCTGGAGAATCTGGAAGTAGGTCCTCATGTATTGGAAGTGTTGGCATCTCACTAATCTTCTTCATCTCCCTATTAGCAATTTCTTCTCTTCTCAGCTGTGGGGGTGATATGTGACTGAGAACTGGAAGCCAATTGAGTTCTGTCTGCCTCAAACAACCAGTGACCACACGCATTGCACTATTTAGCACTGTGTCCACCAGATGAGTGTGGCAGCTCCTCATCCAAACAGGGGCACCATACTCTGCAGTACTGTAGACAAGAGCCAGAGCTGCAGTTCTAAGTGTATTTGCACTGCTGCCCCATGATGATCCAGCAAGCTTCTGCAACAAGTTCACCCTGGAAGTAATTTTCTTTTTAACTTCCCCAAGTGCTCACAAAAAGTGAGTGTTCTGTCCAGGGTGATCCCCAGGTAGGTTGGATGAGGGTTTGTTTGAATAACCGTGCCACAGAAGTTCACTGTAGGAGCTGCATTAGCCTGCTTATTGTTCAGGTGGAATGAAGTTATGCATGTCTTGCTTGGGTTTGGTTTCAGGCCCCAGTACTGCAGGTAACTAGTCAATGTGTTGATGTCTCTTTGAAGCACATTTCCTGTTTCCTCAATGGAGGTTGCCTGTGCTGTCAGTGCAATGTCATCAGCATACATGAACTTTTGGCCCTGGGTAGCTGGTATGCCTGATGTGTAAATGTTGAACAGAACCGGAGACAGAACTGAGTCCTGTGGGACTCCATTGTTGAGGACTTTCTTCTTACTTATTCCATCCCCCAGATGTACTCTGAAAGTCCTATTTGATAGGATACTGTCAAACAGTTGAACTAATTTGTTACATTTGAACATTTTTCCCAGTTTCAGCAGTAAGCCTGACTTCCAGACAGTGTCAAAAGCTGCAGTCAGGTCAATGAGAATAGCTGATGTTTTCAATTTCTTCTGGTACCCTCTCTCTATGTACGTGGTTAGAGCTAGCACCTGATCTGTAAAACTCCTTTTTGGTCGGAACCCTGATGCCTGCTCAACTGGGAGAAACTTTTCTACAGTGGGGGCAATGTGTGCCAAGAGTATCTTTTCAAAGAGTTTGAAAAGTGTGCAAAGGAGTGATATTGGCCTATAATTTTTGGCATTGTCAGGCTCTTTTCCTGGTTTAAGCAGTGCAATTATTCTTGATTCCTTCCACTTGGGAGGTAGCTTGCAGCTTTCAATCACCTTTGTGAAGAACTTTGAAAGCCACTCAGTAGCTTTTTCACCAAGGTGAGTCACAAATTCAGGGAGTATGCCATCTATGCCTGAGGCCTTGTTGTTTTGGACTGTTTTGATAGCAGTAGCAACCTCTTCCATTTGCACAGCTCTTACAACACTAGATGATCTCTCATTCTGAGCTGATAGCTCTCTCAGTTGCCTCTTCACTTCTTTCTTGGCATTTTTACTGAGTTTGGGTTTGCTGTTGTCCTTGAGAGTTTTTGCTACACTGTTTGGAGTGACTTTCGGTTTGATTGGAGTCATTTGTGATGCTGCACCCAGGCGGCGGATAAGAGACCAGGCCTTTCTGCTAGAATGTTTAAAATCCAGGTTTGCTGTGACCTCCCTCCAGTGCTCCAGCCGACCAGTGTTCAATTCTTTGATGAGGCTATCTGCAGCCACCTGGTCACCAGTCTCCTCAACTTTCTTCAACAGCTCACTGCACCTCTCAGACCAGCATGGAATGTAGTTCCTTGTGAATCCCTTAGGAATAGACTTTTGGCAGATGCCAGGATGAGACCAACCAATCGATGGTAGTTAGAGACTTCAGGCTTTATGTGGCCAATGTTTTCCTCAATATAGCCTTGAAACTTTGACCAGTCTGCCTTCTTCAAGTTCCAAAGGGGAACTGGATGACCACCTGTTATTGGTATAGACAGGCCCACATTTATCAGTGATGGGCGGTGCTGAGAGTGAGGGAAATCATTCAACACAACACGCTCTGATGGTATTGGGCTCCCATTCTGCTGGCAGGTGGTTACAAAGCATAGATCTGGATTTGTCTCAGAGTTCCAACGACCAGATCTGAATGTTTCCACTTCCACTTTATGATACATTCCTTGTTTTGTTTCGAAATCAGGTGATAAAAAGTAAACAGTGTTCAACTAACCTCAAAATCAAAACTGCGACTGGAATTGAGTAGCCTACCAGTATTTTTTTGTCAATATTTACATTCATGTATTTGAATATTTAACTAATTTGTATATTCTAAAGTTTGAATAGTTTAATGTAAGTTACTTATAACTTTGTTATAGTCGTCCACAGATCATTGGAATGGTCAAGGACAAGCAATTCTTCTGACACCACTCCCTGTTTCTCCCTCAGGTGATGCCGCTTTGTAATTAGGGGTGGCTAGTAAGAGAGTGTATGTGAGAGAGAAGGAGTTATGTTTTGTTTGGGTGAGGGTGGACAACAGTGGCAACAGGGCTCAGCAATCCCATGACCTTGGCAATTACAATGATCTGTGGTCGACTATAGTGAATGCATTAATAACTTTCACTTTTACAACAACACTCACAATTTTGTTGCTTGTCAAATGCGTTTTGTGGTACTGACTGATATGTTATTTTTAACATATTTAACAAGTAATAAGTTGATTATCATAACAGTTCAAGTAGGATGAATACAAAAGAAGTTAAATAAACGACGGTATGTTGATTTTTATAGTACTGTACACTTACAGATAGCTTGATACTGGTGGTCTATAGCTCGATACTGGTCTGATACTGATAACTACACTGGTGGTTGTAGATAAAATAGTGTATGCAACGGTTGTATTAGGCCTTTAAAGCACTTGAATGTGAGATATTTAGAGCACTTGCTTTGCTCGTGGACCTAACTTACATCTCACCTCATGCTTTAAAGGCTCCCATTATACAACCGTTGCATGAATAAAATTATAAGCTCACAAACTTCCAAAAGTAGACAATTACACTTCATTAGGATTCCAAGGGGGAACCCAAGTGAGGGATTGAAGAAAACCCCTGTCCCAAATTTTTTTTTGAACACAATGAAATAGGCTACTAGTACAAAGGATACTACTGGTCTACTGTATACAGAGTGTTTCAGGAGTAATGTGCAATACTTCTCAGGCTGATTACTTACACCAAGTAGACAAAAAAGTTCCATGGGACCAACCCCCAAAAACGTTTAGTTACCAAGATAACAATGGCGGAAAATTTAGATTTTGCAAAATATATTAATTTTTCTAATTTTTTAAAGGCTTTTGTGGGGTTCTAAAATAATCAAATCCTATGTAAAATGAAAAAGCTGAGGAATTCAATGAAACCAGTTCCAAATTTGTAACTTTAATAGTTATTGAGATAATTGGAAAAAAATATGCTAGAAAACGCCATTTTTCAACAATAAGGGTTATAACTGGATAAGGAATCATAAAATTGTATTTTTTATTAATGGAAGTTGAAGAGAGTCGGATTCTGAAGAAAAAGTTAAATGGCGGCGATTGTGTTAATCTTACCCAAATCTCAGAAATGGCGATCAAAAATCGCAAAATTGACAAAACATAGCACAAGTGATGAATTTTTTGTTTAGTTTACGATTTTTGATCGCCATTTCTGAGATTTGGGTAAGATTTACACAATCGCCGCCATTTAACTTTTTCTTCAGAATCCGAGTCTCTTCAACTTCCATTAATAAAAAATAAAATTTTATGATTCCTTATCCAGTTATAACCCTTATTGTTGAAAAATGGCGTTTTCTAGCATATTTTTTTCCAATTATCTTAATAACTGTTGAAGTTACAAACATGGATCTGGTTTCATTGAATTCCTCAGCTGATTTTACATCGGATTTGATCATTTTAGAAACTCACTAAAGCCTCTAAAAAATTAGAAAAATTAATATATTTTGCTAAATCTCAATTTTCCGCCATTGTTATCTCAGTAACAAAGCGTTTTTGGGGGTTGGTCCCATGGAACTTTTTTGTCTACTTGGTGTAAGGAATCAGCCTGGGAAGTATTGCACATTCCTCCTGAAACACCCTGTATACTAAGGTGGTATATATCTTCCCCCGAAAGCGTTATATCTCCCTCCTAGAAACATTCGTGGTTGGCCCCTGATATTCCAGATAGAATGAACTGCTTTTATATAGGCTACTTTATAACATACTTATTATTCATATTTCCATTTCCTTTATCTTATAGGGCTACTTTATCACTGTTTTTTTCTTACTTTGAATAAAAATCGCAGTACCCTTATCAATTATTTTTTTGTATCTATGTTGCTACATAATTTACTAAGGGGATAAAGATATTGTACTGTATTTATTATTATTTTTCGATTAAAATTATGAAAAAGTAAGTTGATCTGTAAAAAGGATAGATAAATACATTGAATTTAAATTCGTTTTTATTTGTGGTGATATTGCTGGTGTTGTTTGTGTTATTGATGGTGTCCGTGGTGGTGTTGTTGATAATTTTCATGTTGTTGATGGTGTTGTTGTTGAGCACACGATTCCTACACATTTCATGCTGTGTAATTTGATTAGATTAGTGACTTTAATATTTCATCGTCATAGTTAGGTGACAGAATTTAACAAAAAATGAGTATTCCACATTCCCATTCTACTATTTTCATAATTTTAATTGAGTTTTGAATTTAATGTTATTTTGATTCAGATCAAATGGTGGGATGTTCGCAAGTTGGCTGAGCCGATAGAGAATCTTCTGCTTGATATGGTGAAAGGGGAAGAGCAGTCGCTGAGCAGAGCGATTGGTGCTTCCTGCTTGGAGTATGAGCCCACAATTCCCACACGTTTCATGGTATGTAATTTGATTAGACTCATGAATATTTCATCATTACATAGTTGCAATAACTTCATAGTTTTCTTTTAGAGAATCTTTATTTCATATATGTCTATAAATACATTATTATAATTTACAATAGTATCTATACATTAAAAACAGTAGAACTTCAAACCCTAATCTATTGATATGTCAATATTGGTAGGCCTATAATAGTCTACCCTCCACAGTTCATTAAACTCATGAAAATTATTATACAAATCAATAATAATTATCTTGTAATCAGAAATACCAAAAACATGGAATTAGCCTAAAACATACAGTAGCCTACAGCAATAAATATTCACATGAATATCTTGAAAAAAATACCGTAGATTTTCGAATTTTCGTATTATTATTATTATTAGGTATTGATGTTTATCGTTTATTCCAATCCATCAATTATTGTATAAAAATATGAGCAATATATATATTGCTTGGAATTAGAGTAAATTATTCATATGCCAAGTAAAGCTTTACTTCATCAATTGTAAAAGAAGTTAATTAAGTATAGCAACTATATTCAACTGTTGAATCATTAATTATTGTTCATTAAATTTTTATTTTTTTTCCTTCTTCCCTGAAATGCAATAATTGTTAGAATAAAATGTAATAATTATAATTTTTTCGCCTTTTTGCAGGTAGGAACTGAGAATGGTCTGGTGATATCAGGCAATAGGAAGGGCAAAACACCACAAGAAAAGCTGGGAGCTCAGTACAAGTGCCACCACGGTCCAGTTATGTCCCTGCAGCGCAGTCCTGCCTTTGTTAAAAACTTTTTGACTGTAGGTGATTGGACTGCTCGCATCTGGTCAGAGGATTGTAAAGAATCGTCTATAATCTGGACCAGGTAACTCTGACAGAAGGTCGACTCTGATAGGTCGATTTCATCACAAAATAAATTCTTCAAAACGTTTGATGTTTTTTACCTTTTACCTGTAAGTCATGTTTTATGTTGTTTCCGTTTGGCTCAATAAAGTGAATTTGAGCTTTGAACATATTTAACAAAACTATAGCCTACTAATATGACTCAGTTGTTTAGAGGTGGTAACTTATTACCTTTGAATTTGTACCCATTCATCCCGTATCCCGGTGAATTTATTTGCATAGTACGAGTAGCCCACATAGTACAACTATATGTATTTATTTGCATAGTATAACTCGTACATACGTAGTTGTATTTACGTGGTTGAATATGAAATTTTACATTTTAATAAATAAGGCTGATAAGGAGGAAAATTATCACGAACAATGAAAAAACTTTTTTCATAGATGAATTGGCTCAGTCGAGATCCAAAGAAATCAATAAGGCTACTGTATTTGAGGGTGGAAAATGAGAAACCATTTCAAAAACTCAATTTAATAACTATTGATTATTGTTATTAAAACCATATTTTCAATCATCTTAGATACTACCTATTTGAATCGTTAATTGTCGAGTGAGGATTTCGAATACCTGAAACACTATCTAGAGGTTTAATTCCTTATTTTGTTGAATAATATAATTCTAGAATACAATTTTTTATAATATAGGTGATATAATTTATTTCTATGATGAACCTATTTTCATTACTAGGTACTAATTTTGTCAGTAGCCTACTCTTCTAAATTGATTTTTCCTTAATAAAGCTATTACTCTACATTTATTTGCAACGTACATTCAAGCTATCCAAGTAATTGGACTGCATAAAATTCTGAAGAAATAAAATTTGTTCTTGCTGTTACCTACCACTGAATAACTCATGAAGATGGGTTGACGTTATACTACGAAACACGGGCACATCATGCAATAGAAACACGGAGTTGTATTAGAGTAACGTTCACTGGTCAAATGATTTTTTATTTGTGTTGATCCATACAACTGGATGTTTCTATTAGCTACATATTGTGTCCGACATGTGCCCTTGTTTAGTAGTACCGGTAATGGAAACTTACCTCGAATATATACTACATTACCACCAACAATTTTAATTTTCTCGATTTCCAGCTATCACAAATCTCTACTGACTGCCGGATGTTGGAGTCCAGCAAGATACTCTGTGTTTTACATCACAAGAGAGGATGGTACTCTAGATGCTTGGGATATTCTGCAGAACCAACGCAGTCCCAATCTTAGTGTCAAGGTAAGTTTGAAAATGTTGGTATTTTTGCTTCTCTATAAGTTTTTATTCAACTCCTTAGTTTTCATCTGTTGAATTTCTTTAAAACTTCAATAACCGACATTGTCAATAAATTCGAATTTCTTCTAAGTTGGTTCTTCAATTGAAGAGTTTTATTCGGATATTTTATTTTCAGTTTAATTAACTCCAATGATGGGCTTCGATGGATTATAATAAGCAGATATTTATAAGGAGAAATATTCTATTTTTCAGGTCTGTGATGAACCATTGAGGTGTTTGCGCTGCCATGAGAGTGGGCAGCTTGTGGCCGTCGGCAATGATAAAGGAACATCTTTTCTAGTTGAGTTCTCTGAAAATTTCATAACTACTGCTAAAAATGACAAGCCCATGCTTACAGCCGTGAGTATTGAATTGAAATCATCCTATTAATCTCAATAAATTCTTATATCTTGATATTGTGCCGTAGCTATGGTACGTACCTCTAATAATATGGTAGTTCTTCTGATAAGAGGAAATTTATATATGTACTCGTAGATATCCTACTGATTATGTAAGCTTATATAGATCTCCTGAGCATGAAATATATTCTATTGAGGTTACAATTCACTTTTTGAAAAAGCAAGAGGAGTTTTCCGAGTAACCTACATTCAGCCAACAATGCCTAAAATAAAATCCTCCATCTATTACTCTGTAGTTTTTTTTTGGTAGAAATTATACTAAAAGTAGGCTATTTAAAACTATTGAAAGAAAAGTTTGTTTCAATTTCCAATAAATTAAACTACTGCACCGTTACGTTTCCTTCAACTATTGATGAATTCTCTATCAATTAGCATTTAATTATGAATATGGTAAGCTACTAATGTTCAAGATAATATATAGGGGTGTATAGCTAACACCACAAAAAAGATGAGTGGTTTCATATGCTCCTTGTGCACTCTACCAAAGCCGTCATTCAGCTAGATGATGTTTATAAAATCAAAAGAAACAATCAAGGAGGTTCATGGAGATGACATAATATAAATCCCATCCCATCCCAACCCATCATAAATCTTTGTCTCCACTTTTTCATCACTTCAGTCAGCTGGGGGTCACTCCCATAGAGAAATCTTAGGTGGATTTGGCCACTGATGTTTTGGGTATATTGGAAATGATTCTAAAGTAGAGGCAGATGATCACAGCGCAACGAGTGGTGTGAGTTAGCGTTATTGCTTTTGCTGGGTGTAAGTTCTTACACTTATTTCAATCACATCCATAAAAGGTAATTTATATTGTGATTCTTTCAATTATTTTGTGATTCCAACATTGATTCCAGACATTTATTCCAATATGGTCATTGCCATGAATGAAAATTGGGAATTTTCTTTGTTATGATGTAAAGATAAATTTTATATTGCTGCCACTGTATACAATCAATTCATCAGAGATATCATCTTATTGATTCATTATGAAATATAAGTGAAAAAAGTGTTATAAAATATCTGCTCTAATTTTATCTATATGTATAAAAGCGAAATGGCACTGACTGACTGACTGATTCATTCATTCATTCATTCATCACCAGAACTAAAAATCTACTAAACCGAATGCGTTCAATTTTTGCAGGCATGTTAAGTTGGACCTTTAGACGCGCGCTAAGAAAGGATTTTCGAAACTTCATAAGGATACGCCAAATATTTAAATTTTCTATAGTTTTTCGGCGTTTTCTCAATTTTTTCGAGAATCAATCGGTAGAAAATGTTGATATTTGGTGAGAAGGTTCATATAAGGTCTAGAAATGTTGTGTTAAAATATTTTTGAAATCCGTTCAAGATTACGCCAGTAATCACTTTTTCAAAATTGTAAATGTATTGCGGGTTGCATATCTTCCGCCTTGAAAAGACCAATCCTTTCTGTAAAATCAATGGTTCAGCGAGATTATAGATGAACTAATTTAGAAGATATTGAATCAAGTTTCAAACTATGTTCGATATACTTCCCAAGGTTACGCTCAATATAAACGTTCAACTATTTTTCGTAGTTTTTCTCACATTTTTCGAGAACCAATTGGCAGGAAAATTTGAAATTTGGTAAACAGGTCCAAAAATGCTGTATTCAATAAATTTCGAACCCCTTCTGAACGGAATTTGCAGGCGAGCGAAGCGAGCCTGTTTGTCTCACTTACACTGCCGATACAGTCGGGGATCCAGGGGGCGGAGCCCCCTGGCTAGCCGGAGAAGGCGAGCGAAGCGAGGCCTACTAATAGGCCTACTCTATAGGCCTACTAATTTTTCAGTACTAACCTGTGAAATGTTGAAATTTGATTCCGAGGAACAATCCTCCCTGAAGAAATTTTCATTTGAGCTCTGTTTTTGCAGCTCAGAACAACACATTTCTTCATAGTGCAATATGTTTGGGTAGGTAAATGAAACTCTAAAGTATTCTAAAAATAATAAAAATAAATTTTCTGATGTAGCCTGGAGAAATTATTGTTTCCTTCTAATTTATACTGACAATATAATACAGTACTGATCAGATATGATATTTTTCAGCATTACAAAAAAATATGAGTTGCAACACACGCTATACAATTTTTTGGTTTTTATATCAGTGCTCTAACAGTAATAATATTTGTATTGAAGACCATACTATGTATATAGAAAATGATCCACCCAGAACGGCTTTGTGACACTCACTACATGGTTACTCCATGTATTGTATCTCTTTGGGAGTCACCCTCTATGATTCAAAAGTGGAGACAAGATTTCTCGTTATGTCATCTCCATGAACCTCCTTGGAAACAATAGATAATTCACATCGGCTGTTAGTGTAGAATGCACAAAAGTAGTCCAATGAGACTTATTGACGCAACATTGCCAAACCAGCTGATTATTAATAAAAATAATTTATATTTTCATGATACTCCTGACTGATTGGCAACGTCCATTTTCTGAGGAGATGAAGAAGGATTCTGCTGTTCCAGTTTACATTGGACTACTTTCATGCATTCTATTCTAGTACGTTACATCAATTAGGAAACCGTCTAGATTTTTGGCCACAACTATAAAACATCAGTATAGGCTACCTACAATCATGAAACTATATTTTTGTAGTTAAAATTAATTTATTTCCATTATTTTACCCCTTAGAATCTCTAATTCTCGGTACAACATTTCTTAGTATTATTCAAACTGTGTAATCATTTGTTTTGTAATAATCAGTTGAAATAGTTATTATATGCTTCTCATGAATGATTTCCTGGTAATATAGACCTGGTATTTCAATACCGGTATTTTAGACGTGAAAATTTTATGTGTTTTCAGATGTTTGAAAGAGAGAGCAGACGAGAAAAGATAATAGAAGGCAAAATGCGTGAGGTTCGTTTGCGAGGAAAGGTGCAGCGAGTGAGTGAAGTGAAGGAGGTCAAAACAAACATTATCTCCGCCGCTGATTTAATGCTAGAAGCGGCTGAAAAGGACTTCAATGACCTTTTGCTTGAGGTAGGAAGAAGCATAAATTAAGCGATGAGACGAGTCAAGATCTTGATAATCAAAAAGTTGAGAGTGCTAACCTACTTTTCTCAAAAAATATATAATAATATTTGAGCGGAGCGAAGCGAAGCTCTAATGGATTAGGAAAGTCACTCTTTGTAATGCTACTCCTCCGGAACTGGTTGACCGATTTGATTCAAACTTGCCATGGTGATAGTAGACATGGACGACCAGGTTATAGGCTATAGAGCATTCTGAAGATTTGCATATTAAGGACGAAAAAAGGAAAAAAGGATTGCTCACACACTATTACTATACACATTATTTGATACTATATTCATGCTCTCTGCACTGCAGGATTGCAACCTAACATCAGTTTTGAGAAACGTTCCTGGTCAGAAATGTATATTATGCTCTTGAAATCATGTTGGTATCACTGGCAGAATCGGCTCCTCATCAAACCCTCATGGATCAGTGGTTAGCGACGTGGACAAGGGCGTACGCAGGATTTTTTCCAGGGGGGGCAAGCCATGTTCCCGCTCACGTTGACCACTCCCACCCAACTCTTTCTAGGCCCCCCTCATTGATAGAGGGGGGTGTCAGTCATTATATTTCTCAGTTCAATACAATATATAGTGAACATTGAAAATAAAAATAAATCAACCATAATAATTATTGTTAATAATTTAATATGGATGATTTGTAATTGAAATGTATTATTTTCCATGGAGTTATATGAGATTAGGTATCTTATACCTACTAATAAGCCCCACATTTTGTTTTAAATAATTTCATCACAAAGTTTGCTTGTGATTCAGTTTCTCTGTTCACTGAGTGTTCAAAGCAAATTCAATTTTACAGGTGTTTATTGTTGACTGGTTCCATCCATTCAACATAATCTTTCCAGGTCTGTTTGTTGTCTCCGATATTCCGCCTCATGGGGAATAATTATGTTGAGTTCCTATCTTATTTCAACATTCCGAACTCTATCTTCTCTTGTACACCCCTTTACTGATCTCAGAAATCGCATTTCAGCCACTCCATTCTTTATTTCTCGGTACCGGTACCCAGGTTTCAGAGACATATAGGAGAGCTGAGATTGGCCAAAAAATTTTAAATCGTCTCTCTCTTGGCTTCATTTCTCAAAGTCCTGTTGATTGTCTAACAAATAGCTTGAAATCTTCAAAATTCACTTTATTGAGCCAAACATAACATCATAACACTCAGGCCAAGTCAAAAACATCAAGAACAACAATGTAGGTTAATTAAAAGTTAGCACATAACAACATGGTAAAAATTTTAGTCATACACAGAAGTCAAGTATCGTTTAAAAATTCATCTATACTATAATATTCCTTATTTACTAAATACCTATATAGTTCATGCTTAAAATTTCTAGGAGCGGTAAACAGACATTTTGACAACTTTCTTAAAAGTCTCATACCAAATACAGTAGGACTTTTATCAGAGAATTTTAATTTATGGTGATGTATAAAAGGGTCTCTATTTATTTCAGAAGAAATATTCAGTTAGGTACTTTTTTGTTTTTGTCTAAAGCGTACCCAATCCTCACAAATAGGGATTTTAAGGAGACAAGCAATTAAGAATCCTTCAAAAGACAAGCAATCTATTTAAAACTGCCTTCATTGTCTGTTTTGTCTCCTTGGAATCCTGATCCTGATTTGTGAGGTTTGGGTACAACCTAGAAGAAACGGTAACTGAGCTGATTGATCAAAATTTAATTCTCTACAATATTGCTTGATTCAAAATACCAGTCAACAATAAGGTACCCTAAACTTCGGAAAGTTTAAAAATATCGAGATACCTACTGTAGGCCTAGTATATTTCTCACCCAGAAACAATGCCCTAGAACAGTGGTCACCAAATGGCGGACCGCGGTCCGGATGCGGACCGCCAGCTAGTTTTGTGCGGACCGCGATGTCATACCAATCTCCACGAAAAAAACTTGAAATAAATCCTAAAACAAAAAATCCATAAGAAAATATCTAAAGTCTGAATAAAATTGATTTACAAAAAACAACCACAACAATAAAATAAACACTTCTTATCATACAACTCTCAACAAAAAGTTCGCTATTTATTTTATATTTTTGCATTATTTCATCCAATTATTCTATATCTAGTTAAGCGTTTCAATTTATCTTGGTATTTCGATAGCTGAAGAGATATAGTCAAGGACTAAATTCGAGAATAGTTTTGACATTTTAATAAGTAATTTTTATTGCCAAATACTATTGAATTAATGGCCTTTATTTTTATTTTAATACATCAATGGGGTATGATATCAAACTTCATTATATGCGAAGAACATGCATAATGAATACAGAAATGCATACAGAGTAATAGCTGCCCCAAATATTTTAATGATTATTAAAATTAATGTAGCAAAACTATCAATTTTTCAAAAAAATACTGGGGAGTACCCCCCCCCCCTAGTAGTTCCCCCTGAATGGACCGCGGAAGCTCGCTAAGACTTTGAAACGAACCTTCATGAAACTTAATTGGTGACCACTGCCCTAGAATATTGGTAAGGAGTTCTGAAACACTATTGTATGTCTATTCAGCTCTGTATGAGTTCATTGAGAACTATGTAGTAACTTATAAGATTACTAAAGACCCCAAATTCAAAAGATAGTTTTGAAAACATTTCCAGCAAATCAAAAATTCAAGGTAAATAATGAATTCATAGCTTAATGAAGATAAAATTAAATGTGTAGTTGAACTACAATAATTATTTTTATTCTAGATTTGCGAAGAAAATAATATCCAATACTCTCTTTTCAATCTTTTTTTAATTAACGATGGACACCATTAAGCGAAATTCCGTCAATCTTTCTTCTATCATTGTGCTCCACTGCTCACTGAGCCGTCTTTAGCATAGGAAGGATAGGCCTTCAAAATATTTTTCCCTGCAGTTGCTGAGGTTGGTGGGAAAGCATTTGAAATGAGCAATGCATGCCTAGTATACCTGGAAAAATATTTGCAAACAATTTAGCTGCTCAAATTACCTCCAACTCTTCATGTTTTCTTTCATTCAAATACATTATAACACAGCTTTGCAGTAATAGATTCTAGCTCATGAAACTACATTGAAGATTCAAATTGTTTTTTTAATTCTCTAAAGTTACCTATACTCGAGCATATAGAGAGTTAGCCAGATGAACGGAAATATTTGAATAAGTCACCAATTCTTCAGGAAAATCAATTTCATCATTTATTATAGTTATGAATATGAGAGAAATATGATTATATGATTTATATGAAATATGATTTATATGTACTTCATTTCATACATTAAGTGCTTAATGTATTCTATTGGACAATAATTGAAAAGATTAATTATTTCTATTTTCTGAATATAAAATTCGCAAATCGTCATCTATTCCAAGGCATAAGCCCATTGATGAACAGATTTGCGTGAGATTTCTCTACTTTGTTCAAGGTTCAGCTTTCACGTCTAAAAATAAGGTGATAATACAAAAGTAATTCAAACGTCTAAAACATGAGAAATTGATGTTTGGAATTATGCAATTGATTTCTAGAAAATACTTTATTTCTCTTATTGTACGAAAAATGGCTGCATTTTTTCTATGTTGGTGACTTATCCAAATTTTTCCATCAAAGGATGGAGAAGTGACAAAGAGAAGACAACAAGAGTAGGCCTATTCTTATCTGAAAATTTGACTTCCAATGACTGTTAAGAGAGTGAAGATAAGAAATTTTCAATGATTTTCTCCAGTATATTGAATTGGATACTCAGATGGAAGTTTTACCCCTGTGTGAGTCTGTGACTTCGCAATCTTTACAAATGAGTTGTGAAATTATTTTATTTTATTTTATGATGATAATAATAATAATAATTTATTTTTATTCTATTCTATATTATTCATTATTCTTTTTATTTTATTTTTAAATTTTTTTATTTTTTTTATTCAACGATAAGCTGCTATCTAGTCTGGTGACTAATGAGCAACTTTTTTCTGACCTAAACTACTACTATAATCACATCACACAAGAGAATCCTCTTTAGGATCTCTCATTCACACTCTAATAATTATTCTTAGCGCATAGATTATGTCTGTACTATACAGGTGGGTTTCACTCATTTCCACTACTCTGCTTTTCACTGGACACAATTGTGTCTTAAGACACTTGAATCAGCACTAGACCAGATCAGATGGCTTCTTCCTTTTCAGCCTCCTCACCAATCCTTCATTCATCAGCAGCTGGATTGCCTCGACGTTGTTGTGTTGGTGGAGTTGGCCTCGTGTTTCTCAGCATGCCTCTGGATTTCGGTGGATACCAGGTCGACTTGCAGGTCTCTATGAAGATCGCTGATTCTGATGTACCAAGGTGCACCAACAATGTTTCTCAGTACCTTATTTTGGAAGCATTGAATGACTTTGATATTGCTGTCTTTGGTACACCCCCATAGTTGTATACCATACGTCCACACTGGCTTTAGGATTTGTTTGTACAGAAGTACTTTGTTTGGAATTGAAAGGGTGGAGTTCCTTCCAATCAGCCAGAAGAGTCTCTTGTATTTTATTCCCAGCTCCTCTCTCTTCTTCTTTACATGGACCTTCCAGCGAAGCTTTGCATCTAAGGTAATACCTAGGTACTTAGCATCATTGGCATATGGTACAATCTGATTATTAATTACTATTGGTATAGGTTGAGCCCTCTTATTGGTGAAATTGATGTGAACCGATTTTGCTTCATTGAGTTTAATCTTCCATTTTGTTGTCTAATCTTGAATTTTTCCAAGAGATCTTTGAAGTTTTGCTGTGGCACTTTCAATCTTGGAATCTATAGCTAATATTGCTGTGTCTTCTGCAAATGTTGCTATTGTATTATTCTCAAGACATGGTAGATCACTTGTGAACAGAAGATAGAGAATCGGCCCCAAAACACTCCCCTGTGGTACTCCTGCCTTTATTTCTCCAAGTCCAGAATAAGCATCTTCATGTTTGACTCTGAAGTACCGTCTAGTTAAATACGAAAGTAAAATGTCTGTGAACTGCCTTGGAAGTAACTTTTTTATCTTACAAATCAGTCCTTCATGCCATACTCTATCAAAAGCTTGACTTACATCCAGAAATGCTGCAGAACAAACTTTTTTCTCTTCCAAAGACTTCTCTATTATATTTACCATTCTGTGTACCTGATCAATTGTTGAATGTTTTTTCCTAAAGCCAAATTGATGTTTAGGTATCAATTTTTTTCTTTCAATAATAGGTGTCAGCCTTTTAAGGAATATTCTTTCAAATAGCTTGGACATTACTGAAAGCAAGGATATTGGTCGGTATGATGAGATGTTGTGGAGTTCTTTTCCAGGTTTTTGAATCATTATCACTTCTGCTACCTTCCACATGCAAGGCACATATTTAAGTCTAAAAACAGCTTTCCTTGGTAAATTTTTCAACACTATTCCTGTTATCAAGTCGAATCCTCGTGCTTTTTCAAAAATTAAAAATTAAAAATAAAAAATTAAAAATTAAAAATTAAAAATTAAAAATTAAAAATTAAAAATTAAAAATTAAAAATTAAAAATTAAAAATTAAAAATTAAAAATTAAAAATTAAAAATTAAAAATTAAAAATTAAAAATTAAAAATTAAAAATTAAAAATTAAAAATTAAAAATTAAAAATTAAAAATTAAAAATTAAAAATTAAAAATTAAAAATTAAAAATTAAAAATTAAAAATTAAAAAAAAATTAAAAATTAAAAATTAAAAATTAAAATTAAAAATTAAAAAATTAAAATTAAAAATTAAAAATTAAAGAAAATTAAAATTAAAATTAAAATTAAAATTAAAAATTAAAATTAAAAATTAAAAATTAAAAATTAAAAATTAAAAATTAAAAATTAAAAATTAAAAATTAAAAATTAAAAATTAAAATTAAAAATTAAAAATTAAAAATTAAAAATTAAAAATTAAAATTAAAATTAAAAATTAAAAATTAAAAATTAAAAATTAAAAATTAAAATTAAAAAAATTAAAAATTAAATTAAAATTAAAAATTAAAATTAAAATTAAAAATTAAAAATTAAAATTAAAAATTAAAAATTAAAAATTAAAATTAAAAATTAAAATTAAAAATTAAAAATTAAAAATTAAAATTAAAATTAAAAATTAAAAATTAAAAATTAAAAATTAAAAATTAAAAATTAAAATTAAAATTAAAAATTAAAATTAAAAATTAAATAAATTAAAAATTAAAAATTAAAAATTAAAAATTAAAAATTAAAAATTAAAAATTAAAAATTAAAATTAAAAATTAAAATTAAAAATTAAAAATTAAAAATTAAAAATTAAAAATTAAAAATTAAAAATTAAAAATTAAAAATTAAAATTAAAAATTAAAAATTAAAAATTAAAAATTAAAATTAAAAATTAAAAATTAAAAATTAAAAATTAAAAATTAAAAATTAAAAATTAAAAATTAAAAATTAAAAATTAAAAAAAATTAAAATTAAAATTAAAAATTAAAAATTAAAAATTAAAAATTAAAAATTAAAAATTAAAAATTAAAAATTAAAAATTAAAAATTAAAAATTAAAAATTAAAAATTAAAAATTAAAAATTAAAAATTAAAAATTAAAAATTAAAAATTAAAAATTAAAAATTAAAAATTAAAATTAAAAATTAAAATTAAAATTAAAATTAAAATTAAAAATTAAAAATTAAAATTAAAATTAAAATTAAAAAAATTAAAAATTAAAAATTAAAAATTAAAAATTAAAATTAAAAATTAAAATTAAAATTAATTAAAAATTAAAAATTAAAAAAATTAAAATTAAAAATTAAAAATTAAAAATTAAAAATTAAAAATTAAAATTAAAATTAAAAATTAAAATTAAAAATTAAAATTAAAAAATTAAAAATTAAAATTAAAAATTAAAATTAAAAATTAAAAATTAAAAATTAAAAATTAAAAATTAAAAATTAAAATTAAAATTAAAAATTAAAAATTAAAAATTAAAAATTAAAATTAAAATTAAAATTAAAATTAAAAATTAAAATTAAAAATTAAAAATTAAAAATTAAAAATTAAAATTAAAAATTAAAAATTAAAATTAAAATTAAAAATTAAAAATTAAAAAATTAAAAATTAAAAATTAAAAATTAAAAATTAAAAATTAAAAATTAAAAATTAAAAATTAAAAATTAAAAATTAAAAATTAAAAATTAAAAATTAAAAATTAAAAATTAAAAATTAAAAATTAAAAATTAAAAATTAAAAATTAAAAATTAAAAAAACTAAAACTAAAACTCCAGCTCAAAATTAAAAATTTAAAATTTTAAATCTAATTTCAACTTTTCACATTCAATATGGTTGTTTGGAAAAATTTAATGTGTAATACAGGCAAAACGTTTCTTTGCTGCACTTTAGAAACTATTAAGCACTCGCCTGCGGCTCGTGTGTAAATGTTTCTCTCAATGCAGCAAAATCACTATTTGCACACTGGTACACAAATAACTATATTGTACTGTGTGAAGGAGGAAAAATGGGTTTTTTACCTGATGTCTTTATTAATAAAATTATTTATTTATTTGCATTCATTCAATATTTCTCAACATGCTAACAAACAATGGAAGCTTGTTGTAGAAATACACCAAAATTCTGCCCAAATTTCATCCATTGGGCTTATTTTTTCGCGATTTTTCAAGTTTATATTGATTTTCCTTTATAATTTGCTTCTGAATAATTATTTTGAACAATCAGAGCAAATTTGAGACCAAAAAAGGTACGTCAAATGCTGTATTTACAAAGTTGAACCACTCATAGAGAAAATTACTCCAGCTCAGTCAATATTTGTTTGAAAATTATTGATTTGGTCTCAATCGTAGGAAACATTCTGACCTTCAATAAGAGCCCAATAAATATTTTTTAGCCAATATTGACCAAGCTGGAGTCATTTTCTCATCTTGCCTTATTTTATCAAAATTAACACTCACTTGAAGGTTGTTTCTCATATTTTATATTCTCATTTCATAACATTACATGGTAATAGAATGAGCCACTTTCACCATCAGCAAGGTTTAGCCAGGCTAAGAAAACCGGGATCAAATTTTTGAGTCCACGCTTCAAAAACTTTTTGACAAAATAAAGAAAGCTTGCTCCGCTCAATTTGCGGCTGCCTCCGCATGCGCTTCCCTAGTACCTACCTAATAATAATGAATAGGCTACATTAATTCACTATACGTTAGTTTTGAGATCTAAATTCATTGACTGAGAAGGATAATTGTGAATTTAAGTATCTTGTAAAATCTGCCGGCCAGGTGAGCCGGAGTGATCTGGGGCGTCACAAAACCTTCAGTCTCCTAAAGAGCTAGTAGAGAGTCTCTTAGTGGCCTGGTTTCGAATCCCAGCAGAGGCATGCGTTATTAGTTTGACCAAATCATCAATCTTCCTCGCACCTTCCATTACCCACGGACAAGTAAAAATGCTTAGGGTAGGTGGGCTTCAAAAAGTTCTAGTAGTCTCAAGCGCTCAAATGATTTTTTACAATCATTGTATTGATTTTTCAACAGCACATTTTGTGGTTTTTCACTCAATAGCCTTTATATATTTTTCCAAGGCTCATTGTATGTAATTTGGTATGCTTTTCCAAACACCAATCTTCCATAATTCGAAAGGGTAATTTTTATTAATGTGTACGCAAATATATATACGTACATTATTGTGGCGCCAGTCTCAACTGCCCAGTGACTTTCGCACCACTCTGCTAGAAACTCTATATTTAACATTATGATATTATAGCCTAACTGTAAACATTATAATTTTAGTAATGTAACGAAAAATTTTTCATAAGGAAATACTCATGAGTGCAACAACCTATGGGATTAGTTTCGAAAATGTCATAAAATAATATATATTTTGTTTTTTTCTCAAGGAACAACGAAAACAGCAGGAAGAAGAGGATAATGTGCAGAATGATAGCAAGACGAACGAGCCTGATGAGCAGCCAGGGGAGTCGAACGATCCTGCATCAAATGATGCTGCTCAAAATAAAGACAATACTGAGAATAATTGAACTTGACGTTTTATACGAATGACAGCATGTATATTGTTTCTGAACTATTTTGTCAATAAAGGAATTATATTATATTACCATAATTTGTTAAATTTTATTATTGGTGCTCATTTCAGTAAACTATAGGTATATATATTTAGTAATTTCAACTGTAAAATAACTGTTCGAAGCTGAAGTAGCTTACATGACGAACATCTTCCTGGAAAAGTAAAATCCTTTGGTAGAAGCTCTATGAAAATATATAAAAGCACCAACTATTGAAAGATTTACGTCCTGTGGTAGAAGTTTTTGTTTTGGCAAATGAATGTTGCCTATAGCCTACTCAGCTCTGTAAGGAAAGTCTATTTATCTGTGTGAGATCTTCAAAAGTGTTTGGGTTGTAAAGTTGAAGTAAAACAGTTATTCGCCATCCATCTAGTTTAAAAATTCTTCTATAGGCTACATGTCTTTATTTGATATATGACAATATTTTCTTTTTTACAATTCGAACAATTCAGCGTTTCAAGAACTCATATTCCATCAAGATAAGTCTACATGACTTGTTGAAATCGGTTCCTGTTCCAATAAATCCTACGGTATTTAACAATATACATTTATGATTTATTTAATAGAAACAGACCAACCAGTACCTATTCTGATAGATATTATTCCCGCGCAAGGAAGACAAACTTCTGCTAAAGTAGCAACTGCTCAATAACTCAAGTGGTCATTTCTAGTGAGTATGGGTATAATCACCATGTGCATTTTCCCTAGAAAAAAATTATTTCCATGCGCGAGGATGATTATACTCAAGGTGTATAGAATATTAATTAATATTGAATTATACTGGCCACGGAAAAACTAGTTTTTAATGAATTTTATAAAAAATAGAACGTTGTAATAATATTGATTAGCCTATATAATTGATATTCAGTTCAGTGGGATGGATTTTTTGTAGGTTCTTGCCATCAAAAGTATGCATAACAATTATTAAAAATAAATACTACTAGCCTCCACACTATAAAAACTAACTTTGTTAACTTTTACAGAGATTTACAGTTGTCCATTTTACCTTAAAAGTTGTCTATACAAAATTGTTTTTCAAACTAGTCGATTTTCTAGGTGTGGCAAAGAAATAATCTTAGGTCGACGAATAAAAGTGAATACAGAGAATTATTTTGAGGCAAAGAGGGGTAGAATGATGATACCAAAAAGTCGATTTTGGATTTTTATTTGTCCTTTCAACTTATATATAAAAAAATCTGTGAACAAGCTCTATTAGGTACTAAAATGATTATTTTCATAGTTCTAGGATGAAGAGTGAATCAAGGCGATGACTTAAAATATAGTCGTCAATCTTGCTCATATCATCTTGCAAATAAACACATCACAACTAATGTGCAGATTGAACTATATAATTTTACTTCCACTGCAGGGATATCTTATCACATTTTCACTAATTGATAATCCTAAATCATTACACAGGCTAATCAAATATTGATATTGAGGTATTTTGAATAAATAAAACGATGATACAAATGATACGAAAAAACTGAGATATAGAAATAAAATCAAGTTAATAATAATTTCAAAGTTTTGATACATAATTTCCTAATCAAATTGACAGTGTATGACAATGTTTTAATCTCACGGACGAACTTATTCTAAATAAGAAATAAAAATCTAAAGCATTCCTTCCTATTATCATTTTAAGAGTTTGAATAATAAGAAATTTCTAGCTGTTCTGGACAGAATCATCAACAATAATCTATTTATTACCACTCTAATTGGAAGAATTAATTGAAATCAATGACAAAATTGTATTAAATAAAACGAATTTTGTACATTGACTAAATGTAGACCTTTAAAGTAGAAATGAATGTTTGAAACCATTCACATTGGTTGAAATGCATTCAATCCTGTAAGAAATCAAAGAGTCAAACAGTATAATTTGAGCCGCTAATACGGTAAACCGTAACAGAAGTGTCAGGTCCCTAACATTGATCGCAAAGTTATTGTCAACACAAGGTATTGCGAATATATATGCAATTTTTGAGTTCAGTATTATTATCAAATGGCAGTATCATAAAAATGTTTTGAAGTAGGTAGGTACTCATATAACGTGATAATGATGTGATTATACAAAAAGCATAATGTTTCAAAGCGTAAAATCCAGCTCAAAATTCTATTAAAAGCTGGTCGTTCAATGTAAGACCATTTTAATGGGAAACTATTCAAACCAATCTTTTTGTAAAATGTGCAATTAAAATTTTAGCACAAACATACAAGGAACATTTATTTCTAGAATACGTATACAATTAAGTTTTTGGCGAAAAGAAATTGTCATCGATCATTTGGAAGCTGAGTTGATTTGTGAAATAGTCTAAGTTATAATTAAAGTCACTAATCATAGAAAATTTCGTGTAAAGAAAAGTAGGTATGATCTCATTGCCTTTAAGTAGATAATAATCCGTTGTTTTACTCATCATTCTGGACGGACTCAATTCAAATTAGATTTGAATGGCAATGGAGTACTTCTCGACAAACGATCAACAACTTTTTATTTTGAAAACGTTTATATTGAATGAGTTAAAAGTAATTCAGGTATAGGAGATTAGACACCTTGAAGGCCTGAAAAATTTTATAGCCTATAGATAAGAATTGCACTCGATCGACAAAATTTATTCGCAATGTGGAGAATCCTAAATTTGGTAATATGAGATTCTCGTCCAATATAATCAAGTGATCTTATCTTAACAAGAGCTATAACAGAATCGTTAATTTTTCACTAAACGTTTCGATTACTAGAGCTCTGCTCAACACAACCGTGTTGTGTTCACACGAATCGAGAAAGTATTATTATAATGGGAGTAATCAATGGGTTAGTGATAATCACAATATTGTCACAAACTTCAACAGGAAACCAACACGTAAGATTTTGAACTCTCTTCAAATGTATTACTATAGAATTGCACATAAACTACAACAAAAAATTAGAAGAACTTCATCAATTGCTATGCTGGTTGCAAGAGAGTACATAAAATTGATCATTAGATACAGAAAAGAGAAGAATGATGCGGACAGCCAACTTGATTGAAAATAGGAAAGCACAGTATTATTATTCATCAATCTCAAGATAATTATTTAATAAATATCACAATAGTAGTGAGAAGAAGGAATTTCACGAGAATAATAGAATATAGGTAATTGAATTTCAACAGCAATTAACTGTTGGTCATTCAAATGTGATATGATTGTTTCGTTTTGAATAAACACTGTAACCAATGGCGAATTGAATGAACGCACTTGCAACGAGCTGTAAGCCTTCTAATTCACTCTTCAATAAATTTCCAATTTGATAGGATGCTTATTATCGTTAATGTATGTACAAGAGTTTAGTTGAATTTCGATTTAATTGGCTAATATCGTTATAATACAATGTTTTTGGGGGGAGATGTCGAGGGGCGGCGGAATGATGGTGAGTGAGAGAGATAGCAGAGCAACAGGGTGTAGACAGCGCCAGCCGCTCAAAGACGGGAAGCCAATCAGGCAAGATAGCTGTAGGCGTCCTTCTCACCCTCGGTGCGCTCCAGGTACTCCTTCTCGATGAGTATGTCGATGCACTTCTTGATGACGTGCACGCGCGGTTTGAACCGCGTCGACAGCTGATTCAGCACCTCGGCAACCAGCTGCTGGTGTTTCAGCACCTTGCGCATCTTCATTATACGAACCACGGCCGCTTGAATCAACAGCTTACGGTCTTCCTCAATGTGCTTGTGGGTGGTCTCCTGTTCCAGTTTCAGTTCGGCCTTCATCGGCACATTGATATTCACTCTCAATTTCTTGTTTTTGTAGGCAGTGTAGAGCGTTACCACCGATGTGGGCAGTAGGTCGTTGATAGCAGTGTCGTCATCAGCATCCGTGTCAGAGGCGCAACTACACAACAGTTTGGCCTTCAACAACACATGCACCACTTGCGCCAGATAGTCATGCTTGATCTGTGTCGACTCTCCCAGCTGCTGCAGGTTCCACGTGTCCGATATGTTAAACTGCAGCAGCACCGCCATTTGATAGGTGCTCGCCTGCAGTGTGTACCGGTTGCGGAAACAGTTTGTCAACAGCTCACCCTTTGACATGTTATACAGCCAGTTCAGTTTCCTTCCCGAGTGCCGACCACTGTAAAACGCTGTAAATCTATGCACACTGCGTTCCAGTTCCGTCGGCAGAGAGAACGTGAACGCTTGCTGGAACGGCCACGATCCCGACGACAGTACTTGAATGCTAAAGTCAATGTCGGTTGGTTCGTTTGAATCTGACAGTTTCTTTCTAAATTGTTCATTCAAATCTTTCGACACACCAACATCCTGGAACATGCGCTGTAGCTTGGATGTATACTCGAAACCACAAGCCTGTTTTAGCTTGGAGATCATTGAAGCTTCTGCATCGTCACTGGCTGACATATGTTGGACAAGTCGTTTGGCAAGCATTTTTGAATAGAACTTTTGAAACACATCCTTGTCTTCTATGTACTTGAAAACAACCATTACACGATTCAGTGTCTCTTCAAGCTCTGCTTCCTCTGGATTCTTACTGGACTTCTTCAATAACAAATCACAGAACTTAGCTAACAACTCTGGTGATTTGGAACTGGAACCAGCGTTCTTAGTGACTGTATTGCTATTGATAAACTTGCCACACGCCTTGTCCAAAGCAGCTACAAAGCCACTGTCATTGTTGAAGGCGGACAGAACGAGAGCATGATACTTTTTGTGAACTTCAAGTATTGTGCTCACGTACAATTTGGGATCGTCAGCAGCTGCTTCGCCACATTTGTCGATGGCCGTGTGACCCTGTTGAGCTATGTGTACTTCCAATAGATTTCTAAGCTCACAAAGACCGTTGTTGATTCGAGCCACAAGATTGTACATGCGGCCAAGATCCTCCTCCTTGTCGGCGTCCAACAAGTACTGGAATTCAGCATGGAACATTTCTAGGTGCTTCTGAATGAGAACTCGCTCGCAGGTGCGTGCCAGCCTGAGCTCGGTCTCCTTGTGCAGGTACACCTGGACACGGCGGTTCTCTTCAGCCAGCCGCTGCTCGGCTTTCTTCATGTACTCGGTGACAGGATTCTGACGCAGGAACTCAGTACTCTCACGAGTGTAGAACCTCTCGGTGTCCTCGAGAAACAGTCGTTCAAACGAATTAGAATAGACAGCTAAAGATAGTCTTTTGTTGACAGGGTCCTCCTCGTCCATACCTAGCTCTACATAACAGTTGATGACACCACTTATGAGTCGCGTGTTGACAGTTTCTCCATTGCGCTCGCGCTCAATCAGCTTGAGAACGGCGTTGGTGACTTGTTTGTTGAGTTTGGCGAAGAGATTGTCGCGCCAGTTAGCCAGTGCGAGCTGATAGATTTCTAGAATGCCCTTGCGGCCCTCTTCACACTCGCGACGCACCCAGTGCCTGTTCAGGTAGGCACACACACCATTCAGCACTTTCGAACTGAACTGATACTCCTCCCACTGTTTGGTGTAGAATTTCAACACATCTTCGTCCATAAGATCGAGACAGTCTTTGAGTAGAATAATGAGATAGGATCTGAGATACTCGCGGAGACGTTTGTAGAGCTCTAATCCAACCAGCTGAGCGCCGCCCGTTGTGTAGCCGATCTTGGGCCCGAGTTTGGGCGCCTTGAAGGTGCCGGGAGAGGGGGGCGGGCCCATGACCGCAGCGCCACCTCCCGACTGCCGCCCGCTGCTGCCCCCACTGCCTCCACTGCCCTGCGGCTGATGCACACTGGTGCAGTAGTTGTAGACGTGAGTGTAGAGCTGCATGTAGCGTTTCTTATGCATACTCTCTCGCATGTAGATCTGTTCGATGCCCTCCTTCAGATCGCCCCATATCTGGTCCAAGTCAATCTGCTTCATCACGCTTGAACTGTGGTGACCTCCCTTGTAAGACATCCCTCGGTTCAAGCAGTTCATTTATCTGCAGGCACATGAAAAATATATTAAAAATGAAATAACATTTTTTTTTGAGGGTGATGCCCACATGGGCTTTTGGGCCTGTGCGTGGGTAATGGGAAGGATGATGATGAGAGATGAATGGACCTACTGCTTTAGGTGGGTTCCGAACCACCGGGAAGCGATTTTTGAGGCTCATAAATTGAATTCAGAGGAACCGGTCACCAGTACAACGGTGCTGGCAGAGGCACGTCGCTTATCTAATCTCACCGATTAGACGCTCTCTGCCACTGGGACAAACCGCTTCCGCAATAATTGCTTCCGCATTCTTGAGTCGAATAAGTTTTTTAGTGTAATTAATCTTCATATTTTAATAGATATACATATGTATATAATTATATATGTTCATATGTATATAATTTTTATGTTTTTATTTTTATATGAACTTATTCAGTTTAAAACAAAATAACTGAATATGATAGTGAAATCCCAATGAAAAATTAGTTTAAAAAATTAGAGATAATTTTAAAAAATAATTTTTTATTGCTATTTGAATTGAAATTCGATACTTATATAGATGAAGAGATAATTAAGAAATTCAAATAACTTATTGCAAAAGGATCGTATTTATTCGAGTACGTACAAATAAATTGGGAATGAGAAAACAGCCAATTCCTAAAAAAATTCAACTCTCTTTTTTAAGCATTTGATTGAATAGGCCTATTCCAAATAAATTATTTCAACATTTTCGATTTATGCTGTAGGTTCACAAACTTATAGGCCTATTTATTATTTTATTGTTATTCAAGATTATTTTTATTGAACTATTCAAGATCATGGGAGATAGTACAAAAATAAGGTGAGAATAAACGGATGCTGCAATTTTATAATGAACAATCTAACAATTAACAATGTAACAATTGATTTTATAATCAACAATTAATTTACATTGTAACACGGGACAATAAAAACCAGTAGTCTGAATAATAAAATTGCAATTTTAAAGCATTTCATCTGATTAATAAAATATTGTTATTGCAGCGAAGCAGTATAGTCTGACCTATAGAGACTGTAATCATAGCGTGGTCATTGGAGAGTAGCGTTCTATGACAGCCAGTTAAAATCAATTTTTTCCGCGCCAAACACCATATTTTGCCAAATTTTTGAATGCTGATAATGGTTTTAACAGGCAGAACTTGATTTAGGCCCACTTTCCCCAATGCGGCTTGAGTAGAGCTACAGCTCAAGTAACAGCTTATATTCAATCAGTAGAGAAACACAATTCACTTGACTTTGCCATAGTGGGCCTCAAACACTCATTTACAAGATTAATTTTGATAGAAATGTCATGTCTAATAGCATTTTCTAATTAAAAAGATATCTATCCTATTTTGGTATTGCTCCAAAATTATAATTACAATAGTTACAATTATCCTATTATAAATGAATTGAAATTCGAGGGAGAAAGTTCGTACACTGCACGTTAACATTTTATTGTACTAGCAATCCATGGCAAACCTCATAGTACATTCATCATTTACAATTTATTAATCTTGATTGTTTCAGGCCAGTAATCAAGACAATGCATTAAATTCTACATATTTCGTCTGAAATATGAAAGAGCTTCCAATTATATCTGGCATATCCAATAATATCGGAAAGCTCTCAGCCATGGATTGGAAACTCTTTGATATTTGAGATGGGATATTGGATCGCGAAAAATGTAATTGAATCCACAACCTTCTAAGTGAAATTCGAATGTGAAGTAACGAAAAAAAACACTTTGTCAATTCAACACTTTATTTTCGGTACAGGACCATAATGTTGCCATAAATGTCACATTTTTAAGCTGACTCTTGAAAATGTGGACTATGTGTCCACGACACCATGGTTCTGTACCGAGAGTTAAGTGTAGAATTGACAAAATATTTGTGATTTTGTTATTGAACGTTACTCAACTACAATATCGACAATGACTTAGTAGAGTTTCAAAAGTTAAGAATTATTTTCGTATTTGAGAAACCTTTTCATTCACGATTGGCTCATGAAAAACTGTTTCTCTCAGAACAAGAATTACTCACTTTTTGCTCTAGTTTTCAACTAGATATTATAGACTAAATTATTGAGCGAGTTTTCACAACTCTCAGGCCTACCTCTTTAATAAGAATCAGGAAGAGTTTGCTGTGTAAGGCATTTCTAGAGAAGCGTGACAACGTAGCCTAATCCAAGTCAGAAGTCTATTTCACATGGATTCCATTCCAAATTGAGCGTTTACAACAGGACCTGCAATTCATAGAGAAAAGTTGCAATGATAACACATAACAACAGTAACTTGTCTTCTGGAGAGAATTTTGGCTAAAGTGAATAAGAATTCAACAACACAATTACTATCTCTTATCTCTTGCCCCGCGGTCAGTTTCATAGTGAGAGGGGGTTGAACTGGTAGCACACTGGAACTTTCCAGTTTTACCAACTCGCTCCAAGTGATTGAGAGAGGTATACAATAACAACGATTTTATTAACATTATTTTGAAAGTCTGTTGTATTGTAGTATTTTGAAAAGGAACTCATCTGCGAATAGTGATAAATGAATCTATAGAGTCGGATGCCTAATTAAAAATAGTATAGTTAATAGTGTAAAATCTAGTCATATCCTATTATATTAAGCGAGTAATTTCTGTATGTATGTATGTTTGTATGTGGAACCACGGATCTAGAAAATGGCTCTAACGATTTTCTTGAAATTTGAAATGTAATATAACCGTGAAGGAAAAATAAGATTGCACCAGGTCTCATGTCTAGGAAAACTCTCTGGCAGGATTAATAAAATATTCCTTATTCAGGCATAATCCCAAGTACTGCGTATAATGGCTGTTATCGTTAGCTGAACAACGCTATCCAGCTGGAGTGAATGGAGTTACATTCAAGTCTATAACACATGTTCATTACTGTCAAAAAATTGTGAGAGGTGATCATATCAATTTTGAATTTATTTTTTACAAGGAGGTTCCTTGATTTCTTACAATAACATATTTATGTAATTCAACAGTTCGGCCGCAGCTTCAGAGCAGAGCTCGGTACCAGATATTGTCATATTATCAATGTACCTCAAGATCACTGGCTTGTGGGTGGAATAAAATTGTATAATAGGTTGAGTCTCCATGTAAGAAGCTTCTTATAATGAATATAAGTAAAGGCTTCAAAAATGATTTGAGAAGAAACTCAAACAGAGATTGACAAATAGGCTGTGATTCTTCACTGGACTGTGATATACCGGTAAATGTTCTAAATGTATGTTTCTTGTCTGCTGTGATATGAATAATTTTGTCTGTATTATCTGAGCCGTTTACTTTGTTTTGTAACTGTTGATATTGACTATATGACTAGAGCTTTAAAACTAGAAATTGTGATATTTCGAAAACTAAAAGGCAAATCTGAAATTGATTAGCCTAAATAAATTAATTGAGGACTGAAACTGGAAATTTGATAATGATTTTTGACAATACTCCAAGTTAAAAAGTTATAAAAGAACAAATTCTTGAGTTGATAAAATTTATTAATTTATTCAAAGATTAAGTTATTTGAAAAGTGTACCAAATCAAGCGCGATTAGGTTGACAGAAATGATTAACTTATTTCACATATTCATCAGAACAATTTGTTGTCATTTATCAAACAAAACGAAGCTAAATAAGCTCGAGAGTAGAGTGGAGTATAAAATTCTTATGTAGGCCTACCGTAAACTTCGTATCAATTTCTTCAAACTGCGTTAAAGATTAAATACATTTTGTAAGAACAATTAAAAAACAAAATTAACTTGGTTTAGGTTATGTTATGCATTAGGAAATACAATGTTGTGTGATAAATTTAGTTGTTAGATTTAAAGGACGCAAGTAACTTAAATAACTCTCAATGTAGTAAGATATTCTGTTAATTTTCTATAATATAAATAGTTTGACGGAACAGAAACAAATATATAGTAGTATTGTATTGTAATATATATATTTGTAGTTCAAATATATTATATTGAATTCCTGGTAGTAACCTATATTATTTCAGTGTGAATTCGAAAAGGGACCAAGGTCAAGAGATTTTACGGAGTAATGTTACTTGACTGAGAGTTTTTCAAATTTATACCCTTGTCATTACTCCAAATAAGGAGTTACAAAATACGGAAATACATAATTAACATAGCCCACTACTTCTTTGTAACAAAAGAAACATTCAAGGGTAAACATATAACTTGCTTGATTTAGAAAAGAAAAGTGTAGGGCTGATTGATCAATTAGCCTATATTCTTTCACAAATGAATAAAACTAAAATTGAAGGAACAAACTTACTATAAAATTTGACATGAACTCAGAGAAAATAAAAACTTACTGCCAGATTGGAGACGAAGACAGTTTTAGAGATTGGTTACGTGACCACAAAATAATGTTGCGTGTAGAAATTATACAATGCGAATAACTATTACAATAGCCAAAATTATTAAAATTCTATATTAAAGCTACAAGTTGAGTGAAATTGAAATAAACTATAATATTCTATTTACAGGTTATGTATAGGAAATAGGAGCGCCATGATCAACTTTATGCCCAGCTTGTCCTTACTAAACTTGTCCAGACAGGTATTCAGATTGCTGGGTGTTTGTGATTTATAATTGTCACTTTATAAAATACTGACATTATGAAATGATAAAACCATTGTACTCACTTGAATAAATTTTTTGATCACGATAAAAAGCTAGGAAAATTAATTTAACCTCAGTTTTCACTCTAGAATTTCATAACAGATGTTGTGTTGACTCATTTCACGTATCTCTCATTTGACTAGTGGAAATGGAAAATGAAGAATTATGGGAATAATTAGTTGATAAATTATCTAGGTACGTATGGTTCAAGTCAAAATAATTTAATTATAGTAAAATTGAAGTTTTGATTCTCGATAATACAGTTGAAATTTCACAAATAGAAAATTTCGGAGAATGCTGCAATACAAATGGCATTGAATATATTTGGCTCTTTGCCTTTGGGTGAGTGGGTGGTGGGGATGGAGATGGACGGAATGGCCTTTTGGAATCGGCAATTTGAAGGTTGGGTTATGGGTTGGGAATTTGGTATTTAGTGGACAGGTATTGGTCTCCGTCTACCTTCTTTGCCCTAGTGTGCTGAAGCTTTTGCAAATTACCGAATGTAGTTCATCATTATATATTATGGTTCACTTTCAAAGATCAATATTTTTATTCGTTATAAACTAGATAAGGGTTAAAGAACTTGCCGATTTTATATTGTGCCGTACCGTATTCTAATTCTAATAATTTGTACATAGACCAAGTTATTTGATATTATTGTTTGTGCTATATATCACTAAAACATTATTTTACATATCATTTCACTAGGAGTGTCTTTCTTAACGACGTTAATTTGATATTGAAAAGGATAAAATAGCGTATTGAAGATGTCTTTTAACTTTCCTGGGAATCCTCAGCTTCCGCTCAGTGAGTAACTTACCAGACTTTCATGAAACATCCACTCAAACTTTATTTAATAAATCATCAATCATAGAATTTGATTTAGCCTATAAGTTTTGTTTACATATTTAACACAATCATAGTAATATCCATGTTAGAAGGATATCCACGTTGATTTGAGCTTGACGTCTCCGAACAAATAATGTCCTAGGACGTAGGCTACCGTGTTGTAGAAAGATTATACAGATTAGGATTGGCTAAATGTGAAGAGTGATTGGGTAACTGCGAATGGTCTATCATCATTGAATATAAATAAAGAAGCTTCCTACAGTTTCTAATAAAAAATAAGACACCCATCCCAATAGACCTCTCTATGAATAGTAGGCTCATAAGTGAATAAGATACATCTAAATTTCTAGGTGTTACAATTGATAAGTATTTATCATGGATTCCTCACATTGCTAATGTGTGCAGTAGACTCAGTAGGGTGTGTTATTCATTGAGAATACTGAAACCAATACTGAATAAGGATTTCTTGATTACAGTCTTATCACGGCTGCTTTGTATCCGTGATGACATTATGCGATAGAGGCTTGGGGTTTTTCATCTCATTCCTATGAGGTATTTAAGGTACAAAAGCGTGCTATAAGGATTATTGAAGGTCTTTCAATGAGACATACTTGTCGAGGGACTTTTAGTAGACTGGGTGTAATGAAATTTTATGGCATTCTTATTTATCGATCCGCCATCTACATGAGAAAAAATCTTGATCGGTTCAAAACTGTAGGAGAAAGACATCATTATTCCATAAGAAATGGTACAAATTTATTACTTCCCCAACACCGCCTTGCTTTGTCAGATAATTATATAAACATCACTGTGATAAAAATCTATAATAGAATACCAGATAGCTTAAAATTGATTGAGAGTGATGTTCTGTTCCGGAAAAAACTTGAAAAATATGTTGTAGAGAATGAGTTTTACTCATTAAGCGAAATTCTGTCTGGCTGAGAACTCATAACATGACTTGTTTTGTTTTGTAATACCGTATGTTTATAGTACTTTTTATAATATTGTAACTTGAATAATGACGACTGTGATATACAGGCACTTATGTTGCCAACTGTATCTATGCAGAAATGAAGGAATTTAGAATTAGGATTCATCTCTAACTGCAGCTCTACAGGGTTCTCCTGAGAAGGAATGCAAATTGATTGATGCTGATTGTGCATATTTATATAATAAGGAAATATTATGGAATAATAACTTGGTCTAAGTTATTTTAGGGAATAGTTGAGATCATTCAACTTGAAATCTATTCTATATCTATTCTTTGGCATTTTTTTCTGGTATTATTAATAAGAGTACCACAAATCTCTTTAAACTGTTTCTTAATCACCAGATTTATTAACATAGTCCAGGCGCTGGCTTACATTGAGCATGCACGAGAGAGGTAGAGAATTTGACTTCGAATTATTGTTTAGCTATTTCTACCTGCTTTGGAAATCTTTTTATTCTTCTAGATGGCACTGTTTCTACTGACTTCGCTGAGTGTCATTATCTTTTACCTTTTCCAACCCTTTTCTCTATCTGATCTCCCTGGACCCATATTTTCTCTATCACTCTTTTTGTCCCAAATACTTTCCTTTATTTCGGGTAGATGAGGCTCGTAGCTGTAGTAAAAGCAATTTGTCTAGGGTAGAAAACCCTCAACAAATCCTGAGTTCAGACGCAGCAATAAGGTGGCGGCCCCACCGCTGGACTTAACCTGCGCAGCGTTCGTACCGCGGCCAGGGGATCAAACAATTACTGACAAACTTCAAGCAGCCTCGGATAGGGCAGGAAAAACGGATAAAAAGAAAAGGATGACAAATAAGAAACGATTTGGAATAACGGAAACGATGAATTTTGCAACCTGGAATGTAAGAGGAGTAAATAAAAAAGAATGAGAGCTGATAAAAGAGTTAAAACAACGTAAAGTGAACCTTGCAGTGATCACAGGAACCAAGAAAAAGCTGAAGGGCACCAAAGATTGGTGAGATTATATAGAAGTGTGGAGTGGTGTGGAACAAAATAGGAGAGCTTGTGCTGGAGTGATGGTTCTGATTGACAGAAAATGGAAAAATAGAATAGAAAACTATACATTTGAAAATGAAAGAATCATAACAATACGTTTTAAATTGGACCGAGGTTTCTTGACAGTGATTGGTGCTTATGCACCAGAAGAAGAAAGAAAGGCAGATACAGCTGAGTTGTACGAGATATTACAACAACATTTCAAACTAATTGAAAAATCAGATTATATAATTCTTTCTGGTGATTTGAATGCTTGTGTGGGAGACCAACCAATTCCACAGGTGTTTGGAATTTTTGGGGAAAACCACTTGAACGAGAATGGGAGGCAACTGCGAGATTTCTGCACATTCAATGAACTGAAAATCACAAATACGTTTTTCAGAAAGAAAGACATTCACAAATACACATGGGCAGCAAGAGGATATAGATCTCTGATCGATGTCATTGTTAATAAGAAAATGTCCAGTCAAGTCATAGATACCAGAGTATATAGAGGAAGTGATATATCAAGTGATCATTATTTAGTTGCTTCAAAAATACAGCTGTGGGCTAGATGGAGGAAAAATACTGCAAACACACAAAATGATAGTAGTGAAGTTTATAAAGTGTATCTCTTACAGAACAAAAGCATCAGGAATTTGTACCAGAGCAGATTAACACAGAAGCTCTCATTGCTGTCAACTGCACCAACGGTGGAAGAGGAATGGGCCAATATAAGTGATGAGGTAAAAAATGTAGCATATGAGGCGCTTGGGACACAAAAAGTACTAAAAAATAAAAAAAAGGTTTAAAAATTTGGAACAAAGAGATTTCTGAAGCTATACTATATAAGAAAGAAGCATATAAAGAACTTCTTCAATCCTCAACAGAGCAGACAAGAGAAAATTACAAGATTAAATGTAATGCAGCAAAGAACATTGTTAGAAAAGCTCATGAAGATTCTTGGGATAGATTCATCTCAGGCATTGAGGATGATTTGCATGGTAGACAAGAAGTCGCCTATGAAATTGATGAAACACCTCAATCAAGATGTAAAAGAGATGGCCAAAATAGATTGTATAGGAGAAGATGAATGGATCAAACACTACAGAGAGTTGTGGTATAGAAGTGATGTACCATTCATAGATGAAACTTATCATCCCCAAGATAGAATAGAGGGTATTGATCTTATTGGTCTAGATGAATTAGAAGAAGCTCTCTCTCAAATGAAAAATAGGAAAGCAACAGGACTGGATCACATAAACTCAGAACTCCTGAAATATGGAGATACAATGCTTAAATTCAGGCTACTTCACCATAGAGGTACTTCAAACATGTGTTGGACTTCAAAATATGTTCCTAAGGATTGGAGAAAGGCAGTAGTGATATCACTTTTCAAAAGAGGGATCAGGAGAGATCCAAACAACTATAGGGGAATTAGTTTATTAAGTAATGTTTATAAGCTGTATAGTAAAATCCTGAATGATAGAGTCAGAAAAATCTTGGATGTACTTTTATTGGAGGAACAAGCTGGCTTCAGAGCTGGAAGATCCTGCATTGATGACGTTTTTGCATTGAAACAGATTATTTCAAAAAGAGTAGAATTCAACTTGGAAACTCATCTTGCATTTGTGGATTATGTTAAAGCATTTGAAAAAGTTGATAGACAACTGTTATTTAATATACTCATAAGACAAGGCTTTCCAATCCACCTGGTAGATGTGATAAAGAGTTTATACTCCAGAACTACCATAATTTTGAAATGTTCTGGCCAGTTGATAGATGAGATCCACACAAATATGGGATTGAGACAGGGTTGCCCACTGTAACCAACACTATTCAATATCTATGCTGATGATCCCTGTAGAAGATGGAAACAAAAGATACATCCAAGTGGCACCCGACGTTGTGATCAGCTCATTGTGGTTTGCAGATGATCAGGTAATACTGCAGGAAACAGAAGATGACCTGCAAAGAGCACTTTATCAGTTGAACCAGCTCAGTGAGGAATATAACATGAAGATCTCCTTCACCAAAACAAAGTGATGGCTTTCCTTGGGAAGGAGCCACTAAGAACAAAAATAGTTCTGGATAATAAAGTCCTCCAACAAGTATCACATTTTAAATATTTGGGCTGTGATATTAGTTATGAAGAAGATCAAGATTTGAATATGAAAATAAATCGATTTCAAGCTATTTGTGGGACAATCAACAGAACTTTGAAAAATAAAGCCAGGAGAGAGACCGAATTGAAATTTTATAAAGTGATGGCCATCCCAGCTCTCCTATATGGCTCTGAAACCTGGATACCGAAAAATAAGGAATGGAGCAGGTTACAAGCGGCTGAAATGCGATTTTTGAGAGCAGTAAAGGGGTGTACCAGAGAAGATAGAATTCGAAATGTTGAAATAAGACAGGAATTCAACATATTCTCCATATGGCAGAAGATCGAGGATAATAAACGTAATTGGAAAGATCATGTTGAACGGATGGAAGACGAGCAAATTCCCAGGGCAGCACTCACCTATCAACCAGTTGGAAGGAGAAGTGTGGGCAGACCGCGTAAAAGATGGACTTAGGAGAGGCTGTTGAAGTCGGAACAGTCAACTTGCCTAATCCTTGAAGGAAGACGACGACGATTATTGTTTAGGGGTGTCTAGTGTATATGAAACCTGATGTCGTCATGTCCTAGGGTGGTCGGCAACCTTGCGGGGAGGGGGGTAAGTTGTAAAAAACGGGCGCTCACAAAAACGTCTGTCCTGGGGTTACTATTCATAGTAGAGCTTTGGATTTATTTTTAAAATTTGCAATATATATTTGGCTTCCATAATGGTCCTCTTCATTTTTAAGGTCAACTGCATAGTTTTTCCGTAAAAAAATAAAATATCTAAAAAAAATCATTTTTTGGTTCTGATTTTTTTCTTATTTCTCAAATATTAAAGTCGTAAGCTGACTTAAGGGAAAAATGGTTCCTATAAACGTTGTAGGCCTTTTCTTTCTGAATCCATTGATGTATATATTTAGGTGGTTACGATCGTGAATGTGGCTGTGGGAGGGGGATAAGGGGCGCTGTTACGCTGCGCCGCGGTCCCTCCTCGCGGTAACACCTGAAGTAGGCATACTAATTGCGACTCTTCTACAAGCGTATGTCTTCAAATAATGTATTACGATAGTTTATTCTCATGTTTTTTCAGTCGCTGAATTCGATTTTCAAACTCTCATGCTCGTAGAACAGCTAATTCTCATCGTATTTCCAAATTAAAGCAAAAAGTTTAATTTCGACTAGTTTTCAAGGGTTGAAAATCTGTTATCTATATCTACTAGTTCAGTATATTTTCACCAGTAACTGATAATTATAAGGCAATTCGACTCTATGACGCAGTTTGCAGGAATAGATATCCCAGAAAGAAATATATTAAAATGATATTTTTAACTTACTATTTTTATAGCTCTTTTACAATTCATCAGTCATTTACAAATTTTTATTTATAGAATAGGATCTATAACTTGATTGGAAATGTCTCTTATGAATATACAACCATATATCATTATAATATTACAATATAACAATCATCGAAAGGCCAATATATTGATCAATAAATTCCTCATCAAACACTATAAAGATCTGATTCTATCTCTGCAAATTCTTTTATAAGTTGTATAAGTTATTCTAATTATTGAATAATACCGTACCTGAGAAAAATATATTTTCTAAGACTGTTTCAACAAAATACAATTCATTTCTAAATTCAATCAACCAATTTAAGCAAGGAATGAAAGTTGACTCTTCCAACATGAGAAGCCCCTTAAAACCTATTTTACTTGATAAAACAAAAGTGGAATCAACTTTGTGCATAATTATTATTGTATGTATTATAATTATGTCAATCGTCAATGATCATTTCAATATACTGTATCAAGAAATCCGTTGAAAAACCTGTGGAATTAGTTTATTTGGGAAGATTGAACTGAGGTCGGAAATTAATCTCAATGGATTGTTCAAAAAGCTCTAACATTAGACACATTATAATAACTTTATATTCTATGGCTGTGGAAATTAAGATTAGAAAAAATATATTCTGTGGCGGATAACAGTATTTCACCAGATATGATTCCATCGTTGAACGTTGTTTATTCAAGTAGCCTACTAAGCATATAGCTAGAGATGGATTTGCCCCAACTCCAGCACTACCTACCAACTTCATTCACAGTTTATATTGGAAATTTTCTAATAAAAGTATAAATGCTCATATGGTGTTAATCGGAATCGTTCATGATTATAAATCATGATAAACCATAATACTCTCCTGTATTATGGTGATTCATCTTATGGCAGTAAATTCAGGTACAATGAAGCGAGCTCAGTAACCATTATGTACGACAATGAGAAATGCATCTAATAAAATTACTTGAATATAAGTGGAATAATTGACCATTCCTTTTGACAGAGTTACAATACATGCAGAAAGCACAATACTAGATATATTAATTAAATAGACCTTAATACAATCGAGGAACAGATCTCATAATCTTATGCTGTATTTATGAGACAATTATGAGAATCCAAAAGAAAATTCTTTGCCCCATTCAATAGCTTCTTTAAGAGAAACCAATAATTGGCTGTGACATGAAATTGTGATCAGACCGCTCTGTACTGGAAGGGACCAAGAAAAGTTATATACAGTATTGAAGATTTTTAGCAAATATTTATAATTATTTTGTATCAATGAGTATTATGTTATATTAAATGGATAATTTTCCCACTAAATGTACTGACATCTGGTGAATATAATGATAATTACAATCTCATGGAATGATGACTTCTTTAAAATATTCAAGACAAGACATCCAATAAGGTGATCCATATTATCGTCTCTAGTTGACGAGACTGTACCTTCTCTATTGCATATGAATGCATTGTCGATTATATTATGGGAGAAAATGATTCTGTGGAATTATTTTGGAGAATATTTTTTCTGTATCAATATGAGTGATTCGTTTGTAGCAAATGCATTGATTGGTCTGATAAGAGGCTTCTCTTGTTGGAAGAGTCAACTTTCATTCCTTGCTTAAATTGGTTGATTGAATTTAGAAATGAATTGTATTTTGTTGAAACAGTCTTAGAAAATAAATTTTTCTCTGGTACGGTATTATTCAATAATTGGAATAAATTCTGATTCTGGTTACAACTTATAATAATTGGAATAAATTCTGATTCTGGTTACAACTTATAAAAGAATTTGCAGAGATAGAATCAGATCTTTATAGTGTTTGATGAGGAATTTATTGATCAATATATTGGCCTTTCGATGATTGTTATATTGTAATATTATAATGATATATGGCTGTATATTCATAAGAGGCATTTCCAATCAAGTTATAGATATATTCTAAAAATAATTTTTTTTTTTAATGACTGCTGAATTGTAAAAGAGCTATAAAAATAGTTAGTTAAAAATATCATTTTAATATTTATTTCTGGGATATCTATTCCTGCAAACTGCGTCATGGAGTCGAATTGGCTTTTAAATTATCAGTTACTGGTGAAAATATACTAAACTAGTAGATATAGATAACAGGAAGATTTCCAACCCTTAAAAACTAGTCGAAATTAAACTTTTTTGCTTTAATTTGGAAATACGATGAGAATTAGCTGTTCTACGAGCATGAGAGCTCGAAAATCGAATTCAGTGACTGAAAAAACATAAGAATACACTATCGAAATACATTATTTGAAGAACATACGCTTATAGAAGAGTCGCAATAAATATGCCTACTGCGGGTGTTTAACAGGTGGGGGGACCGCGGCGCAGCGTAAGGCTACGTGCATATGGGCGTTTAGTCTGCCGTCCGGTTTAGGATAATTTGGTGTGAAAATTCGGACAATGTGCCCCGACAATGGACCCCTTCGCGGTCATTAGTGTATGCGGAATACAAAAACGGTCGCCAAAATTAATCTAGATTGCTTAATAATCGAGATAGAGGAAATCTAATTTCAGATTCAGCGCAATCGAATTGATAATAATCCCCACGATGGATCAAAAATAATTAAAAATTAAGGAAGTCAATTTTTATTGATTGAAAAGCTGAAGAAATAAATCAATCGTATTTAAAAACTTCCAATGTCTTGGACCTTGGTCACTTTCAAGTTGCCATACAGCAACTAGTAATTTAAGATTTGGATTGAGAAGATACGTAAGTCCAATTGAGTAAAATCATAAATATACAGTACTAGAATTTGAAATTATTGTATTAAAATTTCCTTCACAGTTACAACATAATTATTTGTCATTATTTCTTTCTGTTCTTGATATCAGCTCTAGTATTTGAAGAAGGATAATAAATAACCACAAAATTTATATTCTGATGATAACCTGTTCACAGACAAGGGCTTCACGAAGCACTTTGTGAACAGTATATTGGTTACATCAATTTATCATAGGTAATGTAATTTAAAAAAGATATAAATAATGTAATAAAGCCCAAGTAAAAAAGTCTATTATTAAGTAGTAATAATTTAAATTTTATCCTCAATTATTGATTATTGCGATAGCTCATTACTATTGAATTGTAATTTATTATAAAAGTTTTGTAAAATGCTTTGATTTTATGACGTGATGTAAACAATAAAATTCAATTTAATTTGAAACCTCAACTTTTACTTACTTGGGAAATATATTTCTTCTATAAATGCATTCATCAATGATCAATTCATCAATATAGACGCACAGTGGAGTGTGCCTATGGCTTGTTGGCCAACAAATGGAGGATTTTCCAGACACCAATTCTGGTCCTGGTGGGATCAGAATTTATTGATGATCTGTATGCCTTTATGCTTGTTGCATTTTGCAAAGATTCGTTAGAAGAAGAGATGGGGTGAATTACGGTGGGGATATCGACTGTGAAGAGATTGGAACTCATCCATTCATCGATTTGAATAATGCAGGCAACGGCCCACGTAAGGAAGGATCAAGAGTCCGCGAGGAGTTTGCCAATTATTTCATTGGTGAAGGAGCCATATCCTTCCAGAGAAATTATATGTATCCTATAGTGCATTCAGACTTTTCGAGTGGTATTGTTGAATTTACTTTTGAATCGAATTTACTTTCAAGACGATTTTACTATTAAGACAATATTTACTTTGAAGGAAATGATTTAAGAATAAATTTGAATTATTGACTAAGTGACCATGATGATAGACCAATGAGAGGATTGTCTTGTGGAATTGAATAATCTTTTTAGAAGTTGACTTCTAAGATAATAATTAATTAACGTTGTGTTATTATTATAATTAACATAATCAGTTTGCATGGAATGAAGACAAGAGAAAATATTATGAAAGAATTTATATTCAATTACTTGTTTGCAGGTAATCTAGAAAGCTAGGCCAAATTTGGTTGAGTGGGAAATGTTGATAAGAGGTGTGAATACAACATTTTTATTTTTTTTAGTGAACGTTGGTAATCTTACTAATCTGAAGACGCTGAATCTGAAATTAGTCTAGTCGGTCTATCGTCTGAACATTGTATTTCCATTGAAACTCTTTTGCGCCCGGAATAGGAGTGGCTAGTCCATCCTACTCCGTACAGATATTCCGCCCCGTTTGAACTTGTACTAACAGCGCTCCTTATCCCCCTCCCTCAGCCACATTCACGATCGTAACCACCTAAATATATACATCAATGGATTCAGAAAGAAAATGCCTACAACGTTTATAGGAACCATTTTTCCACTAAGTCAGCTTACGACTTCAATATTTGAGAAATAAGAAAAAATTCAGAACCAAAAAATGAATTTTCTTAGATATTTTATTTTTTTACGGAAAAACTATGCAGTTGGCCTTAAAAATGAAGAGGACCATTATGGAAGCCAAATATATATTGCAAATTTTAAAAATAAATCCAAAGCTCTACTATGAATAGTAACCACAGGACAGGCGTTTTTGTGAGCGCCCGTTTTTTACAACTTACCCCCCTCCCCCCCAGGTTGACGACCACCCTAGGACATGACGACATCGGGTTTCATATACACTAGACACCCCTAAACAAAAATCCGAAGTCAAATTCTCTACCTCTCTCGTGCATGCTCAATGTAAGCCAGCGCCTGGACTAACAGGTGACAGCTGGTGGGTGTTAATTATATCAAAAAAAGTTTTTAATTTTCCAAGAAATCATTTTTTGATGCAAAATATTACAACATAACTTACCTGGACTTGAAACATGAATAATCTATTTAAATTGATAAATATGATAATATAGGTATTTGATATCAAGATTCAATTTTGATAATTGTCTTAACTGTTACCCATACATTTTCTGTAATTTCAGATTCAGTTCCTCCACCTCCACCTAACTCGATGGGTCCTCCTATGCAAATGGCACTCATGGGACCTCAGCAAGGTATCTTACTATCTATTTTAAATTGTACCTACTATTTCACCCATATAATTATGTTACATTTTCCTTTTCTCAAACGAAATATGAAACTTTGGTACTATTCACAGATTCTAGAACACTGTGGGCCATTCCAGTATCCATTGCTACCCTCGACTCACTCCAGCACCAAAAAAGTAGAGATTATCCTGTCAATCCTAAACTACTATTAGAGAAAACCCTGTCAATCTATATATTATAAAACTGTCCATAGACAGGTATCAGAACGAAGTCCTCTACTTTTCACGATCCTGAGCAATTTCCTTCACTTCCTCATAGGCTATGTCCTTCCTTGCAAAATGTCTGTCAGCATTCCAAACCGTCTTCTTCCTCTTTCTTCTACCCTCAATCCTTTCCTCCATTATTCTTCTCTGATATACAATCTTTTCTCAGAATATGACCCAGCCATCCTGCTTTCCTCTTTCGAATTGTCTTTAATATACTTCTTTCCTCTCCCACTCTTCTTAACACCTCCTTATTCAAGACCCTATCCGACCACCTGATATTTTCCATCCATCTCAACAGCCACATCTCAAAGCTTTCCAAATACCTCTCCTCTCTCCTCCTCAGTGTCCATGTCTCCAACACTACAACGCCACACTCCAGACATAACATCTTGCAAATTGTTTTCTCAGCTTCAATGCTATTCCTCTTGCTGTTGGAATATTTTTCACCCTAAAAAAAGCCGATTTACCCATGCATATACGAGACTTGATCTCTTCAGTACAACCACCGTTTGCAGTTACCAAACCACCCAAATACTTGAACCTTTCAACCTGTTCCAAATCCTCTCCTTCCAGTCTTATTCTGATTCTTCCCTCCGTATTTGCAACACGCATAACTTTAGTTTTAGAAATATTAATATCCATTCCATACCTTTTTCCAGCGTTGTATATGCATGTAACCATTCTTTGCAATTTTATCTCAGACTGCAAGGACAGCCTGATCATCTGCGTACTTGATGGTTTTCATATGCTGCTCTCCAATCCGTACACCAGTCGCCTCTTGTAATGCTTCTTCCAGAAGATTTTCTGCATACAGGTTGAATAAAGCCGGTGAGATGCAGCAGCACACCTCTTCCAATCATCACCTACTCTCCCTCCCCACCATCCACTCTGACCCTTATACAACTCTCTTATCAATCTCCTGTCTTTCCAGGCCAGTTCAACCTCCCTCATAATCCTCAATAGAATATTCCGGTAAACTCGATCGAAAGCCTTTTTCCAATCAATAAAAAACACATACAGTTCCCTATCAAGATCCAGCATCCTTTCTATTATCAGTCTTAGACAGGCCATTGCATCTCTTGTTCCTCTTCCTTTTCTAAGATCAAACTGATCATCCCCAATGTGCCTTTCAATTTTGCTCTCAATCCTTTTAAATACAGTTCTTGTCATTGCTATAGTATGAAACTGATGGTTCTATAATCTTCACATTTTGTTGCATTTTTCTTCTTGGGAAGAGGAATCAAAATAGTTTTCAATTATTCTTCTTGCCAAACTCCTGATTTATAAATGTTGATCAATAAAGTGGTAATTTAATTTTGGATACTGCAACAGGTCCTAGCGCCATCAAAGCTTCTGACGGTATACAATCAACTCCCATGGTTTTATCTCTATTGAGCTCTTTAAAAGCTTTTCGAACCCACACTCTGTTATTTCAGATCCCAGGTTGTTCTATTCACATATAATATTGCTCTTCCACATCATTCATGTTCTCATTTGCATTTTAATCAGCTCCTTGATATAAACTAACTTACCCAAATAATCTTATTTTAATTTATATTATTTATGTCATCTCTTCATTATGCTTTCGCATTCCTCGCTTGGAAATATTTCTAGTTTTTATTCGTGTTAATTCTCTAACAATCCTATACATCTCCTCAGTATTGTTGTATCTTTCCAGCTCTTCAATTCTTCTACATTGTTTTTTTATCCATTCCTCTCTCGCTCTATCAGTCTCTCTTCTAAGTTCATCATTCAGTCTTCTTTACTGAATCCTATCATTCTCTAAATTGCCATTCTTCCACTTTTCTTCTCTCATCCATCTTTTCCAACATCTCTTGTGTTATCCATTCCTTTCTAGCATTTCTAGCCACCTTTTTATCATTTCTTCCTATAATTGCATTTTTCACCTCTCTCCATTCATCAATCACATCATTTTCCCGATCAGCAACCCCAGCAGAAAATCTTCAACCTTTAAAGAATACACTCTCACGCTCATTCATAAAATTATCATTACTCCACTTCAACTTAATTGTTTTTTTCGCTTTTCCCAAATGCTTCAATCGTTAACTACTGTTGGAGAAAATCCTGTCAATCCTCAACTACTTTCACAAAATATTCTTTACAAATGGAAACTTGTACTAAACCTTTCAGGGTGTTCACAGGACAGGAATTCCTGTAAAATAAAGAATTTTATAGGCTATGTGCGGGAATTATATGGGAATTTTGTCAAGATGCGTCATTTGATCAATTACACTATGTTTTTGAAAACTAAGTTGAATTAATCATCATTATTTTGGTAACGTAAGTTATCATTTTAGGACCTGAGTTGAGGTTTTTTATTTTTCTTCATTTCAATACCAGAGAATCACTCTCAGGCTGAGGCCGCACTGTCGGCGGGTAGAGGGTGGAGGGTAGATGGTAAAGCTATAGAACATACACACCATTTATAGTAATACATCGTATTATAGAGGGTGGAGGGTAGAGGGTAGCTTCAACCAACTACCCTCTACCCTCCAGGCTCCAGCCTCCAACCAAGTAATTCTAGCGCCATTTTGTTTTTGAGTTTCTACTTCCCATATTTAAGAATTTTGAGGTTATTTTTTCACTTGCAACATGGAAAAGGAGCTGATAGGGGCAAGCCTAAACAAAAATACAAATCGAAAAATAACGAAATTTACTATTTTTCTCACCAATTTCATTGATTCGAATTTATTGATTTCAAACAAATTGAAAACGTTTGCAGTAAACTTCTCATCGTTTTATTTGTAGCCTATAGCTTAGGCTAGATCGTCGTTGTGCTTATGGGCTAACCCAACTGTAGAAACTCTTGTCTTATCTGCGCAAACTTCTGCTTTATTGATAGAATATCAATAAATTTATTAATTCATTTTATCTAAAAGAAGCCTGTTCATACAATAATCATTATTCCATAGTAGAAACAATTATAATGACTCCGTTAAGTAATAAGTCGTTGAGAAAGATTGATTGAAACGATAAAGCATATGGACCTGCTTCTCGGTATTGTCATTGAATTGACAATGGGAAAACTCGATCTATTATTTTATATTCTTGTAGATACATTTATTCTCTACAAATATTATACAAGTTCAATCATGTTTTGATCAAAATGAAGCAGTATTATTGGAAATTCTGAAGTGATGTCTATTCTAGAAGTCATTCAAGTTGAAGAGACAGTAGTTGAATTTTCGTGAATTTTACGTCAAATAGACAATAGATTATACTTAAAACAAACATTATCATATATGAATCCATTCACTACAAATATTGACCAATAACAATTACGATACTTTCGAAATAAAAATATATTCTTCAAAATTTCGAATGTCTGATCGCTAAATTTTCAGTCTGAAAAGCTTAACTAAGTTACATGAACTCCCGCTAGGTGGTGCTAGTGAGGCTGGTGATAGAAGGAGTCTCTGGAATCTTCATAGAAACTGTCCGTGAAATTGTTGTTTAGTGGCTAATATTAAATTGTATGAGATAATATGCAATATATAATTATATAAATATATATAAAATGATACTGAAATTGATATTAATAAGATAAATATTGAGGTTAAAATTTTGTCCATATTTATGGATTTCAAGATGGCGGCCAAACACTATCGGAACCATCTACCCTCCACCCGCCATGCTATCTACCCTCCAGGCAAATTACCAACTACCCTCCACCCTCTTCCCACCGGCAGTGCGGCCTCAGCCTCAAAGCTTTCTGCTCTATTTAAGAAACACGAGAGTCTCTTATACTCCCATTCGGATTATTTATAATGTGAAGAATCTCTTATCTTCGCATTCGGATTCTGTAAACTGTTTAGTATATAGAGGCTCTCATCTCCGCTTCCAAATGCTGTAGAATGTTGAGGAACTCTTGCCTCTGCATTCGGGTTCTGTAGTAAGACTGTTGAGAGGCTTTCATCTCCACTTCTGGTTGTGTAGAATGTTGAGAGACTTGCATCTCTGCTTTTGGAATATTCGAGGGGCTCTAATAACTTAGCTTGTAACTTATATTAAACTTGAATGCTTTGCTTTGTTTATGTCACTTGTCACGAATGGATTTGATGTTTCAAGAGCGATTGTAAGTAATAGTTCATACTAAATTATGAACTAAAAACTTATTAACCAACTTTCATATTTTCCATCAATAATATCATATTGAGAAACTATTCAGACTCTAAATTGCGTCTTGACTAGAATATGATCAGTTTTGTTTTATTGTTTTGTTTACTAAATGACGCCATTGATTCCTCAAGTGTGGGTAATGGATGATGGAGGAGAAGGTAAAAAGGCATAAGCTTGCAATGATTATAGCCAATGTCCCATGTGTAAAAAAACAGTCTCCTCTCGTGTTTAAAATTTCAACAAAATATTTGTTCTGTGTTATTGAAGAGGGATAAATATTTGATAAGATTCATTTTTATTATTGAATGTGACTAGTAATTGATTTTGGTTACAGGCCATCAGCTAGGGCCCCAGCTGATGCACGGACAAATGGTGCCACAGATGATGGGCCCACCGATCATGGGTCCGCAGGGCTTCGCAATGGGCCACGGTCCCCTCATGCCCCCCGACCCACATCACGGCCGCTGTGGCGTCGGGTCATCCGGCTCCATCATGAATCCCAGCCTGAACGACGCTCCACTCGAGTTTAATACCAACAAGAATAAGCCGCCTATGCCGTTAACTGGTTAGTTATATCATATTTCTTGGAATTAGTGCTCAGATCCTTTATTTCTTGTCAGAGAAGCAAATGTTGAGTAATTTAAAATGTTATTTCAAATTTACACTTTGATTAGAGATGTTGTGGAACTTATCCATAATTCAGGTAAGAGAAAACAAATGCTGTTGTGGATCTGGCAACATTTGTTTTCTCTTACCTAAATTCAAATTTAGTTGAGTAAAAACGTATAATCTTTCTATTCATTACTGTTCGCTGGTAAAGATGACTCAAATTTCAAATATACTTGAACTCCAATAGAGACTGTATAATCTGATTATACAGTCTCTATAGAACTCCATAGACTCATAGTCCATAGATTTACATGAGATAAGCTCCCTAAAGGTACGATTTGGCTGGTGCGGTCGTTGCGTAAAAAATGGCGGACTGCTTCTGTGTTAAATCATAGTACCGATTTCGTTCAAGCGTATCACCGATGACCACGACCAACAGCCGCATTCGATGACGACCGTACTCCTCCAGATGCAGTTTTCCGACCAGTCGCAGTGGATTCTAACCTCAAATATTTTGGAAACTTTGAGAAGATGTAGTAATAAGTTATTATTGAGATTACCAGGAGGGAAATATTGATAATTATGAGGGATATTTTTATCAAAGTTGATGAAATTTTTATTCAAAAAGTACTAAATGGAATTTTTATTTCTTACTAGTAGATCTGGATATCATGATATCAGGTCTATGCGACTGAGTCGTGCAAACGAAAATGGTTCAGCTGCAGAAGTGCGTACATTGCACCTTTTATTGCGTAAATCGTACCTTTAGATTTCACCTGACTTGATTATGATACCATTGAATTCTTGTTTACTAAAACCAAGAATCGTGATGGCAAATCTTTTATAATTATGGTTCTGCTGAAAACCTTTTTTAAAATCTTTATTAATTTGATGTTGATTATTTGATCTTGATTTATCATTTATGTAAAATTAGAAATGAAATTGTAAGTGCTATAAGCAATATGTGCCTGTTTTTTCTTTCTCTATGATTGTATGTTTGGCATGAAATGAAATTATTAAATCTTGATGTATACTAATATTTACATAATCAATATAAGTTATATAATTTATAAACAAATTTATATAAACAAATAAGAACTCTATTAATTTTCAGTACTCATAAAATGTATTGTATTTTTAACTTAACTGTCAATTATTCTGTTTATCATTCCAAGTTAACTATTGTTATATTATTCTCATTAAACAGTTACTGAATGGTCGTTATTGTTATTGATAATTGCAGCTCGCGAAGGATATAAATGCATCAGGCCTAATTGTTGGGAAATTGACTCAATGTTATTGTTGATACCATTTTTCGATCATATTGAATTATATGTAGGCCTATGCTTCAACTGCAGAATTTATCATAAAATATTTCATATCTGATTTTTTAATTTCAGGTGAAGAACTAGAGAGGAAAAACTCTGCCATTATGAAAAATGATGATGTCATTGAAATTGTGAGTCGTGATGGGAGGCGTGATAGGGACAGGGATAGAGACAGAGATAGGGATAGGGATAGAGACAGAAGTAGAGATAAGGACAGAGATTCTCGTGACAGTAACAGAAGGAACAGAGACAGAGGGAGAGATCGCGACAGAGACAGGGGAGATCGTGATAGAAGGTAATGTGGAAAATATTTATTTAAATTTATTTGAGTTACGTATTTTATCATTCAATGAATTGGTTAATAACACTCTATTGATTTTTAACTGTATTATTTGTATTCATAAATGAATATCATCTCAGCATACTGATATGCACTGGATAATTATGTCTTAGCATACTTTAAACCAATGGCCACACTGTGTGTATACAGTCTCTTTAGTATACTCTAAATCATAATATCAGTTGTAATGTCTTCTATTCTATTGAGTGGGTGTGTTTTTAATTTTCCTTGAAATTTTAAAGTGATCAGGATTCCAACGTTGAAAGTTATTGAATTATATGTAGCCTATTTTGTTTTTTTTGTGTTTTTTCTTGGAACTTTGGTGTAATCTATTTCTTAATTTAAAATTGTTTGTCTTTTATTTCGGTGAGAAAAATTAGTTTGAAGTTACACTACATGACATTGATTTTACATGTCGAATTATTAATTTGTTTGTAAAACAATGAATGTATTCGATTTGTGTATGTAGTCTTGAATTAATTTGTTTGTATAACAATAAGTTTATCCGATTTTTGTTGGTCGTTTTGAATTAATTTGTTGAATTATGTTTGTCGTTCCTTATTAATTTGTCTGTAAAACAATGAGTTTATTCGATTTGTGTTTGTTGTTTGCCAGAGATGATCGCGACATGAAGGAAAGCAGCTGTAGCACGACGAGCAGCAACAGTCCGGCATCGAAACTCGGTGAGAGTCAGGAGAACGGAGGCGGCTTGTCTCCGGCGCCAGGCTTGGGGGGCGGCATGGGGTCTGGGCCGCCGCCCCCGCCCCCACCTTGGCCCGGCATGGTTGGCCCGCCCATACATGGACCCTACTCCGTGCTAGGCATGAATCACATGATGGGTCCCCCTGGTATAATGGATCCCAGTATGATGATTGGACAGGTACACATTCAAGCAAAGAAGACATTCTGCCAAGATGGGAAAATCTCAGATTTAATATTGGTTTAAAAATGATGTAGATAAGAATGTTTCCCACAAGTTGAAATCAAATTTATAATGTTTGAACCAATATTGGCCGAGCTGGAGTCATTTCCCCATCTTGCCAAAATGTCTTCTTTGCTTGGACAGACTAGACCACCGGCATTAATAAACCAAAGAGTAAATAGCATTTATTTCACCTGAATAAATGACATTTGAATACCTGAATTCCACATTTTAGTTTGGTCACATTAATTTATATCTTTTTAAACGTCTTCAAAATAATTCCAATCCACAATAATTGATGTGAACCGTTTTGCAAGTGCTAAAATAATTCCTAACATAAAAATAATTGCACAAATAACTTATATAAATTTTCAATTTTATTAAAATTTGTCTTTTGAGCTAACCATCAGTTTTTCTATTTTAATATCTTATGAACTAAAAGTGAATTTTGTGATAATGAAATATACCAGAGAATTAACCAGCTCTCTGTTCCACAAGTATTTGCATTGCACGCCTATGTGGGCATACCCTCAGAGAAAAAGTAATTGGCTCAAACGATAGTTCTCATAAACCATGACATATTTGTAAAAGTGGAATTCACCACAGCCGGTAACGAACAGTTTTCTCGTAACTGAAGATTCAAAATAACTGCCCGATTTTAGTGGGTTAGTGATCGTAACGAGAGTTTTTAATGTAATGCGGGATTGCATATATAGCGCCTTGCATAAAAAATACGTTAAATCCGACAGGCTTTAAAATATTATAATGTTATTACATGATTATTATATAATTTGAGGTGAAATTATTTGTTCAATAACAAAACGTGAGTAATATTTAACATTTTTTATTCAAATTTTGAAGAAAATTTATGAGTTTCAGATAACATTATCATAATTTTCTCGAAATAATCTTGTCAGATATTCATGTTGATTACAGTTTTGTAGATTTGTGAAAAGTGAATTACTTTTTGATAATTCGTCTTTATGGAATAAAGTTGTAATACAACTGAGAATTTTCAGAAAAATTGAAGTATTTCAACCGTTGAACATTATTTTCAGAACATGAATTTTTATCACGATCTATGAGTTTTGAAGCTGATAGGAACAAATAAGGTACACCATTGACGGAATTGACAAATATTATAGTCTGAAGGACATTACAATTGTATTTTCATATATCACTCATTTGATAAACATTCCTCTTCTATAAAAATTGCAGAATAAAAGTGATGTGACTTATTCTTGTAATTCCTATAATGTCACTGTTCCTTTACAAAAATTCAATTCAGAAATTTGATTGCTTTATAATTATATTATTGTCTTATTGATTGATATCAAGTCAAGTGAGTTGATTCATTTGTAATACAGTGATACTATAGAATAGATTTCATACGATTCATCTACTTCATAATAAATGTTATCTACAGTGGATCTGTAAAATTATAAATTTCTCTTTTGTCCATTGGTATTGTAATGTACCAAGAAAGTGTTCAGATTTTCCATAAGAGTTCAATTGCGTAGAAGAAACGAAAAGCTCTATCATTCATTATTGATTATTTGGTCACCTGGAATATGTGTAGAACGTTCCCTCGAAAAATTCATCTACGTGTATGAAATAATTACTATCCTACAAATAACGCTAATCCATTGGAAATTTCATCTATTGATTTATTCATAAATGCAGAAGCAATAACAATAATTATGATTAGGAAGAGAAACAAAACGCTCAAATAAAGGTGTTCCCAAATATTTATTGTGAAGTGTATCAATATACGTTTTCCACTACACTTCAACTTATAAAATTTTTTAGAATAGTTTCAAATACAATAAACACAGTTTCTTCTCAAATCTTTAATTCAAATTGGCTTCTATTTCTGAATAAAATGTCGAATAAAAACAAAATTATTCAAATCTCTCAGCGGAAGACTCACTTCAACATCAACAAACATATCATTTTTTGGTTAAAATAAATAAAATTCAGAGAAACACATGTTCACTGGCATTTCGATACGCTCGAGATCTGAGATATCCGGGGATTTCATAATCTCGCCTTTTTTGGTGTGGTGAATTCCATTTCATTCCTAATCCACAGATGATCGTTGAATTTCGTAACCGGCTGATAACTGAAGATACTGTAACGCTAGTTCTATATGATTTTGGTGAATTTGGCCCTTAGTAAAAATCTTTACCAATCATCACTAATCATCACCAAAATCATCACCAATTATTGTGTTGATATTCAATTGGGTTGGCCGAGTGGTCTGGGGCGTTACAACCTCCAGTCCGCTAGCGCTACCCGGTCGTGGGTTCGAATCCCACCAGAGGCATGGTCGTTTATGCACCTCATAAATTACCCTCGCACACTCCATTACCCATGCACAAGTAAAATTAAAATACTTATATGGGCATCATCCGCAGCAAAAATAAAAAAATAATAATTATGGAACAATTCTTGTTCTACATTTTTGAATATATATTTTTTTTATAAACTTAACGCTTGAATCTCTGTCTTGGTTTCACACCAGATGAACAATAAAACTTTTGTACGTGCGGTGAATGTTTCATAAAAACGTTCGCTCAATTTTCTTTTTGCTTGCCTTTTCTTACATTATTTTTCTTGATTTGATAATATTGTGTGCGCAGTATGGCATGATGGGTGGAGGAATGCTGGGAGCAGACGGCTCGCATCCAGTTTTGGCGCCCGATGGCTCAGTTTTGGCGGGAGACGGGGCCGGCGGAGGCGCCACGCCCACTAAGGAGATCATTCACTGCAAGTCGTGCACCCTGTTCCCGCCAAATCCCAACCTGCCCCCGCCCACTACGCGGGAACGACCACCCGGATGTAAAACCATCTTTGTTGGCGGTCTGCCAGAAAACGCCACTGGTAATTTACCTTTCTCGGCTATTTTACTGTTTTTCAATATTTTTCCTTACTGCCTGACATGTAGGTTACTATATGTAGGAAGTCTTATTCTCTATAATAAAAATCTTCCTATTTCACTCATCAATAAACTTCATGTTTATTTCCTAATACATGTTTATTCATTGTGCTCACTCATTGAACTGAAAAATATTTCTAATACAGTTTATTGATTCACTTATTAACACATGAGTTAAACATAAACATGTGTGTTTAGAGTATGACCTGTTTAGTTCATCAGACCTGAACATTTACTGATTAAAATTAACTTTTCCTACATTCGGCCATTCTGACGATTGGCTTGCCCTCAAGCCACACATTGAACATTAACATGATAAAACAAAAGAAACATAACTAAACAAAAAACAAAAATCAAAATATCCTACTTCTAAATTTGTACCGCTTTGTATCGAAATTTCTTTTCATAACTGGACCTAAACTATGAACACTACCACGGCTATCTCCACGGCTGTCAAGATGCTTTATGGCATTCCTGGTAGACCTCCATACGCAATCATGTTGTTCCTTGTATTTATAGCCGCCTCCTTTATTCATGTCAAAAGGAGTTTGTCGATTCTCAAACCCTTTATTCTTTCTTATGTATTTTCTTTCACTCTTGTATCTGGTTTCATCATTATCAGTAGTGCAAATATTCATTACCTTAGACTTGTTGTAATTGGAATGTCTTTCTCCAATAATTGCTTTCTGTACATTGACATTCCTAGAATTATTGGTAGATTTCTGTGAATCATGACGATTTGCATTGGCTTGCTTATATTTCTCCACAGAAACTTTGTTATTATTGAACTTGGATGTAACTAAATTTGAATTTTTATGCATTTTTGTGTCTTTCACAGTAATAATCATCACATCTACTTGATGCATCAGCATGACGCCTTTGCTGAGTGGCTGGACTGTGTTCAATGTTATCATTGAAATTTTCTGAGTCTTCTTTTTTCTCAATCATCATGATGTCAAACTGTTTAATCAAATCCAAGCCAACTAGCATGTCTTCATTAAGGTTTATAAAAACATAAACTTTGACAGGAATAGATCTTGCATTTCCATTAGCTAGTATGTCAGTATCGAAATAGCCCATAGTTGAATGTTCTTCATTTCCAACCCCTATTATTAATAATGTGTTATCTGAATTCAGAGCAGGAGAACCAATACTGTCATAAAATGTCCTGTTAATAAGAGTGACAGCACTTCCAGTATCCAGGACAGCTTTTGTATTTTTTCCAAGGATTTTGACACTAAGATAAATTTTTCCAATACCACTAGCTGCACTATTAACCTCAATTTTGTTAACATATTTTGGATTCGCGTTATCACTTGTTCTCTGGGAAGGATCTTCGTTTCCAGAGCTTGTGATACCTTCCCTTCTGGATTTGCAATCAGTTGATTTGTGTCCAACCTCATTACAAGAGAAACATCTAAAACTTGTTCTGGGATAATTATATTGGTTCTGTGTCCCAGAAGACGGATATTTCAAAGAAGAGTTTTTGTTTGTATCAAAACCATTACTTATTTGAAATGACTTTGAGGGGTATCCTTTCTTGAATCCCTTCTGAAATTCTGTCTTCAAGCTTCGTAATCATCTAGCTTACTCACAAGTTCTTTTGTATTCAGGATTTTGGGCAGATCATCAATCAAATGCTCACGAATTTCGTTTGGTATCCTTCATCTAATTTGATCAACTACAATTGACTCTTTCAGGCTTTCATAATCATTCACTTGTAATCCTTCTACCCATTCATTAAAGAAGTTTTTGAGTTCAAAAGCGTTATCTCTCCAAGTGGAAGAACTTTTTTTTTATGGAAAGAAAATTTTTGTTGGAATTGCTCCGGAGTAAGCTTGAATCACTTTAGCAATAAGCTTTCTATATGATCATAGTCGTTGGCAAGTGGATCAGGCTCTCTTGTGATTAGATTCACTATTTCTAGTGGCAAGAGTGCCATTAGATATGTGATCCAATTTTCTTTGGCTGTGTTGTTTCTGTTAATTTGTCTTTCAAATAAGGTCAAATATATGCTTATATCACTATCCATGTTAAATCGTGTCATAAGTTTCATAAAATCATTATTCCTACTTACTTGGACGTTTGCATTCCTCACTACTGTCTCTCTTGACATTTCCAGCTCCAATTTTTTCAGTTCTATTTCCTTTTCAGCTTGAATAGTCAATATCCTCTCCTCTCTTTCCTTTTTCTCACGTGCGAGTAGAATTCTCTCCTCTCGTTCCTTCTCCTCACGTTGTATTCTCTCCTCTCGTTCCTCATCAAACTCTCTATCTGCTTTTACTCTCTCCAACAAATTTTTAATTGAGCGGAGCAAAGCAAGGCTCTAATGGATTAGCAAAGTCACTCTTTGTATAACTACTTCTCCGGAACCGCTCGACCGATTAAATTCAAACTTGCCATGGTGATAGTACACATGGACGCCCAGGTTATAGGCTATAGAGCATTTTGAAAATGTGCATATTAAGGACGAAAAAAGGAAAAAAGGATTGCTTACACACTATTATACTATACACATTATTCATGCTCTCTGCACTGCAGGATTGCAACCTAACATCAGTTTAGCGAAACGTTCCTGGTCAGAAAAGTCTATTATGCTCTTGAAATCATATTGGTATCACTGGCAGAATCGGCTCCTTATCGAAGCCCTCATAGCCCAGTGGTTAGCGACGTGGACTAGTATTTCACTGCTTACCAATCAGGGGGGGTTCGAAACCTGAGCAGAACATTTTTTTTTAGCCGATTATTTTCAACTTAGAACAACTTCCAATATTATTTTACATAGAAATAAAAGAAATAAACGACCATTTAAGATTTGTTTGGTTAAGAGAAAATTAAATTAAGAATTAAAAATTAAAATTAAAAATTAAAAATTAAAAATTAAAAATTAAAAATTAAAAATTAAAAATTAAAAATTAAAAATTAAAAATTAAAAATTAAAAATTAAAAATTAAAAATTAAAAATTAAAAATTAAAAATTAAAAATTAAAAATTAAAATTAAAAATTAAAAATTAAAAATTAAAAATTAAAAATTAAAAATTAAAAATTAAAAATTAAAAATTAAAAATTAAAAATTAAAAATTAAAAATTAAAAATTAAAAATTAAAAATTAAAAATTAAAAATTAAAAATTAAAAATTAAAAATTAAAAATTAAAAATTAAAAATTAAAAATTAAAAATTAAAATTAAAAATTAAAAATTAAAAATTAAAAATTAAAAATTAAAAATTAAAAATTAAAAATTAAAAATTAAAAATTAAAAATTAAAAATTAAAAATTAAAAATTAAAAATTAAAAATTAAAAATTAAAAATTAAAAATTAAAAATTAAAAATTAAAAAATTAAAAATTAAATTAAAATTAAAAATTAAAAATTAAAAATTAAAAATTAAAAATTAAAAATTAAAAATTAAAAATTAAAAATTAAAAATTAAAAATTAAAAATTAAAAATTAAAAATTAAAAATTAAAAATTAAAAATTAAAAATTAAAAATTAAAAATTAAAATTAAAAATTAAAAATTAAAAATTAAAAATTAAAAATTAAAAATTAAAAATTAAAAATTAAAAATTAAAAATTAAAAATTAAAAATTAAAAATTAAAAATTAAAAATTAAAAATTAAAAATTAAAAATTAAAAATTAAAAATTAAAAATTAAAAATTAAAAATTAAAAATTAAAAATTAAAAATTAAAAATTGAAAATTGAAAATTGAAAATTGAAAATTGAAAATTGAAAATTGAAAATTGAAAATTGAAAATTGAAAATTGAAAATTGAAAATTGAAAATTGAAAATTGAAAATTAAAAATTAAAAATTAAAAATTAAAAATTGAAAATAAAAAATTGAAAATTGAAAATTTAAAAATTAAAAATTGAAAATAAAATAAAAATCGGTAAAAAATGTTGCTATTTGGTGGGCAGGCTCAGATGAGGTCTAGAAATGTTGTGTTAGAATATTTTTAAAATAAAAGATTAAGCAAGTAATAAGTTTTTAAAAATTGTAGATGTATTGCAAGTTGTATATCTTCCACCTTCGAATGACATATCCAAATTGTAAGTTCAATGGTTCAGCAAGATTATAGATGAACTAATCTGGAAGATATTGAATTAAGTTTTAAACTACCTATGTCCAATATACTTTTCAAAGGTTACACTTCATATTAGCGTTTTACTATTTTTCAGAATTTTCGGAGTTTTTCTTAGATTTTTTGAGAACAAATTGGCAGAAAATGTTGAAATTAAGTAAACAGGTCCAAATTAGGTCTAGAATTGCTGTGTTCAATAAATTTCTATTTCCTTCTGAACGGAATTTGCCGGCGAGCAAAGCGTGCCTGTTTGTCTCAGCTGACACTGACAGAGGTTTTGCAGGCGAGCGAAGCGAGCCTGTTTGTCTTACTTACACTGCCTATACTGTCGGGGGTCCAGGGGGTGGAGCCCCCTGGCTAGGCGGAGAAGGCGAGCGAAGCGAGCCTACCGGCTAGTTCTGAATAAAATGGTGCTTGATTTGTCAGGATTCAATGATAAATAACTGAGATATGACTATTTTAATTTTAATTTCAACCTTTCACATTCAATATCAGGCCCGGACTGGTCCGCCGGCCCACCGGCCCGTGGGCCGGTGCGCCCTTCAATCTTGCGCCCCTTGCGCCCTTGAGTAACATAAATAGAATCGAAATATGCTCCAGATAATTTATTGAGTTACAAATTCGAACTTGAAATTCCTTCAGAGAATATCAAAATGTAGAAATAGAGTATTACGTATGAAAGAATATCTATAAATTTTATTCACAAAGCGTGAAATTGAATCACCTCCTTTTATTCTCGGTAGCATATTGACAATTTGCCTGTCGCTCGAGGGCGCCCAGCAGCTCAGGCTGGGACCCCACAAATTCTCTAAGAAGCGCCTCATCCATGAGACAAAAGTACCGTTCAAATTGCAATGAATAGAGTATATCATTTTCAATCTGTTCAGAATTGAATCCTCAATTCTTGCCATTTATAGCTGCAATAATCCAAAATCCACTATTTTTGTTTCTCATTTTTCTCTAATTTCCAATTTTATAATTTTGAGCTGGCCTTTATTAGGGTACTTTAGTGTGTAATCTTAGGCAACGTGAGAAATATTGAATGCAATCAGTTAGGAGTTTGTAACTGATGATTATTGAGATGATCAACGAAATAAGATGAAGAAAACTCAATTTCATAACTTCAAAGGAATAGAAATAGAATAGACTAGCATGTTGTTAACGTAAACTAGGTGATATTGTTGAAAATATTATACTAAAGAAAAAATGTTCAGTAGGTAATTTTTTTGTCTAAAACGCACCCAAACCTACCAAATGAGGTTTTGAAAAACACGAAACAGACAAAGAAGCGTCTTTGAGAAAGATTGAGGGTTGATTAATAATAATATAAAACCTTCACTTTGGGGAGCTCCTTGGAGGGAGTAACGCGCCGGTCTGATAACCAAAGTTTCAGAGGTTCGATCCTCAGCCAGGGAACAGTTTTTTGACCACAGCACAATCACATAAATACGACCACCACGTCTTTCGAAAAGACGATAAAAATTAGTTGTCTTCTCTCATCATCATCCCTCTCATTACTCACGCACAGGGCTAAGACAACACCTACTAATACCTAGATGTATTAGTAGGTATTGGCTAAGAGCCCATGTGGGCATCGTCCTCGGAAAAAATATCAGAAGCTAGCAGGTCCCAATCATGACAAAGGGTGTTGTCAGCTGATGTTATTTGTACTGGATACAGAATGGTTTAAATCGTAAAATTGCTTCTGTTCAATTTATCATAGCCAATCAGACGGCTTGTTGAATTTGAAGGCGAGACTACGGCAGAATCACCTTCTCGTCTTGTTAGTTTTCTCGTTATTTTCAAGCTTTTCCGGCTCGGAGAAGTGAAATAATTTGATGATTGATTGAGAATTCAACAAGAAATTATTCAGTGGAAATAATCGACCTAAAAAAATTATGGTTCTCAGTTCAATGTAACAAAGTTGAATTTGAAGAATGTAAGATGAAAATATACGTATCAATAATACCGTCTTATTAATCTCTGAAACAAATAGAAGATAATTAAAGTAATGTACTTAGAATTCTTCAAGAATTAGAAGTAGTATATACTATTTATAAGAATTAGAAGTAGCGTTACATGATTATATGTAAAAAATTTTTATCCTATTCATTCAAAATTACATTTTTTCCATTTCCCGAGTGTACTGAATCGCATTTCAACAAAAAATTATTTTCTCTACTTGAAAATTCTTATTATTGGTCTGAGAGAATGCTTTTTATGCGCTTTAATATAAATCAATTTGAAGTTAAATTTTACCATTAAATTCAGAACAGAATCTCTTATTATCTAATGAAAATATTTCATTTTCAAGCTTTCAAAAATCATAGTGTTATTTTTAAAGTTTAAGTTTAGATTCATTGCAGGTTGAAACAACACCCTACCCCCCTCCCTACCCCATGAACAACAACAACAAACCCACCCCCCACCAGAGGATGCGCCCTTTCATAAGTGAAAGGCAGCGCCCTTTTAGGGGTCCCAGTCCGGCCCTGTTCAATATGGTAGTTTGGAAAAACTTAATGTGTAATACGGCCTGCGGCTCGTGCGTAAGTGTTTCTCTTGATGCAGCAAAATCACTCTATGCGTACTGATACACAAATAACTAACTATATTGTACTGTTGAAGGAGGCAAAATGGGTTTTTTACCTGTTGTCTTTATTAATAAAATTATTTATTTATTTGCATGCATTCAATATTTCTCAACATGCTAACAAACAATGGAAGCTTGTTGTGGAAATACACAAAAATTTTGCCCAAATTTCATCCAATAGGCTTATTTTTTCGCGATTTTTCAAGTTTATATTGATTTTCCTTTATAATTTGCTACTGAATAATTATTTTAAACAATCAGAGCACATTTGAGACCAAAAAAGGTACGTCAAATGCTGTATTTTCAAAGTTGAACCACTCATAGAGAAAATGACTCCAGCTCGGTCCATATTGTTTGAAAATTATTGATTTTGTCTCAATCGTAGGAAACATTCTGACCTTCAATTTGAGCCCAATCAATATTTTTTTAACCAATATTGACCAAGCTGGAGTCATTTTCTCATCTTGCCTTATTCTATCAAAATAAACACTCACTTGAGAAAACATTCACTTAATGGTTGTTGCTCCTATTTTATATTCTCATTTCATAACATTACATGGTAATAGAATGAGCCACTTTCACCATCAGCTAGGTTTAGCTAGGCTTAAAATACCGGGATCAAATTTTCGAGTCTACCCTTCAAAAACTTTTGGACAAAAAGAAAGCTCGCTCCGCTCAATTTGCGGCTGCCTCCGCATGCGCTTCCCTAGTAATTTCTTCATTATAACCTACTGATGCAGTAATTAATACACATAATTGCTAAATATGCCATATTCACAATTCACTTTCTTCCAATTCACAATTCAATTCCTTTTGGCTACAGTACAGTATCTGGGGTAACTTTTATCGACTTTGAAAATCGATTAATCGAACTCAGCAATCATTCGATATATCGAATGTTGCCATTCAATATCGATATCGATAATCACTACCGATATCGATTTCCTTCACTGAAAGAAAACATCTGTTAACGGTTATTTTTTTATTGAACTCAACAAAACAAAAAAAAATCAACTTAACTCACCAAGGATAGATAAATAACCTGGTAAATAAATAACCAAAATCTAACAAAACTAACAAAATTTACACTAAAAAAATAAATTAAACTTAGAATAACTTACTTGTCAAACCAAATATTGAATTTTCGAAAATGTGTTTACCAGAGCATTTTTCATGAATACATGAGTATTGCCTTTATTCCTTATTTTACAAAAAATCGGATTGAATTCTCTCCTCTTATTATGGTCCTCGTCAACTGGACGCAAATTTCACAATTTGGATTTTTGAACAACCTCCATCTTGCAACTTGCAAACGAGTGAAAAGTGAAGTATAAATTAATTTAATAAAGCATGTGATTTAAAAAAAAAGAATTATCAATATCGACAGTGATTATCGATATCGATATTGAATGGCAACATTCGATACATCGAATGCTTGCTGAGTTCAAATTAATCGATTTTCAAAGTAAATAAAAGTTACCCGAGATACTGTACTGTAGCCTTCCTCCCTTTTCAATCCCGGACAAATCTTCTTTTCAATCCCGGACAAATCTTTTTCGATCCAGGACAAATCTTTTCCGTTTTTATCTCGGACAAATATTTTCCGTTTCAATCATGGACGGGCCCCCAAAATGTAGGAAGTCTTATTCTCAACAATAAAAATCTTCCTATTTCACTCATCAATAAACTTCATGTTTATTTCCTAATAGGCTACATGTTTATTCATTGAGCTCACTTATTGAACTGAAAAATATTTCTAATACAGTTTGTTGATTCACTTATTAACATATGAGTTAAACATAAACATGTGTGTTTAGAGTATGACCTGTTAAGTTCATCAGACCTGAACATTTACTGATTAAAATTAACTTTTCCTACATATATTGGTAGTCCAGTCATTTTAGGTTTTGCACAAGAAAAAATTCAGGACACTGCCATATTTTCGTGTGATGTTCCTTGGTCCTTGGACAACTTATATTGAAAAAGTTGACCTTGTAAACCTTGTGCTTAATACAGGGTTCCCCAAAAACCACTAAATTTCGGTTCCGCTTCTAGTTTTCTGCGATTAACGCGGAAATGAAGCTTCGGACATAAACATTCGAATCATAATTCTTTTAGCTTATGAAATTCTCAAGCGATTGGTATCAAATTCAACCTTCTACGTTGAATAATGACCGAGTTATGATTTTTCAAAAAAAAAAACAGTATTTTTCCAAGGATAATAAAAATTTGATAATTCTCAGTATTTGATTGTTTATAACTTTCGCCTGATGTTTTGGAAATGTGTATTTCAAAATTCCTCTGGAGATAATTTTGTTCTCTACAATTTGAGACCAAATTGACCTCTCTATCTTGAATAGTTTTCAAGCTACACCTGTAAACAGATATCCTTGCCTTTCCAGAAATCCACTTTTTCTTGCTATTTATTCGAAAATCAATCTTTACGTACCTATATTGAAGTTTCCTGTCAGAATATTTTGAATTTGATCATTTTCCATCGAATGACCCACCAACCACACTCAATCTAGGTCATTTTCTAGCATAAAGAGTCCTTAAAGGTTCCTTAAGGATCATACACTAAGGACGCCTCTAACTCTGGTGGGGGTGAACGAATGTTAACAAATCATTGCTCATTCTTCTCAGCTCATCAAGGCGGTTCAAATGCATCAAATCACAAGTCAAATTCGGTCAAAATTAGAACATTTCATTCCTGTGGTGACTATAACTTTTATCTTTATGTAATGAGTATAGGCTATTTTTTGCATTCAAATGCTCATATCTCAATAGTACTTGATGATAGAGAATCATAATTGGTCTCAAATTATAGATTATAACGTTTTCTTTCATTTTCAGTAGATATAGTTTGAAATAACTGTTTCAGAAGATCAAATATTCTTGTTTATATAAGAAGCGAAAATGTCAAAGTATCTCCTCTTTTAATATTTTTGCATATCTATAATTGAAAGAACATGTACAAGAGGTTTGTAGAGAATTAAATTCTCTACAATTTGAAATCAAATTCAAGTTTCTACAGTGTTGCGATTCTTATTCACAGACCATTTAATAAATGTAAAATTTTGTAAAAAATTAAAAACTCAACTTTTTCAATTCTTCAATTGGGTGTAACTTTTCTATTGAATGGTTGAACATAAAAATTATTATCGTATTTTGAAGAGAAGAGAATTCTCTACAAATTGGTTGTATCATAAGACTTTTGACCAGACTCAATTCCGAATTAGAAGACTTAAACTATTCACAAGAATAGTAGAACTAAATACACAAGAATATAGTTCAAGTCTTCTAATTCGGGATTGAATTGAGTGAAAAATCTTGTGATAGAACCAAGTTGTAGAGAATTCTCTTCTCTTCAAAATACAATAATAATTTTTATGTTCAACCATTCAATAGAAAAGTTACACCTTATTGAAGAATTGAAAAAGTTTGGTTTTTAATTTTTTACAAAATTTTACATTTATTAAATGGTCTGTGAATAAGAATCGCAACACTGTAGACACTTGAATTCAAATTCGCAGCGTCGTGAATTTCTTGTCGCAGCGTCCTGAATTTTTTCCCACAAAGGGCTTTTTTTTGATAAAATGACTGGACTATAGTTCATTTCCTCTTCTAATGGCAACTTTGAAGTATCGAACAATTTTATCTATGTATCGATAATCAGATTTGAATATATTCACATTATTAACGAACGGAAATATATCAAGCTGTGTTTCCTCTGTCACATTGCCTTTTTTATTTGATACAAAGTTTGGGCCTACACAAGACGATTGATTATGTTTTCAATTGAAACAATAATCAATTACCATCAATTATTACTACTGCTACAGTTGAAACAAGTGAATATATTAAATTCAAACTTGGAATTGAAACGTGGACACCCAAATCTGGTTATGTGAGTTGGTTGAGTGCTCAGTTGGCAGAATATTATCACATTAGTAATTTACCCAAAGCCATTTCAACTACTGAACTCAATTATTGACTGGTATATAATTGGTGATGAAATTCATCTCTGATATTGGAATCTATTCAAAGGTTTCATATCGAACACATTTGTAGGAGATAATTCTCTAAACATGATATACTTTTTATTTTCCAGAGGAAATGATAAGAGAGATTTTTGGTCGTTGTGGAGAAATGCTGACGGTTCGACTGAGTAATAAGAAGTTTTGCCACATCAGATTCGTTCATGAGTCATCGGTCGATGAGGCTCTCTACTTCTCAGGTATTCAATCACTTCTTTGTATTTTCCAATGTTCTACATTTCGAAATCTCCTATCTTCTACAGGTGTTGATGGAAAGGATATCCTCAATATCATTTTCCAAGAATGGACATATTAAAAAACCGTGATAGAATACTTGTTGAATAATAAATCTGATTTTCCTCTCACATTTAACTCTATACTCAATAATTATAATCTATGTGCTACTGCTAACAAATATGTAACGTATAACACTGATATTGAATGTATAAGGAGGCTTGATTTACGTAAGTACTAAAGTATTGAGCATTATTCTTAGATCACTTAAACACAAAAAACTGGACCTACAGTAATGTTTTCATTCATTTGGATATTTTCTTGTCAAATTTTTAACGCCATGATTTTAATTTACCGACGATTTTTTCTCGGTTAAAAGTGGACTCGCTCACCATTATTTTTGCTTGCCTTTTCTTCTGTATTCTTTCTCCTCACATTTTTCCCTAGTCTTTCATGCCTTTCCATAGCTTTCTTCTCTCTCACTCTACCTATTACGTGGAAACCATTGTTGGTTAGGTATTCTTTAGGGCTCTATAAAAAGGGGGTAGACGCACGATCCGCCATTCTGTGGTCAACATTTAGCGCCAGGTTTGAATTCATTCAATTCGACAGTCAAACATATGATTAATGATAGAAATCATGTTAGAAAAAATAATACTCACTTCACAGAGCATTGAATTTCCAGTCTGGCATTTTTAAGTCAAAATTTTAACCTTGATTCATCTTCCTGAATCTGGTAAATTTGTATTTTTTAATTTCAGTTTTATGATAAAAATGGTTATATTTTTTGCAATTTGATGCTAAGCAATATAAACCATTTTATATGAAAAAATAACCTCCAAGATTCCAAAACAATAACTTAATTCATTTGCTCAAATTGATAAACATCTGTTGATCGTCTCTATCATCAAAAATATTTATATGAATTCAAACCTGGCGCTAAAAGTTGACCACAGAATGGCGGACCGTGCGTCTACCCCCTTTTTATAGAGCCCTAGTATTCTTACCTCCTTTTTTTTCTTTCCAGCACACCCAACCATAAAGCCTGTGTTATTTGTAAATATATTGTTTATTAAGTACTTTGCTTTTGATTTTTTTTTGTTATTTATGTGTGTTTCAATTAATTGAATTTGAATCTAAATTTAATTATGTCCAAACTTCGCCTTTTTATGTAGTTGATCAGTCGCGCAGCTAGAGCTGCGTAGCTCGAAACGTCGCTTAGGAATCCTACCTTTGTGCATTTATTATTAGCTTTTTTCAAGTGAGTACATTCATTTATCAACTGTTTTGTGTGATGTCCAGGTTACAAGATGCGTATCGGTTCGCACACGGACCTGGCGAACAGCGGCCGGCTGCATGTGGACTTTGCGCAGGCGCGCGACGACCAGTACGAGTGGGAGTGCCGGCAGCGGCAGCTGCAACGCGAGCAGCGCCACCGCGACCGCGTCGAGAAGGAGCGCATGCGCGTGCCCTCGCCACCGCCCATTGTACACTACACTGACCACGAAGCCAGTCTCGTCGTCGACAAGATCAAGAGTAAGATTACTCTTCCTCATACTCTTGTTAGATTGAGTCTTAGATCGCAATCGAGTCTCATGAATGAATAAGTCTTAGTTAACCAAACAATCAGCTAACTTATCAATTATTGAGGAAAGATAATTGTTGGAGTTCTAATAATAATTGCATGAACAGGTCTCTGTTGTAATTCTGGGTTATTCTAGTTGTTGTAATTCTGATATTGAACTATTCTCATTAAGATTAAAATTTCCAATACCACTTCCTCTCTTATAGTTAATACTTGTCCCCATAAGCATTTTTGTTTCTGCCATTAAATAACTAATAGTTTAGAGGCGGGGTTGAATTAAGACTTTGAATTGATAAAAACGTTTATCATTCACGCGATGAGTTAAGATCTCTTTCTCATTTTTCAACGATAAATTAAGGAATTTTGGAATTTCTAAACAGGTGGCAGAAGTGTATTGATAACCCAGGTATAGTTAGTGCGTGATGTACTCTATTTTAGACTAACAATGCTTTTCTCCAAAAACTCTGTATTCAATTCGCCATTTTATGTATTGTCTGTGTAATTTGGAAGTAATTAATCACTTATTGGCATAAACCTCTTGTGATCTTCTTCTTGGAAAGTTCATTAATTGTATAAATGTGTGATCACTTGAACTCACAATGTGCCAAATTATTTATTTTTATTAGGCCTATATCCTGTAACTCACATGACTGTATTTCTTAGTGCACTTGATTTTTTATAATTACTCAACAATCATACTGCTCTATTTTACGAAATAACTAGGTCTCAGACGACCAGAAGTCTTAGAAGTATAGTATTGTAATCAAGTAATTTTTTACTGTCACGTTACATTCACTCTGCTTTATTTTTGACGAAAACATTTTGTGAATAATAATTTTGTTGAATTAAAAATGGTATAAACTTGGTTTCAGACGATGAGACTTTCACGAAAGCGATGCAAGTGGTGATCACTTGGCTGGAGCGCGGCGATTGCAATAAGCGCAACGCGAACACATTCTACTCGATGATACAAACCACCAACTCGCACGTGCGCCGCCTATTGGGCGAAAAGGCGCAGTACGAACAGGAACTGCAGAAAGCCAAAGACCTGATGAAGGGCCGCATGCAGGGCATACTCATTCAGTGTAAGTCAGTCTGCTCTCAATCTCACGCAACCCCCGTACCACACATACACTCCTACTGAATTATCTTACTCGTTCACCTGTGTTATGCAACAACTGTCATCGATCAGATCAACCTTTCAAAGTCAGTCAGACAAAGTTGTCAGAGTGAAGTCAGATATAATCAAGTCAGTCAAGAAAACCCATCTGCAATAGATGATTCTGGGTTTTAAACGTGAGAGTAAGTTATATGGACGGAATCGACTTAACGTTCCATTAATTCTGGTGGATCAGCTGAAAACGTCTGTCTTCTCAAACAATTTTTTATTTATTTCTGGCTTGTATAACAGGTCAGGTTGAGGTTGTGTTGAAATTGCACTGGCGGCTCGTGCCCACAAAACAGGTGAAATGCTATACAGTAAATACGGGCACTTAACCTGTTTCGTGGGTACGAACCACCAGTGTGAAATTGTTTCTCCCAATAAAAATGGGAAATTTAATTGAAGGTAATCTGCTTAAAGGTTTGAACTTCGTTTAACCAATTTTCTTGATAATGCCGAGCAACTCCAGGAACACAGAAATTCTTCACGTCGTGTATGAAGTATCAAAGTGTGCTTTTTATTGATAAGCTCATTTGATATTTTTTATCTATTGATATCTTTTGAATGAATAACTGGTATCTTGTTTAATCATAAAACGGTATTTTTAGTAGATTATTCAATTATTTTGAATTACTTCGGTGAGTATTTGATGATCTAATTTTGATGAACATCTTTAAATTATTAGCATTCAGAGTACTCATATTCCATCACTGTTACAAATCGCAACTGATTGCTTGGCAGTATCAGTATTGTCATTGGTAAGAAGGATGCAGATCAATAATATTTCCAGAAATAAGGCTGACCTGATGAATTTATTGTAACTTGGAGTTCTTCTGTGAAAGGCTTGTTAGCCCTGTGCTTATAACTCATTTGCATTGAATTGTTTCATTGATTGACACGCTAATATTGAGTGAAGGTAAGTTCTCAGTGGTGTTATTGCAGTAATATTTTCTTATATTGTTCCAACTTTGAAACAAATTCATGATGTTTTATCATTCTGCTTAGAATATTACGATTAATCCACTCTAAAAAAATTTTGTTCGGTAAGTTTTGGGTGAAGTATCTTGAACATTGATACTCGAGACGAAATTAGGCAAGTGTTGAATGAGACATTCAGCAGTGCATGTGAAAAGTATCATAGAGTAAGTAAGCTCACAAATGATGGCAAGACAATTAAAACCACTTGGAGTACATCGTTAGCTCAGATTAAGGCATGATTTGTATATAATTTGTCACTTTAGTTCATTTGCATTTACTTTTTATTTCAGGTAATATTATTTTATTGTTGGCTATACAGTGGTAAAACTCATCATTATTCCATATTCTAAACTTGATGAAATTCCTCTTATCGTTTTCACAATTCACTGCGAGATTTAAAAGCAAAGGTGTTTCATCAGCTTTGTTCAATCTTCAACAATTTGAAAACAACTTTTATTTTAAATAATTTTCGAACTTTCGGATATATAAAGAAATATTTCATTTGTTTATAACTCCAATAGTTCTGAATTTATCTGGTTGCAGATAAAGTTTTAGATCTCCCAACTTGATGAAAATAATTAACGCCTCCAATTCTTATAGTCATAATTGTTTTCAAATTGTAAAAGTGTTGATACATTGCTTTTCTCATTTCTATTCCCGACTCAATATGAAACAGTTCATAAATAATACATAAAAAGTTGACGAAAACTACTGATATTGAATTGATTGATGTCGATATCTTTCTAAAAACCTTCAACAGTTTTTTCTTTTTGAAGTTCCACTTGATTCTCATCAAAATGCATAAGTTCTATCAGTGAATGGTTTTATTCTTTTATATGCTATGAATGGTATTGGATTTCCTATCTTGCCTTATAAACTATTATGAATATCTTGTTATAGAAATTAAATTATACTTCCAATATATTTTAAAGTTTACTTCTCTTTGTCATTCAAATGATTTGTTGACGTAGTCGGGAATAGAAACTATACGAGCTTTACAGTAATGAGTAACACATTTGGATGAAATCTCAATGGTAAGACTTATCGAGCAGTGCAAGTCCACTTCAGTAATTATCCAAAGATCCGTAGACGTCGAATTACCTCGAATATTGGCAACGGAAATCCTCCAATCACTATAATTCATTATATTTCAGTTCTATTCTTTCAAGTAGAGAAACTTGAATATATCCTTTCGAGGTTGAGAGGTAGTCTGTCCGAGCAAAGAAGACATTCTGGCAAGAGGGGAAAATGACTCTGGCTCAGTCAAAATTGGCTCAAAAATCATAAATTTGGTCTCAAATTGTAAATCAGAATGATTCTTGAAATTTGAGCCCAGATTGATAATTTTTGAACCAATATTGACCGATCTGAAGTCATTTTCTCATCTTGCCAGACTGTAGAAAAGAGGTGAATCCGCCCAATAAAGGATATTTTATTTTCATTCTAATCTTTCAAACTCAAATTTGAATAACATCAACTTGTAACTTAATTTAGTAGAATGATTATACGTCTCGAATTTAATTGTTTTTAATATTTGAAAACTTTCTGTCGCCAATCTCCGAGTGATTCAATTGCAAAAGTGTCTCGAGGAGTGAATGTAAGCTATTGGTAAAGTCGATGTGGCCAAGACGATGACATTGAGTTGTGCATTGATGGTGTTTCACTCTAAACATTTCTATTATGCCTAGTTATTAATTGAATGTGTGAATATCTCTTCCTAAAGTCAGTCAGATCGAGAGAGTGTTCGTCTGCGCTTCACACAAGAAGGTTTGGGACCATTTCACGAAACCGCAACGAAAGAACATCGAAATGTGGAAGAAGCAAGCGACGGTAGGTGGCACAAGTCTCATCCCACCACACCTTCACTTTTCTCTTATTCTTCTTCATCATTCTACTCATCAACCACTATGTCTTCCTATTCTATCATACTGTGTGCTTTTGTACTTGATTGAATGCTATACGAGGAAAACCCCACCCAAAGATTTTCCATCATAAAATATAAATTAATAATAAAAAAATTAAATAAAATTTAAATATTATAATGAATTCTATTCTAATAATATTATAATTCAATAAATTTAATATTATATAACTTGAATAAAATAAGTTATATTCTATTATAAAAAATTACAAAGATTTTCCATCATAAAATATATAAATATTCCATTCTTCCATTAAAAACAAAATTAAGAAATGATACTCAGCATCAAAGATTACAATAATATTAGAAAAATAAATTGATGTCACTCCTGAGTCAAAGTTGTGCGAATCAAATTTCTACAGATATTTCTAAAATTTCATTCTATTCCTTTCTAAATTTATCAAAAAAGTTCTTAATCTTTATTCAATATCAACAGAAATATCATCCATTTTGAATATTTGCAATGAATACTTCATATTTTTGAAAATAGGCCATTTTATATTGGTTGATTACCGATTGAATTAGATTATTTGTTTATTAGAAGCTTTTACGATGAGAGCCTAGAGTGCCATTAAATAAACTATTGTATGAAAACTATGAAACTATTGCTTTTCCACGTAAATTAATTACTAAACATTCAACTTATATATACTCGTATATATATTTATAAAATATTTCTTATTATTACTTCGTGATAAGATTCTTTAGATTGTTAAAGGTGAATTTTATTCAATTGGCTTCAAATTGCACAGAATATATAAGGAGGAATAGGTAATTATTAAGAATTTATTCTTAGAGAATTTGCTGCATCTGCTATTTTGATATTTTTCCACAGTTGAACTCAGCCAAGAATTTGCATTTATCTATAAAGTTCAAGAAATCTCTTACATTAATAAAAATCTCATTCAACTTAATTACACAATATCTCACAATATCATGATCACTAAGAGATCATGCAAATTTAATGGTTAAATTTATTCATATTCCTAAATAGTAGGCTATAATTATAGGAAATAAAAAATTCGCATGAAAATGAAAATAATGATAAATATAATTTAAGAATTAATAATGGTTTCTTTTCACTCCATCCATGAAACCTGTGACTATACACGATTTGCATGCTAACTTTATCTCAGTCAAATTGTGTAACGGTAGCCTGTGTGTAACGGCATGCACTAACTGATGCATGAACTTGACCAACATATAAAAATAACATTTCTATTCCATTCAATTCTGAATTATTTGATGCAGAATTGTATTGATTTGAAATCATGTTTATTGTCTTATTTTCCCTGAATGATTAAAAAAAAGTAATATAAAGAAAACTTCTGAATTTATTTATTGCTGGTTTGAAGAACTACCTTCCGGACCTCAAAATATCTGTATGTCTTTTTCCCAAATCAGAATAAAACTTACCCAATTATAAGCTCCAGAATCTACTCGTATATTAAGAGCATGCCGTTTTAGCGCTGTACTTTACCATTTTGAGGTGTAGTTGAAATAATAATATTATTAAGGTATATAGATGTTCTTCTTTCTTATTTCTAAAATGAGTATTGTTGACATGTTGAGTAAAATGTTCTAATATTGACTATTATCAATCATTTGTTCGATAGAGCTTTTCATTGCTTCTGATTTTGTATATTTATTATACAAACTTCATCATTTTTAAACTTCGCTTCTTTATCTTGGATTTCTTCTTATGCTATTTCAGATTTTTTCATTTTAAAATTCAGCAAATATTATGCTCATTATTTTGGTCGAATATAATTCTTAAACGCATGAATTATCAAGTAATTAACTTTTGGAGTACATAGATAAAAAATCCTCTGGAACATGACCGTACCATATCCATGGTGCCCAGGATATGTTGAACAGCTATCTTTCTTCACCAACAACCAGAAAGAAGTAGAAGGTTCTTATTAATGGTTGGAAACTAATGGTGATTATTTTCCATTCTAAAGCGAAACTCTTATCTATGCTTCTGTAAAAAGAACTATTGCCTTCATGGAGGTTTTCAAGTGGAATTCACATTATCTTACAATAGAAGAAGAATTTACACTTTTATCAGAGATGTTGTGGAACTTATCCATAATAATTTAGGTAAGTGAAAACTAAGGTTGTCGGATCCACAAATGATGATGATGATGCCCTGAGCATTGAAACTTGAGTATGGTATTTCAAATAAACTTTGTGGATCTGACAACCTTTGTTTTCACTTACCTAAATTATAGAAGAAGAATATTGAAATATCTAAACGAGTATAGTATAACATCAAACTATATTGAAATATCTATATGAGTGTAGTATAACATTATACTATTAATATTAGTAGAACCGACTGAACTGTATCAAAGTTAGAAGATTGTGTCATTTGTATAAAACTTCTATTATATTTTTGAAACTTGAGGTAAGTCTGAATAAGTAGCCTGAATGATTAATATCCTGTATTTGAGCTCTGACCACAGAGAAGGCTGAGAAATTTTTGCTTTGACATTGAGGCACAATCTAATAATTTCAAGGAAGCATACATTTTCAGCTAGTTGGAACGAATTGTATTGTACAGAAAATAATCCTTTCATAGAATTGATTCCATTGGAAATCTGAGTCCAATATATTTATCAATAGAAATGAGATTAATGGTATACCCGGAATGTTTTCCACTTTATTTTTCTATACTAACCCTTGTTAAATTTACAAAAAAATTATCGGAGATTTTAGGAGCAATTTCCTGCATTGTCGTGCGTTTATGAGAAAAAATCCTAGAATAATCCTGAATTGTTTTACAATAAATTAATGCGCATTGCTTCCCCAATCAACTTTGTATATAAATTTAATATTGATGGGTGACATGGTTTTTAATGAATAAAAGCAACCCTTGGGTACCTATGAAGAGCTTGCTACTCTGGAATCTTATCAAATCTCAATAAATGGCACGATTTGGTTTCACTTGTGACGTGCTATAATGAGAACCCTCAGTTCACCTTCATCTCGAAATCATAATGACAGGTTCATCAGATGATTAATTGGTTTGTATTAATTAACTCTCTACTTGAAACTTATTTGGATTGAATAGGCTACGATTGGTGCAGGTAAGTTGTAAAGGCGAAATTACTTTCAAAACTTTTGGACCAGCATCTTCAAGAACTAGAACTACACAAGGGTAATATTGGTTTGTGAGAGGAATTAAATAATATTAAGAGCTTTCACAAAAAAATCCCAAATCAAAATTTCCCATAACAATTTGGTTTTATAATAAATTAGGTACTTGAATAATATGTAATTAGTCTCTTTGAAACTGTATTATTCAAATCCGCTCTTTTATTGAAATTCTACTCTGAGTAGAGTTGAAAAATAGAATTGAGTAGTTCTCTAATGAGTATAATTGAGCTTTCATAGGAGTTACATGTATATTGAGATTTGAATATGGTTACATTTTGCAGCTGAGTTTTTTGGCTTATATGGAGAACATTGGTCCCTTTCAAGTGCATTATTTCTTTCAATAAAATAACACCTACCAAAGTTATCAAGAATTTATTGTTTTTTAGTATGTCAATGGAAATCAAATTCTATTACGAATTGATGGAAAGTACAGTACTTGAAAAACTGTATTGATGCTTTAAATTCTTATATTCTTCTCATAGAAAGTCATCCTCAAAAAATGGTAATAAATAGGGGATGCAGTACCTCATTTCTAATTATTTACCAATAATACTATAAATTCCTTTGACCTGTAATGAAAACTTGAAAATTTCTACTTATCTAAGAGGTTGTGATAATATTTATTACATATTCAATGCAGTAATAAATTCTGAAATCCATCAAAATTTTTCAATATCGTTGAATATTGGTTGCTTTTTTGTTCAGGAAATAAAAACAATCGAATTGGAAGAGAATTTAAACGCTGGGCTTGATGAGGAAATGGAAGTTTCTGATTCTGAAGATGACGTTCCCAGGAAGAAACCCAGGAAGGAAAATGACAGTATTTCAAATCTCAAGGTATGCACATTGAATATAAAAATTATATTCTATTAAAGTTGCCCCAAAAAAATAAATATTATTCTATACTAATGATTATCATCAGAATATTTTTGTAAATGTATTAGAATAAACTTTACAAATCAATAAAATTAGCTTCATCATAGTTGAATTACTAAAAAAATGTTCTACTTTGCATCTTTTCATATTACTCTAATGTTACTTCACTGAACTTCGAGTATTGTAAAAGTGATCAGAATGATATTTTCAGTATATAATTCACTGTGTTGGCAGTGGCGCTGTACGGTATATTGAAATTTGTAGGTCACATTGTGTTCTAATATAAGTAATGCCACATTCCGCACATATAACTTACCGTTGAACTCCAATCTCATTTATTCGGAGTTTAATAAATGTATATTATTGAGAAGGAAATAACACACAGAAATTGTTATGTTCTCTCTTTATCGCTGAATATGATTTGATCTTAGCAGAGGGCCAAATATCTTTTGATCTGTAAATTCATTTTTTTTAATATACAAATTCAATAAGGAAAAAACTGGCACCTCAAATTGATCAAAACCACTTATCATTATTTCAGATTACTTCTCAACATGTAAATAAGTACCTAATAGTTTCCATTCATTAAACTATAATATAGAAATATAGAAAATGTTGAACATTGTATCATAAATGCTGAAAAAGTTACTGCTCTCAGTTAACAATACAATATTATAATCATAATAAAAAATAATGCTGTTAATCTTTGAACAGGATGAGAATGACAGTCTGCGTTGTCAACTAGAAGCCTACAAAAACGAAATCGACATTGTCAGATGTGATCTCAAGTCAGAGCTAGATCTCAAGGAGAAGCAACTCAAACTTGTCCAGCAAACATTACAAGGGATGCAACAGGTACTTATTTCTCCTTTCATCACATAGATACGTCAATATTCTAAAATTATAAGCTAATGATCATTTATAATTGATGCTAATAATCATCAATATCAATAAAATTATTGTTTCTTCTAGTCTTAATTCCACTGGAACTGTTAATTGAATAAAACTATATTTACGGTAATATGTAATTTGTGAGTACTGTTATGTATGTTAATATCTTGTTCCAATAATTAATATTAAATACCCGTCAGAGTTTTTTTGTCCTAAAGGTATCATTCCCAAGCTGTAGCTGCTGCGCTGCTCTAGCCATCACAATTTTATTCACATAACTATATTATAAATACAGTATTAACTTTGTTATTAGGGCTACTATAATGTATGAAATCAAAGAATAGTTAAATTCACTTTTTTTAATTAGTTTACAAGTCAATTTCACTACTTACTGGTTCACTATACATTAGTAGCCCTAATAACAAAATGGACATTTTTAATATACTGTAGTTATATGAATAGAGTTGTGATGGCTTGAGCAGCGCAACTAGAGCCGGACAGCTCGAGCAGCGAATTCAGAGACAGGCAGCAGGAGCTGCCGCTTGGGAATGCTACCTTACGTACTCTTATCCCTCTGTGTATGTTCGTGTGTACGCAAAATACCTAAAAAACTAAATATTGTATTGGATGGAGAATATGAATATAATATTAGAAGTAATGGGGAAGTAATTCGAATTTCAATTTCTTACAAAGCTAATGAACTTCATTAAAATTGGATTAATTTATTTGTTTGCAGCAATTGATTGAATCTAAGAAGAGGCAGAATGAGAACGAGCTGAAGGTGGTAGAACTACAGGCTCGCCTTCAAAAAGAAGCCAGAACTGACGAACCTGGAGATGGAAACTCCGATGCCACTAACAATGAGTCTCCTGCTCAAAAGTTGTCTGAGAAGGACGCTCGACTCATAGGTAAATCTCAAACTTATTCTACTCAAGTTGTACAATTTTTTTCAATTTGAATAATTTTCGTAATATCTCGTGTGACCAAGTAATATACGGTAGCAATACCGATTTACCACTAATACCAACGACATGCAGTCATTTTTACTGATTGAAGTAAATTGATCCATGTACATTTCTATGTATGTTTTGAATAAAGATTGATTGTTTCACATTCACATTGTCTGGAGCGCTTTAGAAGTTACTCAACAATTGAAATTCAATCATCAATCACCTCTCATTAAATAGAGACTCATATTGAGCAATGGGCTACACTGAATTATTGTTAATGGGATATTTGCTTTGTGTCTTCTACACCTTTTCCAGAAGTAGTTTAGAAAGTATCAATTTGATTTCAGAACATGCCAAATGTAGTTCAGAATAGTGAATTGTATTTCAGAACATGCCAAATGTAGTTCAGAATAGTGAATTGTATTTCAGAAAATATCAGATGTAAATAAGAATAGTCAATTCAATTTCAGAACATGCCAAATGTAGTTCAGAATAGTGAATTGTATTTCAGAAAGTGTCATTTGTAGTTGAGAAAATGTTATATGAAAATGAGAAACTAATTTCAACAACGTCAGCTGACTTTGAAACACATTATAATAAAATGTGATTACACATTCTGGATTAATTTATAGGTACTTGGTTCGAATTAAATAAAGATGTTACATAATATAGCCCTCTACTGTACATAAAATGGTGGTTTTGCCAGGAAAGTGGAGTGAGATGATTTTTCAACGGTTTTATGATAGAGGATTTTAGGGTGCTGATGATATCCAATATTAAATCTTGTGAAACACCAGGGTGTCACACTTTCTTGTAAAACTTCATCCTCAAAAAATGAAACATTTGGGACCTTTTTTTTATTAGAAACTACTCTACAGTACTTAACAGTACTTATTAAAAATATGTTCAATTATATAAATAATTATTATGGTCAATGAGAATACCTACAAAATGAGGGGTCTTAAGATGAATTTTGATCAGATGTTGTTTTCTCAAATACAAATGTTTTTTTCTGAACTACAACTGACATTTTCTCATTTCCAAATGATACTTTCTGAAATACAATTCACTATTCTGAACTACATTTGATATCTTCTGAAATTAAATTGACTATTCTTATTTACATCTGATATTTTCTGAAATACAATTCACTATTCTGAACTATATTTGGCGCTTTCTCAACTACTTCTGGAAAAGGTGTAGTAATAATATGAAGCTGTTCATTATAATAGCTGTTTACAATAAATAATCATGTTTATCCAATTCACTTGATAATGAACAAAAAATCATTTCAAAGGGTACTGTGATTATTTATTGCGTTAGTATACATTAGTAGCTCTAATTATAAAGTAAACATTAAAACTGTGTATCTTTTATAGTTTCTATAATAATGATTCGCCCCAACACTTATGAAGAGCAGAATCATTCAAGAATTGTGTATACTCTTATCATAGAAGCAGTGAGCTTTATTGGTTAAACGTGCATTTATTCGCTCTTGTCGATTATTTGTAAAATTAAATGATTATTCTTCTTCACAGTAATGTGACCGGAAACTGCTTGTTTAACTTGTTACTATCATATACTGTAGGCTGATGAAGTAACTAATTCTTCACCAAATTTGTACTGCTTGTAAGAATTTGTCTTACAAGTTATCAAAGAAATTAAAGTATGGTAAATTAAAATAATATATAATTGGTAATTCTTGTTTGCAGGACTGATTTCAGTGTTCCTGCACGTGCATCCATTTGGGGCTGGCGTTGACTACATCTGGTCGTACCTGCATAAAATGGACTCCACCATCAAGCCAAATGAGGTCGAGCTGCTGATGTCCAAATTTCCTACAGTTTTTCACCAAGAACTTTCCGGAATTGGAGCACACATGGAGCGGAGATGGAGTTTTGGTGGCTTCAATAATGATTCGTCCCAAGATGTGTGAAGGGAGGCAATCATTCAAGGAAGAAATATGTGAAACGAAAAGGATTGAGAGAGAGTGAAAGATTGAGCATTTAGCTACGGTACTTTATTGAGTGTAATCTAAATTAGTACTGTATGAATCTAGTCAATATGGCACACATTTGCTCTACAAGAGGCCTGTTTCCTATAATCTCTACAATAAATTAAATCAAAATGATGTTTCAATCGATCGTATACTTGTGCTCATAATTACAGATCATAGTTCAAATTTTGAACTTTTTATTAATTTCTTCAAATATCGAAGCTCATCTCATATTTTGGTTTTCTAGTGTAGATAGGTTTATCAAGATTTTTCAAGTGGAATAAATCGATTGATTAGATACAGTATATGATTATGTTGACAATTCTTTTCAATACCTCCATTACACAAAAAATGCCTGGAATATTAAATGTGTCAGTTCCTGAATTTCTGCTTCTGTGACACGATTGGCACTTGATAAAAGATTTATACCTTGATTTTAGACTACAAGAAAATTCTTGTATTCAAACATTGAGTTATGATATAGGCTACGAGATCTTCAGCTATTAAAAATAAATTGACCTATTGTCAAACCCAGGAAAAATTCAATATGTCAGAAGTAATGAAAACTAAATTTATAATTAAACCTCGTTGATCTTTACATTGAATCTGGAATCTTCTAAATCTCTTCAATTATTAGTTTCAAAGATAGCAATACATTATTTATTTATTAATTTGCAGATTGAGCACAATTTTTTTGGTTGATGCCGATTTGGGCTCCGCTGTCAGTTTCTTGGTGAAAAAGAGGGGATACAATCGGTACAAGGTTGGAACCTTGGGGCTCTAGATAACTTTGAACCGGTATTAGATTAGATTAGATTTCTTTATTCATTTAGATAGCGACAAAATATTTATGCTTAGTTTCTAGATTACAAGAGTTATTATTAAATGACGATAATTAATAAGTTACACACTAATTTCGATAATTTACACTACAACTTTTACAGGTTATTCTATAATCTATTCAATGAGAGAGGTTACATGTGAATGCAAAAATCATAGAACAATTATCCAAACAATATGCTACTTGCTTGCAATCTTACTTGTGCATTAGAATATCTAAATGAAAAGGCGAAGTTTGGACATAAAAATGTCCATTCTTGGGAAAGGATAAGTATATCCTTTCCATTAACACTTGGCCTATGAAATTCGTACTATTACTAGAAAAATATAAAAAATGTCCAGTTGTAGTTTAAAACTAGATCTAAGTGATTGAAAAATGATCAATGAAGTAAATAAATCAATAGATAATATTATGATGAATAATAATAAAAATAAATGAATAAAAATATAATGAATGAATAAATAAAGCTCATTCACACGTAAAATAAATAACTAAGAGCAATGATTAGTGGGTGTTAAATGGATGTAAAATTACTACTGGTGATGAAATGAATTTATGTACACGTATGTTGAATGGGTGAAGGATGAAATGAATGATGAAGGGTAGTCATGCTGTTGCTCTAGGGTTGAACGTTTTCAATCATATCTTCTCTAAAATATATTTTCTAAGTTTTGAGATAAAGCTTGCTCGACTCTCAATAGATCTAATAGAATCAGGGAGTGCATTCCATGCTCGACAGCCTGAAACTAGAAATGACTTAGTATAGATGGTGGTTCGGTGATTTGGAATCCTCAAAGTATTTTCCCCGGTTCTTGTATGAGACACGTCTATTCTTCTACCTTCAGAGACAAATTTGAAATCATCTTTAAAGTAATAAGGTCTACCATATTGTAATATATCTCTAACAAGTTTGATTATTCGAAAATTTCTCTGATCTGGAAGCTTTAAAGTTGAACTTGAGATATGGGCTTGGGTGATTCGTTCATGGCGTTGGAGTGAGTAAACAAACCTTAGGCAATAGATTTGACAACGTTGTAATTTATTATTAAGTTTTACTTGCATATCATTCAGAACAGAGTTGCAATACGTCAAGTGCGGGAAAATTAGTGATTGAACTAGCAAAAGTCGAATATTCCTTGGAAGGATATCTTGTAATTTCTTTAATGGGTGCATAGCTGAAAACCCCTTCTTACATGATTTATTCACCTGTTCTGACCAGTCTAAATTTTTATCCATGATTATACCTAAGTTTTTAACAGAGCTACAGTAGGGGATTTCATTGCCATTAATTGAGATTTTTGGATTGTGCTCATGTCAATATTGTTAACTAGGCGAGAGTAGCCAATGATAATTGGCTGCGTTTTATTAGGATTCAATTTCAGGCCATTTTTCTTGGTCCATTCAAATATGAAGTTTACATCTTGATTGATTTTATCGACTATTTCGTTGATTTTTGAGATGGGACAACTAGCATATATTTGAAGGCCATTGGTATAGGTATGAAATTTAGAAAACTTTATAACTGAAGGAAGGTCATTTGCATAAAGAGTAAATAAGAGGGGACCTAAAATAGAACCTTGTGGGACACCGTGTATAACATTTTTCCAATTTGGTATAGGAGAGGCCAAAGATTTAGACGATTTCTACTGCTCCTTGTGCGCTTCAACAGCTGATGTTGGCAATTAGAGTTATCATTTAGCTATGCCTAGATGCTGTTTTTCCAATCAAATGCTTTGCATCAGTATATAGTAGGTTACATAAAAATACAAGAAGTAGACGAAACCGCATCAGCAATCAGTAGGTTACATCAAATACAAGACATACGAAATCACATCAGCGATTAGCAGGTTACATCAAGCATAAGAGACAGACAAAACAGCCTAATATTTTGGCATCAGCTATAACATACTGAAAACTTTCAAAGTGTCACCAACTTGCTAGAAGTGATCTACGAAATTACCACAATCGTTTTGAATGCTAACAATAAAACTCCCCCAAAGGGTTCTTCCAGAATCGTCCTTTGGTCAAAGGTTAGGCTATTTTATAGGAGATTTCTTGTAATAACCTTGCTTTTGTCTTTTGTGCAAGTATCCATAGAATGGAAACTCAGAAGTTTAAAACGTCTTCTCGTTCTGATTTTTATCAATATTTCAAAAAAAGGTTATTCTGGCTAGCTTATTATTGTGGTTATTATAATTCTATGTGAGTCTCTCAGTGATATCTGGTTGAGAAAATCTCTGTCCTACTATTAATAGCTGTTGTTAAAAATTGAGTTTACAATTGCCTGGAGAATGACTGATGAATTATTCTGAGCTCTGTTGGGTCAGCCGAAAAGCTGTCTTGCTCTGCTAGCAGAGGGTATAAAGGTATTATTGAATGCACTCCCCAACCACATAAAGGAGGCGGAAAGCTTGCATGTTTTTAAAGAGAGGCTCCGAAATTTTTTGGCGGACTTGTGCCCTTACAAGATGGCAGACTTCCTTGAGAGATAGGCTAAAGTGGTGCAAATCTTCAATTATTAGTGAAAAAATTGACGTGTCACATGCTGCATGAGCGTTGCTCACTAGTTGCGGCTTATATGTGACGAATAATATAAATAAATAAATACATCGAAACGAGTGTGACTCCAGCTACTTCCCAGCTGTGACTAAGTCGCCTTTGAAGACAGCTTCAGACTGTCCTGACAGAGCTGAACATAAATAAAAGTCATTCACCAACCGCCTTAAGGTCATAAGGCCATCCGCCTTAAGTCATTCCCAAGCGGCAACCAATTTTGGCAAGATGGGAAAATGACTTTAGCTTGGTCAATAGTGGATAAAAATTATAAATTTTGTCTCAAATTTATTGTAGGAAACATTCTGATCTACAATTTGAGAAAAAAATTGAACCAATACTGACCGAGCTGTGAACCTGATACTGACCCTTTTTATTTAAACCACCTTATTACTCTACGATTTGAGAAAAAAATTGAACCAATACTGACCGAGCTGTGAACCTGATACTGACCCTTTTTATTTAAACCACCTTTTCATTTCACCCGCACTATTTATTGATTTATTACACATCAGTAGCCCTAATAACAAAGTGAACATTTATTATACAGGGTGTTTCAGGAGGAATGTGCAATACTTCTCAGGCTGATTCCTTACACCAAGTAGACAAAAAATTCCATGGGACCAACCCCCAAAAACGCTTTGTTACTGAGATATCAATGGCGGAAAATTGAGATTTTTCAAAATATATTAATTTTTCTAATTTTTTAGAGGCTTTAATTAGGTTCTAATATAATCAATTCCTATGTAAAATTACCTGAGAAATTCAATGAAACCAGTTCCAAGTTTGTAACTTCAACGGTTATTGAGATAATTGTAAAAATATGTTAAAAAACGCCATTTTTCAACAATAAGGGTTATAACTGGATAAGGGATTATAAAATTGTATTTTTTATTAATGGAAGTTGAAGAGAGTCAGATTCTAAAGAAAAAGTTGAATGGCGGCGATTGTGTAAATCTTACCCAAATCTCAGAAATAGCGATCAAAAATAGCAAAATCGCTACTAAACACAAATTCATCAATTGTGCTGTGTTTTGTCAATTTTTCGAATTTAAAGTAGTCGTCATCTATCATCCATTTCATTACCCACGCACAAGCCTATGAGCTCATGTGGGCTTCATCCTCACAAACAAATATAAATTTCCATAAGTATGACAAGGTCATTATTTTGTGTTTAATAAAATTACCTCTACCAGAAGAAAACGATTCGGAAGTCCTGTTTCAGACAGTAGCGGATCCAGGGGGCTGTATATTCTTAAACATGGTGAAACCCTTGTAAGTTGTAGATTGTCTTCAACTATCTTGGACTATATTGGATGTTTTTTAATTCTAAAGTTTCCATTCAATTCTACTTTATTTAAAAATAATCGCTGGTCTTGTAAAAATAACCTTGAAATGATTGTATGGTATATCAATCTTAAATCTTCAAATAGTGTTCAACCATTTCTCGATTTCTACCTTTCAAATTGAAACCATTCTTGTTATAATAGGCTCTGCTGGTAGAGACTGTCCAAACAAAGAAGACATTCTGGCAAGATGGGAAAATGACTTCAGCTCGGACAAAAGTGGTTCAAAAATTATAATTATGGCTTTAAACTGTAGGAAACATTCTGATCTACAATTTGAAATCAAATTTATGATTTTTGAATCAATATTGACCGAGCTGGAGTCATTTTCCCATCTTTCCAGAATTTCTTCTTTGCTTGTACAGACTACTCCAGGCTATCTGCTGGAATTGTTGGCTGATGGAAAAAATGATTGGATCACGGAGTGGTGAGCGCGTAAGTTACAGGAGAAAGACGAGACGAGACTGTGTAGTGTTAATTATATGTATTGGAAATGATGAAACGGTTGGCGAACGTAGAACATCTAGTTAGAGTTATAGCCTATGTTAGCGAAGCAGAGGTATAAAAACTATAGGTTACTATTATACGTATACTACACTATATATGTAGTAGGCCTACTATGGGTAGAGGAGCGTGAAAGAGATGGGAGGAAGGAGAAGGTAGGAGGGGGCGAAGGAAAATGCTTTCGCTATACGACGGTCAGGGCCAGGGTAGCAAGAGTGATACCCGTCCAGTCGTTCAACGATCGCTCGCGAGTGTGTTCCCCCAAAGAAGTGGTGCGTGCTCTGTCTCACTCTCTACTCACAACTCCTGCTCTCTTCTCTCTTTCCAGGTGAGGCCCACCTTCCGCAACTTGTTTCACATGTGTGTGGTTATAATTTATGAAAGTACGTATTTAAGAAAAAAGTATCAGATGTGACAACTAGGTACCGAAGGAGAAAGCGTAACAATTGCACTACAAAAATTATATAGACGCCGGTGTGTGTGACGGTATCCAAGAAAACGGCACCTGACCTATTCATATAGTTTCTGTGTTATTGGTGATCAAGGCGAAGGCCTTCTTCATTATTACTGGTATTTTCACCGAAAAAATTTCGCGCCCGGTGACAGAAGTAACACTTCCTCAACACAGTTTCCGTGAACGACTTCTGTGTTGGTACTGGTCAGTTAAGTGTATCTATTGTTTTAGTGAAAAAATGTAAATTTGAGCTCAGACGGTACTTTAAGAGAAGTTGCTAAATATTTCAATAATTAGAAGTATAGGCTACTATCCTTTTTCGATTACTTTTCTCTCCATTCGATTATTAATTATCAATTACTTTTCTCTCCATGGACTGATGGACACAATTAATTATTGCAAATTGTGATTGTAAAGGAAATTCTATCCATTTCAATTGCAACGAATATTTTACTTTTTTAAAAGTTGATGAATATGCGATCTTATCAGAGCATATTCAATGTTAATCATGAATGCTTTTGCTAAAATTATCCCATAAGTTGATACCGTAGGTACTTGAGTTTTCCATCCATTTTCAACTCTCGACTCTTTATAAAATATTTAATTGTGGAGTGATTATAAAATTTCAATGATCTAGATGAAAATTATTATTATCATAATACTGCTATTGAACAGTCTATTTAATACCAAGTATTACAATTACAGTACCGCATTACTTTTATACACATTATATTTATATTATATAACAAAATCACTATAAATGAACCCCAAGTAATCAATTCTTTATGAAGAGATTAGCAGTTCGAATTAGTGTCATGCTCAACATCCAACCTCTCAAACTCAATGAGTGCTTTTCGTTCAATTACTGAATGGTCTCCAATAACGTTTTTAATAAAGATTATTAAATATGATAAAGTGATTGTTATTTCCTACTGGTCAACTAATTGTCACAAGAGAAAGCATTATCATATTAAGTAGTATTGTATTCATCTCACAAGATTTCATTCAACTTTTTCATACTTCTTATACCAGTAAGCTAATATTATATTAAATTATTTTTTTAAATATAAATTTTTGATGAGAGCATTCTAGTAACTTGTTCATCCTGAATGTGAAATCATTGCATTCAATCTACACTGTAGCTTACGGGTAGAGTATGTCCTCAAGTGGAGCGTAAGTTGAAAATTACTTGGATTTTTCCGCAGAGTCAAACACGTGTCACGTGTGGAAGACTCTTTATGATCACGTCGCATACTCAAGAAGAGAACATCTAGTTATTAAGAGTTTTCCTTTCTGTGACAGAGGTTTCCTCTCCTTTTTTGTTAGTTATAGATAGATGAATGACTTTATTTTGCACTTTGCAAAAGTTTTATAAGGGAAGTTGAGACATGAAAGCCCCTTCCTTTAAAAGAATCTACACAAGAATAATTACGGTATCAGGTTTTTTCTCAAATGAGAGAATTATCCCGCTCCTAATCACACTTTCCTCAGTGGTTTATTCATGCCGTGTCACTGAAGCGCAATCTGTAAAGTGCAAGATCGAGACTCAGAAAAGAACAGCCACAATTACCAGATGCTGGCCAGCCGTTACATTTAATGGCGATAGCCGATAGATGATCATGAGCGAAGAGAAGAATAATTTATAAACAATGACCAATGTTGTGGAACATTTCCCATCTAATAGAACGAAAAGCAAAAATTGACAATTCTCACAACAAAATCACTAGGCGGCAAGATTCTGTTCTGATTCTGAATCAGCTTCTTGCTACTAAGTTTATAATTAGTTTTATTGCTTTCATTTTCTTCAACTTTTGTTGATATTCAAATGAGAGTTTTTAAAGCAGCGTTTAGTTTGAAAATGGTGTGCGTGATTCACGATTATAATCTGAGTGTTTCTCTGAATCAAAATCAATAAAAGTGTATAATTCATAAGTGCATAGAAAGCTCATTAGTCTAGATTTACTTATTCCTTGTTGAATATAAAACATTGACTAGTATAGTAGCCTAGTTGAATTAAAATTCACATAATTGCCTTAAAAATGGATGCCGCAACAGGCGTAACTTATTAGAATAATTATTGATTAAGTAATGGTGAAGAGAAGTCGTGTCAAGAACTTGAAAATGTTTGGTTGTGGTAGGTAATCGTTGACCAATAAAGTACGAGAAAAATTGATGTAATAATTTATTTGTGACCCACAGATGAGGACGGGCTCATGTCATGAGGAAGCATCACAGATGCACCGCATCGATTCATCGCAAGGAAATATTGGAGGAATAATTATTAACAAATTATTTGTCGAGTATTAACGCGAAAATGTTTAGCAGGAAGCATATTGAATAAAATTATCAGACGGCAATATATTATTGTTTGAATGTTTGACTCGATCAAACACAACTTTGCAGCACTCTATTTGCTAAACTGTTTGTTATCGGATATCATATTACCGGTACTCGTATCTTTACTCAGTAGGTAACTCATTATTGTTGAATTTCTCATTTTTTGATTGTAAAATATTATTATAAAATCATTGGTGATAGTTGAATGGAAACTTTCAATTAATTTTAGTTGGGTTAGCTCCCAAAATAAAAAAGAAGCATCATAAAGATTTAGAAGAAACTTCAAAAAACGACAAAAAAATTAAGATCATATAAGGAATAGAAACTTAAACCAGACTAGTATGATATATCAAACCATATAATACAAGATAATGATCATAAATGGCTGTGAATTTCTCTCCAATATAATATAATTTAAAAAAGAATTAAAAAACAGGATTCTCATATTCCAAAGTGAAACAAAATCAGTTAGGCTACTTAATTATTAATTCATCAGTCTAGTCAGTTGAATTAATTCAATTATGAATTGATATAGCAGATAGGATTATACAATATTCATCCTATCTTACGGTAGCCCATATAGGTTCTCCACACTTTTTGCCTCATATTGAAATTAACTGACTGCCTATTATTCAACCAATTATCTGATCAAAAATTGAAAATTTAGCAAAAATTAACTGACTGACCACAATGACTGTATGTATACTCAGAGGCTGATTATTATAGAGTCAGTATAATACTGACTACTATAGTATAAAAGTTGATCATTCAACCGCAAATCTTATCAGAGGCGGACGAATTTCGGCACAAAAGTAAAGAAAGACCTTAACTAATTCTATTCGTATAGAATAATTACAGTTTCGTAAAATCTGTACCTTTTTCATAGACTCGAAAATCATTTACCATACCTCTTGTAGTAAAACCTATAGAGATTGCACTTCTTCTTCTATTTTTTCATTGTTATAATAGCCGCACTTGGCCAAAAGAGCGCCGATGACGTCAGAGTAAAAGTGGTCGCGGCATCTGGAAAGCGCGCGATCGTGTAGTGAAAATAAAATATACGCCAATGAAAGGTTAAACAGGGTCGTGGTGGAATTTCTTCTTATAGGAAAGCAGTTCAAGTTCTCGGTTCGACCGCAACTGGTTTCCTTGTAGGACAGTGTGCCAACAACTTTAAAATAATGTAATGTCCCTCGGGCCCAGCTTCGTCTTCCTTTTCAGATCGTTTTCAGGATAACACACTGGTCAAAAGTAACTCACCCTGCGACTCACGACAGCATTTTTACCAATGGACACTGGAAAGTGTCACCTAAAGGATGTCGTAGTATCTCGTATGCATAAACTTGCTTCTCCACTGATAGCATCCGATTTCCCATTAGAATAGAAAAAAAAATCTGCCAGCTGAAGACTCTACCTCAAAACTCTTCTTCCTAGCCAGTAATGGAAAGAGGTAGAATAGAAGGACATATTTGGAAATGATATATCTTCAACGGATTGTGAGATCACACAATCATCAGAGATATTCTCTAGACCTTTTTTGAAACACAATTTTTTATCATATTTTCATTTTTTTTATTGTTAAATAATTACTTCCTTATCAGAGCAATCTCTCTGTATTAATACAATCTCTGTGTATTGATTACTTGACGGCTCATTAACAAAATAAATAACACAATTCATAAATCCATCAATTTCATACTATACGCACTGTAGCTTTTCCACTTAAAAGCTAATAGACATAAAAAAAGTTTGAAAAGTTTGCATTATTATTTATAATGCATTGCAAACGTTCATGATGGAAAAAGCATAATATTGGAGACTCTTCTTGAAATTTATGTTATTTTCATTTAAATCCATTGCAAATGTTTATGATTGAAAATAGCATAATATTGGAGACTATTCTTGAAATTTATATTATTTTCAGTTTCTCTTGAAGATCAGGAATCTTCTACACATTGAAGGCATTTTTAAGACAGTATTCAGATAAGGCATATTCTTCAAGTATTGCTGTATATCTGTTTGGTTTGAAAGTCTTGTTCTCTCATTTGTTTATTCATATTTTTTCGGTAATTTATTCTGATTAATTTTTTTTTCTGAACTTACCTGATTGTATGCTAATCTTGATAGAACAAGTTTTTCACTTATCAAGTCGAGTCTCGTAAAAAGGCACTCTCGCACTTTCACAATAACAATATCATGATTCCCCAAACAATAACAAAGTTTTTATTTTGAGGAATTCCTAACCGATACTCGTTCGGATGTAGCCAAACTACTGTACAGTATTAAGGATGAGGACTATAAAATTATGAGTTCTATTTGAAATGATCTTAAAAGTTGAGAGTTTTTCTTGAATCAATACTCTCTCACTTCCAGATTCGCAAAATGGAAGTGGAGTTTGTATTGATAGTTTGAATATTCATCTTTGTTATATTCTGCACTGAATTCAAGCACAGGGTACCTTATCTATATTTATAAGTTGTTCAGAGTTTTTCTTGGTAACAAAAAAAAAAAACATCTTCAGGGTTACTTTCTGCTTAGGATCAGGATGAGGTGAGGTTCCAAATTCTTAACTCCAATAGTCTGTTGAGGCTTGATCTTTTTAGAGAAAAGTGGCTGTAAACTTGAGGAAGACTAATTTGTCTAATTTGTTGTGAGTCCTCATTGGTAACGGAATCATTTCAGTCTCGACGGGAATAATCAGAGCAACCAGTCTGGTCAGTTGTTTTTTCCCCATTCCGGCTGGTCAGGATCAAATCTCAGACTTGACCTGAGAACTGTGACGTCATTATCGTGCTTTATGCGAGTTGTTATAGTAGTTATCACTTTTACGGAAAAGGTGTAACTACTTTCAATTTCGAATCCATCGATTCGTGATATCGTGTAATTTTATCAATCAAACAAGGAAAAGGAAATATTATCTCTGTTAACATAAGGTTTGCAGTCTTTGCATTTAGGATTGTCTGGAACTTCGAGTTACTCACACTAATATTTTACTTGAAGAATTAAGATAATGAAGTAGTAGTTAGTTATAACAGTAACATACTGCAGGCTTATAATTTATGCCGCATAAAAAACATTGATTCGAGACTCCATAGTTGATGGGGCTTTTTTGAGAAGATGAATGATGGATGATGAAAGTTGGATTATTATGGAATTCATCATTGTTTTTTTTCGTAAATTTTACTTGCGTTATACGGTACGGTAAGTATTTTTATACGTACCGGTATACGAAATGCTCTGAAATGTGTTCTAATTTTAAATGTTGAGAGTCTATTTTATATCAATCAAGGTAGTTCTATCTCGAAATAGTGATGAAATGAAAACTGTGAAGAACAGAAATAGAAAATTTTATAAGTTGTGAAAGTGTTCATAAAAATTTGAGAATTCATAAATTTTCTTTGGCGAAAGAGACAATTCAATGGAAACTACCTACTTCATTAGTGGATCCGGTACATACTTGCAAATTAGTATCTCGTGTCCGTGATAACTGTGAACGTTGAGATTTTGTTCACAATTGAGTCTGGAACATAGACGTCTGATTCTTTTCCATTACTGCATCTCGCTCACGCAGACATCCTTTCTCACCGAATTACATCCAAGTTCAATTTCACGCTGATTCTTTCGGCTCTCAGTTTCTACGGAATAATATAATTCCACGTTCATCAAATTCGTTCATCATTCAACTAAAGAGGAGGAGAAGTACGTCTCGTGAAGCATCCGAATAAGCGCTCATATAGTTATTATTTATAATAGCCTGAGCTTTCACCGAAATCTTAATCTTATTTGTAAAAATACGTAGCGGGGAAATAATGCATCGTACATGTGTTTCACGCTAGACAAGTTTGTTTTTTAACATTACTCTTATAGAAAAATCCAAGACAATATAACAATCTGAAGAATAAAATCATTAATTCAAATTTTCTATCAATTTGTGAGTATCAGTAGTAAGTTATATAAGCTTTTTAGTAGTATACTGAGTTGAGTTTGGGTAAATATTAGGAAATTCACATGGTTAACACGAAATGAGACTCAATGAGAAATGAAGTAATATTGAAATTTATTTATGATCTACATTGCTTACAATTAAAATATGCAATAATTTTTTTTTATAAAATGTACTAGTTTCAAGTATTTTTTTCTATTAAGTTATGGGGAAGCTAATGGAAAAAGGAAAGACCTTTCAGCGGTAATACAAACTTATTAAAAAAAATTGAAAAAGTATTTCCAAAAGTTTCACTTTTAAGAAAAACTTTGTTGAGAAGACACATGAAACGTTTGTCCTAATATGAGAAATAAAACAACATGAGATTTCTTCCATGTGAGCTCACAGCATTTTTCTTCAGAAGTCAACAACATAAATTCAAATGAAAATAACGATCGCTGTCATTGTGTTATCTTTTACTACCTTACTTCTATCCACTATCTATTCAAATATTCCCTATCTGTTCATCTTTTCAACTGATCCATGAAAACAAGACTAGTATACCAAAGGCTACGAGAAAGTGGATGTAATTCTATTCCGCTCTTTCACAAGTCTAGAACGAAGGAACGTCTGTAGGCATCGTGTTGTCAGTGGGTCTTTTCCCTTGGGATCAGATAGCGTGTGTTATCCATAACAAGCAATGACTTATTGGCTCATTAATGAACATGTTGACATCCTGGTGATGGGAAAGTTATCAAGAAACGTTGGAGAAACTGAAAATAAATGACAGTGTGGCTGCAAGCTTTTTCTCACAGAGCGAGAAATAGTAAGTTATAATTGTTGTTATCATGCACGTGTGGACGTGTGTCTTAACGAATGGAATAGACCACATGAACCAAAAGCTGCAATATCTCACCACCCTTTCCATATTTACCCCTAAAATTAGTTTCCATGTCAATTGCAGCTGAGTAAGTTACAAATAAACGCATTTCCCAAGAGAAAAATATTGTTCCCCACCAATAATTTAAAAAATAATGTTCTCGGTGCTAGAATTTTCTGTATTATTGATGAAGGTACATGATCAAAAGTCTCATCAATCAGTTATAAATCTGTTCATGTTGATTTTAAACATCCACAAGATAACAGTTCATAAATTCATGTACTTGCCCTATTTCTCTGAACGTTAATAATCTCTCTATAGGTAACTAACGGCTACCATATAGTAGGCCTACATATAATATAAATTACAGCTAACAACGACCATAAGTTACCTTTCGATATTCCTATTTTACATTTAATGAGCTCTAGGGAAGTGAACGAGCCAGTGAAATTACGACTTCTTTTTCTCGACTTCTTATTCTCTATTATCTCCGAAAAAGTAGAAACAGTGATAAAAACGATATAAAAGTGAGTGCTCCAAACCGTTTTTGGTCAGTGAACGGTCCGACCGCATGGATACTGGGTATTTTCACTTTCTTGTCTCAGAAATGACCATTGATCTCTTTCAAGTGATTAAAATGCCGAATAGCCTCCTCAATTGACTTCAGTCGGTGACCTAGAACTTGTTCATTGACTCATAAAATTATACGTCATGTCTTAAAAACATCACCACTGCCCAACAATTATTTCGAACTGTGTCATTAAAATATTTCTTCTGCGGCTGAGGGTAACATCAATCAAGCGTAACGAGAAAGTTGTTTCTGGTTATATTTTATTTATTTGTATTGCAGTTGAAAATTCTTATTTGATCAATTGATGATATTTGATTATCAAGAAGGAGTCAATTTGAAAGTCTGTCTTATAATAATCTTTGACAGTTTCGTCAAAGTAATGATCTGACAGGCATGAAACTTTTACAGGCTACCCAAAATCCTCATCCTTTCTATATCTCTATCTCCTCTCCTCTCTACCTCTTATTTCTCTTCTACTCAATGCTAGTCTCTCTAGGTACAGTAATATTGATTCTTATCATGCAGGGCTATAATAATATTATAACAATGCATGAAAGACTATTCCAATGAAGCTACTGAATAAATTCATTAATAATAATCACTATAAGAAAATCCATGGTATAATTACATAGTTCAAAAACAGCTAAAATAATAACAATCTTATTGATATAAGCTTGAATTTTAAAAAATTGTTGTATTTCATATTACTAGTACACCAAATTCTTGTTAGGTTATTTAAAATCCTAATATTTCAAATTTTTCATATCTCTATCCTACAAGCAGTGGCTTCTAGTTTTTCCTGAATGGGGGAAAACTTGAAACGTATTCGCTCGAAACGTGACTCCGTGTACAGAATCTGAATTTTGACTTTTTAAACAAGACAGTGGGAATCAAATTATTGATTGATGAGCAGGCTGTTGCTGATTGATGTATATAGATAGGTCGATGCATCAATCAGATTATGCGAACAGTATTGAAGATTGATAAAATACATCGGAACGTCACATTGATTAACTCTCATAATTAATATTCTAATGTATTGACTTTTTCATCAGTTTAAGACTGCTCATTCCAATCTGTATTCAGCAGGCAATTCTATGAAAAGGCTGCTGTTGATTGATGTTGCCTACATAGAATGAAGCATCAATATTAGATTAAGATTGATATCTTATTAAGTTATTATTTCATCTTATCTTATTATTGATATATTATATTAGGCTATATCTCCATATATATTTATTATTGATATCTAATTATCATTCATATCTTACGAGATTTTTCAGCATTGATTCTTGTACATATTATTCTGATATTGTCACTTTTTAAACAGATGAAGACAAATCATTCCAATCATTGATTGATAAACATAAATGATGTGGATTCTTTTTCACCTCTGTATTTGCCATTTTCTATATGGCAAATATGGTCAGCATTTATGTTTCTTCAGTTCCATCCAAAAGGGTCTTGCGACCTTACCTCCTCGTTTTTATGAACTTCATCATTGATATCATAACTTCATTATTGATATTATAGCTTCTATTAAAGGAGGCTATGTTGATATACATTATGCTGATTGATGAATACAGAATCATGCAAGCCTATAGGAACTGTCACATTAATTTTTTTAATATCAATTTAATTTTTCAATATGATTTTTTCAACAGCGCTGAAGACCATCGCCGACCGCATTGATTGACCGCTAATGTAAGGCCTGTGTTACCTGACGTGATCCCGGCAACAGGGACCAGGCCAGCCGAGTGATGATCTTCCGCTGCCAGCAACTTGTTGCCAGCTGCAGCCGTCTGACAGGAGCAGCTGCACCCACTAGTCGCCTCTTTACTGCCTACAGCTGCATCAGCTGCAGCAGCTGACCGTCGGCTGACACAGTCGCGAGTCGACCAAAAGATGCCATGGCCAGTCTCGTTTGGCAAACCTCTCTCTCTAGTTTTGACTCTGCTTTACGTACAAGGTAAACTATCGAAAGACACTGCCTTCCTTGTATCAGTTAATATGAACTAATTGTCTTTATTAGTTTCTAATATTAGTATTGCAATATCAGAACTAATTCACGGAAAATCTCTCATGGAACTTTAAAGGGAAACTTACTCATGAATCTATGAACAGAACCAATGAACCCATGAACTTATGAGCTTTGAAGGAATAAACTCTTTCAAAACTCATGGAAATTCCCTCTCATTGAAATTCATGGAGACTCTCATATCTCATTTAATAGACACCTCTTGATCCTTGTGTCCTTGCTAATCCCAGGCATTAAATAATAAGATTATACATATTCAACTGAAATGAATATGTATAACTTGAAATGATAGTGATGGGACGAATCAAAACGTACAGTATTGAAACTTCTTTTATTTTATTGTAGGCTATCTATCATGCCTAGAATAACGGAACTGTCACATTAACTCTTGCAAAATCATGAAAAAATTAGCCCATTTTGTATCTTTCTGAATGTAAAGAGGCAATTGATCTGTGGATATGGAGATCTCTATTTCCATACCTAACAGTTTCATGTCGATTTTCAATTCTTCACTGTTTACATCATTGAGTTTCCAGGTCAATAATTATTTATTTTGAAGGTGAGATGTAAAGTGATATTTTTTCTCATCTATTTTGTTTTCCATCACGAACTAGTAGTGATTCCAACACCAACTGGAGTGTTGAAAATGGATTAACATCCGAAAGCGCTCCACATGTGAGTAGAAGTTTATTTAAACTAATATTCAAAAATGTTTGACTGCAGAGTCGTGTAAATTAGTTCAGAGTGATATTTTTTATTTGTTTTTTTACTCATGCATTTTGACTAATGCCAAAGTGGGAATGTCTCTATTCAACTCGTTTTAGTCAGCATTGTTTGAAGAATTGGATACTGCTCTAATTCAAGATTCCTGAATGTTTTCAAGTAGTAGAGAAGCCTCCATGGTGCTTCTGCATGGTGGACACAACGCTGTGAAGCAGTTTTTTTAAATAATAAATCATGTGTCATATAAATGGCTTAGGGCTTAGAAAACTAATTTTATTCTTATTTTCGATTATTGATTCTTATTATCGATCATTGATTCTTATTCTTTATTTCTTATTCTTGATAGTTGAAGATTCCTTCCGCAACCTTCACACTGGAGATCCGAATAGCCCACTAGCCACTAATCTGATGATAATCACTTCGTTGAGAGATCTATTGTGAACGGAGCATGCGCGTAACCATCGTGAAAGTGGATTTTCGTCATGCTTTTTTCACTCTCTTCCCATTAATATGAATCCGTTTATTCGGATTCTCAAATTAGGCCGTATCGCTTGAGTGTATCGCTTTGGTGGTACCTAGCTGTTTTGTAGAAGAGCTCGTATAACATGCTAATAATTACTAATTAGTTCACGTTCTGTTTAATAGAAATTGCCTATCCGAAAATGCACTGTTAGCTGTTACTAGGACCAGTAGAAGCACTCACACATTCATTGCTCTCATTCAACGGATTTCAATACTTTCTGGTAGAATTTTCATTCATGCATTGTTCTCATTCAATGCCTTTCAATATCTTTTAATAGATATCCAATTTTCTACATATTTCACCCAAAACATCTATCTAGATTCTAGAATGCTGGATGTTTATTGTTGGAGCTTATTCGTTATTGTTACTCCAAGTTTACTGTTTATCGAACAGTGTTCCGTACCATTTTGTAGGTTTATAGAATCATCGCGGAGAGAAGAACCGGTTCTAGTAATTTTTTATCTCTTTCCGAAGAGAAAAATCATATCAAGAAATTGGTCTTCTTTGTGTATTTCATGTGCTGGAATCAGGGCGATTATCTCGACTCAATGGAGAAATCAGAGATCCTTTCCAGATTTCTGACAAAGGAACGAACGGATATTCGAGATTCGTCATCCGTTGGTGACTTGAACTCCATTTCAATTAAAAATCAATCAATGACCAGAATGTAGCATGTGTTAGTAACCAACTTCCTCGCACCATCTCCAACTTGAATTTAAATAAAAACAACTTTCTCTTGTCAAAATCGGGGAACAAGCACTCACGCAATGGAACTCTCTTTTAGTCATTGCCAAAAATTTCCATCGGACAGCGCAAAAAATTCGCATTGTTCGACATAGTGAAAGCTGATCGGAGATTATTGGTCACATATGTATATACTGCGAATACTGTTCCACTATTGACATGTGGAAGCTTGTAAAAAATAATTTTTGCACTAAGATATAACACAAAACTATAGATTCTTCACTACAAAAAGTGAATATCAAAATACTGTGAATATAGATTTAGCTAGAATCAACTTTGTATCCAAATTTGTGAAATGATTAACTTGCAAATTTATAGGGTGAATAGAATAACAGTAAGCAAATTGATCTCTAGAGAGAAGAAGATCATTTTTATAATACTCAGTGATTTCAGTGATTAAATCTGATTTTAGATCCTACTCCTAGATATCAAGACGACTTTAATTTTGTTTTTGAGTGCCAATTATATGGAAAAATCTAGTATAATAACAATTTTACTCTGATATCTAAATGTATCAATTGCGATATAAATAAGAAAAGGTATGAGTTTTACATAATATTTTAATATTTCTCCTTTCCCCATCACTACCTACGCTGACACCGTTCCATTGAATTCATTCCGATTGAATAAATTAAATAAAGGTAATAAAGGTCCTCAGCATGACCAGTTACCGTATTATGAATTATTTCTTTCATGGCTATGTGCATCAAACTACGAATACAGGTTTTCTTTCCAATGGATACTCCACTCCACCAATTAAACCTCAATTGTTCAACAAAAATTAAGTTATCAATATTAAAATTGAGTTATCAATAAACAAAACAAAGTCCAGCTAAAAGTTTTAAACTAAAAAGTCATATTAATGTATCGTATCACCCTCTAGCTCTTGAAAGAAGCTGAATAACAAATTATTCCTTGTTTAGTATTCCTGAAATGTTAAACCTAGTAAAAGGACGCGTTGTTATCGCTACTCGTTCAATTATTTATTATTATTTCATCTTTTACACTTTTTCCAGTTCTGTTTGATTGAACAACTTCATCATCAGTTAATGTCTACATTTCCTTTCGATTAACCTGAATATTACTCCAGTTTGGTTCCAGTACTGCACAAAACGATCTTGTATCGAAATTGCACACAAATATCTATTCTCTGATATCCGATTCATATATCACCATCTCCTGTCACTCTCAGAATAATTGCATTCTCGCTCATTATCATTGAACAGCTTTGATGGTTATCTCTGTTACCGTATTCCTAGAAGTTATTCGCAGTTCATCTGGCTGACCTCATAGATTGTCATGAGCTTTGATTGATTGACCAAAAAAATTGAAAATGAAGGAAAATGGCCAGGTGAAAAGCTGATGACATAAAGAAAGAAAGGACAATTGACGGTCATTGTTCGTTCGTACGTTTTTGCCAAAAAAGAGAAAGGGGGCACTTGACTATACTTCTCATTTTCTCTCTCTATTCCTCCTACTATTCCTTCTAAGTTTTCTCTCTACCACTGACAGCCGGATGTGGAAAATGCGGAAAGCGAATTTTACTCACATGCATATTTTCACATGGACATACTACTTGACGGCCTTTGATCTACTGTTAGCTTTTTCAACAGCGGTGGCTCTTATGACTAGCATCTCAAACTCTAAAAACTATTTGAAAACAATTGCATCAAGAATTAAAGACAAAAACTCCACCTCAAATAATACCAAGAAAGTTTAATGCCATTTTCCAATGAGCTGAGTAAGAAAACTGTTCATCTTTTCATATTCTTCCAATCTCCCACGTATTAGTATAGAATTCATGTGGTACTTTCCATCCTCCTTGCTAGAATTCTATCAACTCAACTTATAAAGGTAGAGTTTGTAACATAAATATAGCCCTCAACATACCAATTCACAGTTTAATTATAAAATAGAAGCTACGGAGCAAGTAAACAGCAAATAGACTATAATTGTAGAGAGTATTGGTGGGAAGAGTTTGTAGTTAGCAGTTACTTATTAATATTGTTCCACTTCCTTGATCTTTTTTAACAGCATAGGTATCCTGACTTTCCAAAAGATACTTCACGATTTGATAGTTTACTCTTTGTATAGGTTCATATAAATAGTTGTATAGGTTATTCATTTAAATTTACATTTTCAATGCTCAATGAATGAATCTCAGGATTCAGATTCATTTAATTACTTTATTTATGTAAATTCATCTTTATTCATTACAAAATACATTGACTAAAATCCTATATTACGCAAATTAAAAATGATACTAATTACATCGCTTGCTTCAATAACTAAGTTTAGACTATGGAAACTTACGAAAATGATACACATGTAGGATTTAATAATTATTTTTACAATAATATAACTGATGCTGTAATCACATAAAAAGCCGGAGTTTGGACACATGAATGTCCATCCTTGGAGAGGAATGCTCAAGAACATACCTCCCATTAACACTCAACCAGGACGTAGATGAGAGCAGGTATTTATAAAATAAGATGATATTCGTAGTTCAACATTGGTTTGCTGTAGGGACTATCTTATCAATAACGTGGATACGATTCCATATTAATTATTATTTCTCGAGCTTTGAATCAGGATTTCAAAAAGAAGATCAACTGTCAATTAGCAAAAGAGCCACTCCTGTCTTTTTGAGGACATGTTAAACCATCGGTCACGTCAAAAATTTAATTGTCTTCCATCATACCCATTGTCCAATGCTAGAGATTATGTGAGCATAACCGTCGTGAAGAACTGCACTAATCTAATTACGGTATCTTGATGATAGGAAGCAGCCAAGCACCTTCATGTCTTCTAATGTAATGTAGACAATTAAAGTTGTTAAAGGTCGTCTCGACCTTCAGGTCAGGCAATTTGAGGTTTTTAAAACTTAACGGAAAGAAATTCTGATGATTAGATTTTTCGATAAGTTTCAAGAACTGGATCAAATATTCTGGAATTCCACTTTATAAGTAGCAGGCGCAGCCCCTCACTCAAAAGTAGCCTAAGAAGCAATCCTAATCGGGATTAATTCCTCGCCATATTATATATTGAATTGTTACGGAGGTTGAGTTCTTCAGAGTCACAATTTCCTCCTATCCTCCAATAACTTCAATCGTCAGCATGCCTAGCATTGAATGTAATGCAGGCTATTACCCAAAATTCACAGCTTCAAGTATTTCCCTACTCAACTGCTTTTATTCTTATTTCCAGTCCAGGGTAGGCCACTGGGCTTATAGATAGTATAGATCTAGTAGGCCTCTCAGATTTCTGGAAGTATTTTACACTCCTAAAATATCCTTTCTAAATGCGAACGTTTTTCTGTAGAAACCAAGAAATTCACTCTCTTTAGCCTATAGAAAGAACGGATGTTTGAAACAGAGAACAAGTCAAGCTTGGAGTGGAGAGAATAATAAGACGTGATCATTGTCGTGAGACTCCGAAAAACCTCTGCTTTTATCTGGTTAAAAGTTAAACCTTGCTCGTGTTATCCTGTCTAGAAATCGTGGGAATTATGCTCTTCTTTCTTTCAGTTAGATAGTGGAGAACTGTTTTAGGTGCCGCATGAAACGTTACTTTATTGCACCTGCTTCAATTTGCTGATCTAGTTGCTCTTCCAACCGGGTCAAGGTCACATCCTCTCATTGTCTTATAAAAATGAGTGAAAATTAGACATCAACTCCATTTATCATTCATGATAGTTTAATGCTTTCAACTCAATTTGTCGTTTCATATTTTAATTTTAAATAAAAAAAAATAAAAAATGAACGGTGCGTGAAATTAAGGACAATTAATTTATTGTGTCTGTGAAAATTTATAGATGAATTTATTATTTGTTATTTTTCAGGTAGCATAGGGCTTCTTTTCAATGCGCTAGATATAAATTATTGGAGGTGTAAAATAAAGAGAGGCAGAACGTGTCCAGATGCCGACGTCAATATTTATTTCTACAACAGGTAAGCTTATGTTTCAACAGAATTCCATTTTTTTATTAAATTCTATTTTCAAAGATTCGTCACTTATTTTTTTTTGAAAAGTACAATAAAATAATATTATAGAGTGTTATTGTATTGAAGAAAATCCAGTATAATAATTAATATTGTATCAAATCAACACTACCTACAAAGGAAAGTTGTGAATATTCCCAGTTACTGTACTCTATCTAGGTTCTTGACAAATGACTAACGAGTTTGAGTAAATCTCCAACAGAGCGCAGGAGTTTGTTCTGTAGTCACCAAAGTCTCTGGGCCTACCAAACAGGATTTCACACCTGAACTTGACATGACCTGACCTTTTGATCAAGCATTCAGAATATGGGTCTCCTATAAAAGACCCACGTTATTAGTAGGCTTCATATAAATATTTTACATCGATCTTGAACTATCAAATTATAGGTAGGCTACCTACCCACATAATATAAAATACCTGAAAATCTTCCCATGGAGTAGTAGCCAAGGCAAATTAGATAAAAAAAAGGCTGTGCCTCCAAAAAAATAAGGTAAGGCTGGAAATCATCTTAATCGACTTTGGGCATCCTAAATAAGTTTACTATGAGTTTGCGACGGATTCCGAGGTGTGCATAATACAGGGTGACTAGAAAACCAGCAAATTTCGGTTCATTTTTTAGTTTTTCGCAATTTTTTTAGCTAATAAAATTTCCAAGAGATTGGTATCAAATCCAACCTTCTATCAAACAAGGACCAAGGAATAAGGTTTCAAATAAGTGGTATTTTCCGAGAAAAATGAAAATTTTACCTTATTCAGTATTTTATTGTTCATATCTTCCGTCTGATGAGTTAGAAAGGTGTATTTCAAAAACAATTAGTAGCCTTTTTCTCGGCATATGAGAAATAACTCAAAGTACTCAAGGTGGTAAAATTGTTCAATTTCGATCAACTTTGATAAATGATACATGAATTTTGACCGCCTTGATGAGCTGAAAACAATGAGCTATTGTCACGATCCGTCAACTTTTACGAAAGTTACAGAGGTCCTTAGTTTATTATCCTTGGAGAGTCCTTCCTACTGGTAATAACCTGAATTCATGGCGGTATAGTGATTATAAAACCAAAAAAATATATAAAAAAAATATTCTAGTGATAAAATTCCAATACAAGAATATATAGATAAATTTTGGAGGTTAATAGTGGAAATATGGTATTTTTTGCTGTGCAAGGAAACATGTTGAAAGCCCTAACACAAAAAATATAGAAGATAGGAAGTCTTCCTTGGTCTAAAATTGTAGAGAACAAAATTATACCCAAAGGTATTTTGAGGTGTATTTGACTTCATACTTTTATACAGGTCAAGTTCGTTGGACAATGAAATCGACCGACTCCTTCATCCTTTTTCAGGCAAAAAAAGGATAAGCTCTTAGCAACAATATATCTATATATACTCCGGCATGTATCAAATTTCAACACAATAATCACGGCTGGAAAATGTCATAAGGAACTTGAATAATTTTTTTTTGAAAATCCATCTGATTACAGTGGAACAGCTGATTGAATATTAGCGGCAAATTTGAAAATATTATCATGAGAAATAATGTTCTCAAATCAATAAATTTTTTCATGTGAAGTCATATGTTGATATTGATTTCAAAGTTTAAACATGTGATAGGAGTCTATTTATTTGAACAGCTGACAAAAGGCGGCAAATTTAAATTATTTTACCATTGGTTATTTTTAAAGTATTCTTGTTCAAGGAAGTTAGTTGTTTAATTTGATTTCCATGCTTTAATAGGTAAGACTAATAAATAAGTCAGCCGTGCTTTTCTACGGGATTTGAAGAATGCTAGGAGATCTCTAATAATTTATAAGATTTATCTGAACTATCAAAAAATTCCATTCTTGAACAAATCTCTACAATGTTTGTTTTCAATTTGATACACTTAATAAATTACAAATTCTGTTGAGTTTAGAACAAGAGGCGATCAATATGACTCTACAGAGTGTTCCAAAAAGAACTAACTCAACTACTAACACGGTGTTCTTGGAGCTGAAAGAAAACAGAACATATCATTGGCTAAACACCGAATTCTCCTTAGTTTTCCTCTAATTCGCCCTTCTATTATTTTAAGACTTTTCATCATACCTAGATAATGGATAGACTCTACACGAAGTTTCAATAGTATGTATGGTTTTCAGAAAAAATAAGGGAATGTTATCACATCCATATTTGTAAATTTGTTAGAATTGTTCACTGAACTATGTTCAGTTCTTAATAGGTCTACACTGAATTCTTGCAGTCAAGTCGTCTTGGACAAGTAGGCCTACGTTTTTATTGGTGCATTGGCGGCAGAAGAGTTGCGGATAATGATGTATCAAAATATGATCAAACGATTGATCAAAATATACCGTACATAACTATATGCTCACAAAAAGGAATCATACATCAGTATTCAATAAATCTAGGTATCGTATTAGTATGATTTGTGGTTCATATTTTTAAATGATTAAAGCCGTAAGTTGACTTTGAGGGCTCGCACGCGAGTTCTTCAGCCCATTGGGCTTACTAGTTATAGTGATAAAACATTTATACTTTTTCAATGGTTGCCATTATAAATTTCATGTCAAGTAGCCTAATTGTATGGCCTAAATTTTATGAGTCCTATCTCGTAACACAGAAAATTTTTATTTTATTTTCTCTGCTCTCTTCATTGTAACATCAGATTCCAATATCAATTATATTAAAAATATGTACAGATTATTTCTTTTTTTATAGCCAAGTAGTTTTTTTACAATTAAAATTTTCTTATCAATTGTTTTTATAGGTACAATATATAACGTACTGCAACTTATATTACAATACAAAAGTGTATTAGCATAAGGAATAATAAATCTATAAGTGTATTCTGAATTGCATTCTAATATATTTCTTGTTTTTTCTAGTGAGGAGCGGTATAGACAGCGTGTGGACATGCGACCTGACCGTGGACTCACCTACAGTGGATGGGATCCGGACAAGAAAAATGTCATCATCATACACGGCTTCAATGGAACTGAAAGAAAATCTCCTATGACATTCATAAGGGATGGTGAGCCCTAATCATTTCCAGTTCCTATAGTATTTAATTCATAATATATTTATCACATAGAAAATATTCATACCTTAATATTGACTAAACATTTATAAACTATATTCGGTAGTGGAATATAAAGCGATAAGTTTTCCCACTCCCAAATCATTTCATGGAAATATTTTTTGCTTAAATTTATTTATTTATTCTATTATAATCATACAATAAAGAATGGAAAAACAATTCATCAATGAATAAATAAATTATAAGATCATGTCATGTTGAGAAACTATTATTAGACTTTTATTGGGCTACATTAATTGTTCTCAACTGTACTGATGTATGGATCCGAAGTTTCCACAAAATCATTAAAAATAATAATTGATTACTCAACATCTTCGAAATATTATTTAGTTCTATGATAATATTTCATGTACCTTACCATTCTATTGAATAATTATACTTTTTTGTTCTTTTCACATTTTGCTCTTTACATCCTTTTGAATAATGTTAATCAATAAAATATCATTTTAAAAATGAATAATCCATCAATCTCATATTGATTTGTTCATCTTTTGAACGCATTTTCCATGTGAATGGAAGAATAAATAGAATAGTTTATATTGAAAATTTCGGCTATGTGAACAATATATGAATACAATAATTGAAAGAAGATTAAATCCAATAATGCTAGGATCCATTATTATGTTCATGATTTATAGTAAATAGGAAAATAATAAATCCAAAGCTGCTGCTGCTGGGACACTGTTTATGTTTACTCTTCTCAAAAATACTAATGAAATACCGTTGATCAATAAATAATCTAATATTGAGAACCATTTTCTGGCAGCCTACTTGAACAGGGGCGACTACAACGTGTTCACAATCGACTGGGAGCCGCTGACCTTCTTCCCGTGCTACCTGTCGGCGCTGAGCAACACGCGGCTGGTTGCGCAGTGCGCTGCGCAGTTCTATTCGCACCTGACGCACATGGGTGCGCGCGCAGACCACACGCACTGTGTGGGACACTCACTTGGCGCACATGTCTGCGGCATGATCAGCAACCATCTCACCACAAAAATGTACAAAATTATTGGTGAGTAACTATTTTATTAATTTTTTTTTAGAATCTTATTACTGCTTGCGTCCATCTCTGAAACCTTGCCGGTTGAAGAGGGAAGATGCAAACACTAATACAAATCAGTTTTAGTGTACACAAGCCATTATAAGCCACACACTCACTACGTGCATTCCTCGAAAGGTTCCATAGCTTGGGCGTGAACTTTAGGCTAGGGCTAGGCTACTGTAAAATAGTTTATAGGTACTTAAAAAAATGGGATTGATGATTTCTCAAATTTCTTCAATCATTAAGGAATGTTTCCAACATCAATGCTCACTCTTATAATTTCATTGATTGTATACGGTAGGCTTACATTATTGAATAACAGGCACAAATGGGTTAAATAGTAAAGAAGAAGAGAATACGGTACAGTAAAATGTTAAAATCCATTGTATTATCAAGCCTTATTGACATTTTTATCACATTTCCTAGTAGCCTACAAACATTTTCAAACGAGAGTAATAGAAATAATACACGAAAACTAAAGAGCTCTTGGCTGAATCATGTTTGAAAAAACAAATCTTAGTAATTAATGAAATCTTAAAAATAAATCTGCAGTAATTTTTAATGCCAATTAGCTAATTCAATTTTTTAAGAACCGGGCCTATAAAAAATGTATGAGGAAGCAGCCAGAGAAGTTTGGCAGCACATTTCTCTTAAAACACTCTGTATATGTAAAAGGAATCATTGTACTTATTCTTTTGAAATTTATCACATTCTCTGTAAAAGAGAATTAATGAGACTAAAATACTCTGTTTATTGATGCATAGTGTACTTCTGCTCGCTGTGCAGCTCACTTATGATTTTTGAGTCACGGAGGCGTTTCGAAAACTGGTGTTCATCCTCGGCGCTCCTTGCTAATACTCGTCAGTTACCCGTGGCCCAGAGGCGAGGCGTCCGGTCATCTTTGGATTCGCCGATGACTAGACATAAATTGATATATAATGTGAAGGAATTATCAAGTTGAAAATATTAAAAATAAATACAAAGAAGTGAAGAAATCAAAGCTTTTTCCAAGCGCGCCAAGTTCGAATAGAGTGAACTACTCCATCATCAGTTCCATGCGTTCAATATGCTCAACAGTGAGCGAGTCCAGTAATGCTTTTTAGCGTTCGTTACCACCACTCTTCTGCATCCACTCTCCCACTCCCTCCCGCAAATGATGGACGGAGTATACGGACGAAAACATCGCTATTTTCTGCGATTCCACCGTCTCTGACAACAAATTCTCAGCACTCTGCGCTCCGTACAGTGTTGCAAACTTAAATCATATGATGTTTATTGTATTGTACTATTATTTGGCCTCTTGTACAATGAATGATATGATAAATAACTATGGTTAACTAAGATAAGGAATAATTTATCATTGAATAAATAAATCAATATCATTCGGCTAGGTAATCATCAAATTATATTTGGTTTCTCGGAGTTCTATTTCAATTCTTAATTTCTATTTCAATTAGCATATTGATTTGAATAACACCGTATTTAATTTATCCAATTATTTATTAATTTCCAAAAATTTTTTGTGTTCTTCATCTTGTATTATCTTTAGTAATTGGACTAGTTATAATAAAGCTTGTTAAATAATTGTCTAAAATGGAACATTATTATCTTTTGGGTATGGGAGGGGCGTGAGATAGATGGGGGTGCGGAACTAAATTTTTCCTAGAGATGACCGAGCCAAAAAGTCACGCCTCGCCCCTGCCGTGGCCAATAGTAGATAATAAATAGACAAATTATACATAGATAAACTGAAAAACTTCAATAAATAACTCTGTATAATATTATAAGAGATTTTATTGTATGTTGACTCTTTTAAAATTCACCAAATTCTCTGTAAAGGACAGAATTATTATCTGGCAATCGATATTGTAATAAGCAATGATTGAATCTAACATTGAAATTTGATTTTCTGCAATAAATTATTAATGAAGAATCAATACAATTTTCATCTAAATTTCATCTGAATACAATGATTGATTTTTAAACGTAAATCATGTAGGTTTGGACCCGGCGCGTCCACTGGTGCACCGATACGGCTCGGACGCGTTCAAACTGACGCGAGATGACGCGCACATAGTGCAGGTGATCCACACCAACGCGGGTCTGCTGGGGGAGACCGCGCAGGTCGGCCACGTCGATTTCTGCGTCAATGGCGGACGCATGCAGCCCAGCTGCAGCCGCGAGGGACGCCGCATCCGTATGTATTCCTTTTAGTACAATTTTCAAAAAATTAAATTGACATTGTATTTTAGAAATTCTAATTTTATTTCATTATTATTTTCAAATTAATTTCGCACAACACATTTCTATAACACTAGATCTTATATTATTCGCTCAATGTAAACAGGAGCAGACTCATAAAAAAACCAAAGTCTATCAAATGTTCTTGTTGAGTAACCCGTTTTAGTTAGTTGAAGAATTTTTGGACAAAACCTTTTAAAATGGGCATTTCAGAATGGAAGACCAGTAAGAATTAGACTTAATATTAACATTATATTGACTGGCCTATAGGTCAACTTGTGAAATTATTTATTTATTTTATCAGAATAATAAATTATTAAGTAAATAAAAAACAGGCGTTCTACGTTGGAGATTTTACATTATTACATTATATTTTATTTTTATGGATTGTGCGCAGTGTAGAATAACTTACCATATCGATGGCTTATATAGAGTATAGCTCAAAATTATTGGTCGGTCTGAGTTTCAAATGTAAAGCGGTGTGTGCGCACGGCTCGATTTATTTCTAAGATGATATACGTAGTACAAGATGTGTATGATATTATGATATACAAGATGTCAGCCCAACAACTTTTCCATGAATTAAAGTTGAATAATTTATTGACTCGAATATTTCGTTCTTACGAGAATTTGAATTACATTGACATCCATATCAATGTTATTGGCCATACATAACTTGGCATTGACAACAGTCATAGATATTCAACTATTCATACATATTTACGTACAGTACGATTTTTACATTCAGTGAATACGTTATTCATTTTATACCTATAAACTAACAATGATACTTACTAAACAAATAATTGACAAAATATTGTCAACATAGGTAAAATAAACCAATTAACTTACGGTACCAATCAATATTTTTCCTATATTGCAATAATTGCAATAATATTGGTCCAGGGAGTCTTTCTTAAACTATTGAGGTGTTAGTGGCATCCTCAACGTTTCTCATTATAATATATTTGTTATCAAACAATTCAACTGTTTAATAACAGTTGACATTCTGGCAAGATGCGAAAATGACTCCAGCTCGGTCAATATTGGTTCAAAAATTATTAATTTACAACATTCTGATCTACAATTTGAGACCTATAATTATTCATAATTTTTGAACCAACATTGATATAGCTGGAGTCATTTTCCCATCTTGCCAAAGTGTCTTTTTTTAGGCAGATGAACCGAATTAATGTTTTCTCTGTGATTGAAAAGGTCAAGCCCGTTGCAGTCACTTTATGAGCGCCTGTTTCTTCGCGGCCACGGTGAGCAATCGCGGGAAGCGGTTCGTCGGTGTGCCCTGCACGTCCTCATGTCGACCTCTGCTGCCCTTCGGCTACGCCAAGACCGTGTCAATGGGCGAACACACTCCAGATGAGTAAGTACTAATGTATCACAAAATGCTAAATTGAATTTTATGAAGACTTTACTCATAATAGATGCTGGGTTGCTCAAAAGGATAAATTCATTACTCTCATATTTTTTGCTTTGATAATCGTGTAATTAATTAGATTATATTTGATGTGTAAAGTTTATTATTTTCAATTTCATATCTCTTTAACCACTACGTAAAGATAATTATTGAGTTTATCAAAATTAACTCAACTCTATTATTGAGTATTTCAAATTTGTTTAATTGTTTCCAAGAAGATCGATAACCTTTTCAATATCGAATTACATAGGTACCTACCGTACTTTAATGAATAAGTGACTGTTCATAAAGTGAGAACGATTTACCAATATGCTTATCATTAAGGGAAATTTTTTGCATCATTGCTGTCTTATTTCATTATGCTTGAATATTTAAAAATCATCTACATATATAATAGTATTTCAAGAATAATTGCTGAATTAAATCTGAAATAAATTGAATATAATAAAATTTTCAATTCAGTATTTTTTTTCTCATTTTCTTCCACCACTAAATTCCAAATACAGTGCTTCATTTGTAAATCTAGCACAATTTCCAATCAATTATCATGGGATTTCTCATTCTTCTGATATGAAGTTTTTTTGTAGGTCAATGTTGGAAAGGTTTTGAAGATTCACTTCCTTGAATTTGAATTTCAAGAAATGTCTTCCAACTCTACTCTTCTCAGATCATTTCTCTCACACAACATTTGGATACTTCTCTCATCAATTCATAACTATTTGATTTATTCCTCTTGGGAAAAACAATATTAATGTATTCTATGTTTTTCTTTTCCCAGTGCTAGAGGAACATTTTGTTTGAGGATGGCAGACAACAAACAATGTCCTTTCGACTGAATCGCGGCTGAGGAAGTAATGTGGAAATTCTTGAGATGATTGAATCAATCAAAGCTATGGTATAAATAGAGAAGTAAGTTGTTTGTGAAAATCAGACATTACATTATGAAAGTATGCCAAACCCTCGGGTTTTGATGAAGTCTGTGTTTTTGAAAATGAATAAGAATATAGTCAAGGAGTTGCAATAATTTATATGAGAATATATTTCACAAATTGAAAACTCAAGGTGGATATAACATACCGGTAAGGTGCTGATGAATATAATAATGGACTCCAGTGTGTTGTTTCATAGCTCAACTGTCTGATCAGGACATACTGATCATGAGATATCTATACCAATTTATATTTTTTATTACAATTCCCTAATAGGTCAGTACAGAAACCTAAACTTTACTCATGTTTTTTCTGAATAATGTTTTACTCATGTTTTTACTCATGTTTTCTCTTCTATATCAGATTGACATTGAGTGTTTCAAAGTGGATTATCTTTTGATACATTATTGTATTTGATTGTAAATTGTACTATATTATTTACTTGTATTCGATGCTAAAATGATACATAAATAAATTTTAAACAAATACACTGGTAAGCTATTCATTCTACTATTCTACCTGATCAATAAACGGAAGAAAATAATAATTTATTAGTTTACAGATTTTCATTTTATGTTCAGTTTCAGTAATAGTATAATATGATGATGTCTACAGGAATAGCCAGATTGGACTAACTTTCCATGCAAAGTATATACTATACTATACTATACTATACTATACTATACTATACTATACTATACTTTCTACTATACTATACTATACTATACTATACTATACTATACTATACTATATTCTATACTATACTATACTATCATACTATACTATACTATACTATACTATACTATACTATACTATACTATACTATACTATACTATACTATACTATACTATACTATACTATACTATACTATACTATACTATACTATACTATACTATACTATATATACTATACTATACTATACTATACTATACTATACTATACTATACTATACTATACTATACTATACTATATATATACTATACTATACTATACTATAACTATACTATACTATACTATACTATACTATACTATACTATACTATACTATACTATACTATACTATACTATACTATACTATACTATACTATACTATACTATACTATACTATACTATATATACTATACTATACTATACTATACTATACTATACTATACTATACTATACTATACTATACTATACTATACTATACTATACTATACTATACTATACTATACTATACTATACTATACTATACTATACTATACTATACTATACTATACTATACTATACTATACTATACTATACTATACTATATACTATACTATACTATACTATACTATACTATACTATACTATACTATACTATACTATACTATACTATACTATACTATACTATACTATACTATATACTATACTATACTATACTATACTATACTATACTATACTATACTATACTATACTATACTATACTATACTATACTATACTATACTATACTATACTATACTATACTATACTATACTATACTATACTATACTATACTATACTATACTATACTATACTATACTATACTATACTATACTATACTATACTATACTATACTATCACTTTACCTGCGGCTGTATGTATAGTGTTGATCATTTTTTGGTAACTCAAATTCGGTTATTAAGTTAGGCTGATATTGAATGGATAGAAAATGATCAAGACCCACACTAAAACAAATCAATATTTCATTAAACTTAAGCCGCGTATTGACAGTCCGAGGCATGTCCCACGAATGCCTCGCAGTACAGTCTGGTGATGCAAAAATAGTATAAACTCATGGCTGAGACATATGTGTGAATATAATCTGCAATAATCAAAAGTAATTATAATTATTGTATAGTATATAATTATAATTATAGTATAGTGTATAATTATAATAAAAATAATTACGTATAATAAAAAATCTGCATTTTTTGTAACCAAAAATGCGAGCACACGAACAAATTGACTAGCGCCATCAAGCGGGAGACAAAGCAACTAAGCTCTGACAATTGATAATTTGGACTTTGGAGGTTAGTTTGTGCTAAATTAGTAGATGAAAATTTAAGGCAATGTTTATTATTTATATATTGCCTATTAGAACCTTCTGCACCCAAATAGAATTCTCAATCACAAAAATGCATAGGAATAGGGTACAATTTTGAGGTTATAGTTTGTAGAATTGTTCGTTGTGCGTTGCGAGGCAACAGGCTCTGCTCGCTGCGAATTGTGTGCCGCGTTTGCCTGGCTGCTAGGAAACCCGGTATCGACTTTATTATTATCGACCTACAGAGGCTTTACTCCAGTCTCCAGCTCGGTCAATATTGGTTCAAAAATGATTGATTTGGTCTTAAATTGAAGATCGAAATGTTAATTGAGACCAGATCAATAATGTTTGAACCAATATTGACCGAGCTGGAGACTGGAGTAGATAGTAGACTAGTAGTAGTAGCAAGACTCTTTTTTGCGTGAACAGACTGTACCTTGAGGCATTCGCGGCACATGCCTCGGACTGTCGATACGCGGCTTAATTCACATGATGAGCTGAGAGGTAGAAATTTGTTAAGAAGATCAAGCAGAATCTGACAAAAAATATTTCAACAAAAATTACACAACAACTATTATAAAGAAAATATGATTGAGTAAATAAAGATGATAATAATACACTATATTAAAATAAGAAAATAATTAATTGTTCCTGATGAAGATCATTTAAAGTAGGTAGTAATAGAATCTTTGGGTTTCATTTTGAAATTGAGTTCTGAGAAAGAGACATTACGTTTATGATTCTTTCAACTGGGCTTAGGAAGTGGAATACAGTAATTGTAATAATATCCGCCACTCCATCAATCCATAATATAGAATAAAACATGTTTATGAGAATTATTTCATGAATACCACTCAATATCAGTGCGTTAGTCCATGGAAATGAAAACACAACTAGAAATGAAATTTCCAAGTGAAAATTTCACTAAAACTAAAAGAATGATCAATCGAATACAGCTTTCAACTTTTTTATATTTACCTTTTCAAGCTCTTAGCAAATATATGTTTCAAAAGTGATAATGAATCTACTGAGAGGAAAAGATCTTCATATCTGTCTGTTGGATGAGCAAATAATTGTTGAAAAGTGTTAATTAATTTCTACTGAGAGAAGAGGATCCTGCATAACTTAGGCCTATATGAGTCAATTTGATATTATAGATAGGAGTGTCTGACCTCTCCTATGAGTCCCGTTTTACTCTCCTGTGAGGTGCGTGCGTGTGTGAAGAGGGCCTCGAGGGGAATATGGAAGTCATATGACACTTATATATCGATTGTCAGTTAGGTGACAGTAGTTCACTACTGTAACAGGTGCCACTATTCAGGGCTCATATTAATAGTGATTCAATCATTTAATCAACTACACTGATACAATGACTTCGACTCTTTTACTCTCGCTCTTGGCTTCTCTCATCTCAACAGCTATCGCTGGTAGGTATTAATAATATTATATAATAATAATTCAATTATTGTCTACTTCATTGTTCGCTTCACATTTCCACCAACCAGTGATCTGACTAGAACTTTATTCTTATCCAATTATTGAAGTTTCAAGTTATGTTTGAATTGAGTTATGTAGTAAGTTTGTATATTATATTACTACATATTACTGTATATTATATATTAGAATATCTTTTAAGGTCACACTCAACTTAGATTATTTTTTTGAATGATAGCACCATCCTACTATTAAAAACTTATTCAACAAAATTTCAAAGAAAGAGTAATTTTTCAGCGCGCTACATCAATCTGATAATATAAGTAACTTACCAAAAGTACATGATTACATAGCTTTTATGGTAGTATATGAATATATCATATATGCGCTTTGCATATTCGAAATGAAATATGTTTTGCGTACAATGGTAAGATAGACTTGTTCGATTTTATGATTCAGTGAATCAGTGTCATGTCAATCCAATGTTGTCCAGCTACATGCTCTGGTAAAATTGATCATGTTATCAGTAACTTCCTATTCTGACATCGTGAGTTACAAGAGTAATATTAACATCAATCAAAAGTATCCAATCTAAGTAGAATTGTTCAATAGTAACTCCATCTGCATTTATAATGTTACCATTTCAATTTTGATGGTCTTTTATACATTCGTGATCATTGCAATAATTTTGTCACCAGCATACATACTTTCCTTAACTGACATTCATCATAAATAGACTAGTATATAAATGTTTCAATTCGGCAATGTTGATGAGGAGAAAGCTGTTGCTGCATACTGTATTTTGTTTCTCAGAATGCTTGTACGTTAGTATGTTGAGTTGGCCAACATTCAAATTCACTCACTCACATACTACAGAAAACAAAGTTTATAGGCTATCCTATGGAGACATGGTACGTTTTTTTCAAATTCATGAGCATTGATAAATCTGTTGCCCCTATCCAGTTATCATACAAAGTATAATTATATTATAATCACGTAGGGCTACTTGTAATAGGTACAATAATTTAATAAACTACCGGTATTCAAAATTGTATGTTATTATTATCATCTTTATTTTTGCAAAACGATCCTCACCTCAATTCGAGGATGATATTTAATCACACTTGTGTTTCTTCAAGAGTGAATTTCTCTTCCACTTCAGGAACTGGTGGAAAGTAGTAAGTGATTTTAAGTTTACAAATGATAAATTTATCTTTTAGATACCTATTTGTTCCTGTTTCCATTGACTTGGAAAAATCCAAGCAAAATTCAGCCAATATATTATTTTCCAAGGTGCCAAATATTAAAAATTACTCCGAAAGTCCTGGTATACAGTAACGATCGTCGATTACTATAAAGCTCAAACACTGAGTAATAAAGAAAGTCTGTATAAAGTTAGCGAGTAGGTAGAGAGCAAAAAGCTCATTTAAAGCTTTACTTCTCCTCATTCTCCTGTAAAATATGACAAGTTTTTGCTGAGCCTCCTACAGCGAACTGGAACAGTGGAACCCGAAAATAAAGGAAGTAAGCTTACCTATTTAGATTCTCCTTTTTGTGTTACAGAACTCCATGTTTCAGAAGAAAAACTTGATATAAGAAGAAAAAAATCATAATTCAACTGATAGTCTTTTAGCACATACAACTCAATTATGTGGATGGAGTTGTCATAAATAATTTAGCAACATTATAGAACTATTGTTGACTTATGAATATGAATTAGCTTGTGAGCTCGTCAATCATTCAGATCACTCTAAATTTTATTAGGAAAACCCTACACTGAAAACTCGGCTCTCATGTAGTCTAGTGAGTGTGGGATAGTTGCATAAGAAGAAAACATGACTATTGGAATTTTGCGTGTGTCAATACAACAGTGTAATAGTTTGGACTACTTCCCATCAAATAAGAAAGGAATGTGAGGCTGTGTCTTTAAATCGCCCACGAGTCAATCAGCCAGTTTATTGTATGCAGATCAGCATCATCAGCTGATAGAGCATCCTTTTACTCTTGTTCAAGAGATGTTACACCTTGTCAAACAAGTGGGCTTTGATCGACTAATCTGATTTTGGACGATTTTTATATTTCGCTCTTCCCAATATATTTGCCCAAAAGCCCTGATAGAGGACTAAGCCACAGCAATAGATGGAATTTTACTGAAGATATGTACTCTGATGGGAAGAATCAGTGCTCCAACTTAATTACGGTATAGTATTATAATATGACTGTGGAAAGTTTCTTCCTTTTTGAAAATGTAGGAAGATTCGGCCACTAGCAGCAGCAGAAAGCTTTTTTTTTGAATGCTCAGTTATGAATAAGCCTTGATTTTCAACGCTGGAACTTTACAATGATGAAAATGTTAAATATCCATTGTTCAATGTACAATTTCATAGATGGCTTCTCTGCAACCTTTCAATCTCAGCACCCTTCAAATAACCGTTTCACTTTTCTTTCCAATACAATTACCATTTCTTATGCGAGAACTTTAACGCTTGCGAGAGTTCATGTAGCCTACTACATGACTACCAAATCGTTCAACATTCCCTGTAGAGTGTTTTTTTTTATCTATAGAAGTCATTTCACTCGTTCATAGGTTCATTCACATGAACATCAAATTGTATTTTATTATAAAACAACGTCATTACCTGAAGCAGGTACATGTACATTAAAGCAGTGGCGTAACGTTTCCAAACCGGGCCCCCCGCGAAAACAAAAATCCGGGCCCCTTTATCGGAAATCATACCCCTTCCTCCCCCCCTCCTATTCTCAACCCTTCTTAACCCTTAATTTCAATATTTCAACTTTCTAAAAATGAAAAACTCACATTTTTTATGTTTGAAAGATATAGGCAACCTATGTAGAAAAATCTTGATCTATGTAGAAAATTATACAATTATTATAATTATGAAGAATCATGTTCTAAGGGAGGCAAATGAAATACCTAAAATACCTAATAAATTGTGTGAGCTATATTTACTTTATAATAACGCTTATATATAATTTATTTCGAAATTTAATGTCGCCTCTGCCACACTATACGTTGAGGAAATCAATGGGAGAGTTCTGTACCGTACTTTATTTCCTCTTATGTTTACTCAAAGAAAAGATTGGAGAGATAGCGAGCTACTCTAACAATAACTGAACCAAAAAAAGACTTTATTGAGCAGTCTAGTCTGAGTCTGGACACCGGATGTTTCAATTTTAATAATTTGCAAATAACATTCCTAATTTTGCAATAATAATAATAATAATAATAATAATAATAATAATAATAATAATAATAATAATAATAATAATAATAATATGAACTTGCTAATATAGCAGATAATTGAACGTCAAAAAGTAGATTTAAACAACACTAAGTCACCTACATCACGTTTTGTTGATGCATAATTTCTTTTCAGATTATTAATCACACTACATTAGTTCTTTTGGATGTATTATTGTCAGAATAGATATCATGCTTCTCTTGATAAATCATTAGGGTACATGAATTTTATCTCTTTAGAAATTATGTAAGATATGCATCATTTCGGGCCCAAGTACTTCATTTCTCAGGAAACCTATATATTGTTACCTTATATTCGGGCCCCAGCCCGGGCCCCCTGGCGCCGCGGGGGTTGCGGGGGTGTACGTTACACCACTGCATTAAAGCCAGATTCATCAATTAATTGGCTCTTTCTGCATTGATGTTTGATGACATTATTTTGCGGTAGATTCATTCACTCACATTCGATTTCCTTTTGATTATCCGTTAATATCGTTCAATTTTCTAGTTAAAGATGTCATAAATCCCGCGTCCCGTCACTCCAACAGGGGATATTCCTGCATAGATTCTTGAAAAAAACAGTAGGTATCGAGTTATTTCGAGTTGACATCATCTCTCCCACTACCCTCGCAAAGGCATCACCCTCAGAAAAAAATCCATCATTTTAAGCTATGTTCTTTACAAGTTTTTCATCCATTGAATTAATTATAGGCTCAAGTTTAGTAGCCCAAAAACCATTTGGGCCAACCATACACTATAAAACTAAGGAGATCACTATTGAGGAAATTAGGGAATCATTTATAACAATTATTAAAAATCAAACAATAGCCTGTTGTTCGGGTAGAATTTACAATCACCTCTCAGTGTCACCTCTCAAGGACACTGGCAATAAACTTCGTGCGTGAAACTTCATGATCAAATGTATTCAGAAGTATTCAAATAGCATTTTTTCACTTGCATGAGAATAGAATAGATCATACATAGGAAATTAAAATGGATAATTTGTGAATTAAGACGCGTGTGAACAAGCATGTGTGATGTTTGTCGGGTTTGTTGTGGAAGAACGCCGCGGAACATGAGGCATGATTCCCACTGAACCGTTAGTTTTTGTTGTTGTTGTTGTTGTTGTTAATGTGAGAAAAAGAGGGAAACTCACACAGCTGTACCGTCAAGGTCGTTGCGGCACGAGAGAGAATTATTGGAAATGACCTCGCGCAGAGTACCTAGCTGTGACGAGGATGCTGCGAGAAATGAATGGAAAAACGAAGAGTGAAATGGGAGGGAAAATGATGATAGGTGGAAGTGGAGAAGATTCGATTAGGAGAAAAGAGGAAGAAAAAAAGCAAAGGAAAAGGGCATGGAATATGATGAGAGGTGAAAAAAAGAAAATTAAAGGAGAAAGAGGCAGAGCAAAAACGAAGAGTAATGAACAGAAGAAGTTAAAATGATCATTTATTCATTTAATAGAACCATTAACTTGAAAACTAAACGCTCTACACTTTTCAGATTCCAATGAAATATTTTAAAATTATAGCTGATGATTATTGACGCCAAAACGTTAGGCGGTTTCGTCTGCTCCGCGTGCGCTCCAAACAGCGAATTTTATTAATTAGAGTTGTCATTCAGCTATGCCAACTGTGTTTTTGAAATCTGATTATGACAACATTGCATCAAGACTATGCCAAATATGTTCTCGAAATGTAATTATTATTATGGCAGCATTGCATCAAGTCTCATCGATCTACATTCGTGCGTTCTACTATAGGAGACCAACCAACTTTTTGGTGACAGCTATAACAAATTTTTCAATACTTCACTGGCGGCTCGTGCCCACGAAACAGGTGAATTGCCTGTATCTTTTTCTGTAGAGCACTTCACCTATTTCGTGGGCTCTAGCCGCCAGTGCAATACTTACATTTTCTAATAAGACATAAGAATGTAATGATGAATTTTTGAAAAAAGTGGAGAATGTCAAAAAAAGAAGAAAGTGATACAGAATGTAGAGAAGGAAAATTTGAAGAAGCAGATGAAGAAATAAAAGAAGAGTGAAAGGAATGGAAAAAAGAAGAAGAAGAAGAAGAAGAAGAAGAAGAAGAAGAAGAAGAAGAAGAAGAAGAAGAAGAAGAAGAAGAAGAAGGAAAAGAAGAAAAAGAATAAGAAGAAAAATAATGAATGAATCTTGGATGAAACTTGAAGAAGTAGAAGACACTGGAGGCATGAGAGAAGGAGAAGAAAAGCGAAAGATCTCCCGCCGTTAAAGATGACGCGCCAATCGGAAGGAAGGTGGGGTGGCAGTGACCGTCAGCCGAGCCGAGTGCTGCGAGTCGGTGAGTTGAGTGATTTGCGAAGTGACGTGTCGTGATGGTGTGTGACTGGTGTCAGGCGGCTGTCGTGTCGCTGTGGTGAGCGGTGAGCATGCTGCTGCGAGGGTGGCAGCGTCGTCGTCGGCGTCGTATTCTGCCCATGCTGCTCTTCAACATCATGCACTTCACCTACGACTTCATCAATCAGGCTGACTTCCTAATTGGTGAGATACTTCAAGGAATAAAAACTAATTGAAAAATAAAATGAAAATCAATTACCCTTTTAAAAACTTCAAAATGATTTTTTCAAAAGGGTATTTGATTTTCATTTTATTTTTCAATTATTTCAAAAAGCCCTAAGTTTCAAAGTTCAATTTTCGATAAAAACTAAATATAATACAATTATTGTAGTCCGTCCAAGCAAAGAAGACATTCTGACAAGATGGCAAAATAACTACAGTTCGGTCGATATTGGTTCAAAAACTGTAAATTTGAACAGAATGTTTTCCACGATTTGAGACAAAATTTATAATTTTTAAATCACTATTGAGCAAACTGCAGTTATTTTCTCATCCTGCCAGAATGTCTCCTGCTTGGATATACTATAGCCTACGTGTATTCAAATTATCTATTTTATTTATTGGTTACATTAGTTCTATTTATTCAGCTTTATTGTAACAATTTCCATAGATCAACTCACAAAACACTACAAGATGAGCACAGAACATTGTAAAATTAATTCATAAAATGTAATGATGTATTCTGATTTTCAGAAAATTTAGTAGAATTTCATTCACATGACAATGAGCCTAAGAGAAGAATTCAAAGGATCGAAGCTTCATTGATTCGGGATTTCAATGAATTGCTCGTTCTTAGGATGATGTTGATGCATGGTTTAATTCAGTAAAATCCTATTGCAACTGGCCGATATTGTTTTCAGAATAATTATTGTAAAGAGATAGGAAGAAGGTCTCTCCCATGAGTATGGCCAGTGCGTTGGAACCCCTCAGTGCGTTACAGAACTTCTGTAACTTACTGAGATGATGGAAATGAAGAAAATTTTATGGGAGACTGATTGTAGGATAGGATTGAAAATTAGATGTGATAATATATATATTTGAGGGAAAAATAACAATAGAAAAAAGAAAAATATTGAAATTTCTTGTGAATATCAACAGAGAATAACTATTGAACAAATAATATTTTTAACCAGAACATTGAATATTGAACATTGTAAGTAGGCATTGAATATGGCATTCTTATCTCTCTGTTACTGAATCGAAATTATCAAAACGATAATCACTCAGTTGTAAGTAAGTTTATGAAATAACCCTATTTTTCTATTAGATATTCAACGAAAAGCCACAGGAGATAATCACTCCCGCTGTAATAATTACTCTAATGATCTATCTACTTCCCAAAATTCTAATCAGTCAGCGCAGGTCAAAATTTTTATAGAACTAAAAAACCGCTTTAGCCCTCTCTATAAATTTATTTCTTTTTCCCTGTTCAAGGTACAGTAATCTTTAGATTCGAAATTACACTTAAAAAAAAAAATTAGCGCTGCATCCTTTAAAGAAGTGTACATCTAAACTTGGTAAAAATTGCTTCTGAATCAGGGAAACTTGTTTGGTGGTGCTATGTGCCGTGGTAAATTTCTAGAATACCGGCATTCTCTAAATTAAAGCAATCATGTCGAATGACTAGGTTATTGGAGCCTGCAGGTGAGACGCTTTGAAAGCGTTCCTCAGTCGGTGAACAAAAACAATCACTTCATTTTGACAGTCTTTTCTCACAGATGGACATGAAGAGAAAACTCTCTTCATATCAACGCGTTGAATAGATCTCTCAGCATCTCACCATGAGAATTTGAAAATCAATAAACAAATACCAACTAGAATAGAAAAGTCACTATTTCCATCACTGACATTACAAAAGCAAAAATGTTTTTAAACGTATGAATATTGTATGTAACTTACAGTAATCCCACACACACTTTACAACCCATAAGTAGTCAATAAATCACACGCAAGATGATAGATTTCATAATTATTTTACTAGTATCCAATTTTGTTGATTGAGATTTCAGGATACAAAATCGGATTGAGAATTCAACCAAATCAAAACTCCTACAAGTAAAATTATTGTATTTTCAGAGTTTTCATACTCCAAAAGTATAAACCACTAATAATAATAATAATAATATTCGTGTACTAATAGCACAAGATAATTCATTTTTCTCCAAGGCTTCAATCTTCAAATTGGATTTACAGGATCCAAATCGTATTGAAAATTGAACCAAACCCAATATTTGGTTACGTCGAGTCGGAATTATAAAATATTCATTTAGTGTGCAGGCCCCCTACAGTTGAGATTGGCCGTCCTGCCAGCAGTGAGTACTTTTGGGCTGAGCATTTAATGGGTGCGCCTCCGTCCCAAACAGGATAAATCCATCTGGCATAAGCCAACGATTTTGTATGCAAATATCGAGTCAGTCTACAAGAGAACTCTTTTGTTTCTGCTAATACATATCACCTATTGTTCATAATATTATATAATATGCGACAAACTTCTGTCAGATGCTTCAGAATTTATTCTCAGGACTGAAAAGTTTGTGGAGTGCTCTGATGCAATTAGCTGGTATGCTGGCAGCAAGTCTCCATCGCAGGTATCTATACATACCGTGAAAGTTACAAAGCCATTAAATATAAATTTATAATATTCTACTATCAATCACTTGAATGAACGCATCAATCGAACGCGTTTGATAACTTTTTTTTTTGAATTTTTTGTGAGTCTATCACATCTAGTTGCATGAAAATCCAACTCAATTTAATCCCCGTGGAATTTAATGTCCTCCTAAAAGATCATTACAAAACTACGGATACAGTGAAATAACAATAACGTTCACGTCCAATAACATCAATACAATGACGTTATTTTTCGTTATTTTATTAACGTTATTATGATTCTCGTGCAACTGAATAGAGACTGTTGTACTTTGTACAACTACAACTACTACAACTACTGTTGTATTCTTCTGTTGTACAACTATTGTACAGAGACTGCATACTGTCTCTGAATACATATTTATAATTTTATATTGGTTCCATAATTTGCAGATTCCTAACTTTTCGTCAATCTTGTAAGGTTGTGAAAGTAAGATGTATGATATATCAACTATAAAAATTCTCCAGGTATCAACTAGAGCAAACCATATAGCATACTAGGTTTACCAGGTTTAGCATACCTGTTTCAGTTATCAACTGCAGTAAGTTATTGCTTACCGCATATTTCAACTACTATAGCAACCACATCAGCTATAAACTATATTAAAACTATGAAGCTCGTAGTGAAATCTATCTATCAATCACAAAAAATAAGTGATCTATCACATACAGCGGTTTTCCTCAACACATTCGCATGCTTTTCCTCTAAAGAGATGATAAAGCATCACTTTATGTAGATGAGAAAGGACCGCTTTTGCACAGTGCAATTGATTCGACTCATGCGACGTCTATATGAATCGCGTGACGTCGTGACGGCCGACGGCCTTGTCCATCGACGTCCATCCATAATGGGGTTATCTGTCCATTAGACGCGCACACCAAATTCGCGGCCGTAACGCCATTCGCGACGCAAACTTGAATTTGGTTCGCAGCGCAGCTACGACAGCTACTACAACAGCCCTCTTATGGTGCAGTGAGAAGCCATCGATGCCATTACTCTTCACGGTCAAAATCATTGTCAAAACAAAGGAGCGATGCACATAAGAGATTGCAGTTACTCGAAAATATTTCTAGGGAAATAAAAGAATTATTATTCCTGATGATTAGAGACCATGAAATACATTAAGCTATTTGAAGAAATAATTATAAAAATCGTTCCTCCACGTTTCGAAACCCACCTGAAGCTGTAGACCCAGCTCAGTAATCCATCCCTCATCATCATCTTTGGCATCACTCAAGACTATCTCATTTTTCAAAATTGAGAAGCATTGAAATTTATTCACTTGATGGAAATTGTGATGTGAGATAAAGCTCTAAAAAATTGGAGAGCCTGGCATGTAATTTACTTGTACATCAACTTTAATATTCATTCAATTTTCGAAGCTCTCATTTTTATTCTAACTCAGAGAAGATAAATCAAACTGAAGATGCTTAGAGATTAGATTATGAAATTATTTCAAATCCAATTTATTGTAATAAAGTGCTGTAGTTAATCTTAGAATGAAAGCTGACCTCAGAGAGTTATGAATGTAGGGCCTATTTCATTTACATTTCGATTTTTAGTTTAGTTTTGGTTAATGTTCACATAATCACCACAGTCAATTGACGGGGATGATGAATTCCATCGAATGGAATTATTTTCATATATATCATATTATTCACTTGGTATTTTGAGAAATTTATTAACTCTCGAAAGTTGGAGGTGGAGAATTTTACGACATTGCTGTTCCAGCCGATACAACGAGAGATGAAGCAGCAAGGAGCGGTGATTGATTATCTTATATTATGATAATATTATGGTACTGATAACGATGATATGGGATGATGAGCGATAGTTCTCTTTACCTCTTTACTTCTAAATTTCCTTCACTCGATTAATATAATGAAAAAGTAGAGTAGAGGTACTATAGAAAAATCACATTTTTATAAAAAAAAATCTCACGAAACCATTAGATTTTTTCCCGAAGCAAAATTATTTATTTTGAAATGAATGAGATTTCACACAGAAAACAGCTTGGAGGATACTTTTAAAATGTTCAGTCTCATTTTCAGTCCAGGAAGAAATCAAGAGGTAGGTTGCAATAGTTTAATTTTTTTATTCTATATCTATACCTATAGTAAAATATTATTTCTAACAGTATGTGAGCTCACTTACCCAAAGTATTCGCACCCACACCCAAAATTTACACCTACTCTAGCACATGGGGTTCCCATAGTTGAGTAAGTTAATTTCAAAAAAAATATATAATAAAACTTTATTATTTAATTCTTTAAACACTAACTGGATTTAAATTTTAATTGTACTCATTACATTTGCTTGCTTTTTTGTTCATTTTTGTTTGTTTTTTTAAGGAAATAAAATTATTATTTATTTTTTTTTTTTTATTTAAAATGTTTTTCTACAATAGGTTGTTGGCTATATCCACAGGCGGCTGAAGAATTGGTAGATTTTAAAGTTTTGGCTCCTCTTGCGTATCAAATTACTGTATAGCTCTCGTATTAATTATGCCATGATGTTAGGCGGTTGGCGAATGACGGTTGACTGTTACTGTCAGGGCAGTCTGAAGCTATCTTCGAGAGCGAATTAGTATAGGTGGAGACGCTCTCGTTCCAATTTACTCTTGTAGACAGCTCACCGACTGACCTGACAGAGCTGATAATTGATAATAGTCATTCACTAGCCGGCAACCGCCTAACGTCATGGCGCCAGTTACACTGCATTGATAGATGACAACGCTTTCCATCGGCAATCTAAATAATTATAATTATAATATATTTATTACCGCAAAAATTTTTCAATATGACACTTGTGTAAGTACAATAAACTACAAATGATAATGAAGAAAGCTAATATAACATAAGTTATCTATCGAAATATGTGAACGAAATAATAAATAATAGTAATAATAATTATGTCTCCTTAAAAATACCTACACTATACAGAGTGTTCCAGGAGGAATGTGCAATACTTCTCAGGCTGATTCCTTAGACCAAGTAGACAAAAAAGTTCCAAGGGACCAGCCCCCAAAAACGCTTTGTTACCGAGATAACAATGGCGGAAAATTGCATTTTTCAAGAAATATTAATTTTTCTAATTTTTAGAGGCTTTAGTGAGATTCCAGAATAATCACTTCGTATGTAAAATTAGCTGAGGAATTAAATGAAACCAGTTCCAAGTTTGTAACTTGAGCGGTTATTGAGATAATTGGAAAAATATGCTGAAAAACGCAATTTTTTAACAATAAAGGTCATAACTGGATAAGAATCATAAAATTGTATTTTTCATTAATGGAAGTTGAAGAGAGTCGGATTCTAAAGATAAAGTTAAATGACGGCGATTGTGTAAATCTTACCCAAATCTAAGAAATTAGTTTGTTTTCTGTTTCAAAATTATTTCAATGTCAAATTTCCAAATAATTTATATCATTATTATTGATAATTTTGATATTTTCGGCTATATTTTTACCTTCATCTCCCAAATTATTGAAAATTATTAGTGTTTAAGTGTTTGTTTTGAGTGAAAATTTGTGACTGTGAAGGAAAAACAACATAACCTAGATTATTTATTATTTGTATTGTATTCTAAATTGGAAGAGGGACAGTTTTGGGCTTAAGCCTGTTGAACCTTACCATTAAGTATCATTTGTAAATTGAATAAATAAATAAATAAATAAATAAATAAATAAATAAATAAATAGCGATCAAAAATCGCATAATCGCTACTAAACAAAAAATCATCACTTGTGCTATGTTTTGTCAAGTTTGCGATTTTTGATCTCAGTAACCATTGAAGTTACAAACTTGGAATTGAATTCCTTAGCTAATTTTGCATAGGAATTGATAATTCTAGAATCTCACTAAAGCCTCTAAAAAATTAGAATAATTAATTTTTTTTTTAAATCTCAATTCTTTGTTATCTCGGTAACAAAGCGTTTTTGGGGATTGGTCCCATGGAACTTTTTTGTCTACTCGGGGTAAGGAATCGGCCTGAGAAGTATGCACATTCCTCCTAAAACACTCTGTATAGTACCGGTATTCGAAATAATGGATGTAATATATTCACTTGCAAGATAAAGTACGGTAAGTTATAAGAGAGGAAAAAAAATAGTTGAAATTTAATAGAAAAATAGACGGAAAAGCAAATAGGCTAGCACTAATCAATCAAAAACTATTTTAGAACTCATCACGTAGGATGAAAAGGGGAGATAGATAAGAGGATAATTACAGATTAAAGACAATAATAATTATGACCATAGGCTTTTGGATGGTTCAAGGATAAATTATATTATAAGCAAGTAAAATGGAAGTAGAGGGCTTATTTCAATGAAAATTCATATCTATTGGAAACTAAGAGGAAATGAACTGAAATACAAAACTGAATTTTCAATGCTGCAGCATTACATCAAATTAAGAAACCGTTTTTTAAAAACTCATTTTCAATACAAACATTTTTCAAAGGTATGATCTATTTATTGGTTCATTATCAGAGTCTTTCCAAGCAAAGAAGAATCTCTGGCAAGATGGGAAAATGACTCAAACTCGGTCAATATTGGTTCAATAATTATCAATCCGATCTGAAATTGTAGGAAACAATTTGATGTAATATTAAGACCACATTTATGATTCTTGAAAATATATTGACCAAGCTGGAGTCATTTTCCTGAACGATAGTTCATGGTATACGTATACTGGAATACTATATCGAGTATCTTCATAAATTTATCTTCATCTTCGAATTTTGATAAGTAATTTCATCAAACAATGAAGCTGGAAGTGCTGGAACAAATAGTCAGATCTAAGGATAGAAGCTAAATTCAATATCAATATTAATTCGGATATCAACTTAGAACTTAAAAATACTTGAGTTGTTATATTACTGCCTAGAAATATAGAGGATATCCTCTAAAATCTCGACTACCTACCAGTAACTATATGCAGCAATTACTATAAAAAGCAAAATCGTGGATGTTTCGTAATTCACTGATAAATCCATCATATTCTGAAACAAAGGTAAAATTTCTACCAAGTTGAAATAGATCTTCTCTGTGAAATAATTCAATCAAATTAGTTCAACTACTCAAGTGACCTTGCATTATTGTTGACAAAGTAATGGAAAACTTCATCAGGGCTACACATAGTCTCTCTCTCTCTCACTCTCTCTCTCACACATTCTCTCACTCTCTCTCTCACGTACTCTTACACGCCCGTCAATAAATAAATGAGCTAAGTTCATGAGCAAGTAGTTTCCTCTGAATTGAGCAATTTCCCCAGCGCTCATCATACATGTTCTACCAGTATCTTACAATGGTCATTGTTAATTACATTGTCACAGTGACTTGGTTCTAACAATGCGTGAATGCAAATCACATCCATGGTTACAAAATTCATATTTGAGCCAAGTCTGTTTCAAATGAATCTCAACTGATCTCAAAAATTATTCTCAACAAGCTATCATCCTTTAGTCTAGCTATTAAAAGAGCTTTTCCAATCTCAAAATTTTATTGCTTTTATTCTATTGACCCCTCTTCTCTCCAAATAAGAAACCCTATTCCAGAGTAATAACTATTTTCAATTCAAAAAAGGAAATATTGTAATAACTAATATGAGTAAAACTCGTTGATTTTTGTAAGAAGAGGTCATCATGAAGCTTGATACTTCACCTGAATCATATATAAATGGATTACAAGTGATATCGATAGAGTAACTAATATAGATATCGTAAACTAATACTGATATCGATAGAGTAATCGATGATTACTTGACAAAACTCAGGTGTCAGTCATATAGAGGTGTCAATGGAAGCATTAACATTTTGACAAAATTCAGGACAAGATACTCAAAGTAATTACCAAGACCCTTCAAATTTTAGCCTATTCAATTCTTCTGTATACATGTTAGCCTTCTCACATTAACCATATCACCGATCAACTACTCATTTACCCTCCGCATTCTAATAACACGTTTTGTAATTCGGAACCTTCACCTTTCTACAAGAATTGCCCAACAACCAATAAAATGCACACTTGTTGCCACCTCCCTTCCATTTACAACATTGTGAGAATTTTTTTCGAAATATCGGACCAATAATTGAGTCCGCCTGAGGGCTTCATATTTACAGGTGCTTGAATCTACCAATCAGTTTCCACCTAACAAAATTTGCATTCCCTTCAAAAGCTTCCGAAGTTTGCACAACCGCGGTCTACTTTCAACCATTCATAAGAATATCGTTTACAGTTTAGTTGCTTGATAGGCTACTATGAATGCAAGGTTTCGCCTTGGCCTTACATACAAATAAACTCGAGGATGCGGAGTGCCGGCTGGGGCTCATTAACGGTCTTTCAGCTCTGCTACGTACGAATCGGGAACGAGTCTCAATTATTTCCGCCGAAGACGCTGAGAGAATACAAATTCACAGCTCAAGAGTCAGCACTGGTGGTGCGTGAAGTTCGGTGTATTGAATGACAATCAGGCAACCAGGTACTAGGAGTATAGTAACACTATAGTGTCTAGTATTTTAGTTACTATACCATAGTTATTAGGAGTACTATACCCTATTCACGATCACTTGAGACGAAATAAAGAAACTTTTTGCATGTACAGGTAGCTATTTTTGTTTGAGCTTGAGGAAAAGCCAAGAACTGAGATTGACTACAGCTGTTCGACTGCGGCCGACCGTCGTATGAAGTAATAATTCCTCCCTTTACCCGCTCACACGGACAAAAAATTTGTTCATTCTGCCTCAAGTGATCGTGAATAGGGTATAGTAGCACTGCTATTAGTCTTACCTACAGTAGCTGTACCTGCAATAAAATCGCGAAATAAGCTAGTCAATCTCCTTTATTAGGAGGAATTATATATGTACTAGGTACTACAATTCGGATTACTATTTCTATTTGGATCGAAGCAGATTCACTTGTCATATAAAAATAAATACTTGTCATACTAGAATAAAAATAATAAATGATCATTTTCAAATAAAAAAATATATATTTGATACGATAATAGAATGGAAGTTTGACGGGTCAATGAGATTATTTCAATTGGGATACCTGTGTCATCAAAGAAGATACTGGTGAAAAATTGATCCATTAACAAAAAATAATTGATCCGAATGGAAAAAATCCAATAACAGTGATAAAATGCAGTTATTGTTCAGTGATAATGGAGAGGAATTCACTTGTATAAGGAAAGTAGGTATTGAGAGTTGGTTTGATAAAGTGCATAAAAAATTTTATTAAGTAAATTCAATATGAAGTAGAGAGAATATTCTTAGCTGTAACTCTATAAATCTTATAAACATCAGAGGAGTAGTCAATGTAAAAATGGTTGGTGATTGAAATAAGTTAATGCAGTGAATAGAAAAAGTCAGAAAATCACAGTTATAGTGAGTCTCACAATCACAATAATATTTTTAAATTATTCCTCGGTCACAAAGAAATTTTCAACATTAAAATACCTTGGACCGAAACGATGGACACAGTTGATATGTGTTTTTCTACATCAAATTACTTCTCCAAATTATTGATATGGAAAAATTGATATGATATCTTGATATTAAATTTGATTTTTCAATTCAGGTATAGCCAACCAAGGCCCAATCTTGGAAGCGTTGACGCTGGGAAACGGAACGTCGGCGTCGCGTGAGGATTGCATCTGGCGTCGCGGCGGGGACGCCGACCCATGTCCCGATCCCGACGTGCGATTGCTGCTCTACTCTAAAAGGTCTATTCAAATCTGATTACTCCATTTGCCGAAATGATTCTCAGACTATATATATATATATATATATATATATATATATTTATATAGATTCTCAGACTATATACCTTCATATATTTAATTTTCACTCAGTTATTAGAGCTACTATACCCTATTCACGATCACTTGAGACGAAATAAAGAAACTATTTGCATGTACAGGTAGCTATTTTTGTTTGAGCTTGAGGAAATAAAAAGCCATAAACTGTGATTGACTGTTCGAATGCGGCCGACCGTCGTATGAAGTAATACCTCCCTTTACCGGCACACATGCGCAAAAAGTTTGTTCATTTCGTCTCTAGTGATCGTGAATAGGGTTTAGTTGATTTTTTTTATGCTGATGCCCACAATGGCTCTTGGGCCTATGAGTGGGTAAAAAAAATAAATGAAAAAATAATCAGAGTTATTTTTCCCACTAGATTTGAACTTTTTCAAGTGAACTTGAACAAAATAAACTAAGTTGAGTCAACAAATAGGCCTACTAAGGATTTCAAATTTTTTTAGGTGCAGTTTTTCGAATCCAACAATTGTCTATATTCCCATCAATAATTATTTATAATTCACCCTGCAAAGGAGAATTTACAGTGAGTAAAATAAGAGTTTATAGAGAAAATTAATTTTCGCCACACTGGTATGAAATGGACTGTTTTACATGCTTTATACGGAGGCCGAAAACGCTCGTTTTCAGGCGAGGTCGCCAGCAACTCGCCGGGAAAATGCCTTTTTCGGCCCTAGGGCGGTAAAATAACCTTGAATGTCAGCTGACTGAAGGTTGTTGTCGATTTAAGGGTTAGTCGATCAATAGGTAGCATTCCGGTTTGATTGCATTAAATGTCAGCTGTTTTGGGAGTCAATGTCGACTTATTGGTATTTCGAAGTAAAGGTAGTCTCTCATCTGTTATTTTGATTGTCAAGATCCCTTGTCAAGAGAACTGAACGTTGAAAGTTTTCAAATTAATCAGTACTTGAATAATAAAGGAAAACTGCTTCAATAACTAATACTTCAACTTTGATAAGATTAAAAATGTTTGTATTGGTTAACTGTTGAATAATGATGAACGTGAAATCCATGTTTGAACAAAATTATTGTTGTCAGACTCTGTGTTACTTCGTCTAGCAGGTAAGCCAGCGCCATCTAGCGGCTGATAAAGCTTCTCTGTTAGCCAATAACTGTTCGAAAATCAACAACTTTGAATTGATATTGTACAATTTAGGATGATCGTACAAAAATTATCTTGGACTTAAACGTTTCTGAACTGAGAAAATCGAATACACTGATAGTTATAAAGTAATATTCAGTCACTAAATCAATAAACTTTTGACGCGAAGTTCCAATAGCAAGCAGATGGCACCTACTCCAAATTCAGCATAGGGGAAGATAGCATAATAAGGCTACTGGTCTAGCTGTTCTTGGAAATGATTAACTGATAATTTTGTTTTGTTTTCATTGATGTTGTGTGCCGAAAAATAAAGTTCGACACCACGGGTCGAAAATGTAATATTCCGTCTCTCAATCTTTTCTAGTCCTCGGCCTACGGCCTCGGACTTGAAAACCGATTTCGAGCCGGAAAACGCACATTTTCGGCCCTAGGTACGAAATATACTATTAGACACTAAACTCACTCATTATTCTGTGGTAAAATGTAGGCGAATTATAGATTAGCATGCATGCAATCTTCTAGTTTCAAACTGAACAAAGACTGTATAAAACAACAATCCTGAGCAAACAAAGTGAATGCATTCAAGTGGAATATTTGCTCTGATTAGGATGCATGATATCAAGCCCAAGGGTAGGCACCACAGCAACTATACCATAGAAGAGTGGACCACTTTTCATGAGCCAATAGTAAACCTGGATATTGCCGCTTCATTACGGTGTGTTTACGGTGACGAGCCGTAAATGGCTGTTACTGTTTGTAATTCTGTTCCACTTTCAATACAGACCTGTTCTTTTCTATTATTTCACAGTGTTTTATCATCGGTTACAAGTATCATCTCTCATAGCTAACTAGGACGATAGCAATGAACAAAAGCCGTTTTTTTGTTACCCTGATCATTATTGTCATTTATCATGCCAGCGCAGGAAAGTAATTTATGCATTGCACATAATTATTATCATAATATTTCCATCACGGTACATGTAGTTGGACAACTGACAATCATGATGTACTTGAGTGGGTTAACCTAATTTCGTCATAGTAGACTATAATATAGTTTCAAATTCCACGTTCTTGGATTAAAAAAAAAAACATTTTTATTAAATCCAATTATAACATTGTGACGTGAACATTGTGAAGTGAACTTCATCTCACTTAGAATTCATTCCACAAATTCAATATCAGCGTAGGCTATTCGTATTTCAATTTCCACCAGCTTTCTATTGAAATTTCTTGCTTGATTTATAGGACAAGAACTGTAAAGTAACTTCACAAATGGCGAATCCAGATCGAGAGATGCAGCCTACAATTGAAAATGGAAATTATTGTTAATATTGGCTGAAAGCCCAGGCAAGTTAGACTAAAAAAGGGCCTAGCACCTAAAAAATGATGGATGGCTGGAAATGATCTTAAACCACTGTGGGCATCCCAAATAAGTTTAATATGAGTTTGCGACGCTTTCTGAGTGGAGTATAATACAGAGTGCCCAAAAAACCACAGAAAATCTGTTCATTTCTAGTTTTTTGCAACTCACATCAAAACCAAGCATCGGACGGAAAAATTTCTAATTACAATGTTTTAGTCAATAAAATTCTTGAGCGATTGATATCAAATTCAACCCTCTGTGATGAGCGACAACCGAGTTATGGTTTTTTTAAATGCTGTATTTTTCGAGAGAAATTGAAATTTGACAATTTTAAATTTTTGATTGTTTATAACGTCTGTTTGTAAATTTTAAATTGTCAAATTTCAATTTCTCTCGAAAAATACAGCATTTAAAAAAATCATAACTCGGTTGTCGCTTATCACAGAGGGTTGAATTTGATATCAATCGCTTAAGAATTTTATTTACTATATAAAACATTGTAATTAGAAATTTTTCTGTCCGACACTTGGTTTTGATGTGAGTTTCAAAAAACTAGAAATGAACAAATTTTCCGTGGTTTTCTGGGCACTCTGTATTATGCATCACTCAGAAAGCGTCGCAAACTCATATTAAACTTATTTGGGATGCCCACAGTGGTTTAAGATCATTTCCAGCCATCCATCATTTTTTAGGTGCTAGAAGTTTAATTTGCCTGGGCTACAACTGTAATTTGAAATTTCCAAAGTAGAAAGTCATCAAACAAATATATCAGTCACAGTTCAGTCAAACTATGGTCTCAGAAATTTGAAATTGAAATATATAATAAAATATTGAAATTTCTATAATTTTCAGAACAAAAAATGAATCCACAACTCCTGAGAGTTTCTAATGAAAAGGAAAACAGAGATGAAACTACTAATACCGTATCTTGTATTATTATCAGAGTTTATGAATGGGGATGATGGCTCAAAAATAATTGATTCAATCTTTTAATGAATAGGCTAACTGATGAGAAGACCTGCTGAATATTGATGATGATCAATAAATTATTTTTCTGTTAAAGTCAATCCTTCTTTTATTGACTTTTGTATGGAATTCAGGCTGTTGTTTTGCTCTGCGACTGAGGATTACGGTAGTGGAAAATTCGTAGCCGAAGATGCAGTGACAGTGAAAGGAGGCCGAGGCGAATATTTTCGACATTGTGCGGCTCTCGAAATATTATCTGCCGATCAGCAACCGGGAGATGAGCAAGATCCAAGGTCGTTTGTTCGGTCGTGATCCGGGATTCGACAGGTCCGCTTGCCCAACCGCATCTCTCCACGGTTCGCTTCCCTCTCATGCTAATCTGTCTCATCTCTCTTACCTTTTCTCTCTTAATCTACCGTAACCCTCTCACTCAACACTCCATCGAGTACCATAAAAATTGACTAATTATATGGAATTTTAGCTCAGCTATAAGTAATTAAAAGCATTATTTTATATTTAAATAATGATAATTATTATTAAATAATTTCTGTCAGATAGGTTCTAAGTAAACATAACGTATAGAGAGATCTTGATCCAACATTGCAGATGTGATAACTTCATTTGACTTAGATTGGTTAATTTTGGTTGTCATGGAAAATTTGTAACAAGTTAGAAAATTTTGTGCTCTAAATTTTTCGACATTTTATATTTATCAGAATTTATTTTGGTGATCTTTTTGTGCTTTGTGTGTTTTGAACCCTCCCAAATTGGAAAAACTTTTAAACATTCAAATATCTGTGGATATAATTTCAAGAAATACCACAATTCCCCATCGAGGACAATTGAGGTTATTTTGCCGGTGGAACTTCCTTTTGGGACTCCCCACCAAATACGGCATACGATGATAATAATAATAGACTTAAATACAAAATAGTATAATGGTTCCTTTTAAGAATAAATAATAGGATCGTTATAATATTCAGCAGGATCGTTAATGATCATTTTGGATGACTTATAATTATTATGCTGATAGGGTGAATACCTGTCAACCAAACAAAAAGAAGAGTGTAATCTATTGAAAAAACTGGATAATTCTAAGTTTGAGCTAAACATATTCAATATTTTATTGAAATGAATCAAATACATTGATGAAAGACCTGCTTTTATTTGCATAAATAATGATTTTAGAATAGTTTTCCTGAAACAAGAGCTTAATTGTCTATATATATAGACTATATAGTCTATTCAAGGAAGAATGTTGAATGGTTGTAGAATGTTGAAGAATGGTTGTATTCATCATCTTTCAATAGGGAGATCATACTCATGAATTTCTATACTTAAGGTACCTATTATTGTTACTCACTCATTGATTTTTCTCATATATTAATATTTCAACTATACCCTACAAATACAATCACATAGTGGAGCTGATTAGAAAGATACATATGGATAGTGTGCTATGTAGCGCACACCTCAGTATAACAATGAAACACAGTAGGCTACATCTTGTTAAAAAACAAAACATAAATATATATACCGAGTTATACTGAATGGCAAGAAAAGTCTCAGTTCGATTTTTTGGAATTAACGAGCTAGGTGTGTATTATTATATTCAGGGAGGATTCATTCAAACGGGTGACCGCACAGAGTCTCTGCAGTAATTTATTTATTGCGAGGATAAGCTACAAAGTAGCCTTGCATCATCTTATGTTGTTTATCGATTCAAAAATCCCCTAGAAATTATAATTATGAAGAAACCAAGTTCATTTTTTATAATCGTTGAAGTGCTTATTTATTGCCGTAAGACACCGGTTATAGAGTCTTATGTAATCGCAGTATTTAAGAGATTTGTGATGTCGGACATTGTAATTCATTGATAGCGACCGGCAGATGAGAGGCGTTGAGAAACAATGATTTAGTCACCGACTTATTACTTTACTGTTGCAAAAACTCGCGATGGTTTTTGACAGAAATAAACATCTTCACTTAACTATACGGTATCTTAAGAAAAGTCGGTGAACTCAAGAAAGGTATAGGCCGACTATCATGTTGTCTATAAAAATAAACCGTCAACGGTAAGCTGATTATTCTACATCACAACATAGTTTATGTTAAGAGTAATACAACATTATATCTACACAAAAAATTCTTGATAATAATGGAATTGAATTCGACCTTGACACTTGACTGGCCATCATTATTTCCATTTTGCAAGACAAAATAGCACGCTCATTCTTGAGAAAAATAAATTTACTGAAATTTTCATCTCGACTATCAACAATTTTCTACCCAAAAAATTTTCATTTGGAAACAGTTATTCATCAAGATTGGAAGAGGTGTTCTCATGGCAGTTTCTCAAATCAAAAGAGTAGGTACCTATATTTTCCATCATTTCATAAAGCAAAAGACAATGTAAACTTTAATTTATTTCTCAAATTGAAAATATTAACATTATGAATATAATTGTTGTAAGGATTAGGAATCGAGGCTTCATTGTTCATCACCAGTTGATTGTATTTATGTTACTTAATTACATTACTGTAGGCTACATTTATTCATGGAACTCTTCTTGAAGGTAATTTCTTTGAATAATTATTCAGTTGGGTATTGGTTTTTGCAGTAGGCCTACAAATCTGAGAAAAATATATAAATCATTAATATAGAAGATTTGTTAACAAAAAATAAAGAACAAATTTAAATACGACGGTATTCACAAGAGCTTGCATATTAATGATGTTATATATTCAAGATTGTTATATATGATAGTACAGGTACTCTTCTTTTTGATTCCACAGAAATTAGTTCATGGAGAGGCTAAATTTCTATGATGAGGATAATAAACATTTTTCAACTTATCAGAATAGTTCACGATTGTTCAGTTGTATCGATGCGCTACTTAAGTAACTGATAGACCGAGGTTTAAGGTATTGTGCAGGTCTGCACTTATCTATTAAGATATAGGACAGGTCTGCACGGTTTACCACATCCTGCAGAAAAACAGTCTCATCACTAATTTATAACCACACCGTGTAACTTATATCATACTCTTATTCAAATCACTCCAATTTGTTATTTGTTTTTTGTAGCGGCGTGGAAGAGGTGAGAGTGCCGGTTGGTGTCGGGAAGGGGGGTTGGCTGCACTCCTCGGCGTACGACCCGACGCTCGACTCGGTCGTGCTTGTGCACGGCTATGCTGGGTTGTCCGACACTCTGCCGGTCGGCGTCCTCAGAGATGGTGAGTCTGAAAACTGCTCAACTCAGCTAAATTTTCAATAAATCTATCCATAACTCATAAATCCAGTCAATGATTGATATTTATGGTGCAACCACATGAGGTCATTTTTTAGTAAAGTTGCTGCCTTGATCAAGCAGCCGGCTTGATTACCCGAAGTAGGCCTACCGATACCTCTCGCATGAAATCCTGGACTCGAAAACACCAGTTACTTTTGCTAATCAAGCCGACTTCAGTTGGTCACGCCAGTATATAGAAAAACATCATTATGAAGCAATTTTTTAAGTCTATTATTGTAAGCACAGACAAGTTATATTATAGAATCTAGAATTTACCTTCTCTGTGGTGTAGGCCTAAGTTAAATCTGGCTTTGTTGATATTCTGTATAGGCTACTTACTATGGGCTAACATGTGGTGGTGATCCAACTCAACTTATATTGCTCAATGTTCCCTCTTTCTTTAAAGATACAGTCATGTACAACAATAAACAATATTAGGCTTTATCAGATCTATAGAGCTTGAGTTATACTATAATAATATAAACTTAACTGTTCATTATAGATTCGGTGTTGTCAAATTTCCAAAGAAAGATTCATTGCCAAATCAGTAATAACATTTACAAAATATTTTACAAATATGAAAGCAGGAAATAGTTTTGTACAAAGAAACTATGAAAAATAAAATTAATTTAAACTTTTTGCGCAGCATACCTGCGCAACGGCAGCTACAACGTTTTTGCAGTAGACTGGGGCGCACTGTCGCGCATCCCCTGCTACGGGGCGGCCGTACACAACATGCACCCCGTTGCGCGATGTCTTGCGCAGATGCTCTCCTTCCTGCGCGACTCCGGCGTGCCAGTCATGCGCACCGCCTGCGTGGGACACAGCCTCGGAGCGCACGTCTGCGGACTCGCAGCCAACTATCTCAACTTTCGCATGCACAAAATCATCGGTTAGTAAACATTAGCAATAACATTGCAGTCTATACTACAGCAACGATCAATTTATTCTTGTTTACATGTAGCCTTAAATAAATAAATTTTTATTGGATAATGTCATGTTGTCATCCATGTAAATGATTGTTACCTATTATATAGTATTATTTTATCTGAGTCCCAAGCTTTTTAAGTATTTTTAGTTTCAGAGAATCGCAATAAATTTTGGTGAAAAACAATGTAATATACTGATATAAATATGTAATATTTTGTTCATAGAATGATGAATCCTCTATTGGAAATAATGTGAGCGTGTACAAAAAACTACCTAGGCTATATTATTTCAGAATAAATGCAATCTTGAGCGAATCTTGTTTTAATATTTTAGTTAATTTATTGGCATAATTTAGTTTTGAATGGGATCGAGACAAATAATAAGAGATAAATAAGCTACGTACGGTACATACTTTTTTATTAATGTTTTTGTAGGTTTAGACCCGGCTAACTCTTTAATAAATATTTAATAATAGGATTGGACCCGGCCCGTCCGCTGATCCGCAGCCAGAGCCGCAGCCGACTGGACGCAGGGGACGCAGACGTGGTGCAGGTGATTCACACGAGCTCCTCATTTGGCGACGTCCGCCAGATGGGACACGTGGACTTCTGCGTCAACGGCGGACGCGTGCAGCCATTCTGCTCCAACACCACTAGTCAGTAGCCGACAAACTAGCATTTTCACTCATTCACTCATTTCGATTACAGGCTATAGAGTCTCTATAATTTTATTTATTTGGTATTTATTAGGTACCAATAAAATATATTTTATACTATACAGATGAAAGTGGAAGTACAGTCTGCGCACTCTGAGAATACAAAGATGAGAATTGATGAGAAAAAAGAAGAATATAAGTAATACAATATAAAAGTAGCCTATAATATAATATGGTAGTATAGTGTAGGCCTATAGTATAAAAGTATAATATAGAAAGGTAGTTCAGTATATAGAGAAGAGCACGGACTAAGGACTCTTAGTGCATCTCTATGCTATAAATTTCATTCTCAGTGTGCGTCTGCTATAACTATACAGTCTAAACAGTACCGGATTTAAGGGTAGGCCAACTAGGCTGGCGCCTAGGGGCCCGCACTACATGGGGTCCCACACCACAAAAATCTTGAAAAGAAAAAATATTTTTTAGAACTTGGCAACTTGCATTTGAGCAAACTAATATCAATAAATTAAATGGCCAATCTGTTTTATATAATTAGTTTTTGTTGAATGTAATGTTTCTGTTTAATAATAATAATACAAGTTGAACCTATTTAAACCCCTCTTGAACAAAATCGCTATCTTTGGTGATAGAATTGCGATATGCTGTTCACCTGCCTGGTTAATGAATTGAATTCAGATGAATTTTATTTGTTCAAGCTTACATGCGGATTAAGCTTACAATAATTATTTAGAATCACTTATTATACAGCAAACCGTACTTGTGATAAATGAGAAATTAATACAGTAAGTTTACAAATGATGAAACTAATAATAAGGCTTAAAACTCTTAAAAAAATATAGTTTATTCAGAGTATGTTTCTGGAAAAAATTTTTCCCTACGGGAGAAATAAGTTACTTCTTCAGTTCACAATCATTGATAGCTATTTTTGTTTATGACCGTGGCAGGGAGTATGAAATTAATCAATCAATACCGGATAATTGTAGATATATTGCTGAGCTTTTGCGATAGTGAATAATAAATTATTGTAATAAGTTACATGCTTTGGCAGTTCGCACTACCACACTTCCGTACCAAAATTGGCAGTTTAGCACTTATTTATTTTATGAAAGTTGAATTCAACTTTGAATAAATAAAATGAAAACTTAATAAAAACTTCAGCTTGAAAATCGGAACAGATCTATCGGGATCAACTATTCTGCAAAATAAGCAAGTGAAGATTTGTTGGTAAAGACTGTAGCATTGAAAGAATGAGTTGTATAATTTTAAATTTCATCTCAATCTCATAATGAATGAGTTTCCAATAACTCATGAATCTTTCTTGAATTTGTAATAGTTTTTTTCAATGAATAATTAATTTTTATTCCCATCGTAAAAAACTACATATTTTCGATTTCAAAAACTAGGAAATTAACTGGCCACTATATCCAGTAAATGTGGACATGGGTAACCTCTATCGGCCGACCCACCCAGAGCCCTCTTTATCTGCTTTAGCATGACAGAGCATTGCTACAGGTGGAGCTACCACCACAGTTACAGAGGCGTGCCATCGGGACTCGCCTTGATTCCCCCTAGGGACGGAGGCGGAACATGTAGGACCCACCTGGATCCCCCTTAAACTAAGCCAGTTACGGAGGCAGGCCCAGAACTCGCCTTGATTCCCAACCTATAGTTACGGAGGCGGACCATAGGACATTGCCTTGATTTCCCCTGTGGTTTACCATTTTGTCACCTCGCCCGGCCAGCTTCAACGGAAGATTGGCCTGGGGTCGGGGTCACCCTGGCTAGGCCAGGTTCCCAGCACCCAGTTCCGGCAGTACGTGGGCCATTTCCAGGGGTGCGTGTCCGAATCAGCGACACCCCCTTCTCAAGTATAACTTGATAATAAATGAAAATAATAGATAATTAATATTTAAATAAAATGTTAAACAATACCTAACAAAATTGGGAAACTATTTCCATTCACATATATGTAGGTACTTTACCTCTGTTATTATACAGTAGTAAGTTAGCTTCAATTAATTTCATAATATTTTTCATTCAGATGAGGCACTGTGTAGTCACATAAGGAGCGTGTGCTACATGGCTGAGACGCTGACACCGTATGAGAGGATGGGCGTGCCCTGTGCCAGACGGTGCGCCCTAGTCGACAGAAGCAGTCAGTTTTTTGACCGCCATGCACCCCCTGTGCCCATGGGTCATGGCACTCCCAACAGGTAAAAATGAGCGCTCTATTATTGTCTGTCCAAGCAAAGAAGGCCCTCTAGCAAAATGAGAAAATGACTCCATCTCGGTCAATATTGTAGTTAAAAAATTATTGATTTGGTCTCAATTGTAGGAAACATTCTGATCTACAATTTGAGACCAAATTAATATTTTTTTGAACCAATATTGACCGAGCTGGAGTCATTTTCCCATCTTGCCGGGGTTTTTTTTATTTTGTGACAGACTATAATATCATAGCTTATACAATTTTATATTAATATGACAGCAGAAGTTTGCTGGAGATTCGTCCGCTGCACTCTCTATATAGTAATATGTGAGTTTTATGAACTAATCCTGGACCTTTTTCACTTTTTCATTCCTTTTTAACATGACAGAGTTACAGAGTTACCGAAAATTGTACTAGTTATAAAAATTCCAATATTCATTTGTGACTGAATAAATTAGCAAACAAAAGTACTATACCAGAATAGAAGAATAAAACAATAACAAATAGATTTATTATTGTGCGTTCCACATCGAATAAATAATACTGTGATAGGATTTGCCGTATTTTGTGCTGTTTTTATTCTCGCTTTCTTCAATCACCGAAAATAATAGTATCCAATCATAGGATTACATTCAAGAATACAAGGTAATATAGGATTTTACATTCTCTCTGCTTCAATCAAAGACAATAGGCTTTAATCCTTGAATATCTTAAATATTAATATTTATTACAAATATTTGTATTATAAATATTTTATTTATATTTATATCCTAGAATTTTATTGTCGTCGTAATAGCTTTTGATTATTTTGATCTCATTTGCTTTGTAATATTGTAATTTTTATTATTGATGATTGACATTTCAGTTTCAAAAGTTCGTTCGAAATTCCACTGTTCTATTCAGCAGCTTTAGGTACGGTAGTTCATTTTCCATTCAATTCAGTCAAGTTTCAGACGAGGCACTGTATGTACGTGTACGGTAGGAACATACCAAAGTGGAATGAATGTTAATAATATTCACAAAAATATTATTATACTGTAGCTGTTTAATAGTAGTTACATAGTAGCTGATACAATATGACTTATTGTATTTTTCCCTTTTCCCTTAAGTATAGAATTCCTAATGAAAAATGAATAATACTTAAGCTTGCTGTGCAGTTCACTTACGTTTTTTTAGAAGTAAGCTATATTATTCATTAATTTACTGCCCAGTTCCAAGAAGTATAAATATTAAACCTAACAATAAAATAAAATAGTTCTAAATATCCGTTTCCTTCCCTATTATTCCATACTATTGTGTGTTTTACACTTATAATAAATAAATATGGTATAATTGAACTATGTGATAGAAAACTTCCAATTAATAAAGATCTTATTGTACCCTTTTAAATTTTTTTTATTAAATGTTATATATACATTTTTGCTTCCTTCAATCAAAGACAATAGGCTTAGCCTAAATCTTAATACTTAAGAGATATTAAATTATTTTAAATACCTACCTATCTAAAAAACATATTGTCATTGATCCGTATTATCTTTTGGTTACCAGTACCGTATTTTGATCTCATTCGCTTTTTAATATAGCTATTTTTTATTATCAGTAATTTCTATTATTGTTCGGCGTTTTCTGAAGTGCGTTTAACATTTTATACTGGATGTTGTTATCAATATAGTCATGTGTTTTAGGAAAATTAATAAAGGAGAATATTATTTTGTTACAGTGTCAGCGGAACGTTCTGTGTTGTGAATAACGATGCCCCTTACTGTCCAAGCTCCAAACGTCCCATAGGAAGTCCACTGTGTTGCGTTCCTCCAAAAATGCCAAACGAAATACCTACATAGGAGTTTGGTTGTCTGTTCAGAACTTGGAGGAGTGTTTTTGTTGCATGAATCTCATCCATTGTTACTTATTGGAACCTGATGGAACTGGTTTATGTTACCTCAAGTACAAATACATCATAGAGCTACTGTATATCACATTACCGGTACTTGAATGGATCCAGTAGCAGTGAATATGAAGTAGGCCTATAAAGTATCTCTCCATATATATTCTTTGCTAGTAGGCTACTTATGAAAATAAATTCACCTGCCAGAGAGAACAAACCACTGTAACAAATAATTTTGAATGTTTTATTATAATTTATTGTTTTTTGACGTTTTAGTTAGGTATTTATGTGAAGTAAATATATAAATTTTCAAACAATGAATACATTTTGATTCATCAATACACCTTATCCAAAAAAATTCTAGAAGAAACATTTATGCGAGTATTGATCTAGGTAGGTAGCCTACTTATTATACGGTAGTCTACGGTATGAAAATTTATTAGATGAATAAAATCGAATTTAACTCATTTTTATGTAGCCTGCTTTTTATTATAGAACTTGAATATATTTTTTCTTATATAACTTATTTCATTTGATAATTCAATTGTATTGTTCAATTGTCAAAATAAATAAATATTTGATTGACTGATCTAATAATCACTGGAGGTGTAAAATTTTCACCATATAAAGTACCGGTATCCAATAATAGTTTTTCAGTAACCAAAATTAAAAATCATTTTTATTTTTGATCGATGACCCTGGATAAAAATGAATGAATAGCACTCATTTATACTCAGATGAATGTTAAAACAACAAGAATTAATAATTATTATTATAAGCCTTTGTAATAATAGAATTATTAGTATTCAGTATTCAGTATTTTTTATTGCCATTTAGATTCACCATTGATTCACCATTTAGATAGATTCACCATTGATATTGCCATTAGATTCACTAGTTTACAAATTTAGAATATTGTAAGTTCTAGTTATACCTCATTAGTCTAATCAACACACTGTGTTTCCAGACTGTGGTTTTGGAATATTGTGAGTTGAAAAATGCCTTACTTACTTCTTACTTATTACTTCCGATGTCTTCCTCACAATCCTGGGATCAGGCAATCGTCAATATGAGACGCCTGTTTAGATGCTGTGAATCGCAATCGTGAATTGCTTGTATCCCTTGAAACTTCATGACGATGATGATTGTGTAAAACATTTTTTTCTTAATAATATCATATCGGCATAGCAAAATGACAACTGAAATTGGAAACATCAGCTGTTGATGCGCATTAGGAGCAAACGAAACCGCCTACCTTTTTGGCCTGAGCTAGAATTAGATTACAGTAGGTAGTCTTATATATTACTTGGCCAATAAACTTGCTACTGCCTTCAATTTATATTTAGTTCAATAAAATTAATCTCATCAAGTACAAGGTAGAAATTGGCTAAATATTTTATGACAGTCCTAAAATATTAAATATTTTAATATATAAAAAATGTATAAATTTTAAAATATATGAAAAACTTTTAATGATATATTTTAATATAATAAATATGAAATATTTTATGATAGGCCTAATCACAATATTCACCAATAGGAGAACATTCCCTGTATATAGAATGTGTGCCAAATACTGTAATGTGGAATTAGTCAGTTCTGAGCTATGTGTTAGTTGTGGAATTTCAAATAGGATCTTAGACATGTGGCATCTATAAAAGGGCCTTTTTATAGAGCCCTATGTGATTAGTGATTAGCAGGGACTTAAATAAAAAAGCTGTCTTAAATTAAGAACTAGAAACTCTGTAAATAGAAGTATTGTTGGAAATCGATAACCTTTTTTCAGAATTTTCATGATTAATTATCTTTCAGTTACTGCCAAAAGCCAAAGGCTCAATAATTGCTGAGGAGGAAGCTCCACCCCAAGCCAGTATTCCATATTGAATTATGGGAAGAATGTCTAATTTTACGAACTAGATTCAATGCGTAGGCTAATTGGCACTTTTTGAGCTAACTCACTGTGAAAGAATTTATTATTACATATTTCCTTCTCTGTGGGTAACTGTAGGAAAAATAATAATTGTCCTCAGCGCGAAAACAAGATATGAGATAGGCGGCCTACCGCATATCAGTATTTCGTATTTCCCCCCACTGTATCGATAGAAGCGAGATATCGATATTCTCCTTCCACCGTATCGATACTCGTTAGGCCTGGCGTATGCTGGGACGCACGTGTGCACACGCAGGCTAGCCAGCCAATCACAGCTCTTGTTGAAGACAAGACAAGAGCTGTGATTGGCTGGCTTGCGTGCGTGTGCACTTGTGCATTCCAGCATACGTCAGGCCTTATTACCATACGATATCGGTATGTCGAATTGTCAAATGTCAATATTATTTTTAGGTTATAGTGTGACGATCGGAGTGGGAATTACAGTTTTTCGCTTTTTAGTTTGTTTCTGTTAAAATATTATGAATCTTGGAAATTTAATAAATGAACGGTTCAAATTCGCTTTTATATCAGGTATCTGCGCTTGCTGTTCTAGTTTATTTGGTAAACTCTCAGGTAAAATACCGTTTGACTCTTCGTATTACGAGGTGATTATAATACGATTTGATATCGGTCTCATCACTATTTTCATGATCCCAATATTGGAATCAAGCTTGGAAATAATAAAATACATTATTATTATAATTATAATTGCCTCAACTGGAATGTGAAAATGTTCTTGCTGTTGCGTGTTGGTGTATTTACGACCGGTATTTATGTTATATATATAACATATCATTATCATGAACTGATTTTTTAAAGCTATCGTCATTCCCAATTGTAAAAATTTCCAGATAGAGCCATAACCATGCCAAATTGTAAAGCTGTTGCGTTCCTCTGAATACGGTAGTAAAAGAGTAAAAATAACTAAGCATAAGTATGAGGGTAAGATACTTGATACCTGATTTTGTTGCGAGGGGCTATAGTTTTCAGATCGACAGTCTCATATAGATAGTTACTAATAATTGTAGAAGATTATTCATGTTGTGGAGATGCAGCAGACCATAAGAGTGGTTCTCCAATCAGCTCCTGAAAGAAATACAATAGCCTTGCCAACATCCTCCTCTTCACTGCCTTACTGAACTCTGCATACTCCATGTTTTCTAACTCTCTTGGAAGGGTGTTGTTGAGTCTTACCAGTGAAAATAAATTATTCACTGGTCTTATGCCCTCTGTGGGGAAACTGTTGTGAGTCCCTGCCGTCTGCAGCGAGGCAACTCCACTCTAGCAGCTTGCCGGGCGTTTCATATGTGAATGTCACTTCTCTTTGGTAGCTGTCCATGGGGTTTCTTCACATGGACAGCAGCGAGCACATTGTGCTGTCTCTAAACTGTGAATATGCTCAAATTCGTGAAGAGAGGACGCAGTAATACCGGCAGCCTGAGAATGTCATCAGCCTCAAAACTCTTCTGTAGAAGCAGTATACAATTACAGAATAATAGATGACTGGTGAATGACCCCAATAAAATTCTCACAGTGCTCAGAAAGATGCATTTCTTGGTTCATCCACGTGGGTAAATCAACCTCAAGGTAATATCACCTTCTCTGTGGTTCATCCATCTATCTAACCATTGCTCGTATCGTAGCACAGAGAAGGTAAATCTGTTCTCTGTGCTTATAGTTTATAAGTTCTCATCCAAGAATTTTATTTTCAGATTGTAATTAAAGCAGTTCTCATACTGTTAATGTTTGTAAGTGGTGCTGCCGTATGGACTTCTTATGTGAAAGCACTTCAAAGATCAACAACCACTATTGTTCCAACATTGATAAGCACTGCCACCAACTATATTTTGTCAGTAAGTATAAATTTATTCTTGAGATATTGCATCAGGGTTGAAATTACATAGTAAAGAATCTAGTTGTTATTGTTCTATTGAATATATAGCCTAATTATTTATACTCCACATAATTTTTAATTATTTGAGATCCCATTAGTATATGTACCGGTAATGTTACTTTTGAAGGGTAGGTACCTAATGATGATCATAAAAATCAGCACCAATAGATTTTCACGAATTATTAAAGCGGATTAGAACAGAATTCTTCAGAGAATTGCAGAATGGGCTCCCTATTTTCAAACAATCACTGATTAGTGCTCATGTAACGTAGAGGTGAGGCAGGAGAGAAGTTGTGGAAAAATTATTTAATTTCCAGTAGTTACTATGCTCTGGTTTTCTAAGCACTGAGGTTTTGTCATTAAACAATTATTTAAAATGAAGGATAATTCATAGGCACTTCAGCTCGACTTGTCAGTACAGAAATTCGTATGCTAAAAGCATAAGATTATTGCTGCTTTTCTCAGAAAACGAAATTGGCGATTTGAAAATGTTTGTCAAATGCTTCCAAAAAGCCCAAATCTGTGTTTAATCTTGAATATTCAGTGCATTTATCTCCAAAACTGCAGTTCTCTGAAAATATTCAATCAAGCCATATCAATAAATTCTATCAGCTTCCTAATTTTGTAGCTATTGAGTACATTTTCACGTCATCAGGTCTTTTGAAATTTCGTTTGTCAAGTGTTGAATTGTTCAATCAATCACTGAACTAGTATACTCTATTCACAATTGCTGTTAACCATTTCATCTTCTCTTGTTTTTTAATAGGCGATATGCGGATGTCTATTATTTGGCGAGAAATTGACAATTCTTTGGTTTTGTGGAATGATACTTGTTACTTCTGGTCTAATGTTAGTAACGAAGTCTTCGGCGACCAATTCTGAACATTTAATTGATGTAAATAGCGAAGTTACAAAGAAGAATTCGTGATTGGAAACTTGGTATGTATTTCAAATGAATTAGCCATTATCCATTACTTATTTTCTCTTAGTGCTACTGTATTTGTTAAAACTTAAAATAATTACATTCAAATTACCCTTTTTTTAAAAAGTATTTTTATTTTCCACTACATGTTTCGGCGATATAGCCATTTTCAAGTGTAAATAACAGTAAACAACATTACACAACATGAAGTGTAAAATAAAAATACATTAAAAAAAGAGTACTTTGATTGTAATTATCTAAAGTTTTTCAAATGAATTGTATAATTCTAGTACCAGCAGTGAATCTAATGAGTATGATAAGAGTAAAGAATAATAAGTATACTTCTATATTCTCTCTATATTCACTGGTATCAGTCAAGTAAATGTAAAATATCTTAAATTTATTCCTCTAGAATTGAAAAATTGGCTTTTTTCTTGTAACTGATTACTGCTGATAGTTGTGTATCAAAATTGTCACCATAAAAGTTTATATTGAATTTCTACTGGCACACCATTAGAATTGATTATCGGTTGAATTATTGTAATAATATTATTATATTGTATTATAATAATATCGGTTGATAATTGGTTGAATTTGAACAAAAACGTTTGCTAAATTCAATAACTTGTTCAATTAAGAGGCTACTGAAACTTATTAAAACTTCCTTTCAGTTTGTGGATTATTCAATGTTCAAGCAAAGCTGAAACCTCAACATTTAGTTTGGATTTCGATAGTCTTATCAAAGTTTTCGAACTCCTCTGTATACATCTTCATACAAACAATTCCTAACAAGTTTTTTGCAGTTCCTTTGCCTCTTTTATTGATTTCTATTGATTTTCCGTGTGCATTAGTGCGCAGAAGATTGAAAAGGAATAAGTGAAAAAATTGAAAATATATTTTTATGTGAACTTTCAGGAGAAAATAAATCGAATTGATGCGATCAACCATGAATGAAGCTTATATTGTATATGATCATTATGTAATGGAAACTAGGAAACATCCTGCAGTAACGTTTCAAGGATATAAAAATCTGCAGATAGGCAGGGATTCATCAGCTCACTAAATTTCCACACATAAACAATGGTGAATATGATGATCTTTGGGACTTTGTAAGGGCGACGAATGTAGTAAGTTGTGAAGAAAATATCAAATTCATAAAAACACTGTGAACATTTTTTATTATTATTTTGTGTTTTGAAGTCCAGGAGTTAATGGAGTAATTTAGTTGAAGTGCGTTCCAACTCCGCCTTCAAGAGAGTATTATAATTTTCATTGCAATTCAATTCTGTAATCTTATAGGATGAATGTCTTGTTAGAATAGATAATATAATATGATTGCATAGTCTGGCTGTGAATTTGAGATTCCAAAAATGTTAATTTTTCATTGTTACCTTATCCTCAACTTTTTCAACTACAGTTCTCAACTACTTCCAATTCTTGGTGATATTTGGATCCAGGTATTGTCTATAAAATAATTGTATTTTTATCTTGGAAATGAAAAAAACTGGTTGTACAAATTTCAAAGCTTAAAATTTGTGAATTGAAATGAAACACAATTAGTCATTGACTTTTATACTACAGTAGTTTGGTACGTTTGAAAATGGTTAAGCGAATTCTCTAACCATAAATAATGTGGGGTTCAAATGGAAAACCATTCGAGTGCCAAAATTACATTAGAGATTTTTGGAAAGCAATGTATAAGAGCCAAAATTTAAAAAAAAAATTGTTGGAAAATTATGTCTACGAGTCAAGCTTTAAGGCAATAAACACTGAATATTGAGATCAAAAGGTGTCATTGTGCTGTAAGTGCCATACTGATACTGTGATGGTAATAAACAGGGTGATCGTAAAGTCGCGCAACCCAAAATGATAACAGTCTTAGAAAGCTGTAATGTACGGTATTATTGATTTTTCAAATTTTTTTATACAAGTGATTTCTTTATAAGATTCTGCTGAGATTGTCTCCGTTATAAAGATAGGCCCGATAGTTCTATGATACACCTCATCACACCCCAATTTTTTGATAATGTAATACCGGTATGGCTTTTCATGTAATTCATGTGGATTCTCTGCAGACCATAATATCCTGCAATTTTGACTATTGACATATCCACTTAGCTGAAACCAAGTTTCATCGCTGAAAGAAAACTTTGTCCAGAGTAGATATGTCATTTTGAATTAAATTTGTAAAACAATCACAATACCGCAACAGTTTCTCCTTATCTGGACCTCGAAGCTGATGCGTTACGTTAATCCGGTAGGGATGTAATTTTTATGAAAACTCCTATAAGACAGACCAGTCTGGGTTCAAAGTTTTCGAGGAGGCTTTTTTGAAGAACGAATGAACGTTTCACTTATCGTCTGCAGACTGTCATCAGTCAAAACGCCTAGGCGGTCGGTACGGTCATTCACGCTACCGTACCTATATCCCGAAAACGATGAAGCAAACGACTTATGGTCGATTTGTTTGGTACTTTAGCATCTGGAAAGGCATTGGAGGAAAGTTCTTGACGCTTTGCATAGGATTTCGAAACGATAAGATTTCAGTAACTCAAAACGATGGAAACACTTTTTTCTTGCTTAAAAGACATTTCGGTTCGAACTGAACAAACAAACTGATTTCTGGCTAACTGTCGCCTGGTGGCGTGATCCAGCAGTGCTGTCACCTGCTGTACTACTGGACGGAAAATCCCCACATCCAAATTGTACTTTACAAATTTACCTGTCTTTCCTTCACGGCTTCAAAAATTGGGTTGCGTGACTTTACGATCACTCTGTATTATTGAACTAATTACTGTTTGAATGTTTATTACTAGGCGATTATTTTCAAGAATGTCAACTTGAAGACTGAATCAAGTAAATAGGAAAAAACTGTATTTTTGGACAACAAATTTGTAGAGTATTACCTTATTGTAATTCACTGGAGAAAATATTAATATTTTGGTAAATTGGTTGCTTTGAATAAGTATAATGGATATAACAAAACAATATCTGTACCGAGCTTCGCTCTGAAGCTGCGGCCGAACTGTTGAATTACATAAAGGCCGGTTTCCACACTACGTCTTATCGAATACGACAAATCGCGGCAGACAAGACGTTGCGTGGAAACAGCAAATCGTACGTCTTATCGAATCGTTTTGAAATTCACGGTCGAATCGAAAGTCTGAAGGAAGAAGCATCATTTTGCAAGAAGTCGTACAATAAGACGGAGCGTGGAGACAAAGGTTCAGACAAGTCGTCCGTCTTCGCTCAGTTCACCTTTGCAACTCATCAGTGACAAGTGACACCGACAACATGTCTGACTTGCGGCAGTGTACTCACGATTTTCTCGAGGAGTTTATAGAAATGTATAAGGGATTTCCGTGTTTATGGCAAGTGAAATGTAAAGACTATAGTAACCGTAATAAAAAGAACCTCGCATACGAAGAACTTATAAAAAAATATAAAGAAATTGATGCATCAGCTAACAGAGAGACAGTTCAAAAAAAATTAAACTCTTTGAGAACGGTTTACAAAAAAGAGTTGAATAAAGTGAGAAAATCAGAAATGTCTGGGGCTGGAGAAGAGGACGTGTACAAACCTTCGCTGTGGTACTTCAATTTGTTGGATTTTTTAAATGACCAAGACGTACCAAGGACACCACGAGAAACAATGGACGATGAAGAGGATTCTGAATTAGATGTTTTTGGACAAGAGGTAAATTAAACTTTGATTTCATATATTTATTTTCTCAGTGTAATTCATAATTATGTCAAGTTTAGGCTTAGTACAGGATACAAAAATACCTATTATGGGGGTACTCACATCAACTGCTAAATTGTGTTAAGCTGATGAATCTGCTATTTGGACCGAGCAGAAAGTCGTGTAACTCAAACATAACCTCACTTTTAAAATCTCTTTTTTACGATTTTTAGTGATTTTAAGGCATTTTACTTGTAAAATTTGTTCTTGATTTCAAGTTTTACTACTACAATGATAGTTTTCTAATACTTTTCTGTTAGTTTTATTTAGTACTTACTTGCTGCAATATCAAGTATTAGTAAGTATTCATCAGTCTGCTAGCAATTCAAAACAAATAGCATAGTTTAGCATCTTCCATGATTTAGCAGCCAAAACTCGATTTAGCAGTTGATGTGAGTACCCCTAATAAAACTAACACAAAATAAAACTTTGTTTTCAAATATTTATTTCCACTGTGTAATTCATAATTATGTAAATTTTAGGCTTAGTACAGGATACAAAAATACATAACATTACGTAAATTGTTCAGCACGATGTTATTTACTAACTACTGAACAAATCTCTCACTCATCACTCAATCACTCATGATGCTGTTAAGAAATAAAGTTATTCTGCCATGGTACAGCACCTTCTTGATTAAAATACTCTTTTAATTTGTCTCTTACTATCTTAGCACTATCCAATATTTGTCCCCTGCTCCCGCGCTGTAGGTTGTGAACCACTTCAGGGTCACATATTTCACCTAACTGTACTTTGTTGTTGACAATATCCTTGCTATAGAGTGATCCTGGAGGGGTATAGTAGTCAGGGGCATTTCGACGCAAGAAGTTATGTAAAACACAAGAAGCCAAAACCACTGTCTCAATATTTTCCACCTTTAAGTTGATGGGTGCGCGAAAGATGCGGAATCTAGAAGCTAAAATTCCAAATGCGTTTTCAACTACGCGTCGCGCCCTTGATAATTGGTAGTTGAATATCCTTCTATCCCTATTAAGTGTGTCCCTTTGATACGGTTTGATAAGTTCAGGGCGCATTGCAAAAGCCTCATCACACACAAACACATACTCAAGACAGCGATCCGAATTGGATAATTTAGCTGGTTTGGGAATGTTCAACTGATTGCAGACCAATTTATTGTAAAATGCAGTATGATTAATCACACCACCATCAGACACACGGCCATTTGTACCAACGCTACAATAAATAAACTCATAGTTTCCATTTGCTATTGCCATGAGAACTATACTATGAGTTTTTTTATAATTGAAATAGTAAGATCCACTATCCTTGGGAGGAACAATCTGAATATGTTTCCCATCTATTGCCCCTAAGCAATGGGGGAACTGCCACTTCTTTTCAAAGCCAGATGCAATGTCCATCCACGCTTTCGAGATCTCGGGAAACTGAAAAAGAAAAATGGAAAATTAATAAGGACACCAAAAAACAATGATTTATTTGCGATATTGTTGTACATAATTTTTTAGTCATATCTAATTTAGAATTTCATGTCATTTTGTTCTAGAGTGGACACCACGAGGACGTAGTTGACCAAGAACATGTCACTATTGCATCAACTTCCGACAAACATTCAAGAAGCACCAGCCGAACTTCATCAGCCTCTACAAAACGTGCGCAAATCTCATCTCTGAAGAAGCAGTCATGTTCAACGGATGATGAGTTACTAGTTTTTCTGTCAAAAGCTGACCAAAAATTGGAATCTATTTCATCAAATAATGATTCTTTTGACCGATATGGAAGACACATCGAAGATCGTTTATGACAAATTAAACCAGACCAGATAAAATTTGTACAAAAACTTATTAGTGACGTTTTATTTGAAGGTGAAATGGAGTCTCTTAACAAGAAATGGAAGTTATTAAATACTGGGCAAAGAGGAGAACAATCCTGGGCATCTCTTCAATGAGGCTACCCACCTCATTATGGACGAACAATTCCAAATTATGAACCACCTATAAGGCCTATGACACATCAGTATCAGCAACCTCAATCTGGCATTTTATTGATAAATAGTTATACTTGCTTTGCAGCTCACTCACGATTTTCTTTGAGTCGCGGACGCGTTTAGCCTCATTTTAGCATTCATATGGCATTTTAGCCTCATTGCAGCCCAATGCCGATATAGGAGGTCCAGTTGCCAGTTCTTCGTTGGTCAATTTCATTCAAACATTTTCTGATACAAATGCCTGAGACTCATTATTTTTTAAGTAATGATAAGAATTTTAAGTTTGTCGTTTGAAGGAAGTTATTCCCTGTCTACAACAATAAAAAGCAATGTAGATCTCAAAAGCCTAATTTTGTAGAATCCTCCATCCTTTTGCGTTTGACAATAATGTTTTCAGCCAATAAGTATACTTTTATCAATTACTAAAATAAATAAATACATAAATAAAATATAAGTGTGGCCAAAGTAAGGCTAACAGGAAAGCCACTAATACAAAATTTTATAATTGAAAGGTAAGGTACGGTACTTACCTTCAAGTATTCTTTCTTCAAAACCATGTAGATTGCTTTACAGGTGGCAGGTATTATTTTGCTCAACATTGGCTTTGATATAATGGTGGTGAACTCCAAGTCCTTGTAGCTGCGGCCTGTAGCAAGATATCTGAGGGTTGCTGTGAGCCTTTCATGGGGTGAAATGGCTTCTCTCATACAGGTATTTTTCTTCTGAATGTATGGAGTTACCAACTCCAACAGTTGTCTGTAGGATGAAGTGTCCATTCGTAAGTAGTTCCGCCAGTCTTTGGGTTTGCCTCTCAACTCTTTCAACAACAAGACGTGCGAGTACTGTTTTCTCTTCAAAAGCCACTCCCTTGACCATCTTGAGTGTTTTCTCTTCTTTTTAGCTCTTTCTCTTAGTCGTTGAACCGCTATAACTTTATAAATTACAGAAATTATGGAAAGCAACTGGGTTTCGTCCATGTTCAGCGAGGCGATGTTAAAAACTAAGAAGTGCTAAAAAGTGCTGTCCAATAAAACGTTGGACAAAACTGAAAGTAAAACGTTGTGTGGAAAAAGAGGACAAAACGTCCGTTTTATCATCCGTTTTGCATGACCAACAAAACGTACAATAAAACGTAGTGTGGAAACCGGCCTTAAATATGTTATTGTAAAAAATCAAAGAACCTCCTTGTAAAAAATAGATTAAAATTTGATATGATCACCTCTCACAATTTTTTGACAGTCATGAAAATGTGTTATAGACTTGAATGTAACTCCGTTCACTCCAGCTGGATAGCGTTGGTCAGCTAACAATAACAGTAGTACTTGGGATTATGCATGAATAAGGAATATTTCATTCTTTTATTAATCTTGCCAGAGAGTTTTCTCGGACATGAGACCTGGTGCAATCTTATTTTTCCATCACGGTTATATTACATTTCAAATTTCAAGAAAATCGTTAGAGCCGTTTTCTAGATCCGTGGTTCCACATACAAACATACATACATACAGAAATTACTCGCTTAATATAATAGGATATCACCTACATGAGTAAAAATACAGTTGAATGGCTGGAGAGTTGAATATGGCTGGAATGGCTGATTGGTGGAGAAGATGAAAGTGTCAAACTCTTATTAAATGAGTTTTTGTCCGCTAGTGAATAATTTACTTTTCCTCCACCTACTATCTAAAGTCGCATTTCACTCCCCGGAATTGAATGATAAAGCTTCAGATTCTCTCCCTAGGGAGAAAAAGTAAATGAAATTTCCCTAGGGAGTAAAGTAAACCCTTAAGAATAACATGGGTGTCTTCCATCAATACAGCATATGAAAATGTGCATTTTTATCTGATCATCTGTTCTCCATGTTCTTGCTGTTCTTCTTCTTTTTTTCTTTTTCTTTTTCTTCTTCATCTTCTTCTTCTTCTTATCTTTCTTTTTCTTCTCCTTTCTCTTCCTCTTTTCCTTTTTCTTCTTCATCTCCTTTTCCTTTTTATCTCTCTTCTTCTTCTTTTCCTTTTCTTCTACTTTTTCTTCTTCTTTTTCTCCTTATTTTTCTTCCTTCTTATTCTTCGTCTATATTCTGGTTATCGATGTGGAAAAATCAGCTTCATATTCTCTCCCAAATGTATTATTTTCGAACGATATTCCTCAAATGGACGAATTTTAGCATGCAATATGGTGTTTATAGCATATTATCGAACTTTTACCCCCCTTAAATTCTATAAAAATTTCAACTCTCATACGTCAAAATGTAGCTCTTAAAAAGCTCTACAATTTTCATATCAGACGTTTTTTAGTAGAACAATCCTGTAAACTTCTATTTGGAAAGGAATGCATTTTTTCGAAAGAAATCTAGGGGTTTCCTTCATTCTACCTTCTATAACTCTTGAACCACTGAAGCTAGAGAATGTTATCTACGGAATGAAATGTAGGAAATTAAATTTTCCATCTAATGGAAAAAAATCGTTTTCTCATCTTGAATGGTTGCTGAGATAAATCCAATATAAGAACCCCTTTCAAATGGAAACTTTGAGGGGGTGCTGGGGGGGGAAGCAAGAGGGGTAGGGGTCAGGACTTTTGGCAGAACACTTGTCTGTATGCTAGTTATTGATGTGGTGAAAATCAGCTTCATAGGAATTTTTGCAAATGTATTATTTTCGAATGAATTTTCATCAAATCGTGTTATTTTAGCACGCCAAGGGGTGTTTATCGCATATTATTGAACTTTTACCCCCCTTAGATTCTATCAAAATATCAACTATCGTACATCGAAATGTAGCTCTAAAAAAGCTCTACAAGTTTTACATGGGACATTTCTCAGCAGAACAATCCTGTAGACTTTTATTCGAAAAATAATAGGAATTTTAGACAGAAATTAAGGGGCTTCCTTCATTATTCGATTTATAACTTTTCAACCACAAGAGCTAGAGTATAATGGTTAAGACATGAAATGAAGAAAACTCCATTCTCTATTTAATGAAAAAAAATTTACTTCTTATTTTCAATGGTTGCTGAATGGTTTATCTTCAAACCCTTGCAAATGAAAACTTCGAGGGGGTGCTGAGGGGGAAGCAAGAGGGGTAGGGGTCAGGACTTTTGGCAAAACACTTGTCTATGTGATGGTAATCGATGGAGAAGAAATTAGCCTCATATGTTTTATTTTCCCAAACGGGTGTATTTTTGCACTCGTTGACTGGACTTTAGTGGGCGCAATCTAAGTTGACGAAAACCCCCTCCACCCGAGAAATAGCTACGTTGCCAGATTGTGTGAAATTGGAACATCTTCAAATTCGCGATTAAACCCCATATCTAGACATAGAATTTTATCCTTGATATTCCAGTAGTATTAAAAAAGTTCCTGGGTAGAAGGATTCAAAGGAAATTTGATTTTTTTGAAAAAATTGAAAAATCGCGAAAATATTACTTTTTTGTATATCACTTCTCTCACAATCATGGGTTGTAGCAAAAATGAAATTTTTTATATCAAAATGACAAGGAGAATTCGAGCTTTCTAATGGTTTCTGAATTTTCTATATCCGACCAATAATTATGTTTCAATTAATGAATATGTTTGCCAATGTCGAGTCTACTCAAACAGAAAACATGAAATTTTCGATGATCTAGAAACTTTTTTCTTTGAGAAGATGAGTGGGTGGTGAAAGCGAGAAAGTTGTTCAAAAACAATTGAAATTGTTTTCCCAAGTGTCGAAAATAGTCAGAAGATCGTAATTTGGCCTCTTAAGAGTTTCAAAGTGAGAAGAGCGGTATATGCATGAATCATTGTATGTTAAAGATTGGAATTATTGAAGCTGATCGACTTGGATATTCAAGCTGCAAACAGCTGGTTTATCTTAAAAATAGTGAGTTTCACAACACCGCGTGATTTTTCCGAAGCTACGCTGTCACTTTAAGGCTACGGCCACATGGGCAGCTTTTTGCTGCAAATTTTGTCAACACCTGTGAAGATGTTCCCAACTCGTTCAAATTTTGATAAAAATCATGTCATAATATAATTCTAAATTTGAGTAATTTTGTACAATCAAAATCATCCCTTCTCAATTTTGAAATAATGATGATAGAATTTTTTTTGTCCAGATTCCAATTAAAATTACGTCATAATTTAGTACTCAATTTCGTATCAATTGAACCACCAAACAAAAATTTTTTACCCCTTCCCATTTTAGGGTAGAAGTCATTGAAAAGGGGTGACTGGACCCCATCCTGAGCCAAATACCAAAACAAAGCTAGAATTTATTATTATTTTTATGATAGAAAATCAGCTGGTGCAGCCTAACAAGCATAAAAGTGCTGCAAATATTTGCTGCAAACCAATAGGTCACGATTCATTTTTCTCAGCAGCAGCTAGTTGAGATTTCAGTTTCATTTCAGACAGCTGAGTAATGGTGAGAGGCAAGTAGGTGAGTACGTTAGGCAATATCAGCTGATTTGCCATCATTGAAATAATATTGTACCAAACATTGAATAAATTTAAAACTCTAGCTTTGTTTTGGTATTTGGCTCAGGATGGGGTCCAGTCACCCCTTTTCAATGACTTCTACCCTAAAACGGGAAGGGGTAAAAATGTTTTGTTTGGTGGTTCAATTGATGCAAAATTGAGTACTAAATTATTGCCTAATTCTAATTGGAATCTGGACAAAAAAAATTTCTATCATCATTATTTCAAAATTGAGAAGGGATGAAAAATTTATTTCGATTGTACAAAATTACTCAAATTTAGAACTATATTATTGCATGATTTTTATTAAAATTTGAACGAGTTGGGAACATCTTCACACGTGTTGACAAAATTTGCAGCAAAAAGCTGCCCATGTGGCCGTGCCCTTAACACTCAGTTGAAGGTGTTTGCGTTAGGAGAAGTTTCAATTTCACGCAAAATGACAACATAGCTATTTCTAGGGTGGAGGGGGTTTTCGTCAACTTAGATTGCGCCGACTATAATAGTATTAATTGGTGTAGGTGGAGGAAAAATGTTGTGAGCATCACGGGCCTATCGTCGGGCGTCATCGGCTATGCCTTGGGCAACAACAGTTTCCCCTCAGGGAGAAAAAGTTGCACTTAAGTCCCTAGATGCACAAATATCTATTTCGGCACTTTAATGGTTTTCCAATCCAACTCCTGATCAATATAATAAAATTATTATATAAAAATGAAGAAAGAAAAGCTTGTGATCATTTATTGTCTGGCCTAGAATGTTATGTCAATAAAAAAATTTAAACTAAATGAAAAAAATGTTGAATTCAAAGAATAAATATCATTTGACAATTCTATTGAATTTATGTTATTTTACACTCAGCCTACATAGATCGAGGTCAAGGTTAGGCGCCGGTACCTAATACACAATAATAGTTCTATGATCATATGGAAAGAGATGAAAATACAAAAGTAATCATCTCTTTCCATAATGATCATTGAACTATTATCGTGTAATATTGGCCTCATGAAAATGGTGAACTTTAAAATCAGAAGACAAAAAAAAACTTATAAAAACGATCGAACTATGTTGGAATATAGGCTACATGAATTAGGAATATCCTATAGCAGGGCTTTTCTCAACCAGCGAATACATTAATGGCCTTCTGGGACGCCTTTGCTAGACACATAATATCATATCCCTAGAGTAAGTACTTACTAATATTTTTTTTACTTTAATACAAATCATGAGTAAAATTTACGCATAGTTCACAATAAGATCACTATCTTGTTTTCTTCATTTCATAATGATTTTATTTTTTCAAAAAAACTAAATTTGATAACTAATTTTATCTTTACTTAGAACAATTCTTATAAAATAATAAATTTCTCTGAATTATATTATAATTATACTCAATGAGAATCCTGAAAAACATAGACAAAATAAACTCAACAGGTGTCAGGGCAGTTGCATAGAGTTCCCAGGACCCTGGCTTATAAAGATTTACAGCTTGTTTTTCTGATAAAAACAAGTGATTGGGATTGTAGATTCACCAATAAAACTCTCAATTTACAATGTTTCAAATTTTGGAAAGGATCAGCTGTTGAATCAACGATCAGCGAAAACTCACTAGAAGACCTAACATTTGAATCCAAAATGGCCGCAATTGTTCAAGTGGAATAGGAAATCCCATGTATTCTTTATTCTTTCTTTACAATTGCAACTTGTTTTCCAAGTATTCTAAGCAAAGGATGAATGAGTGATGATGAATGATAAAGGTTTAAGATGTAGGTTATATGTCTATGTAAATTGGTTTAGACAAAAAATTCACAATATCTTATTTAAATTATTAAATCAGGAGTAAAGTTTTGGTTTCAAAGGAATAGCATTGGACTATTCCGATATTCTATTTACTCGAGGTAAATTTGTTTCATGTCATTTTTTTAATCAGCTTAAACTGTAGAATTTGCTTTTTATTGGAAACGTTTATGAGACAGAAACGCCAATAAAATCCACAAATTATGAGTAATGTGGCCCTGGCTTATAAACATTTTACAATCCACATTACTCATAATTCATGGATTTTATTGGCATATCTGTCTCATAAACATTTCCAATAAAAAGCAAATTCTACAGTTTCAGCTGATTAAAAAAATTACATGAAACAAGTTTACCTCAAGTAAATAGAATATCGGAATAGTCCAATGCTGTTCCTTTAAAACCAAAACTTTGCTCCTAATTTAATGATTTTGATATATAAATTGATTTATTATTATGAATATATTTAATAATAAATATCAATCATTATTTTTATAGTGAGATTTGAACAGGAATCATTTTTGTCGCTAAAATATTATCATAACCTACAAAGAAAATTGTAAACAAACCAAGTCAGAAGACCCTAGCCTTGTAATCTAAAATGGCCGCAATGATTTGAGTTTGAACAGCAATATTGTGAATTTTTTGTCTGAACCAATTTATATAGACATATAACCTACATCTTAAACCTTCATCATTCATCATCACTCATTCATCCTTTGCTTAAAATACTTGGAAACCAAGTCACAATTGTAAAGAAAGAATAAAGAATACATTGGATTTCCTATTTTACTCAAACCATTGTGGACATTTTGGATTCAAATGTTAGGGTCTCCTAGTGAGTTTTGGCTGATCGTTGATTCAACAGCTGATTCTTCCCAAAATTTGGAACATTGTAAATCAAGAGTTTTATTGGTGAATCTACAATCCCAATCACTTGTTTTTCATCAGAAAAACAAGCTGTAAATCTTTATAAGCCAGGGCCCTGGTCATATATTATATAACTGGAATAATGTAATGACCAGGGAACTCTATGCAACTGCCCTGACACCTGTTGAGTTTATTTTGTCTATGTTTTTTCAGGATTCTCATTGAGTATAATGATAATTATCTCATCCAGATTTATAGTCTGGGTGCCAATGGTAATAACCTTTTTTATGGTATCTCGTTGATTTTTTGATCGATTATAATAGAGTTTGATGTGTAGATTCCGAATCCGTGTGATGCAAAGCTGTAAAAGTTAAGCATTTTTGTAATTTCAAAGGGGATTACTCGATTAGTCCAAAGCTCGATTAGTCCAGTCCCTATCCTACATTAAGAAACTGAAAAACTGGACTAATCGAGGCACCTGGACTAATTGAGGCGCAGTGGTTCGATTAATACAGTGACTCGTTTAGTCCAGTTCTTCAATGAGATGAGCGAGTGCCTCGATTAGTCCAGAACTGGACTAATTGAGGCACTGGACTAATCAAAGCCCTGCGTCTCGATTAATACAGTGCCTCGATTAGTACAGTTGGCGTACTGAATTCGTACCAGGTGATGAATCCACTATATGTGTTGACAAGGAATTGACTATATCTAGACGGCGTCAAAGTGGCCTTCTAACAAATTTCAAATAAAACCAAGGCGGCGCGGCGCGATCTTTGAATTAGGTTGCAAATGACAATAGCTTGGTTTTCATTATACAACCATGTTGTATTTATTTATAATGTAATATTCTGAATAATTCACCGGTATCTTTTAACTTATTGAATCTTATTATCTTTGTTTAATCTATTAAATTAGGCTACCCTTATTAGAAATTCGAGATTTAATATTGTTTAATTCATGGAAGGACAGTTTAATTAATTAATATTAATATTTTCATGATTTACAGCAATATTTGAAATCTGTATTGGTAATTATTCAGAAGCTGAATTATTGTATTCATGAAACTAAAAATCTAATGAGCCAAAAAACCTTTAAATTTGGCTCTCTATATGTGACTTTATTTACCATAACTTTTTGTATTGAAATTTTAATATTATCAACAGTCTTGAGGGTGGCCGTGGATGAGTGGGTTAAGTGCAAGAGTTAAAGCCTCCACATAAGGCTAATTTCAAAACAAAGAAATATTTACGAATCCACTAAAATATTTTTGGATTGGAAGTATTCAAATTATGCATCGTGAAAGCGTATATCATTGTCAAGAATATACGCTTTTATAAAATAAAATTGTTAACTAGTAAAGATCTGAAACCTATCTGTAATGATATACGTTTGAAGGTACTCTTCATAAACCCAATTCTGCGTTCAGAAATGCGAAAATATCAATAAATAATCAGTTATCAGTTCAATAATCAAAAATAAATTAGCAGTCCAAATTCAGTTTATTATCTAGGTAGATCACTCCGAACTTTTTGAGTTTTCATTGCATTAAGACATAAAATCCGAAAAATATGAATAACTTTTTTATTTGTTGTCAGATTGACTTGAATTTTTATGGGGAGGACACTAATATAGAGAGGAATGTTCCTGTTTTTTGTAGAATTTTTCCAAGGCTCTTCCACCAACCCCCCCCCCCCCAGATCCAAAAAACCGATCGGGCGATTTCAGTCATTTTAAATTTCCCGGCTTAGAAAGACTTGGCACGTAGGCATGTGATTGGTTGATAATTGCACGCGGAAGAAAAAAATACATTCTTAAAAGTTGAGAGAATGACGCCAGCTTGGTCAATATTGATTCAAAAATTATAAATTTGGTCTCAAATTGTAGATTAGAATGTTTTCTACAATTTGAAATTCGATTTTTGATTTTTGAAGCAATATTGACCGAGCTGGAGGCATTTTCCCATCTTGCGAGAATGTCTTCTTTGCTTCTTCTCTGTGTGAATTGTTGTCTTAGATCAAACGATCAAAGCCTTTTGAAGTTCCAAGAAACCTACACTTGTATGCGCATGTCTGTCCAAGCAAAGAAGACCGTGTGGCAAGATGGGAAAGTGACTCCAGCTGGGTCAATATTGGTTCAAAAAATATTAATTTTGTCTCAAATTTTAGATCAGAATGTTTTCTACGATTGAGACTAGATCAATAATTTTTGAACCAATATTGACCGAGCAGAAGTCATTTTCTCATTTTGCCAGGGGGTCTTCTTTGCTTAGACAGACTATTATACTAGGCTACATCATCATTCTATAGTATTATTGCTGATAGAGATGTAAAGTCTCTCCAAGCAAAGAAGGCATTTTGGCGAGATGGGAAAATAACCTCCGCTTGGACAATATCGGTTAAAAATCATAGATTTGGTCTCAAATTGTAGGAAACATTCTGATCTTCAATTTAAGACCAAAATTTTACTTTTTGAGCGAATATTGACCAAGCTGGAGTCATTTCCCCATCTAGCCAGAATGTATTTCTTCCTTGCACAGACTACAGTAAATAGCGAGAAATTACTACAATGATCATCAGACTCTATAAATGAGTGCCTTTTCGCTTTCATTAAATTAGATTAATTACTCATATCGGTCTCTTTATCCTGTTGGTCAAGTGCAAGGCAGGACTTGGTCCTAACTTCGCCGTTTCAATGCTGTAACGAAGTAGTCATATTTTATTATCTATAATTAATGTACATGGATAAAGTTATTCTATTCACCTTCTTTCATTTTACTCTCTCTTTAACCTCTCCTCTCTATCTCCTCTCTCGTTTTATTCTCTATATCCTTCTCTCTCATTCTTTTCAATCATTTCACTGCCTCATTCACTTTTCAATCCACTTTTTCCTTTCTCTTTTCTCATTTTACTATTCTCTCTATCTCTTATCTCATTTACCCTCTTTATCCTGTGCTTTCTCTTCCTTCTCTCATTTTACTCTTCCTTCTCTCTACTTCTCTCTATCTTTTCTCAAGTTTCTCATCTAGTAATACACCAAGATATATTATAGTCAGATTGCATAACTATTTGACAATCACAATTTATCTGATTGCACGCATACCGGGTAACTATGAAATTCAAATGAAATTGACAAGATGTGGTTAAATTGAAGAGCAAATATTTTGTTTTTGAAACATGAGGGATTTACGTAATTACAACGTGCCATTAAAGGTCATACAGTTCAATATCATTATCGCTTCCATTATGTTAAATTTTTGATGAAACACTTATTGTATAAAATATAAAACTTGATTTCTTAATTTTCTTTTCATTTCCTCTTTTATCAGTTATATAGTCTTTTTTCCTGGGACTGATGCTCGCATAGGCTCCTAGGCCTGTGCGGGGCTAATGCGAGATGGTGACTGGTTTTTAGGCAGTCAAGACCGACGGCTTTACGTCTCCTTTAATAGACGGGGTGACGTATCTATGTGATAGTACTGCGTTCGAAAATATTGTTCCCTGGTCAAGGATCGAACTTGGGTCCTCTTGCTTATCAGAACTCGGACCAAAGTTTTTTCCCTTTGCACCTTTTTTCTCCACAAATTCAATTTTGTTAGTATTTATATATTATGACATTTATATAAATATAAATGACATTTATTTATATCTATGGTATTTATAGTATGATTATTATTATTATCATCCATGCTAGCTATTATGTCATGAATAAATTCAAACTGCAGAATCAAGTTGTCACATTTAATTTTGGCTATTAATGATTATTTTATAGAATTAAGTTTATTCTGAGCTATATTCTGCAAGTCTTATGAAGTGCATAAAATGATGTTTTATGAATAATCTTTTTTTTTTTTTAAAAATAACAATAAAATTTAATTGGAATTTGATTGGATATGGGTATGTATTATTACGGTATGTAACTGTATTCATCATTCCTCAAACTAAGCATAATCAGTATACAATTCATTCAGTCAACTAACTATATAGTGATAACGAGAAGCAAAGATATTATTATTTCCTTCTTCATGGCCATTCTCGCAAATATGAAGAGAAGTTACTGGGTGTTTTTGAAGTAAGTTATATACATATACAAGTTCTTTATTGAACAATGAATGTAACTCATTAGGCTACTCAACAATGAATGTAAGTCGCTATAAATGAAAGACAAATTGCTATAAATCGCTATACCATTAGAAAGACACTGATTTTTCAATTCATAACTTAATAGCTAATTCAATTAACACTACTACCAATTTATATACAACATTCTTAATTTTTCAACAATTTATGTATAATATTACATCTTATCAAGATAATGTAGCCTATATTGAAAGTATTCAACATTTTTCAAGATCATTCAAAGGCGCCCATAACCAGATGAGATAAGGAAGCACCCTGAATGCTCTCTTAAGCTTAAAGGAATTCATTATAGTCAGCCAGCATTTTTAAGAAATGAACTATACAAGAATGAATACGGTACTTGTGGTAGGTATTTAGTAGTAACTTAGCCTATATACAATGATTCTTAGCACGGGAGTAGTGAATAATATAGGACTAATAGCAAAAATAATTTTAGATTTCAAGTACCTAGCTGAACATTCATATTAAAGGCTAACTTTTGCTCTCTTCAAAATGAACTGTGGAGCCAAAATTTGCTGCCAAAATGACGCTTCCTCCTCAAGTCTTCAATACTCTTTCCTTGCCTGTTACGGAGATTTACTTACTCCTTTGGTCTTCCACATGGATCAGTGTCTGAGGAGTCGTCCTTACCGTGTAGTGGTGAATTTTCTATAATTTTACTTATTTATTGCAAGAGAAATAATTTTAAAATTTTGAACTTCGATGTCATCTCCCACATAGAATTTTCTCGGGAGTGCCTCTTATTCTTGGTAAATTTGGAAATCATATCTAAACTATATTTTTTAGAGTATCTCATTGTATACATTTTGTGGAGGTTTAATGTTTTCTTTGTACTAGTTTGCTTACTGAGAAATAAAAATTTATTATTATTAATTAATTTTTCCCGTGGCTATTTTCCTACCGGTAACCCCCTCCCCGTCCTCCAATTTATGAAATTGAGAATGCAATTTATATGAAATTGATCATACATTCCTATTATACAAGAGTTTTTACAAGAGCACATTCATTTAGCCTATATTCCAAGTAAGCCTACTTGTTGTGAAATCCAAAGGTTTTGACTTAGATTTTCAAAGACTGAATTAATCTACCCCTTTTTGGTACGTATCAGCTCTAAAAGAATATATCAAAATTCAGTGTGTGACCTCAAATTTTCCAAGTAATTTTATTGACTATAATCTTTAACTGAATATTTTTTCCATAAATAAACAATATCAATTGAAAAATCAGAAACAAAAAATTACCAAAATTTAAGGGTTTTTTCAATTTTTAAGGGTGAAGCCGTACCCTAGGACGGCAGAAAACTTCAATTTTGGATTCAGCGCACTGGAATACAGTCATAATATGAAACAATCGGAAAAAACTTTTGCATCACTTGTCTGACAAAACTACCATTATTTTACTGGGCTATCATAGCGTCAGAGTTTTACTGGAAACCTGACGTCAGAGTTTGCAAGCTACTTGAACTGATCGATAACTTTTGCCGTTGGCGATTATGGCAGCGTCTCTAGTGTAATGCTGAGAGAGTGATATAGTTGATTCCACATATTATAACCGGTTCAGCGGGTCACATGAATTGGCTAAACTGGACTAATCGAGCGCCTTGCACATCCTACCTAATAAACCAACTTTACTGTACTAATCGAACCTCTAGACAAATTGAAATAGACTGCCTCAATTAGTCCAGTTTTTCCTGGAAAAACTGGACTAATCGAACCACTCTCATAAAACAACTTATATATTTGAAAAACTGGACTAATCGAGCACTGGACTAATCGAACCCTACCCATTTCAAAAAAGAGGCTAATTTTCAAGAAAAATTAGAATTTGAGTATTTTTAGTTTTTGCTTGCTTAGATCTTCTGACATATTCATTCAAATTGTGTGAATCAAAATCCCTCTGGGGATAATTTTGTCCTTTATGATTTGAGACCAAGTGGACCTCTCTATCTTGTATAGTTTTTGAACTAGGGCAGTAAAAATATATCCTTGTATCTTAAAAAACCCTATTTATGGGGAAAATGGTCTCCAAAATTCATTACTGAGGCAAAATTGACTTTTTCATCACATACCAGAAAAATGGCATTTTTTGCTTACAAATCAGTATATCTTCTGAACCCTTTGAGATAAAAAATCGAAATTATCATGAAAATGTGGATAAATTCTTCCTCTACAATCTCCTATAAATAACTTTTTTGGCATCATGCATTTAAGATAGTTACATCAACTTAAACAAATACTGATATTCTACACATTAATTTTTTTAATGGCTTGTCAGGCGATCAATGAACTGTAAATAAATTTTGGAACAAAATAAAAACCAATTTTCAGACTCAAATTTTTTGACCAAATTCAACATATGATATATGAATTTAGACCGCCTTGATGAGCTGAGAAGAATGAGCTATGAATTGTTAAGATCCAATGACTTTAACAATAGTTAGAGGTATCCTTAGATTGAGATCCTTGAAGGGTCCTTACTATTGAACATAACCTAATTTCAGGTCATTAAGTGGCTTATCTGCTGAAAATTGATTTAGAATAAATTGTTATCAAATAAAATCTCAATAATAGCACGTATTAATTGTTTTGGAGACCATTTTCCCCATAAATAGGGGTTTTTAAGATACAAGGATATATTTTTACTGCCCTAGTTCAAAAACTATACAAGATAGAGAGGTCCACTTGGTCTCAAATTGTAAAGGACAAAATTATCCCCAGAGGGATTTTGATTTACACAATTTGAATGAATATGTCAGAAGATCTAAGCAAGCAAAAACTAAAAATACTCAAATTCTAATTTTTCTTGAAAATTAGCCTCTTTTTTGAAAAATCATAACTTCGTTTCCAGTAAGGATAGAGACATGAATCTGATACCATTCTCTTGGAAATTTAATTTACTAAAAAAAGATCAGAATAAATTTTTTTGTTCAACGCTTCGTTTTGCCGGAAATCGTGTAACAGAAATTTTGGCCGCCATCTTGAATTACAAAAATGCTCAACTTTTACAGCTTGGCATCACATGGATTCGGAATCTACACATCGAAATCTATCATAATCGATCAAAAAATCAACGACATACCACAAAAAAAGGTTACCCCCTTTTTCGCATTTGGCACCCAGACTATTATCTTTCTTTTCCTTTAAATATTTTAGAAAATTGCAAAATAATTAAAATTGCATACCCTTAAAGAATTTATCATGATTGTCTGTTTACCACAGTCTATTTGTTTCAACTCATACTAATCCTTCATTAAATTTAATTATTATTCCATGCGTCTCCGATGTTTGATTTTCCGCGGCTTTATTTCATTAGGGCTGTCCAGTCCCAACACGTTGAATTTTGAAGCTCATCCTCAAAATCTGTCAAAATTTTATTTGGTATGGAAAATAATTATTGAATTCATGTTATATTTATAAATTAATCAAAACCTACATCAACTGAATTTCATGACAATGTTGAAATATGTTCCAAAGATAAAAAAAAATTGCAAAGATTACAGCATTTGAATGTTGGCTAGCCTGTTATCAGTAAAGTTTACAATATGGCCGCTGGACGTAGCGGGTCGTTTATTGTTGTTCGTTGGTGCCGTTTCTTTCCAATATATTTCGCGTGATATCGTGTGACATTTCATTGTTTTTGTCTCAAAACAATCTCTAAATTGATGTGTCTGTAATGGGTGCCAAGGCGAGTACCGCTAACGGCGATGATTCAAATACTCGTGACCGAACCTTTTCGACGAGCAGTGGATCAGATGTTGTATCAGGAAGTCCAGGTTTAAGCCTTTTGAGATCTATTCCTGGTGTTGTGACAAGTGATAGACAGAGAGCAAGATCTCTTTCAAGTGTTCCCGACAGTCATGAAACCATTGGCATTCAGACGAGCAATGATGGGACCTATGATATTTCAGAATCCCCAGAAACAGACAGTTCCACTGAAGATCACGCATTGGATAGTCCACTAGCAGCAAATATTAGCCTCGGCCGCGTTTACACAGCTCATTCTTTACCTTCTCACATTTGGTCTTGGAACGGTAAGTATACTCAAAAAATCTTCATAATTGGTACATCCTGATTTTTTCTTTTCCAAAGCTCTTCTTTGTTTGGAGAGTATTTGATTGCGATTATGCCTTGAAGCACGATCAGCTGTTGCTTTCATCTATCAACAGCAGGTCACTACTTGCAACGCAATATCAACAAATGTTGAATATAGTTGGTAATAATAAAAATTATTTTTATTATATTTCAAATTCGGTGCAGTAGCAGAGATTAAATACACTTGAATTAAGTTTAGTTGTGTAATAATAAGTTCCATAATCACGCAAAACCTCAGAAAATTAAAGTACTGTAGGTAACATAACTAACTTTGAGTATTGATCGGTTCATAATAATCATGAAAATGTAGACCGTAACATATTTGGGATTCTAGTCTAGTGAAGCTTGACGCTTTATTTTTGACCTGCTTAGAACATTTCAATTATCATCTACATACAATTAGCCATTGTAAAAATGCCATTGAGTGAATTACTGTTATTGCTTTGGCTATGAGTCAAAGTTTATTATGGTCAATTATTATTTGGATCATTATTGATTAACTGGATCCAATATAGCCTAATTTTTTACATTTTGATCGCCTAAGTTACTAACTCAGTCGAAGGATGACACATTTTTTGCTCCATGTTAGCACTTGAATAGTTCTATTGTATTAATGAAACCAAACATTTCTTGAATTGTAATAAGTTGATTTAGGCTAATACCAATCTATTGTTTAGGCCTAGAATGTTTGGAATTGCATTATTTGGGGAAATTGCTGGATCTTTAAGGGTGCTTTTACATAAAATCAGAAACATTTTTTTACTGGAATCCAGTGGGGGATATGTCGAAATGAAGCATTGACGTTCATCAAATTCACACTGGCGAAATTCACACTATAGTCCATTCACGATGGCTTGAGACGAGATAAACCAAAGCCCTGCATGTGTGTGTGCGCGACTGGGGTGGCTTCATTTTAGCCACGACATGAACAAGCCACAGCAATGCCGAAATCCCGAATTTTGTTGTCGGGACTGTAACCAAAGCATTGACACAAAAACTTTTATTATAATTGTTTGTTCATTTTAGGTTCATGCAGTCGAGGGAGAACCGAAAATAACAATTTCCCGATGTGTATCTAAAAAAAAATTACTTAAAGATACTTATTCTGAATTCCCTACAACAAAATTCGGGATTTTGGCATTGCTGTGACTTGTTTATGTCGTGGCTAAAATGAAGCCACCCCAGTAGCGCACACACATATGCAGAGCTTTTGTTTATCTCGTCTCAAGCCATCGTGAATGGACTATAGATTGAACGAAGTGAGGCTCTAGTATTCATATCCCTAGAACAGGAAGCGGCTTGGAAATTGGAATATTCTGTGATTGTTGTGTGCTTTGTTCTGTCAAAGTAATCTGAAGAAGATCGTTTTATTTTTGATTTTAAAGGTGTGAATGCTTCCTGAGGAATTTCTATCATCGAATCTTCCTCTATTTTAAGTATTCTTCACTTTACGTAGAGGACACATGAAGGTATCATAAATTTATAAAGCCCTGAATTGTATTATGTAAAGTTCATGATCAAAATTGGTGGCCTCTACCTTTTGTGTCAGATAATTTCATTAAATTATGAATGAACCATCTCAAGTCTCCTTCACCTTCTTGAAAGATGTGAACAAAATAGTGCGTATATGTTTTGAATGTGCTCTTCTTACAACTGCAAGAGATAAGAGGCAAGTTACTTGTTACTTACTTACTTGCTACTTGTCGTGGTCCTCTCCATGGTCGTTGACCTGGGAGTTGTCAGATTTCTTCCCGATCAATGGGGATTCACAGTCTTTGGTGCTGGTATATGTGGGCATCTAGTATGTACTCTGTCAAAGTATAGTAGGGCCTCATGGTTAAGTAGTTTTTTAGGTCCCTGGCAAAGGCACCATAATCATGTGTTGACTTAATCTCCTTAGGCAGAAGATTAAAGAGTCGGCCCCAGAGTAGGCTGGCAACCTTACTGGAGATCAATGTTGGTTCTATTTCTGGTGTTGTGCTCATGCCTGGCTCCCCTCAATCCTGGTATAGTCCTCACAGCCAGAGTTGTGACTTCATAAATGTAGAGTGAGACTACTGTAAGTATTTTATATTGGACAAAGAGCGCCCTGCAATGGTCCATCATATCCCTTCTAAGAATTGTTCTTAGGGCCCTTTTTTGAATTCTCAGAACTCTATCCATACTTGTCTGTGCTGCTGATCCCCACGCCACTATGCCATACTTTAGATGAGAGGCAAATAATGAGTGGTAAGCCTTGAATGCTGTTTTCTCCTCAGTGATGTTATGAATCCTTTTAATTACAAAGATGGCAGATGTTTTTTGCAGCGCAGTTCTATGTGATGTTGCCAGGTGAGGTGACGGTCAATCAGTATGCCCAGGAATCTTTTACTTTGTGCTGGTGAGTTTATGCTTGGCTGATACTCCATGTTTCCACCTTTTGGATTGAAACAGATGTGAACTGTTTTATCTTTATTCATTGTTAAATGTAGTTTCCTGCATATTTCATTTGCTTTGTTGAGTGTTGTCACCACACTTCCTTGGTGTTTTCATGCTTTTTGGTTGGTATTAGGATAGTGGTGTTGTTGGCAAAGAGGATACAGTTTTTCCTGTGATCTATTTCTGTGGGGAAGTCGTTTATGTAAATCAAGAATAGCAGTGACCCTAGTATTGATCCCTGAGGCACACCTTTATAGACCATTCTTAGAGAGGATCTGTAGCTTATAATGCTGTTTTGTCTTTGATGATTTATTTCAACATATTGCTTTCAATCCATGAGATAGTCTTCCAGCCATTGCAGGGCTCTGCCTTTGATGTTCAGCAGCTTGAGTTTCTGTTTGAGCAGACAAGGTCAATGGTGTCAAATGCCTTTTGGAGGTCAATAAAAAGACCTGAAACAGTTTCACCTTCCTCCCAGAGTTTGCTGATATTATTACACAGTTCTGAGATTGCTGTAACCGTTCCAAGGTTTTTCCTGAATCCATGTTGGTGCACTGAAAGTAGGCTGTTGTTTTCAAGGTATGCAATCAGTTGGCCGTAAATTGCTCTTTCAATCAACTTTGATGTTATAGGCAAGTTTGCTATAGGCCGGTAGTTCTTTGTGTTCAACCTGTCACCTCCCTTGAATTTGGGAAAAAATTTTGAAATTTTCATGCTCTGTGGAAAATTGGCTTGAGAAATAGAAGCATTTACTATGTTGAGAAGTGGCAGCTTTAGTTCTTGTTCACAATGTTGAAGTATTTTGCCAGTGATGTCATCATGACCCAAGGAGTTGTTAGGCTTAAGATTTCTCAGGAGTTGCTCCAATTTATCCATTGAGATAGTATTGAATTTGTTGAGCCCATGTGTGTTGTTTGCCAGATGGACATGGTCAGAGCAACACTCTGGTGTAGTCTTGGAGGGTGGTTGTGTGAAGAATATAGGAGGTTGCTGACATGATATGAATCAACTATAATTTTGTCAGTTCTGTTGATTCTTAGGTTGTCCATTTCCCCTAACCTGCTCCTTTTTCTTTCCTCATTTATTATCCTCCAGAGTACCCTGGTTCTGTTATCTGCCAGTTGAATTTTTTTGTTGATGAAGGTTTTTTTCTTTCTTTGTATCTCCTGTTCATACATTTTTTTAAGATTTATAAAGTTCTGTTTATCAACTGATGATCCTGTAGTGTTGTACTTATCATTTGCCCAATGTATTGGTCCTTTAAAGCAATAGTGTTGCTGTCCCAGAACACATTCCTGGTTGATGTCATTTTCTTTGGTTCTTGCGGCATTGCTTCATCAATGTTGAGGCGCATGGTCTTTACAAAGTCTGTATATTTATCCTCCACTGTCCTCTTTTATAATCTATTCCCAGTCAATCCAACTCAGTCTGTTTAGGTTGCTTTTTGAATAGTTTCTGGCAAATTTGAACATTACTTGCCTGGGTTCTACTTTGTATTGAATTTGGCAGAGGATTGCACTGTGGTCAGATATCAGGTTTTGGCAGACAGTAACTTTGATGTGATCAGGTGGTAGGCTGTGGTAGCATCCGTCAAGGCTAGTGGCTGAAGTAGGTGTTATTTGTGTTGCAGGCAGATTGTAAATGAGACATCCATGTTGAGTTAATGTGTTTTTCAGTTCTTTGTAGCTTTGTTCATTGGTCTTCAGGGTATCTATGTTGGTATCTCCCAGTATCACTATTTCAGAGTTTTTTGAGGAGTATTTGAGCAGTAGGTTTCCAATTCTCTCTAGATAGTCCTTAAGTGTTGCAGAATCACGCGATCTGTAGGTGCCAACTATTATTAAGTTGGTTTTCTTGAGTTGGATTTTCACAAGTACTGTCTCAAATGTTTGTTCAGAAGGTTGTAGTGATTCTTCAAGTTTTATTTTATCTATTTTAAATTTTATGCTGTTCCGTTTGTATATGGCTATACCTCCCCACATGAGTTGTGTGCAACAGAAATCTGCTGAGGGTGTATAGCCTGGAATGTGTATGTTAAGGAGCTCCTCCTTTCGTAGGCCATGTTCAGAGAGGATGACTAAGTCAGGAGAATACAGGTGAAGTTCAATCTGTAATCTATCGATTTTCTGTTGAAGTCCTCTTTATATATTCAAGTGTTAGATCTTGAGTTTTGAGTCTTTTGCTTTGCTATTCTGTCCTTCTTTTCAGAGTCTCACGTGGTCTGTGTTAGCTGTATCTTTATTTAGTTGTGTTGCATTGTTATATGTTTCAGTAAAGCTAGTTGTGGTCTGTTTAGGGTATTTTCGGATGTCTTCCTGTTGTTGCTACTTGTAATTTGTACTACGACACTCCAGAGCTCCTACAAGTCTCTCTGCCAAGTTACACTTTCTTTGCATACTCAATGATAAGAGCTGCGTCATAGATTTCTGGTAGGCTAAATATCCTATTTTTCTTTTTCTATTGTTGTGAAGTTGATCCATATTAAACAAAAAAACTTGAAAAATGTTTGTTAGGTACATTCTTATTAATCTGATTGATCAGATGTTTTCATAATCAAAACCAGCATTTTCTTTTTTTAAACAATTGTAGTTGAATAATATCTAGTCTTTTTGATATGGCACTCAGAATGTACAATATGCATATGCAGACTTATTTAGTTACAGTAAGATCTGATTCATTTAAAATATTCCAGGAGAATGTTCAAGATTACTCAATAACTCATTAGTATAGTTATGACTTGCTTTATTTGATTCCGCAGTATATTTCAAGTAACAGAGTATTTTGAGTAAGAAGTTATTTCTTGTTTAAAGTAGTTTTACACTTTGATTACTATTACATACATATACTAACATATTACTATCTACAAACAATGTTTTTCTTGTTACTTTTATTAATTGAGCACATTAGAAAATTTCTTATAAAACCAAAACCACCCAGGCCTAGTTGTGAAATTTAGATAAACAAGTCTGCATCGATCGATAAGTTACATGTTCAGTGTATGTTTCTATTTCTACTCGAGTAGGCCTACTCAAGTTGCTATTTTGCATTGAGAGCTGAGTTGAGTGTCGGTGCTTTTATTTTCAAGGTAATAGCAAAGTTTCATGTTAAAGCTGAATAGAGGATCGTTTAGTGGGACAATGCATGATAGGAGGGAGCGTGTGTGGTAAAGAAGGACTGATTGGAAGTGTGATATTGGGCTGTTTCTAATCAATTTCAGGCGCGTGCGCTCGCTTGCGGCCGTGTGAGTTGCAAAATGTTATTGTTGTGCTGGTTTTAAAACGACAGCTAGTTGCGTCAATGAACGCTGCTGCTCTTTAGGTAATCATCACTTGACTGCTCTATAGCAATAATGATTAGGGACGACCAGGCTCCTAACTCAACAAAAGCTCTAGCCAACTCTTATTGGCTATCTATCGTGTAGAGCTGGTGCCAAAAATGAAGACGGTTTCGTCTGTTCCTTGTGCGTTCCAATAGCTGATGTTGTCGGTAAATAGTCTGTCAGCTAGTTCAATTACTAGCTAGTAACTAGCCAGTAATTGGAACGTACCAAGAACAGACGAAACCAGCTTAATTTTTGCAACAGATGTAGATTGTTTGTGTGGGGATGAGTAAGGAATGTGAGGAGTAAGGAATAAATACAAAATTATACCCTACTGTATTGAAATAATAAGTTATTTGTTTTTGTGTCATGTACATTGCAAGTCATCCTCCATTTAGATTTATGATTGTATTGATGTTTCAAGTTCTTTAAGCTTATCCGGTATCAGGTTGCAGATCTTATCGATGCTTATTACTGGGACAACACAACAGTGATGCATATTTTGTTATGCTTATTACTTTCTTTATTAGAATAATTGCTGGAAATACGTTTTAGTGCATGGTATCGTTCTTGGTTTGGGTGTAGTTGCTATTCAAAATCTATTTCATTAAATTTTAACAAACTTTTCATCCATAAGCATCAGAAAATTCATCATCATTAATCATAAACCAAACATAAACAATGTAATCATTAAGTCACTTTCATGGAGGTTTTTAATTCTGAATATTTCGTCTTAATAGTGGGGAAGCCTAGAAAGGGGGATGGCTAGCAGGGGTGCAGAGCACGTCAAAACGCTGGAACGACGTTCGGGGGAACTCATGGAGAGTTTAGGATAGGCCTAATCCAGACTTTGAAATTACATTCAAATTTTTGTTCTGGGGAAACTATTAGGTCTTTGAATTTTATACAGCTCTGAAAGTTTCTAAATCTTGGAAATAATATTATACACGTTTATTTATTTAACAAATCGTTTATACAGTTATGGCGGTACAGCAACCCCATTTACATAAAACACGTCATTAAACAAAATATAAAGACAAAATAAAATTAACCAACAATAATTGATTATAAGAAATTACTCTACCCCAGTGAATCACACCATGTGATGGAAATAGTTGACAAAAAGAAACATAATTAAGTATGAGGAATTGAGGATTCCAAGTACCTGCCTTTTCAAAGAATTCAATCATGGAATATGGTGCAATTTTAATGAGATTAATCTACAGGTGCCTCATAAATTCACCACTATCTTTTATTTTTCTTGAACATGACGGGAGGCTGTTGTAAGGGAGGCACGTTTTATTAGTAGACATCATATCCGCTCATCGCCCTGGGTTTGCTACGGTACTTCAATTGTTCTGTCATAATTTGATCATTTGTAGTAGTTTTGGCATTGTAGTAGTCTTATTAGCCAGCACACCGATCCGCTCTCGCCCACACGATCCCTGTGTATGCCCACATGTAAATGTCAAAGTAATGAACCAACTTGGCTGAGCAACAAATGTAACAGCTGTTGAATGGCAAGCTGTCTGTTACACAAGCAACTTACCTGTTAGCATTGATCATTACTCATCCCATTGTTGAATGATTTGCAGCCTGCAGCTCTGTTCTTGACATGGCTAGAACCCACTTTCTATTTCAATAGCATATCAAATAGCATCATTGTGTTTGATTTTGGCTGATCCCAATACCAAATTTCATACTTGAGTATTACATGATTGCATCTATTGTTCATTGATTAGATTTGTAATCCAATTTATCCACTCATGCTTTAGGTATTGCATGAGTCCGAAAAAAGCTATTACTCTCGGTTGTTCATGTTTTTGTAACTATGCTCTCCAAGTTTTTTATTTTATATCAATTATTGCTTTGAATATTCTTCTATAGGTACATTGAATTGGAATTACCTGAATAGATGCATTTCTTGCTTAGAAATGGAGAGAATAGATTTTAAGTCTCTATATTGTTTATACCAATATTTTTCCATTGATATTTCAAAAAAATGATTTAAATATTTTTTCATTGTTATAATCACAATTAAAATGATTATATTGGAAAATTTTGAATAAGAACTTATTAAATAAGAACTGAAATGACTCGGTATTCATGCAACTAAATAATTTTGTACAAATACAAATGATTAGTAAAAACAAGAGAAAAGAAAGTTAATTTAATGTTTGGTTTGTTTAAATATGAGATTATTACCTTCTAGTCAATTTAAGGTTTAAAATACTACTTGGAATCTGGAACTCTAGTACCAGTATGTGATCTCATATCTCAATGTAAAGGCCTCATGAACTGCATTTCTGTATTTATTACTACACAGTTAGTATTCAGCTAGATTGTGAGCCAGACTTTCTTTGGCTTTTGCTTAAAACACCATCAAACCTCTAGATAGGTACATGAAACTATTATTTTATTTTATTTTACATACTCTAAAATTTCCAGTTCATTCAAAAATCCCAAAGTTTCTGAATCTTCAAGTTTGAAAATTCAGTGTTTCTGATCAGACCTTCATTGTTAACAGTGAACTCAAAATTCAGGATTTTGTAAAGTTAAAAGTGTTTTTTAAAGTTAAAATTGTAATCTAAACATTCAGCATCCATCATTATTCATTCACTATGTAGCCAAAACATCATCATCCACATATCACCTTTGCTTAAAATACTTTATATAAGTCGCAATTGTAAAAACAAATAAGAATAATAATAAACAATCTATTTGATTAAATTATTTGAATTATTTATGAATTTCAATTGATGATAATATGAAAGTTACTGAATTTATAAAATTGATAATTTAATGGAAGGGTTCATAATAAAAAAGTTGAGTAGCAAGTAGTTCAATTTTCAACTCAAGTAAAGTAGCCTACTGCCTTGCTTATGTGAAAAGTCTGTTATGTAAAATAATTGTCAATTCACATCTAGGAAAAATAGTTTTGTTTTACAAATAAATAAAATGACTTGCTTTCAGCATTCATGTCTTTTTTTTGTTATTGACAATAATAAATTAGTTCAATCAATTCACATCATGTAGAAAAGGGGACTTTGGAATCCCAACGGCGCCTCATAATGAATTCTTCTGTTTGATTCACTTTATCTATTATCGTCATTATTGTCACTGATGTTTGAACCGAACTGTTGGACTGGATTGGAATTCAAATAGAAGATATTGTATTTGCTGACAGACTTTACAATGGACAATCACATAATCAACTATGTACGCCTATTATGGTATTGAAGTTGAAATTGTAATTTCTTGGAGTATTTAGAATACCCTCATCATTAATATTTATATAATACTTGATATTTTACATAATATTTCTGTATCAAAATTATGTAATATTCATATTTTCACATAATACTTGATACTTATTAATAATAAATCGCATTCACTCTGATTTTCAACATTTCCATCCGATAAATTGAATAAAATCATTGGTTCATATCAGCACAGGGACTATCCCAGAAAGTTTTTCGGTGAGGAGAGGGTAAACCACCCTGGTATATTGTATATACCGTACGGTACCGTGTACCCATATTGTAAAAAAAATTTTGTGGAAAATACTCCCTCTTTTGTTCTGAATTTTTTTCGGTGAGGGGGTATATGACCCTGGTATATCGTATAAACTAAATGTTCATGCACTATCTCATTATGTTTACGAATTTCGGGGAAATATATTCCCCCTGAATTCGCCCCTAACCTTTTTGATCACAAATAATTATATTGAAAAAGATAAATTATAGTTTTCAATCCATTTAACATTTGAAGAAAACGTTTCAAGGTGTTGTTGTTCAAGGTTTCAAGAAAACCGATGAACAAAAAAGTAGAGCCCTTCGAGGAAGTTCTCAATAGGACTACTCGCGTGTTCATAGTTTTCTTGATAAACCATGTCATTAATTGTAACATACTTCACGTCTTGTACTTAATGTTATTCTATCATTTAAAAGATTCTCGCCTCAGACTAACGTGGTGTTTATTAGTTTTTATGGAAGGGTTTCCTTCCACTTCTTCCTTTCAACCCTTGTAATGGGGTTCTATCAGAATATTTATTGAAGTTTCAATTAGGGTTATTGAACTCTTACCTGGCGCATTCTCTATACATCTACATCAATCACACCGACAATAATTTGATGATTGATGGTACAGTATTGACTTTCGTTCACCGTTTGAAGTAATTTGCTGTTTGCTCCCTGAGCGTGCAGCAGACTTTTATTGAAAGATTTACTATTGTATAGTCTGTCTAAGCAAAGAAGACATTCTGGCAAGATTGGTAAATGGCTCCAATTCGGTCAATTTTGGTTCAAAAATTATAAATTTAATCTCAATTCTTAGATTAGAATTTTTCCTACAATTTTTGACCTAATTTTGAACCAATATTGATTCAGCTAGAGTAATTTTCCCATCTTGCCAGAATGTCTTCTTTGCTTGGACAGACTATAGTCTATCAGTCGATGTCGATGATAGATAGCTTGAGTTGTGGTCTTCCATCTGCGGAAATCGATGCCAAAGCTGAACGGCCTTGAACTTGTCCTTGCGGTGACTGAGAGACAAGTTTTCTTCTTCAGTGACGTCACATCGTTCATGTAGTACGCCGTACTAGTATAGTCTGACCAAGAAGTGAAGACATTCTGTTGCGGGAAAATGACTCCACTTCGATCAATAATGATTTAAAAATTATGAATTTAATCTCAAATTGAAGGAAACATTCTCATCTATGATTTGAAAACAAATTTATAATTTTTGAACCAATACTTACCGAGCTGGAGTCATTTTCCCCATCCTGACAGAATGTCTTCATTGCTTGGACAGACTTTACTACTGCTTTGAAACAGAATAATTATTAGGCTGCTACACCTCAGTTGCAATCTGATTGCAGCTTTTTTGCACCTGTTTGACATTAATAATCTGGATTTAAAACATTCAATCAGACTAGGATACATTTCATAGCAGTAGACACGAAAATTTGAATTTGAAAGATTGGACTTGCTACAGTAAAAAAAAGTATGTTATAAATAGGTTTAAAAAGTGTTTCTAGTCCTCGAGCTGTAGCGATTTGTTAGCGATATTCTAAGTACTTTAGGGCCATCTAAACATTGTTCTTACTAAATTTGGTTTGTCATACCATTTGTTTCATCAATGTGTGCTTAAAAGTAGCTAACTCGTTAAAAATCGCTTGTATAGTTACCACAGTCATTAGGCTAAAATGCAGTTAATTGAAAAAAATTGTTCGAATGATTCAATGATTTAATTTCATGAATTACAGTATTGTACCTTGGTACCAGTAGCCAAAATTAAAAATATGTACCTAAGACTTATGACTGTCATAACAAATCCTTACATCGTTAAAATACAAAATAATGTAAGTTATTATTATTACAATAATTGATTTTTTGAACATAAGAAGCTTTATGTGAGAAAACTTTTGTAATATTTTCACTTTTAATGGGTTCACAGTAGAATGGATCTTATTTGAAATTTAAAAGTCAAGATTTAAGCCAAGAATTTAAAGATAAGATTTTATTGCAATTTTTGGGTCTTGATGGCGTATCTTAAATACGGTACGCACTTTCTCATTGTATTAAGATGATATTGAATTCCCATTCCTTTTGAAGTTTTTCTTTATTTTTCAGAATGGGTACGTGCCACATTATTGTAGTCTCAGCATCTGATAGCTATTAGCTCATTATCTGTTTTGTCTTGGATGTATCAAATCTGAATTGAATTTGATTTTTGCTATTGTTTTTAGTGCGTTTTTGTATTCTGGTATTTGAATAGATTCAAGTTATTTTTCACCCGTCGTTATCTGCTTGAAGAGCTAATACCGCATTTAGAACGTGGTCACCAATACAGTTTCCGTTGTGTACACGAAGATACTGTTATCAACATTTTGTATTCTGCTTAGTTCAGTCTATTTACCTCAGTAGTCAAACTCAATCTCCCAAATCATAATAAACTTGATGAAACTCATGAATTCAGTGTTAAGTACTGTATTCTATGACATTAATAGATATTAATGACTCAATCTTCATAGCGTGCTTATATTAATCAATAGAAAACCTTATTTTATCTCCATTTTTTATGCTTAAAGCCATAAAAAAATGTATGTATAAGCCAATATACTCGTAAAATACCTATTGATCTCATTGTAGGATGTCGTAAAAATCCACCCTTTACTTCTATTTAGTTAAATTCTAATTCAAGGAAACATTAAACTACAAAGAATGTCAATTATAATTTACTAATACGTACAAATATTGAATTCCAGATCAGTATAGGTTAAATCAAATGTTCTTTATTTAATTCAAAGCCTTCAATTTATTATAGTATAGTTCTTCTAGAGTACAATGATTTATAAACTGAGTCATAATTTTGAAAATAGTAATTCTCATCAAATGAAGTAGTTCTTATCTCACCTGTCATGTTCCACTTGCTTGAGTTATTAGTATGCTTATATGTAATTCATCCAATCTCCTTGATTGGCTCAAAATGACAAATTGTTTCTTTTTTTCATTAAAGTGGGAACAAAATGGAATGTCAAAATAAACTCACTGTATTCTTCGACGATGGTTTCCATCATGAACTGCCGTATTAGGCACATTGAATCTCATGTTAAAAAGGGGCTTCTTCTGTATTGTATTTACTGTACATTGAAGTTTGCTCTTTAAAAACGTGTTTTTAAGTGCTGATGGGTGACTGATTTCCTTCTATTAGTCCCTATTTTACTGCATCACTTTTAAAAATTAGTGCGAAAATGAAGCCTTTCAATACAATAGAATAGAGCACTTTCCATTTGTGAGGTAATTGGTCAATTCATAGCAGGAAATACATATTTTGAATAAGAAGCTGTATTTGCCAATCATTGTGTAGGTATTGGATTATTCATAGAGAATGATAGCTGAATATTGTATGTAAGTTTTTATTGTATGGGGTTTGCAGTCCATGCCCTGATTTTGTTTTTTGATGAATTGACCTTGTATTGGTTTTAAGCTGGCCTTTCTTCGTCACTTGTCAATGATATTACACATGGGATATTGGTAACTGAAATATGAGCGTTGTATCAAATTCCGATTTATAATAATCGTTGGCTGTTTTGTAGCTCACATCCATATAGATCAGTCACTGTCATTCACTCAGATTGGATTGATGGAGGTTTTATCATCGTGACTGAAGAATTGTAACAATGCTCCGCTTGTGACCTCTTTCTGACCAATCTATCACTTTTTTTCTACCGTGCAATAATGCATCCATACCAGTAATAACGATAATTTTTCTGTTTCTATGAATTGAGTATGAAAAGAAAGATACTGATGTTCTTGATACAACTTGATTGTTTATACAGTCAATATTGTAGACTGAGATACAGTACATTATAGTATTGTGGTTTGTCACTTTTCAGACTTTTTTCAGTAAGCTTATATTGAAATTTGGATTTTTCTCTACGGTTCTAGGGTCTTCTTCCATCCCTACTATAAAAGCTTGTTGAATAACAGAAACCAAGCATCTTCAATAATCAACCAATCAAACTGTGCTCTAAATTTTTCGAAATTCTATATTTTTCAGAAGTGATTTTGGTGATCTTTTTGTGTTTTGAACTCAAAAATTGGAAAAACTCTTGAAAATTTAAATCTCCGTCGATCATTTCAAGAAATACCACAATTTCCCATCGAGGATAATTATTGAGGTTATTTTGCCGATGGAACATCATTTTAGGACTCCCCACCATATATGTCATACGATAATAATAATAATAACCAATCAAACTGATGACATGGGAAGTCCCATCAACTGGATGTTTTCGAAAATTAATAAAGAAATCTTGTTTGCTTGTAAACTAGCTTATAAGTTGAAATTGATTTTAGCAAATTTTCAGAATTTGAAGTTGAAAAACTGCTCTATCTGGCTCAATAGATGCTGAATGCAAAGGTTTTTACGAAGCTCTATTTCAACAAGTTGTATTTCAATGGAATTTGTTGATCAGTTGCGAGCATATTCTATGAGAACAGTACCAGTATTGAAATATAGCCCTTGTTTTTCCATGTAGCCAAGATTCGGTTGACTAAAATATTTTCAGAGACAGACCTACCCACTAATTAGCATTTGTACGGCTTCCGAGTTCTTTTTCTGCACAAATTAAGTAATGGTGTGCTTACGTATGCTTCCACGTCACTCGGGTCATTATTGACTGCGAAGAGTTCTAGATTGCTTGGAGTGCTTGCATGCAAGTCCAGTTCCGCATCCAGCGGGCGGGTACATTGACTTCTCTCAAAGCCTAGCTCAATGTGTGTGGATCTCATCTCGACACAAACTTTTCTATAGTAAGTTGCATTCATCCATCGTTTAGTAGCCCTTGGAACTTGGAAGAGGAATGAATACATTTTTTCATCACCAATATAATCTTGTAATTACCTCTTGCATCAATAACATACTTGTATAATCTTGTACCAATATAGGCCTACCTCTTGAGGTACCCAATAAATACTTTTCGGTTAAATGCTCCTTATATTTCAACATAAATTCAATGCAAGCGCCTCAATATGGTTCCTTCAGTAGGCCTACTCAACATGAATTATCTTTCATGCTGTGTTCTTTCTTCTACAAATTTTTTTCTTGTTAATTTGTCAATAGTTCTCCATTACTGAGCAATAAATTTTCCGATTACCGTATATTATTTTTGAGCAAAGGTGATTTAGTACTTCAAAAGTTATTTTTGTAATTATTTTATTTTAAAGTAATTTGTATTTCTTTGTATGTCTGCTGTAGTTCTATAGACCCAATCTGGTTTGTTGCGATTGTACATCTCCAATAATTAACTCAGAATTGATTCAAATTTGTTGATATGCGATGTTATAACTATATTCTTACTCTTTCCTTCCTCTTCTCTGCCATTTCCCATTTCATATGGGTTCAGCATTTTGTTTCTCAATTTCATCTTCAGTTTTTCACATCTTCTCACTCGAATGGAATTAAATGCTTGTCTATTTTAGAATATTGAAAAATTCATTTTCGGATAAAAGGCTTCAATAAATAATCCATTCTATTTGTCCACTAATATATAATCATATTATTCAACTCTATTCAGTATTGTATGACTTGCAAAAATTATTTTGAAGTAGGTCAACCCTTAAAAAACTATATCGGTATTAGTATTCGCCCTTTATTCTGTATACGGTACCAAATTAATTTGACCAGTATTGTATTTGAATAATTTCAAAGCACGTGAACGATTGGCAGTAAATGGAGCTTTGCAGGTTTGTGCTTCGGCCAATATTGGACCAGAATGCTGGTCGAACTTTGGAATTTCTTTGTTAGAATCCAAGGCAGTATCATACACTGCACAGCTCCCATCCCCCCAATTCCCCCATCCGACCCTTGAGTAATGAAATCTGGGATCTGTCTCTGTTGTCTGCTTGCTGACAATCTTGTTCAGCTCCATTAACTGGAACGGGATAAAATCCGGGTCAGACACAAATTATGAGAAAAATCGATGAAGACGTTGTTGTTATTTGCTCAGGAAATTAAATCCAACTCCTGCAAAAAGCTGGAGGTATTCACATTTTGAACAAAGCAGCTAAAGTTCCTGTGTTACATCTCTGTAGTCTACTTCGTCCCGAAAGCAAATTTTTCTCAATTTTCCACTCTGGAATCTAGATCAAGTTTCGAGAACACTAAATGTCATTCAAGAACGTCAGAGCTGCATTATTAGTTGTTCACTTTTTCAGTAGCTACAGTAAGCAATAAACAGAATGAGCAATTTTTCTTGCACTGTATATCTAATTTTCTTACCAAATCCATGGTGTCACCTGAAGTACAATTTCAAATTTCTTTCAATGAACATCCGACATCAGAAAGTGCGGTAGAAATTGCATTGCTTTAGATATCGCCATTGTCTATTAAAATATCATATTTATTAATGGAAGAATTATTAATATATTGCTGTACACCAACTACTGGATAATTATAATCATAATGATTTAGAATCTTCATGTATTGCTGTATCAATTCGTTTTGTTATAGAAGGTCCGGGCACAGTTTTTTGAACAGTTTCATTCAATGGAACTCGCTTGCTATTTAGTACATACATTGGTCGATATTCGCAGTTTCAGAATTCCTTTGTCTATTATCAAGTAATAAATTGAGATTCTAATTAATTATTATTTTAGTCATATTTATTGTTACATTTTTAATGGGTTGGACACCACCAAAATCTATAATGACAGTGAAGAGACAAACAGTAGTGCAACTCTTATTTTGACACAATCTCTCGATGTTCATGATGAATTCAATTTCTATCTTTGTTGGAATAATCCAACAAAGGATTTATACTTCTCATAGGTATCAGTTATAAGAATATTATTTTTTCCCTAGCATTTTTCACAACATAATTTATTTTCTGATGAATTCGGGGTTAATTTTCTAGATTTTAGTAGTATTGTTATAACATGCAATACCTAGTGCCCTCTATCAAGTTTTTTTTAATGAATAAGTTAAGTTTAGAACATATAGATTCAATCCAATTTATGTAAGTGAAGTTGTACTATTGAATTTGTCTAATGAGGGTTGCTTGTTGTATGAAAGCTTGTAATTCCTGATACCCCAATAAAAATATTTTTCTTGTTTGTTTTAGAATACATGAATTCAATTCATATAAGTTGATTAAATTGATTAAATGAATCTCTAATCCTATTGTTTTCTAAACATTAGTCATTAGACTATAAATAGAAAGCAAGACCTTTTTTTAAAATGTCAGTCATTAATACCTGCAATTTTGTGGTCTGTGGACTGCAGACTGGTGATTGCAGCCTTGAACTTGCACAAGTATCGAGGGGGGGGTTGTGAGGCCTATAGTATACTGGGTGCGAGTGTCCAGCTGTCCATGCTGTGTAGTTTTAAGCTGCCGCCAATCTTTAATTAATCGATATTTTGGGAAAGATTAGATCATCTTTGTACCACAAATTTGATCAGTAATAACCAAATCTTGCTTAAATATACAGGGTGTTTCAGGAGGAATGTGCAATACTTCTCAGGCTGATTCCTTACACCAAGTAGACAAAAAAGTTTCAACCAAAAGGACCAACCCCCAAAAACGCTTTGTTACCGAGATAACAATGGCGGAAAATTGAGATTTTCCAAAATATTTTGATTTTTCTAATTTTTTAGAGGCTTTAGCGAGGTTCTAAAATAATAAATTCCTATGTAAAATTAGCTGAGGAATTCAATGAAACCAGTTTAAAGTTTGTAACTTTAACGGTTATTGAGATAATTGGGAAAATATGCTAGAAAACGCCATTTTTCAACAATAAGGGTTATAACTGGATAAGGAATCATAAAATTGTATTATTTATCAATTTTATGATTCCTTGTCCAGTTATAACCCTTATTGTTGGAAAAAATGGCGTTTTCTAGCATATTTTTCCAATTATCGCAATAACCGTTGAAGTTACAAACTTGGAACTGGTTTCATTGAATTCCTCAGCTAATTTTACATAGTAATTGATCATTTTAGAACCTCACTAAAGCCTCTAAAAATTAGAAAAATTAATATTTTTTGAAAAATCTCAATTTTCCGTCATTGTTATCTCGGTAACAAAGCTATTTTTTTGGGGTTGGTCCCATGGAACTTTTTAGTCTACTTGGTGTAAGGAATCAGCCTGAGAAATATTGCACATTCCTCCTGAAACACTCTGTATATCTAGTTGAACATTTTCAACTCTATTGCACGCTTTTGAGATATTGAGAGCTGATTTATTGAGCTCTTAATATTAAACAAATATTAAGAAATTCCAATGTTCTTTTGAACCAATAGCTAACGCAAAAAAGTTGAGTGGTTTCGCCTGCTCCTTTGCGCTCCAACAGCTGCCATTTGGTTACGCCTAGATTATGTTTTTGAAATCAAAAGAGACAATAGACTTACATCAGCTGTTAGATCACGTGCAAAAGACAGACGAAGCCGTCTAACTTTTTGGCGTTAGCTATAATTGTATATTCAATAAGACGAGAGAAAGAAAGAAAGATCACATATTATGTGAATTAAGATGAGAGCAAAAAATTTTTTCGAGAATTCATTGTTATAGTATTGTCTTGGAAGGGATGCATTACCAAAAATAGCACGGATGAAATCTAGTGAAAATAAAATTGTATTTTTTTAGAAAAAGGAAAATAAACCAAAATCGGCTCTAAATAAAAAGAACCCCTTTATCAAACCTACGCTAAGACACAGTCTTAATACTTCCTCATATACAGTGTATTTCATGATGATAGAAGTGGGTTATGTACTATGATTTAGGGGTGAAAGGAGGGAGTTGGGGAGATATAGTCTGTCCAAGCAAAGAAGACGTTCTGTAAGATGTGGAAATTACCCCACCTCGATCAATATTGATTCAAAAATTATAAATTTGGTCTCGAATTCTAGGAAACATTCTGATCTACAATTTGAGACCAAATTTGTATTTTTTGAACCAATATTGATCGAGCTGAAGTTATTTTCCCATCTTGCCAGAATGTCTTCTTTGCTTGGACAGACTATAGATGACTGCAGACGACTGAGTGCATTTATTAGGCAAGTTCGCCATAATTGTCGCACGATTTTTCCGGTTGGGATGGTCGTTTCAGCAGATTGTTTTCCGACATGACAGCGTCGGAAAATCGTCAAGGTAACTTGCAAGCGTCGTGGCGCCTGGTACTACCTCCCCCACCTCCTCTACCACTACCTGTACGTCCACCTCCTCGTTCTCCTCCTCACCATTGGCTCTCATTACTTGCACGATCGATTACTCTTTTTAGCGTCAACCGTTTTCCTGTTTGTAGCACGAATTTTCTCCTCGGCACGGCGACATCCCTTCTTTCCTAATCGATACATGATGTCGTCAAGCTTTGCATATTTTTTATTTATTGTGTTGAGTACTGAATTCCAAGTATTATCTCGAGATACCGTGACTGATTGGTGGAGTAATAATTTACATCCATGTTCAATGAGTAAATTCGAACAAAAAAATGGCTGGTGAATCCAAAAATAATTCATAGGATTGTCGTGAATATCCTTATGTATAGGATATCACAGACTGACCTTAGGAAATGATTCTATTCCTGTAATATTACAGTACTTGATATTGATCCTTTTGTACAATAGCTACAAATCTCCTCATTATTTATTACTGTGATTCTATGATTATTTTGTTTAAATATAATTGTTGCAATGGGATAGAAATGATTTTAAAATGATAAATTCATGAGTTCTCTGATTTTTTACTTTACTCAAACTCCATCATATATACATTTCATACCAAATCTTCATCTCAAACATCAGATTTTTTGCTTTCAATAAATAGGCTACACTGTCAGATAGCTCGCGCAAGCTGAGAAGACACGCCATTGTAAATTTCAATGTAGAGCAGCCTGTTGTAAAAACTTGTCTTTTCAGCATGCACGAACTATATCCCTTATCTTATTGTAAACATATAAATACATCTCGTGTTCCTCCCTCAAAAGTTATATATGTAGCTTTGTAGCTTATATTTGTGAATGGCTCAAAAGTCCATGAAGAGCTTAGGCCTACCAGCTGGTTGCTAGTTTCATACTCACTCCACTCTATGGTAGAGGCGAATAATCATCAACCAGGATAGAGATAACGTGTGGTTAGCACGTTGATCCTATCAACCATAAGCTAGTTTTCGTTAACACGTAACGGCACAGAACACCTCTGAATAACATCGAGTTGACCAGTTGAAGTGTAATGCAGCAATTACTATTCCTCCAGAGAAGGGAAACGACTAACGTCAAGCCAATCTCCCAAAGGATGGAGCAAAGGTTTGGTAGAATTTGGAAATGAAACCATGTTATGAAAAATCTTAAGTAATACAGGAACCGATGTTACAGAGATTACAGGAATACAAATTAATAATAATTGGATGAAACTTGAGATGTTAACTTGTTGCTAAAATTTGAAAATTCTAAATTATAATTTGGAGTATCAATTGTTAGATTGGGTTCAAGACATGAATTTCCCACAAATTTTATACGTAAAATGTTAACTTGCTGCTAAAATCTCAAATTCACTGTCACGATCTTCATTACAAAGGATGGAATGGGTAACTTCAAGGCTAGATAATAGAGATATAAATTTGTTCGAACTTCAACTTCTGAAATCTTAAATTTGCATGAGCAGTATAGAATGGAATGAGTAATTTGAAGGCTAGAGATTGCTATGAGTATCATGGGATGGAATTGATCAATCGTGTCATCAAAGATGAAGCGCAGTACAGAATTGACAATGCAACATCTGCTACATGCTGTCAATGCTGATCTGATCATTGAAGTTGATCGGTTGATTTTAGCTGTTGAAATCTCAAATCGAGGATGATCATGTAAGGTGGAGTAGAACTGAGCTCGTGAAAGAGGAAGTACCGTCGAGAATTGATTGTGCACATCTGCGAGATGTTAACCTGCTGCTGAAATCTTACAAATTTAGGAGCAAGCATCAATGGGTGGCGGATATAAACGGGGGATAAATTGAGTGGGGTCCATGGGGGGGGGGGGGGTTGGTCCGGTGTGTGCTAGTCGGCGCTGGCGCTGCCACAACAGGTGCGAGTGTGGGCGCACGTAGCGCGCATGCGCCGGTCGATTCGGGCTCATCGCGCTTCTCTGCACCACTCTGCACCGCTAGAAGCATCTCCCGGCCGGCCCGGTACCGCGTCGCTCTTATCACATACAACTTGAAACGATTCTATAGGATTCGATCGTGTTCTATATGTCGTACTTGTGTTGTAGATTTTGAACTTGTTTTGTGAATTTCGTAGTTGTTGTCTTGCAAATTTCATACTTTTGTGTACCTGTCTAGTGTTGCGTAGTCCCCTGTGAGCAGCTCAGTTTGACTGCCGTGTCCTTGACATTCCCACGCAACAACCCTTGTGTGTGATTGAAGTGTAGGCTCTAATCGAATGCATAAGTGACGTTTCTTACTAACTTGAGACAGCTAGGATTTTTCGACAATTAACTAATCCTAAAGAGTGCTTGGCAATGATTTGATGAGGACTCACTTATGAAGATGTGAAATTTGTAGTCAAAAGTTTATTTTACAAATTTTATCATTTGGAATCATTCCTAATTTTCAATGACTCGGTGGTAACCTTCAAGTTCATTGGAATGTTTTGGTGAAGACTCACTTGTCAATCTTTTAAACATCACAAACATGTTGCTTATCAGTGGATTCCTCTCTACCAATTCTATCACTCAGTCTTAAGCTCATAGACTAACTGATTTTTCGGTAAATATCTTTCTGTTTTATTTGCTATGTATGATGCTTGAAAGATCGGAGCCACAACACTCTTTCAATTGAATTAATGGATCTTGTTTCATGTGAAAATAATTGTAACACTGGAAAAAATTCTTCAATTTTTGTCTTTTGACCATCTTTAAAGACGGAACAGGAGTTTTCATTTGTTAATTAGACTGAGCCCCAAAAAATCATAAAAAGTTTATATTCTTGCAATGAAAGATTAATAGATAGGCCTAATACAGTATTGAAATTATCGTTGAACTAATAAAGAGCTTTTTTTAACTAATTGGTAGGGAAAAATGAATCATTTGTGCCGAATCACTTTTCCTGAATTTAATCTGTTTAACAATGAGTAAAACAGCCTTACAATAAGTGCAGTATTTCCCCATCCAAAAATAGTGATCACCTCCGTCTTGTTTGGACAGTAATTTGGGTAATTGTTGAATATTTAATATTTGATGGGTATTTCCTTATTTAAAACAATTATCTAGATTTTTTTATTATTTCCGTGCCAGCGAATGTATATCAAAAGTAGAGTATGCCAAACAGCCGCAGATTCTGAAATAGGAAAACCACACTTGAAATAAATAATCAGGAAGACTGACTATAACTTATATTAAAAACCTTTATCTAGGCCTACGAGGTATTCAAACTCCATTAGTGATTCTTACAAACAAGTACATTGTCACTTTCAATCAATTGAGTATTCATTTTACAAGGAAATTAACTTGTAAAGTTTGTTTTCTGTCGTTATAGAGAAAAACCCTGATCCTATTTGTCTAGTAAGAAGTGGGAATAGGATTGCATGAGACTCATTACCTATCCTACTCTACAGAAAGTAGACAATGACAACATTTTTACGAAATGGATTATCGATGAAGGTCATCTGGCCGTAAAGGAGAACTTTTGATCCAAACAGTGCTACAGTTATATGAGTGTTTAAGTGTTCAACAATAAAATTCAGGAAAATTGTCCTGCTTGTGTTATAACAATGTGTAGATAGTGAGAGTGATGTGGACACCCAAAGTATGGTGCAATGTTGGTGAGCAGACAATTATTACTTCTCTTATGATGAAGTTAACCTGTGATGCTGAGCACCAGCTGAATAAAACAGTTGAGGACATAGAAGAAGCACTAAAAGCTCCGGTTTACAGCTCTCTTATGGTAGAATTCTCCCGTCGGTGACATGATCTTGCAATAAGAAGTGACTTGTAGGCTGACGCAATGGGCATCATAATTGGCAACTGTGTACCTGATGAGCCAGAACCCCGTGACATCTCCGGCGTCAGGCTTAGGCGAGTCCTCTATGGTACGAACCAATCACTTTGTTAATCATTATCAAAATGTATTTATGGGAAAATCCTTGGTCAGGACATTCGGTTTATTGGCTTGATCTGTGTTGGTTTCTCATTAATTGAACAGAATTCAAACATTTCTTCTCATGTTTTTTCTGGAAATTGGAAACTGGGCATGCAGTACGAATCATATATTTAAATAAATATCTCATTCAATGCTTTTCTTTTGTTTTGTGGATAGATTCAAATCAATCATTTATTCATTAATAAACAATTAGAATGATCTCAAATAATAGATATTATAATCTGAAAGAGAAAAACTAGGCTTAGCCTGTACTATTTCTCTTTCAATTTCAATTGGTAATGATGTCTAAAAGGTTATGTATATATCACGCACTTCAAATTTCTGGCCCGGGAATACTCACAAGAATAATTCAAAAGTAAAATCAATTTTGAATTTAGTAATGTTGTTAGTTTAGATTGAATTGGAAACTGAGCATTCAGTACCGGTACGAATAACATATTTTAATGTTTGTATTTTCTTGCAATGTTATTTGACTATTGTGCCATGGGTTATCTTAAATGATGTCAAGCACATTCGAAAAAGATTCTCATTTTAAATAAATTCATTAAATCTTAATGTGTGTGTCTCTGTTGAAAATTTGGTGTAGGTCTACTAAATTTACCTTTCTGAAAGTTAATGGCCCTTTCCGAATAGAGATATTCGATGTTGCATCGAAAAAAATCCAAACTCTCCTGATATACAGGGTGTTTCAGGAGGAATGTGCAATACTTCTCAGGCTGATTCCTTACACCAAGTAGACAAAAAAGTTTCAACCAAAAGGACCAACCCCCAAAAACGCTTTGTTACCGAGATAACAATGGTGGAAAATTGAGATTTTTCAAAATATACTAATTTTTCTAATTTTTTAGTGGCTTCAGTGAGATTCTAAAATAAGTAATTCCTATGTAAAATTAGCTGAGGGATTCAATGAAACCAGTTCCGAATTTGTAACTTTAACGGTTATTGAGATAATTGGAAAAAATATGCTAGAAAACACCATTTTTCAACAATAAGGTTGAGGCCGCACTGCCGGTGGGTAGAGCCTGGTGGGTGGAAGGTAGTTGGTAAATCTATAGAACATACACACCATCCACAGTAATACATCGTATGAATGGTTTGTGTTCAGCCGCCATCTTGAAATTCTCAAATATGGACAACATAACCTCAAAAAATAGAATGACGTCATACCATTCATATGATGTATTACTGTGTATGGTGTGTATGTTCTCTAGATTAACCAACTACCTTCCACCCTCCAGGCTCTACCCACCGGCAGTGCGGCCTCAGCCTAAGGGTTATAACTGGATAAGGAATCATAAAATTGTATTTTTTATTAATGGAAGTTGAAGAGAGTCGGATTCTAAAGAAAAAGTTAAATGGCGGTGATTGTGTAAATCCTACCCAAATCTCAGAAATAGCGATCAAAAATCGGAAAATTCGACAAAACATAGAACAAGTGATAAATTTGTGTTTAATAGCGATTTTCCGATTTTTGATCGCTATTTCTGAGATTTGGGTAAGATTTACACAATCGCTGCCATTTAACTTTTTCTTTAGAATCCGACTCTCTTCAACTCCCATTAATAAAAAATACAAATTTATGATTCCTTATCCAGTTATAACCCTTATTGTTGAAAAATGGCGTTATTAAAACATATTTTTTCAATTATCCCAATAACCGTTGAAGTTACAGATTTCAGACTGGTTTCATTGAATTCCTCAGCTAATTTTACATAGGAATTGCTTATTTTAGAACCTCAGTGAAGCCTCTAAAAAATGAGAAAAATGAATTATTTTTGAAAAATCTCAATTTTCCGCCATTTTCTCGGTAACAAAGCGTTTTTGGGGGTTGGTCCCATGGAACTTTTTTGTCTACTTGGTGTAAGGAATCAGCCTGAGAAGCATTGCACATTCCTCCTGAAACACTCTGTATAATTGAATTAAAACAGCTTGAAAGATTGCTATCTCCAGTTTCAATTTGTGCGACAAAGTTTCAATATCATGTAAATTTATTGTTTGGAAAATGATATTGTCCAAGAAGCAACATCAATTAAAAAACCAATACATGCTAATTTTTGTTTAATGAGAGAAAAACATTCATTATTTCGATTTACTGTAGATTTGAAGAGTCTTTGGTTTTTCTCACCCTTGAAAACATAAAAATGTCAATTGTATTCATAACTATATTGTGCAATCAGAATCTAAAAATATGGAGTAATTTAATCCTGCGAGGGATTATCATGATATCGTTCGTTAAATATGAATTAAAACGATTTCTTCTAATTCAAATAATTAATCATCATTCTATTTATTGTCAAACATTAATGATTCATGCATTTTGCTGCGAAGTATGCTCCTCATCTATTTTGTAGAGTTGACCGAACGGCTACACTCTGCTTGGAATATTCATTGCTCATTCGTTATTCTACAGTGAAATATTAATGCATGTTTGGAATAATTAATCAGTAATCGCGGCAAACTGCAATTCTCAATTGAATCGATTAAATGAATTTGAGCGAGTTGCATCGAAGTATTGTTTTGGTTGAAAAGAAAAATATGATGTCGATTCTGCTAGACCCATTCCATGCGAATGAACACAATCATTGTATTTTACTCTCCATTTCTATGCCTATTTTGATAGAAAAATTGTGTGTATAATGTTTCTCGAGTTATAATGTTATCTAGTTTTCTTTAGATGATGTGAATGATTCTCTAATATATATTTCTTCTCTTCTAGGTATAAAATGTCCAGTGTGCTCCAAATTTGTGCTGCCTGACGATATAGAGTGTCACCTAGTGATGTGCCTAACAAAACCCAGACTGATTTATAATGGTTAGTTTCATTTACTCACATAATTTTAAATCCTTGGAAATTATCATTTCAATTATGAAACTGTCGAGTTGTTTATATTAATAGTGTAGCATGGAACACTTGAAGTATTCTCACTAGGACAATTCAATTCTCTAGACGATGTAAAACCTTGCAATATCCGCCTCAAATTTTATTCTATCATGGCAGAATGTGTTCTATTTCCCTCTAAACAAAAGAGTTCATGTTGAAAAATTACCAACATAATGTTTTATTGTATCTAATGGTATGCTAATTGAGCTATTATACTTAGGCCGCTATTACACGATAATAGTACTATGTCATACATCTATTATCAAAGATATTATAATATGTTCTCTATAGGAGAACATATGACATAGAATATGATCATTCATAATATTTGGTTCATTGCACGGTAATATTTCATCATCACAGATGCTTGATAATAGAAATATGTCATAGAACTATTATCGTGTAATACCCGCCTTACAAGTGGTAACTGGGTTTTTGGAGGCGTGCCATTAGATAGCAGCACTACCACGCTGTCAGCTAAAGCCTATGTTATATAATAGAATTTGTGCACCTGTACGCGGCGCTTTCCGGAAAGCACATTTTAATACTGTTAATGTCAACTTATTTGTTCCGCAATCAATAATGTAATCATCGTAGTTGAAATTTTTGAAAGTTTTAACTATTAAGATCATATTATTGGCCTGTATTTGTGATTCGTTTATTCAGAAGTTTCAATGCGATCTTCAAGCTTGAAATGCAATTACGTATGTTCCATTGGAAAGATTCAGTTTAAATATAATTTTTAAAAGGGTAATTTAGAATTTTCTCATATATTGTTAACTCTTCTCTTGCTTTTACAGAGGATGTTCTCACGGATGACAAAGGAGAGTGCGTTATCTGCTTGGAAGAATTACTGCAAGGAGATACCATTGCCAGGCTTCCATGTCTCTGCATCTATCACAAAAGGTATTTTTTCTGAAAATTCTGTTGTATCACCTCAGAATTATGGTGAATATAATCCATATGAATTCTAGTTATTAATTAGGATTCAGAATTAATCAATTGATAACAATTTGTATGACTGCATAATTTCTGTGTGAATCATTGCTTAAGAGGATAGGAATGTTTTAGGCTACTTTCACATTAGCGTATTGTATCGTGCCTCATGTTTTAAATTTTGTACCTATAATGACATATTTTGATTATGATCTTGGATATTGAGCAAATGATATTAAAAAGTTAATTTCAAAACATGAGGCTTAATACAGGATACAATTCACCTATTCACTCATTATCACCTTTGCTTAAAATACTTGCTATCAAGTCGCAATTGTCACAATAAATATAATAATATGTGAAAGCAGCCTTAGGGTAAGAATATGTCAAAAAGGTGAGGCTTAAGGTCAGACTTGGGCTTGATTTTTTTACTATACTATGATACACAAATCATATGATATGATTATGATATAGATGTGGAACTATGCTTATACTATGTAGCAGCCGCAGCCTAACCTTAAGCCTTAACCTTAATCTTATTTGACATTTTCTTACCCTAAGGCTATAGTGTCTCTTAGAGAACCTAGATCCTCAGACAACTATAATTAAATTTGGAAATTGTGCAAGACCCCGATGGTGGTGGGGTTGATCAGTGAATTCTCTAATTCTACTTTTGTGGTGAGGAATTCGAAATAATAAGCATTTTTTACGATTGATTGTCTCTATATTCAAATATTTAAATCTAAATAAATTATTACATACAATAAATCATTGTTTTCAACTTTCTTCAATCTATGTCTTTGAGAGACCAAATTAATCAATTAACGTTAATCCATGTCTTCAAGAGAACAAAACTTTAAGAGGCACATTGAATTCTGAAAGAAAAAGACAAAGTACTCATCTTGAGAGTGTCGTCGCGATGTCCGGAGTTCCTGGCTGAGATGGATGAAGGATGAGGATGATCATTCCTCCAGGAATAATCAAGGCGTCGCGGCGACAGATCCAAAAGGAGTTTGACTTATTCTCTCCACATCAGCGTTCGATGTCGCACGATTCCGCCCATAGAAGGATGAAGTCGCCGGCCCTTTCACAATGGAAATTCTCAGCCCAATACAGAAACCTGTTGACAAATTTACAACAGAATTATAAACATAATAACCAACAATATCTAAAGAGATTGTATTCACTTGATGATCTAGGTAGATCATCAAATGAATACAATTCACCATTTTCTGTGAAGAGAAACAATTTTAAAACAATCAAATTATACAATCTTATTCATTAAAAATGTATTAATATACATACCCTAAAGGTTTCGAAGGTATAATAGAGCAGCTACAATGCAGAGACAACCAACCGTCATAGTAAAATAATTATATATCAATCCAGTTATAAAACATAATAAGTTTCTAAGGGGTACTTTCCCAATTACATCTAAGTTACTTCAAATAATATAGGTATCCGATTCTAAAACATGTTAATCAATCAAATTGATTCAAAAGACTTCTGGTGAGAATGAAAATCTCCCCCCATTAGAAAACATTAACTTACTGGAACGAAGTAAAAATCAAAGTTATAGTTAACAGTATGACGGTTGGAGATCGAATCAAACTTCTCTCAACTCTTTAGAGGTTCCCAGACTAATCAGGTTGACCAGCATAATTACAAATATTTACCCGATCGCTTGCAAATTTCTCACTGCCCACTCTCTTTCTGCTCAGTAAACAAGAAAAGTGATATATTCAAGGGAGATAGAAACTAGGAGAGAGAAGTAATTTTCCTCTTGCCAAGTCTGGATTATTGTATAGACTTTAGACTAAATCAGCATACTTCAGGCGTCTAAATCTGTCGTGAGAATTGATAATTTTAAGCAGGATCGTGAGAAACAAGGAATTTAATAAGATGCTGATTGAATTACACTGATTATAGAAATGCTGGCTAAGTCGCCAGTTAACAAGAATAAATTTATTATCTTCATGGGAACTGAATGTTACTTACTTTACTGAGATAGAATAAATTCCATTCAATAATTTAAAGTCAATAAAATTTTGGTACAAGGCTTGATTATTATTGCTTCCCTTATTCTGTGTTCATATATATCTGATGTCTGTTTCATAGACACTTGAATTAATATGTCAGTGTACAAGATGATGTACCGGTACTGCACTTGAATAGCTCAGCCCAATTTATGAAGCACATTTAATGAAATGTTCATGCTTAGTGTGCTTACTCATTTGTTAAAGAGATAGACCATTGAGTAAATTTGGTTGATGTCAGTAATAAATTATTGTTGAATGTCATAAAATAAATGATTTGTGATTTCGTATATAAATACGTTACGTCATGTTCATTTTAAAAACTTAGTTGTGGTTTGTGGTATAAGATTGTTACTGCATTGATGATGATGATGAAAATGATTATGCGAATGTAAATATTTATATGAAATAAGAATCTCTGCCTTTGCCATATACTCTTCAATTCATTTCATTTACCTCTCAGTGATTTTTTGACGTCACTGAAATTAATATTTGAACCCGAATAATATATTTTCCTGACAGCTTAGTGTCCTATCAAACCAAAATTTTTATTAACTGTTTTGAACTTTACGCTTCTTTGGTCTCTTCTTTTTCTTCTTATTTTAATTTTCTTATCTCTATGTTCAATTTGAATTAAAGGTTTTTGAGATGGTTCACTATCAAAGAAAGCCTTACCAAAAAATATTAATATCTGTGTGCTTTTTCAATTTGGGCAATGGTACTACCTGGATAATGTTATGTAATTTCATGTTTAATATTTTCACATGATGATACATGATGAATTGAGCTTGCTTTCACTGTGTGATAGAACATCCAACATTGAAATGACATTTTCTTGAATGAACTAATTGAGTGTTATTTGTTTCAGTTGCATTGACAGGTGGTTTGAAGTGAACAGATCCTGTCCTGAGCATCCTGGAGACTGAGCAGCGAAACGTCATCGCATAATGAATTTCTTATAATGATAATTGTAAAAAACAATCTGTAATCATGATGAATTCACCGATAGTGGCTAGGGAAGTGAAGATGTCTGTTTGGTGTCGATCCCACTGTGCTTCTGTATCCGATCTCGCTCGTTTGGAACGACCCAACTTTGACGAAAACGACTGAGTGCGCAGTGCAGCGTAGATTTTGCAGTTAGCAGCAGCTGTCGTTATTACCTCGGTGCTCTCGTGGACACACAGCCATTGACACGCTAGTCCTACATTGCTAATGACGGTGTTTATATCGGACCACATTGTTTCTAGCAGCACTTGTCAAAAATCGCCACTTTTTGAAAATGGAAAGTGTAATATCAAAGCTCAATGGCATGCGAAAATTTGAGACCTTGCCCCGGAAAATGCGTAAGTCATTGACTGTATAAGTTACCAGTTATTATGATAAATTTGCCGAATGGATCGATGTTGGAGAGTTTTGCAATAAAATAGAATCAAAACTGTTAGTTTGACAGCATTTCTATTATCTGTAGTTGTTTTGATTTGATGATGGTAGTGAAGTTATGTGACCGGTGAAGACCAGTCACAATAAGTATAGAAGGAGGACGATGATGAAATTTGTATTTTCATTAAGGTTTATAATAGTATTTCGTACATTTTGTATATTTACAACTCGAAAAGAAGCCATAATAAAGTGGTGACACGAACTGTGTCGATAGTATGTTATAGGATGAAACCGGTAGACGTTGAGTTCAACTGAATTTGCTGAATATCTTTGAAGGTGAACAGATACTATTGAGCAGCAACGTTTATTCAAGTGCAATGATGATAAGTTGATGTGAAAATGTCTAAATATGTGTAAGTCTTGTAAAAATTTTGAAGGAAATTAACAAGTTTTCATCATAAATATATAACATCACTTGAAATTAATTTTGCTTGATATTAATGATAAAGATCATAATAGTCATAGAAATATTGTTATTATTGTAATCTTTTTGTACTAATAAGTTGTTATCAGTCTTAATTTCTAGTTTTATATTCTAATTGATTACAGCAGCGGAATAATCAAAATTTGTTGTCAGTTATACTGTATACGTACTATTTGAATCCGTGCTTGAAATCGACTACTGCGTTTCATTGACTTCGAAGTTGAATTGTTTATTTTATCTCTGTTGAATTTAAATATAAACCGGTTTTACACGTTCCAGTTGTATCATTGACTCCACGTTTCCACCTCCATGATCATTTTGAAAATTTGAATCAAGAATGAAGACTCCTAGACCACACTTAACTTGAAGAAGACCGGAGAGAACAAAGCCCTTCGAGTTGATGGAGTGCTAGTGAAGTGAAAGATAAATAAATCAATAATAGTTTTAAATAAATTTATTAAATATTTATTGTGCTCTGAAAACGGCTTGGGCTCTAATTGGTCTTAAGAGTCCCCATTTCACGGGGACAATTTATACATTTTTAGATTCAAAATTTAATTTTGAGTCGATTTCTGGTATCAAAACTTGCAGCCGGGTATCAAATAAGGAAGTTATAGCCCTTCAAAGTTACTCATTTTAGTGTGTCAAGATAGGCTAAGTATTTGAATGTGACAATAATTACGTGTAGAAATGATCAAATCTTATGTAAAATATCACGAAAAATCCATTGAGACCAAAACGAAATCAGTATCTTTAGTACTTTTAAAGATATTGCAAAATTTTAGTCAAGAACATAATTTACCTTAGTTGAGTGCTGGATCAGGTACTTGCATATTTCATGTTGAGAATGGAATTTCGGCCATTGAATTATTTGTCAGTTTGGAAAAACCTTGAAAATATAAATATCTAATGATGAAATACCCTATCAATAATAATAATACTCTCTATAAAATAATATTTAATAATAATAGCAAAATTTAACAAGAACTGTAGAATTTCATGGGCCATACCAGATGCCGACCATTGTTGTCTGCAGTCTGTTGTTTTGTTTTGATGCTGATCCCTGAAGCCAATGCCATTGTCATCATTTCTTTATTTCCTGAATTCAGTTGACCATCGACTAAATAATAATAACAACTTCAGTATTATTAACTACAGTAATATTATGATTTATCACTATCATAGTATAAACTTACTTATATAATAAATACTAATTGATAAGTATTGTATTATAGTATTATATAGTATTCTTCAGCAATACTAACATGGGTGACTATTTAGTCTCGACCTATCAATAATTATTTGATAGCTTGTCATCGATGGATGAACTGAAGCTTTTTATTTAGTTTTGTTGTATTTTAAGAAGAGCACTGAAAATTAATGGCTTGCCTCTGAGACAAGTTTTCAAATTGATGTTTCATTTATTGAATTTACAATTCTTCTCACAATTGTTATAAGTTGGACTCAAGCTAAAATCGCATTTCAAAAAACTAATCGAGTTTAATGATGGAAAATCGGGCTATAAAAGTATAATATTACCTCCAAGATGAATCACACTATATATTGTACAGTCTCTATAAGTCACACCAAAAAGGTTGAGACTGACCATTTGTTTCGACTATTTAAACCTCAAACAATTGAAAACATTAACTGAAGCCAACATAACCTCAACACAACACTAGCAGAAACGCACACACTGAACTGTCATGGCGGCTCGTTCGACTCGTTCATTCATACTAATATCTGGTACCAAGCTTCGCTCTGAAGCTGTGGCCGAACTGATGAATTACATCCTATTATATTAAGCGAGTAATTTCTGTGTGTATGTATGTATGTATGTTTGTATGTGGAACCACGGATCTAGAAAACGGCTCTAACGATTTCCTCGATATTTGAAATGTAATATAACCGTGATGGAAAAATAAGATTGCACCAGTTCTCATGTCTGGCAAAACTCTCTGGCAGGATTAATAAAAGAATTAAATATTCCTTTAGGAATAACCCCAAGTACTGCGTATAATGGCTGTTATCGTTAGCTGATCAACGCTATCCAGCTGGAGTAAATGGAGTTACATTCAATATAACACATGTTCATGTCAAAATATTGTGAGAGGTGATCATATCAATTTTTAATTTATTTTTTACAATATCATATTCATGTAATTCAACGGTTCGGCCACAGCTTCAGAGCAAAGCTCGGTACCAGATAATAAATATGTTATTGTGAAAAATTAAGGAACCTCCTTGTAAAAAATAAATTCAAAATTGATATGACCACCTCTCACAATTTTTTGACAGTCATGAACATGTGTTATAGAATTGAATGTAACTCCATTCACTCCAGCTGGATTGCGTTTGTCAGCTAACGACAACAGTCATTATACGCAGTACTTGGGATTATGCCTGAATAAGGAATATTTTATTCTTTTATTAATCCTGCCAGAGAGTTTTCCCAGACATGAGACCTGGTGCAATCTTATTTTTTCATCACGGTTATATTACATTTCAAATTTCAAGAAAATCATTAGAGCCGTTTTTTAGATCCGTGGTTCCACATACAAACATACATACATACATACAGAAATTACTCGCTTAATATAATAGGATTCTAGAAAAAATGTCATATGGAATTTGAATAAATCATTTTTGGATAATCCATTTGATTTCAATAAAACAGCTGATTTATTAGCGGCAAATTTGAAAGAACTATCATAAAAATAATGTTCTCAAATGAAATAGTATATTTCGTACCTAGGGCCGAAAATGTGCGTTTACCGGCTCGAAATCGGTTTTCAAGTCCGAGGCCGTAGGCCGAGGACTAGAAAAGATTGAGAGACGGAATATTACATTTTCGACCCATGGTGTCGAACTTTATTTTTCGGCACACAACATCAATGCGAAGAAAACAAAATTAAAAATTAGTTAATCAGTTCCAAGAACAGCTAGACCAGTAACCTTATTATGCTATCTTCGCCTATGCTGAATTTGGAGTAGGTGCCATCTGCTTGCTATTGAAACTTTGCGTCAATAGTTTATTGATTTACTGACTGAATATTACTTTATAACTATCAGTGTATTCGATTGTCTTAGTCCAGAAACGTTTAAGCCCAAGATAATTTTTGTACGATCATCCTAAATTGTACAATATCAATTCAAAGTTGTTGATTTTCGACAGATATTCAGGGCTGGATTTAAGAGTATGCCGCGTATAGGCTAAATGTAAATTTGCCGCCTCCTTGATACTTATACTTTGCTTATTCCGAGAGGAATAAGAGGAAGGACGATTCTTATTCTAACTTTTTCTATACAACCCCTTAACTTGATTGTTTGGTGAAAAGTTACACCCTTCTGAGCCTCGGGTTTTTGGTGGAGGGGGGTGAAAGGTTCAAAATTTCAGTTTTTTGTGAATTGTAGCCAAACCAAGGGTCGGACAAAAAAATTCCATGCATGCTTTATCTCTAGAGAGCAAAATTTGGAAGAGATTGAAACCAATTGCTACTCTGTATCATCAAGTGTTTTCAAGTTACATTTTTCGAAAACTCCATATTTTTTTCACAGGAATTATTTCGTTACTTTGAAAGTTAGTAACTTTGAATTGGGAACACTTGCATCCGTATTTCAAAATCCCTCTTGGCTAAATTTATTTCTCTGTAATTTGAGACCAAATTCTCACTTCTATGTTCAGTGGTTCATGTGCTACAGCAATTTAAAAACCCCCTTACAACCCCAAACCCCCTAAAATCACATTTCAACATACAAAAAGGGCTGTATAGAACCATTTAGCATAGGAATTGTCCTTTCTCTTTGAATGTTGAGGTTCGAGTCTTATTGCACCGTACTATTAGTACTCAGAAATTAGTCTTCAGAAATCAACCCGATTTTTCAATGGGCCTACACTAAAATAATAGGCAACTGCGTTCCAAGAATTACTAGTAGGTCATGTTTTTCAAAGTAAATTCAGAACTCGTAGAGAAAATGTAATTTATTTATCGATATTATTTCATGAATTTTGAAATTTTTTTTCAATTTGCCGCCTTGGAAATTTGCCGCTCTAGGCTGCAGCCTACTTAGCCTATTTAGAAATACGGCCCTGCAGATATTGGCTAACAGAGAAGCTTAGTCTAGTTGCATTATCACCCGCTAGATGGCGCTGGCTAACCTGCTAGACAAAGTCACACAGAGTCTGACAACAATAATATTGTTCAAACATGGATTTCACGTTCATAATTATCCAACAGTTAATCAATACAAACATTTTTAATTTTATCAAAGTTGAAGTATTAGTTATTGAAGCAGTTTTCCTTTATTATTCAACTACTGATTGATGTGAAAACTTTCAACGTTCAGTTCTCTTGAAAAGGGATCTCACCAATCAAAATAACAGATGAGAGATTACCTTTACATTGAAATACCAATAAGTCGACATTGACTCGCAAAACAGCTGACATTTGATGCAATCAAACCGTGATGCTACCTATTGATCGACCAACCCTTAAATCGACAACAACCTTCAGTCAGCTTATGTTCAAGGTTATTTTACCACCCTAGGGCCAAAAAAGGCATTTTCCCGGCGAGTTGCTGGCTACCTCGCCTGAAAACGAGCGTTTTTGGCCTCCGTATGATGCATGTAAAACAGATCATTTCATACCAGTGTGGCGAAAAATACTTTCATGTTGAATTCAAGTCATATGTTGAATATTCATCTTAAAGTTTAAACATGTGATAGGAGTCTATTTAAAATTTGCATTATTTTATCACAAGACATTTTTCCAGTATTTTTTTGGTAGAGAAGGGCTTCCATTTGCTCTTGGGTAGCCATCACAGTGAAACATGTGATGAGAAATCATGATTATGGATTTTTTAAATCATAATTATCCGGTTCAAATTTAGCAAGCAAGTGATAGACGACAAAAATTGAAAATAAAAAAAATTCGCTCCGGCAGCTGGCGGTCGGAAAGAGTGCATTTCAAATGCAATTCTATGATGGCTCAAATCATATGACTTATAATGAGCTATTCAGGGTATGAATTCAAAGGCGCCGTTTTCGAAAAACACAATTTTTGGCATTGTGTTATTCGCCATTTTCTCTGCCATTTTTGATTGGATTTTTTTCGTTGATGACTCAAATTGTAGGGAATAATAAGGGTATTATACCCACCAATTTTCAAAACGATCACGTTATTGGTCGATTTGTAGTGATTTTTCAAAATTTTCATCCCCTAATTTCACCCCCTACCCTTGGACCAATTTGGCTGGTTAACGAACTTGACCGAGATATTAACACTAATGATTTTTGTGCAAAATTTGGTCGCTCTCCGACAAGCCCTTCGGGAGTTATCGTGTTAACAAGAAACTGTACATATATATAAATAAATATATATATAATATATATATATATATATATATATATATATATATATAAATATATATATAGATATGATTGAAAAATAAATAAAAATCAAACACCTTTTTTTTTGAAAACTTTAAAAATTATAAAACACACATACATGTTTCGGGATCTAAGCCCATTTTCAATGTGGATAAAAATAGTTCTATTTTAGTTCTATTTTTATCCACATTGAAAATGGGCTTAGATCCCGAAACATGTATGTGTGTTTTATAATTTTTAAAGTTTTAAAAAAAAGAGGGTGTTTGATTTTTATTTATTTTTCAATTATTTTAAACAGCCCTGTTTTAAAGTTCTTTATTCATATAGATATGAATTTGAACGGACATCAGATTCGTGTTCTAGGGGCTCGGAAACGTGTAAAAAATATATCACATCATAAATTTTCTATTGTCAGGGCAAGACCAATAGTGCATTTTTTCAAATGAAATGCACTAAAATACAATAACTAGGGAAGCGCATGCGCTTCGGCAGCCGCAAATTGAGCAGAGCGAGCTTTCTTTTTGTCCAAAATTTTTTGAAGCGTAGACTCGAAAATTTGATCCCGGTATTTTAAGCCTAGCTAAACCTAGGTGATGGTGAAAGTGGTGAAAGTGGCTCATTCTATTACCATGCAATGTTATGAAATGAGAATATAAAATATGAGCAACAACCTTTAAGTGAATGTTTTCTCAAGTGAGTGTTTATTTTGATCGAATAAGGCAAGATGAGAAAATGACTCCAGCTTGGTCAATATTGGTTAAAAAAATATTGATTGGGCTCAAATTGAAGGTCAGAATGTTTCCTACGATTGAGACAAAATCAATAATTTTCAAACAATATTGACCGAGCTGGAGTCATTTTCTCTATGAGTGGTTCAACTTTGTTGTGTGGTTCAGCATTTGACGTACCTTTTTTGGTCTCAAATGTGCTCTGATTGTTTAAAATAATTATTCAGTAGCAAATTATAAAGGAAAATCAATATAACTTTAAAAATCGCGAAAAAATAAGCCTATTGGATGAAATTTGGGCAAAATTTTGGTGTATTTCCACAACGAGCTTCCATTGTTTGTTAGCATGTTGAGAAATATTGAATGAATGCAAATAAATAAATAATTTTATTAATAGAGACATCAGGTAAAAAACCCATTTTGCCTCCTTCACACAGTACAATATTTATGTTATTTGTTATTTTATATATGTTATATTAGTTATTTGTGTATCAGTACTCAAAGAGTGATTTTGCTGCATCAAGAGAAACACGCACGAGCCGCAGGACGTATTACACATTAAGTTTTTCCAAACTACCATATTGAATGTGAAAGGTTGAAATAAAAATAGTAATATCTCAGTTATTTATCATTGAATCGTGACAAATCAGGCACCATTTTATTCAGAACTAGCCGGCAGGCTCGCTTTGCTCCCCTTCTCCGCCTAGCCGGGAAGCTTCGCCCCCAGGACCCCCGACAGTATAGGTAGTGAAAGTGAGACAAACAGGCTCGCTTCGCTCTTAATTTTTAATTTTTAATTTTTAATTTTTAATTTTTAATTTTTAATTTTTAATTTTTAATTTTTAATTTTTAATTTTAAAATTTTAAATTTTTAATTTTAAATTTTGAATTTTAAATTTTAAATTTCAATTTTAAGATTTTAAAATTTCAAATTTTTATTTTTTATTTTTTATTTTTAATTGACAAAATGTAGCACAAGTGATAAATTTGTGTTTAGTAGCGATTTTGCGATTTTTGATCGCCATTTCTGAGATTGGGATAAGATTTACACAATCGTCGCCATCTAACTTTTTCTTTAGAATCCGACTCTCTTCAACTTCCATTAATAAAAAATACAATTTTATTATTCCTTATCCAGTTATAACCCTTATTGTTGAAAAATGGCGTTTTCTAGCATATTTTTCCCAATTATCTCAATAACCGTTAAAGTTACAAGCTTGGAACTTTTATTGAATTCCTCAGCTAATTTTACATAGGAATTGATTATTTTAGAACCTCACTAAAGCCTCTAAAAAATTAGAAAAATTAATATATTTGGAAAAATCTCAATTTTCTCTGTCTTGGTAACAAAGCGTTTTTGGGGGATGGTCCCATGGAACTTTTCTGTCTACTTGGTGTGAGGAATCAGCCTGAGAAGTATTGCACATTCCTCCTGAAACACCCTGTATAATGGATCTTTGATTAATAATATATTTGATTTATCCGAATGAAAATACTAAAATATTGGAAAATCCCATGCTTGAACAAAGCTCCACAATGTTTGTCAATGGCTCAACAGTTTCCAATTTTTTATACTTCATAACTTACTAAGGCTATTGAATTCAATACAAAATGCGATCAATATAACTCTATACTCTAAGTTTAAATAATAGTATGAATGAGTTTCCGCAAAAAAATATAATAAAATTTTATTACATCCATATATTCAAATTTGTTAGAAATTTTCAGTTATTCCTTGTGATTTTTTATGATCAAGTCGTCTTGACTAGTAAGTTACGTTTTTATTGGTGCATTGGCTGCAGCAGATTTTTGGATAGTTGGAAAAGGAACATATGAAAACTGTAGCCTATATCAAAATATATCGTACATAACTATATCCTCACAAAAAGGATTCATTCAGAATTGTATTAATATAGGTATTGGCAAGATTTGTGGTTCCTATTCTGACAATTCACGGCATCCAAAGCATCAGAGAACTTGATCACGTGGACTCGACTGCAAAATTTATCATCAAGTTATTAAATCCTTAAGTTAACTTGAAGAGTTTGCACGCGAGTTCTTCAGCCCATGGGGCTTACTAGTTATGTATAAAAACAAAAATTCCATTTGTGCTCTTACGATTTGTTGCAGTTTATTGGCCCATACGGTAATCAATTTATTGGGCAGATGTCGTGCCTTGCTGCAAGGCATTTGCAGCGCATTTCTTGCACATTGGATTTGCGGCTTACGAATTGGAAAAATTTCCTCTGAGTTTCATATTATTTCCTATCAAGCATAGGCCTAACTAAATCAATTGAATATGGTTCATTTTCAAGAGCCTTGACACTTCAGGAAAACCCATTCATCAAAATTTTTCTCATGTGAGCGCTGTCAGCGTGAATTTAAACTATGCGAGTTGACAAGTCCTTTCTCAAGTCAGTGTGAATCGCCCGAATCAAACTGTATTACTGCGCTTGCGCACAGAGGAGAAACTTTTTCTTCTCTGTGGCTTGCGCTACTTGCATGGCTATTCGCGACTCGCGTAGTCCAAAGTGTGGATATGACCCTTATGACATAGCCGAGCCGATTCAAAATCTATTCACTTGAAACGAGACACAAATCGTATCCATCAATACTCGTACAGTTTTACAAAAAATATCGATGAATGTAGCATACTATTATGCTTATATACTTATTATTAATTTCAAGAATGAATAGTTCCCCATCTATACAAATCTTTCATCTTCCAGTCTCACTTATCGTACTCATCTTCTTGTGGATGGCTACTCGCTTGAAAAACGACGAAGTGTGGACGCGCCTTTAAGAAGGTTATGAATTTTAATGAAATCAGTGATCCGGCTCGGCTGTCAATATTGAAATAGATTATTAATGGTTCTGTAGACGCCGCATCTAGTTATTAAATTTTGTATTGAAGATATTGATTTTTGATTAATTTCATGAAGACGATAATTTGTGAGCTGAATGCATAAACACTCACCCTCTTCAGTATTTATAAGTGTAGTATTCGATAAAGGTAAGCCTCAAAACACTTCCTAAGTTCAACTGGTTTTGTTAGAAACCAAGTTTTTCTCCATTCACATAAAGGTAGAATGTATAGTCTAATATGCTTCATCATCGCTATGCCGTTTGCAAGTAAGCTTATAAAAGTTTTTTTGAGTTCCACAACTTATTTAATTTATGTCAAATCTCCATAATTTTTAGGTTAAGTATCCAAGTAACAGTTTCTCTAGTGTAAGAACAATTTTACTTTCAAGTCTGAAAACTTCTCCTAGCCAAATCTAATGATTAAAATCAATTTCAGGTCTTAAATCGAGAAGGTCTATTTCTGAGAAGGTATCTCCTCAACTTAGCCTGATTTACATAATTTGGGCTAACTAAGTTGACTTGACTATTATTATTATTAATTTTCATAATTTTATCTTTCCGAGCCTAAAAAATTGTCATTCCATCAATTAACAACAGCGTAGGCTAGGTTTATTATTGATAATAATTATATTTCATTCTGAGGGTAAATCACACAAGAGCTTTTAGTCTTGTGCATGGGTAATGAGAGGTATGTTGATGAAGAATGGCGGCTAATTTTTATTCAGTCGAGACTCGAGTCCATTGCTTATTGTAATTACTTACTCTCTAAAAAACCGTGGCCACACAATTGAACCGAAATTCAATTTTCTTGGGGTGAAGACTGAGTAGTGAGTAGCCTACAACTAAGTTAACTTGGGTGCACCTCTATTTCAAACTCTATTTTAATATTTTATTTTCAATTAGAAGAAAATAAAAACCTTACAGTGAAACCACTCACGTTTTCAAAGCGACAATTGCTTCTTGCTGGTATTGCACATTGTCAAGCTTGTAGTTGAGCTCTACCAGAGCCAATGTATATTATATACATTGTCTCTGGCTCTACTGAGCTTCAAGATTTCATGAATCAGTACGAAACAATTGTGGCGTCAAAAAAGTGAGTGATTTCACTGTAAAGTTTCTATTTTATTTTAATTGATTCATCAGTAAAAAAGATGTATGAACAACAACAGATTTTATTTTCAATCATCTGTAAAAGTTGATAAAAATTCTCCAGGCTCATCATTGAAGATATTCATCTTTCATATTCCATTGGATCTTCTATCCGCAGTTTTCTTATCAATCATATGACACACTGTGTCTTTGTCTTTTGAAAGCCATTTCCTTGTTCACTCTCTCTTCTTATATGAGTTTTTCTAGCACAATGCAAGACTCACTGATATATTCTTGTCATAGCCGATTGAACATTAGTTTTAACGTTTCAAGTCCTCATGAGTCATGGGACACAACAGACGACGAGCATTTGGCCATGTGTCAGCTGTCGACTGTGGCAAGAGTTATAAACATTTAATTATTGTCTTTTTCAACTGGACTGGTCTTCGACAATCCGCTACCACGATGACAATTGACTTCTGACAAGTTTTTCTCGCCAATTGGCATCGTGTGCTCTGCTTAATGAACTAGCCAAATGTAGCTATTTTGGAATTACTATTTGAAATAACTAATTAAAAAAAAAAACTTTCCAATTTCATAATTTCAAGTAATATTATTAGATTTCTCACAGTTTGACCATTTTTATACCCAAATCAATGTAAAATGAGTGAAAACTTCTAATATGTTATTTTACAAATTTTTGTTGACGATTTTATAATGTGTAATTTTATTGACTATCTATTTTACAGATTCATTGACATTGTCGATACAAGTATTTGTTAATTAGGCTACAATAAAAATATGTTTCAATTTTATCTTGCAGGTTCAAGTTACTATTCTGTGAAAGTATACAATGTTGTCCACATTAAGGATATCGTATAAGAGTCATAATAAGGTTTGCATTTTTCTATAGTGTAACTCAGTCTTTAAGTTGATATAAGTTATTTAATTTTTTATATGAATGAATGAATATAGGCTATTTTTTAGACGTTGAGTTATAATGTTTTTGCAGTCAAAATGGCATGAAATCCCACAAGTTTACCTATCTTTGCTTATACTTACATGGAACTTCTATAAACTTACTAAAAAATTTAGCCATGATATTTTGTGACTAGCTGCGTGTTAGAAATTATGTAGCTTAGTTATAATTTAGATTTCGTTTTTTATGAGGGTGAAGCCCACATGAGATGCGTGGGTAATGAGATGTATGATAGATGACAACTACTTTTTAGATAGTCGGGACCGACGGCTTATCGTCTCCTTTGAAAGACGGGATGACCGTATTTATGTGACTGCTTCGTGGTCAAAGAAGTTTGCCCCGATTGAGACTCGAACCAAAGTCCACCTGCTTATCAGACTGGCGCTTTATCACTCCTCCAACGAGCCACCCATTAATAATGTATTTCGGGCTAAGTAGTGGGCCCGAAACATTTCAATTTGGTGTAACCTAGAACAAAACCTAGGTGGCCTAGTGTTTTTCTTTGAGTTATAAGTTGAAATTTTGTCATCTTCATTTTTATTGATTTCAGCTCATTGTGAGTTGGTGATGATGAGCTGTTTCAAAGTTTATAATAAAATTTTTTGGCGTCAAGCCGAGATTCAGAGCCAATTTTCCATTTGAGATTTAAAGAATGAATTGATAGCCAATTTCCTGCTACATTGTTTGCCAAACGTTATACTAATGCAAGGTCGGCTCATAAATCAGTCAATCATTTTCTCTAGGCTATAGAATTTATAAAAGAACAGAGTCATCTAATAAGAAGGCCTTCCTCGATTTTATGTTGTATATCACATTAATAAGTTTAATTGATTTTCTATACTTTTTGAAACTTTGGCGGATTACATTTGTGAGACAAGTTTCAAACAATAATTTATTGTAAAAGTTTTATTTCTCATTCAAATTCAAAGTAATCATTTACTCTTTGTGAAACATAAAAAATTAAAATAAAATGCAATTTTTAAATCTTAAGTACAACGGTTCTCATATTCTATGAAAGATTATTCAATTTATTTAAAACAATTTTCAGATGATGATACAGATTTTTACGTATGTTCTAGATGACTCTCTTGTGTTGTTCTACATGCCAGAGTTATCGAAATTCTTCGAACAAAGTTGGGTAAGGATTTCATATACATAGAATATATAGGGTGATCAAAAAGAGCGCGGGTTAATGTGATGTAAACTGCACAAATTTCTACTTCCATTTCGCCGATAACACCAATAACTTTCCAATGTTAATAACCCCTGGACCATCAATGGAGGAGGGAAATCGGCAAAATGGAAGTGGAAACTTGTCGACTGATGTCAATGAGCTCCAATCATTAAGACTTGCAAATTTGCATTATAAATGCTCAGGGCATACTCTCAAATATACGTTTATTAATAATCAACATCTTAGTTTCACAATTTCATGCCGATACAAAAAGTTTTCTAGCTAGAATGGGAATCAGGCGAGTGAATGGTTCTTTAGTACTCCTGCACATTTTATTTTAAAAATAGTTATTGATCAACTTTTGGAGACTAACTATATTCTGTCCAAGCAAAGATAACATGCTGGCAAAATCACTAGGTCAATATTGGTTCAAAAATTATATTATCTTAATTCTTAATTATCTTCATTTATATTATCTTAATATCTCATGAACAATCTTTCAGAGGAAAACAAAATATCAGGCTTGATTAACTGTTTTTCTCTCTGGTACTGTTCCATCTACAAAACTTCTTTCCGTTTCAGGCCATCAGATGTCAATGATCAGTACATACAGAAAAGCATCTTGCCAACTTTGCACTTTCAAAAATCGCTACCTCGTTTGCCAGTGCCAAAACTGAGCGACACCTGCAACCGCTACCTCAGAGCACAAAGACCAATACTAAGTGACGACGAATACTCGAAAACTGAACGCTTCGTGAGAGAATTCGAGAAGAACGATGGAGCCAGACTGCAGCAAGAATTGAAGGACCAGGATGCCAAGAACAATCATACCAGTTACATTTCGAAGCCATGGTTTGACATGTATCTGACTGAAAGAACCCCTTTACCGATCAACTATAATCCATTCCTAGTTTTCACCAACAATGAAGATTCCCGATACAATAATCAACTTGTGAGGGCCACCAATCTTGTGGTATCTTCTGTGAGGTAATTTGGTTTCTACTTCAACTATTATAGTTCAAAATACCTTCCATACATCAACACACACAAGCTAGATGGTTTACAGCAATTCCAGAGCTGTCTGGATTGCATGCTGAAGCATTGCAGTTTTAGGTTGTGGACATCCTTAGATTTTCACATGAATGTTATTTTTCCCCGATGCAAACTCTCCACTTTTTCAACACTCTCAAGTATGAAAGAATCCAAGAATTAAAGAAAGTACCAAGAATGAACTCTCCTAAATTTCAATTTTTGAAAAAGGCATTGTATTATTGAACTTAAAATAAAACCATATCACAGTAATTGAATTCGGATATTGTAAAACATGTTTGTTCAATTCGTTCAACATTTCGTTCAATCGGTTATTATATCTCTAAAATTTTACCATATTTATGATCTTGTAGGAAAATTCTCATGTTTTCGCATAAAAATTGCTTTATTATTTATCAAAAAAATAGTATGATTCAATTTAAGTTGTCCACCTTCTGGGAGATCGATTTTTCAACAACCAGAGTAGGAGTGGAATATACTATAACTTATTATAAAAATGCTGCTTTTCATTTTCAATCAACTTTTATATTATTTCTTCGACCTTATGAACTTCATGCTTTCCATTTGGCTCCCATTTTCCTTATTTTGTTCCTTTGCATTCCTCCTAGAGTCCTCCAGTGTAACATCACCAATTTTGTGCTGTCTTTATAAAGGGAGGAAATGAAAATTACAGGTTTTTAAGATCGTTGAGAGAAAATGTATTGGAGCCGGAAGTGTTCCATCTGAATCCGAAAAAGAGTGACACAGAATTCTTCAGGAAATTCACTAGTGCTCTGCCTTCTGCCATCAGTTGGTATGGAGCTTACCTCATGAAGGTTGGTTTGTGTGTCGCTGAAACTCCTTAAACTGAAATTCTTGCACCACACGTTTGCTGTGTTGTTGACACTTTTCTTTTTCTCTCTCTTCTTCGTCTCTCTTTCTGTCTCTCTCTCTCTCGGTCTTTCCCGTCTCTCTTTCTGTGTCTTTTTCGCTTTGTCTGCTATAAAAACACCATGTAATGTATAAGTGCTTGATAGAACCTACTAACATGGTAGAAGGATTGGTTACTCTAATTCTTCTCCTCATTTTTATGTTTCTGTTTATCAATTTGTAAATACACTTTTGCATTGCTCTTGTCATGATTACCGAATGGGATTTTGTTGCACTGATTAAGAATTAGCCTTGCAATAATTGTATTCTACATTCAACAATAAGATTAGGTTTCTCCCGTTATAGTTGGTTGAGGGTGGGTTCATAGGTATTAAGCCTTGTTTGGACGGTAAATTCTTGATACACAATAATGATACAGGAAGGAATATTCTTGATACGTGAGCATTAGAAGTTGCATCTGATATTGATTGAATTTTAGAAGTGTGCTGAGTTTATGGTGTTCTGTTAGTACAGGGTAAGCCAGAGAAACTTACGTATTTGAAAGGCCAATAAAAACAAAAGTACTTCGATTATTGTTTCAATTTTAATTTTATTTGAGAATTCAATATCCCAATTTTTTTCATGCAGTCTTGAAAATGTCATCGGATAAATGGCGACCCCCATTGCACATAACACTGATGAAGTCGATTTTTTAAATTCGTCTCCACTCTTTGCAGCATATAAATCGGTATGTTGGCAATGGCCAATGTTGTTCTTGAGGTGTGCTACGGTCCTTAGTCAATCGACATTAACCAAAGATCTGAAATAACTCCATAAAAAGAAATCACATGGAGTCAAATCTAGAGAGCGTGCCGGTCATTGGAGATTGCCTCTGAGAGAGATAAACCACATGAGTTTTGATGAGCAAAAGAATCACGTTCAGTTAATTCTTGCACAGCAGCCAATTTATAGGGATGGAATTGAAGGTCTTCATGGAGAATTCGTCGAACAGTGGTGTCAGAAATTCCCATAGCAGCTGCGTGTTTGTGACCTGAACGCCGGGGGGAACGCACAACTGGCTGCCTCACTCTTTCGATATTTTCCGAAATTCTGATGGTCCATTGAAGTCTATTTTTGGGTTCAGTGACAGCTCCAAAATGAGTTGACACACGACAGAATCGAATTACGGCCAGAAACGAATCTGTGAGGAGGAATTTCAAAGCGAGCGAGGAAAGCATGTTGTGTAGTGTCCATTGAAAAAAAAAGCTATCGACTGCGAAGTCCCGCTGCTCTCTAGACTAGAGCATGATGGCAACTGGCTGGAGAAACAAACTTGGTAACTACCCTCTCATGCCACTCTAACAGTCCAACTCACCGCGTGGGATTTTTTTCAAATAAGTAAGTTTCTCTGGCTCACCTTGTAGTAATGGATTCCTAAATTGGTGTCAATGTAAGATTATGAATGACTCGTTGCACTTATGTATTCAGTGAATGTGTAATTTGAAGTGGATTGGATGAATTCTCTGAATATTTTTGTGAAATATATCTGCCAGGCAACTCAATGTAAAACTTATTAGATTTATTTAATTTCAGTTTATACTGTATAAGTCAGGTATAATCAACAATTTTGATTTTGGTGTGTTGAAGGAGATTTTAGAAGTTTTCTTAGTAGACTCATTTGTTTGCTCTGTGTACAATTCTGTAATTATTTTTTCCAGTTGTGTGTTTTATTGCTTTGGTAGACCACTGTTGTCATAGAGGACCGATGGATCAAATTGTGGGTTAGAATGCTATTCTTATTGAGTTTGTTTTACATTCTGCGGAGAAGGCTGCTAATGTTATTAATGTACTTGCTTGTGATAATTTTGTTCAATAACATACTGTATTCACGTGATAGCACAGAGGGCATAAATCTCATTACGCCCATATTTCCATAGTTTGTGGCGATAGTGTCAAGGAGAAAATATGAGTTGGACATTCTTAATACACTGTTCAGCTCAAATAAGATTGAATTACAATATTCAGATTTATACTAAGGCAAATTAATTGAATCACACTTTAGTGTTCAATAAAAAACATGTAACTCATATTATAAAATTACAATTTTCAGGCTTATCCATTGGATATGTCACAGTACAACAACCTTTTCAATGCCACAAGAATTCCTTGTCAAGGAAAAGATTACTTGTACCAAGATATTTCCAAAAGGCACATTGTCGTATTGAGGAAAGGACATTTTTATACTTTTGAAATTATTGATAACAATGGTGAGTTTATTATTTGTGGTTTCAATAGTCACCAAATTGAATTGTACATCGAACGATGATTTGTTGTATTTCATTTCAGAATTTTATAGACTCATATCGATATACTGTACAGTTATTGTGTCAGATCCATTTACATAATATTTATGTATTTTCTCAATACTGATCCATTTTATAAATTTCACTACATTTGACAATCCTTGCAGCTGTTTATCAAAGAACCGATTTAACATCCATCTCGAGTTTCAAATCAATAATCAATATAGGCAGAGACAATGCAATAGTACGTAGTCTAAGATATAGGCTACCTTAATACCCAATTTACTCAGGAATCTTGCACATATAGATGAAGATGAGAATTGAAATACTAGAAAGAGAATGATTGATTTATTGAATAGCAACAAATCAAAAACACCAACCATACTATGTTTTTAATTCAAGATATTTTTTAGTATCGTTATTCATAACTTTCAAAGCAATTAAGAACGTTTACAAAACGACAGCCAATTTTTGAACTGGAGAATCGTGTTCTCTGGCAATATCTAAACATTCTTGTATTTTGTGATGCGTTTATATTTATTACACCATATTGGTTTCAGATTATCAGTAATAAATTATTTGATATTCCTTCTTGACAAATGTGAATAAAATATTAATCATCAATACTTATTTTCTTTAAGGGCTACTGTATTTATTAAAACTTTAAAATGATTCAAATCAAAGTACCGTACCCTTCTCTGAAATATTTTCATTTTTCACAACATGTTTTTACACTTGAAAATGGCTCAACAACGCCAAAACATGTTGAGAAAAATAAAAATATTTAAAAAAGGGTACTTTGATTTGAATTATTTTGAAGTTTTATTGATCATCATTATATCCCTAATATAAATTTATTCAAATGATCTCCTATTGCAAAACTGTGAAATAAAAATCATCAATATAGTCATATTTCTATTCACAGGTAATTATGTGGATCCTGCTGTGATCTACAACTGCTTCAAGCACATTTTGGAGCAGAATGAGGCGTCCGAGAGTCCCTTCGGAGTGTTGACCACACTGGAGCGAGACAGATGGGCTGCTGTCAGACAAAGACTGCTGGAGAAAGGCAATGGTGAACAGTTGCAAGCAATTGATAGTGCCTTATTCGCCGTGTGCCTAGATGATGGGCCAACAACCGAAGATCATGTGCCGGTTGTTCGTGAATTTCTACATTCAGACGGAACTAATAGGTGTGACATACTGCTCCTAAAGATTTTCTTACATATTTTATGTAATTTAAAGTATGACGTATGTTTAGCACTTGATTCACCATCAATGACTGTGGGAGACTCTTCAGATCATTTTTGAATGGTATGGTTCAAAGAGCGAACATAGTTTTATATTATGGAGAACATATATAGAGAACATGGAAGAGATTATTAGAGAAAACTATGTTCTGCGATGCTTTCTGTCATGAAACTAATAAAGTTACATTGATGTCAAGCCCTTGAAAATTAATACAATTCCAATACTTAGTCTTATTTCCCAAATTACAATGATTTGTTATACCGTACAGTATAATAAATTGGGTGATGGGTTCTTTGTGATTGAAATTAAAGCTCTAGTTTCAAATTATTCGAGTTTAATGGAATACAGCATCTGTATCCGTGTTAATGGAGAAATTTGAATTTATTTATTCAATCATCAATGTGCAATTTACTGCTTCTAAATGGAAGATCCATTTCGTTTACGCCCAAAACTATCCCTTTTCCAATTCACAAAAACTAGTAGCTGCCAATGTTGGTCATGTAGAATATTTAACAAATTCACCAATTTAACTTGAAACCCAATTTTCTCAAATGCCTCTAGCTAACCTATTTTCATCCTAATGTTGGTCAGCCATGTGTGAAATAAAACCTGGCACATCTATTTGAATATAATTTACTTACTCGACTTAATTTTTGCAGGTGGTTTGATAAATCGTTCTCATTGATAGTTGGGCCTCAGTATGCTGGTATCAATTTTGAACATTCCTGGGGAGACGGAGTGGCAGTGCTGAGGTATTTCCAAGACATTCATAAGGACAGTAATAATAGACCCATTGTCCGACCTGATTCCAAACCGGCTGATCAGAATGTTCTTGGGCATGTTAAAAAACTCGGTAACTCTTTTTAGTATTTTTCTTTCTCAAATAGTTATCAATTTCAACAAGTGACAGATAAATCGACTTAGATATACCTCCCTCACTTTACTGAAGTAGAAATAAATAATTCTTGTTACTCCAGCTTATTAAATTACTGCTTTTCAAAATTTTTTTAAAATCCATTATACTTTATTATCATGATTGTATTATTATGAAAGAATCCTTTACACTTTCATTATCATTTCGGAAACAAAAAGGCTTAATGAAGAAATTCAAATGCCAGTACAACAAATTGCCCCAATTACCTCAAAATACCTCAACAAATTGAAAGAATTACACTCTATATTATACAAGCATAGTTAAACCGTAGATTAAGTAGATCTATTTGATCAGATTATTAAGTAGACCTACTTAATTAAATTAAGTATAACTCCTTTAGTACCTGTATACTTGAAGTCTTGTTTCAACCAAAGATGGAGATTTTTTGTATTCAATTGAAAATACAATATTTCTTGAAATAATTTTTCTCTTACTGACTCACCTAGGTACTTTTAAATTCTCTTATTCATTTTTGTCTCATAGTTCTTGATCTATGGTTTTCTTTTCAGAATTCAAAGTGGATGAAGCAATTAAGAAAGACGTCGAAGATGCTAAAGAGCTCTACAAAAAGTTCACCAATTCACTTGATGTTGGGTTGTACGAGTTCAAGACATTTGGTCGCAATTTGTGCAAAACTCATCGTATCAGTCCAGATTGTGTCATGCAGTTGGCTTTCCAGGCGAGTCTCTCTTGAAATTAAGTAAAAAATAATTTTGATAAAGTTGTAATTAAGATAAAGTAACATTCAACATGATGTCTTTGAGTGACATGATAATTCCACCAGTCGTCAGAGAACTTAATACATAATAAATTCACTTGTACTATTTGCAGAAACGAATATACCAAAGTCTTGATATTTTTCCATTAAATTTTTTCTCAAAGACCACCGTTTTTTATAAACCTCTCTGAACTTGTGGGAATTTCATAATCTGTGTCGAAGAAACAGACTATTCAAAATTATAGCCAGTATATTTTAATGCACTAGAAACATCTCTTGGTTTATACGTACGTATACATGAATAAAAATTCCAAGGGTTGAACAGTATAAACCGTGAATATGTTTTCTCAATTAATAAAAATGCAATATAGGCTAATTGAATAATAAATTTTATTTTATACATTACTAGCCGGCAGTAACTAGCCTCAAGTAAACTTTTCGTGTAACTCAACATATTCTCCAAACTCAATTAATCATCGATTAATATATTTTTTCAAGTAAAATTGATCTAATAATATGTGTTTTTACAGTTAGCTCACGATAAGCTGGCCAGAAAGCATGTAGCGACGTACGAGTCGTGCAGCACGGCTGCCTTCAAGCATGGACGCACCGAGACAATGAGGCCGTGCACTATTGAGGCTGTGGTCAGCACATATTCGCATGTTTACCATCCATCTATTTTTTCAACTTATCCAATTAACACGTAACCTTGCTTCCCATCAAAGAACAGTTAGATGAAATTGGATTAAGTGTTTGAATGTATTTTCCTGTAACCATTTAAAATTACATCGATTGAGTCGAATTATTCGACATTTGAAGCTCAAAACTAGACTTGTTTTAGATTATAATCGAAAAATGTGAGAATTGAAGTAAAAATGAGTAATATAGAACTATTTATAGATTGATAATATCATCTAAAAATTTCTTATTATTTATTCATTTATTTATTTATTCATCTATTCATCTAATGACAAACATACAAAGTGAAAGAAAGAACAGACATAGTCCTTATTATTTCTAACACAATTTTTATTATCAATACCATTAAATATTATCAAACTTTTCATATTTCATAATACACCAAATTAATTTTCTATAGAATGCAGCTTGATTACAATACACGTAATAATAAAAGGATTAATCCTTTATATAATTATAATAACAGCTATCAATCCTATTAGCATACTAATTGTATGTCCAAATTGTTTGTACTACTTGTAAGTTCATATAATAGTTTTTCAAAGTTATCATGAAAGTTGTATTTTTTCAGAAATTTTGTGATCTATTGAGACAGAAGGACTCGTCTGATTTAGATACTATTCGAAAAGTGATCTCTGAGTGCTCAAAAGTCCATTCTGATTTGGTAAAGGATGCAGCCATGGGTATGTATGATGCCCCCGTATTAATGTTTACTGTAATCATAAGATCATAACTTATCATGCTTACTTACTTGGCATTGCATCCCAGTGCGGGCCACAGTCTCTCTCAACTTCTACTTTCAAGCATCTCATAACTTATCTTCCTCATACAAAATTTTGAAATTCAAAATTGGTCGCTTGGCAATTCTCTATTTCAATAATAAATTTCGAAATTTCCATATAGTTTTAAAACTGTATTGTGATTATTTTTCTCCACCTGTTTTCATCATATTTTAAATTGTTTTCTCTTCTTGAGCTATCATTTAAGTTGAATAATAATCTAATGAAAGCTTACGATCAGACATCATATTAACATCATCATGCTTCATGTTTTCTTATACTGTTATTCAAGTTTTTGTTACATGAGCATTGTAGCATTGTTTGATTTTTGTGATGAAATTTTTTCTGGTGAAATAATGATGATTTGTGTCAATATTTTATATAATTAATTTCTATATTTCAGGCCAAGGATTTGACAGACACTTGTTTGCACTCAATACTCTTGCAAAAAAGAATGGCATGAAAGTTGACTTATTCGAAGATCCAGCTTATACAAAGATCAACAGAAACATTTTGTCAACATCGACTTTATCCTCAGATGTTGTGCACTTGGGTGCATTCGGGCCTGTAGTCAATAATGGTTATGGAATTGCGTAAGTACTGAGTAGTACTTTGAAGTACATTTGATTAGTGCGTATCATCATGTAAAGCCAATCTCACCTTATATCAAGAGCTATGAATTAAAAATAGATAAATAGATATTGACATCTAGTGGATTTAAAAAAAACTACAATATTATGGAAAATATAGCTATTGAAATTACATTCACCTATTGCTGAAGTCGCTAGAGTCAGTCCAAGCAAAGAAGAAATTCTGGCAAGACGGGAAAGAGACTCTAGCTCGGTCAATATTGGTTTAAAAATTATAAATTAAGTCTCAAATTATAGATAAGAATGTTTCACACAATTTGAAACCAAATTCATAATTTTGAAACCAATATTGATCGAGCTGGATTCATTTTACCATTTTGCCAGAATGTTTTCTTTGCTTGGACAGATTATACCAGAGGAGCTCTACTTTGTCTGTGGTTGTTTCAGTTTTGTTGCTTTCCTGATCCGAGTTAATTAACTGTGATAGTTTTTTGGGATGTTTTACTCTTATCTAAGAAGATGTATGATAACTTTCCAGATCAATTGTTAACTATGGACCTAAATACTATTATTCACTACTTATACGCTATAATAACGACGCAGTAGGCTTATTTATAGGGAATCGTACAGAATGTCTTTTTGCATTCCGACTATCACTTGTACATGTTGACAATCACCATCAATTTCATTTCAACTTCCCTACCAATAAATCTGAAATTAAAAATTTCTGGAATACAGATCCTGCTCTTTTACTCTCCTGATTCTAACTTACGGTAATAATAATCAAATTAATATTTGGTTTCAGATACTCTATTTGGAATGACAGACTAGGTGCCATTGTCACAAACTATAAAGAACATACTGATGGTAATGGCTTCCTAACTTGCTTGGAAGAGGCTTTGAACGACTTGTACAAAATACTGAAGTAGCCCTAACAAATAAGTTGGAAAAATAACTTGAATTTTTGCTGGGCATGCCGGCCTATTCAGCGACACTGGATACAATCAAATGCCGAACAGAACTCAATAATATGACTTCGAGGTACAAGGAACATGAGAATTACAATAAACTAAAACACAATTGGAAGAAACGGGCCATCTGACAAGCTGGCACATTGGAAACTGGTATGATCTAGGTAGGAATCGTCAAATAATTGACAATGCATAATATTATCCCATCAAGAATATCAAGATATGTGGAGAAATAAATTTCAAAACGTAACTTAATGATAATGGATCTTACTTAGTCAGATGGTAATGGCAAGAAATATCACTTAGAAGTTAGCAAGTTGTCGATTATTTTACGATTCTGTTCAAGGAACAACCACTGATAGGAGACAAAAGTAAACTCAGTCAAATTTATGGTACAACTTCTATAATTTTCAATGGTCGAATCAGGTATTTTTTATTTGATGTTATATTTCATTTTTATACTAGGTATTCAATATGCTGGTATATTTCTTTCTCTATGATTTAATCATTTTCCAAAAAATTAGTCATTTTTGTTTTACCATTCATCATTGAAACATTATTTAAACGTATAATTCTATTGTCCAGTATTCAAACATTAGAATAACTCCAAATGGAGTACATTGTAGATACTTCATGTACTTCTGTTCTCCTTTGACATGATTTATTCATAAAACATGTAATTTTATCATCTATAGTTGAGAGTATCTAGGTAATTATTACATTATTGCTCAGTGACTAACACTCAAACCTAGTATGATTCTGAGTTGAGTATTCTCACACATTACACCAATCTATCAATTCTCTTACAGTGTACAATCTCAGATCTTGAAAGTCTTCATTAATACAAGGTATTATATTTTTCATACCATGCAAGTTATACCTCCATTTTCTTAGAAAGAATCAATCTTATCATCATTAATATCTTATACGCACATATTCTATTGATCTTTATTATCAGTTTAGTCATTTTCTATAAGTGTATTCTAAATCTACTCATTTTGAATGAATTATTTTCAATTGACTAAGAACATGGATGAGCTCGTTTGAATGACTCCATAATTCATTCTTACTTTTTACTTTACTTTACTTTTACTGATTTTACTTTCTAGTAGATTTTGAGATTCTTAGTGGAATTATCGTCATAATTTGCATCGTGATAGGTGAATGAAAATGCTATCCATCCAACCTGCTTCCTAAAGGTTCTGCTGCAGTAGAACGCAAATAATTATTCAAGGTCATTTTTCCGAACAATGTAGCCTACTCGTTCATGCATTATTACAGTATCAATGTATCATTTTTCTAATTTTGAAACCATTATCATCCCAATCATTTAAAAATCGCTAAGTAGATACTTTCAAGCATGAGGTAGGCTACCCATTATATTAGTTCACCAGTATTTTTATAGCATATATACATACGAGCCTCGTACTTCATCAAGCATGGAGGCCTTTCAGTTTACCAGTATTTCATAGTATACAATTGGTACTTTATCATTACTAATACCATTTGAAAACTATTACTCCCACCGTTACTGTCTCATTACCAATAGTATAAAAACGATCTTTATTTGTTACAAGTTTATGTGACACAGTATTTTTTCACTCTTATGACATCAAAGACTGAAACCCTTTTTACTGGAAAGTAATTTTTACAAACTGAACATTGTAAAATTATGAACTGATATACTTATTTCTCATTTTCAAGAACTTATAACTTAATCATGAGAAATAATTTATCACTCACTGCCATTCTTAGCATTCTCCATGCATGAGGTGTATTCCAGTATTTATCTAAAATTATTATTACAGTAGGAACATTTTTTCTTGTAACTCGTATTTGAAATTAATAACAGTACAGCATTCCTTATCCCCGGTGAGATACAAAAGTATTTTTTCTTGAATACCTCATCTTATTTATTTTCTATTGATTGCTTTCAACAAGTTTAGTTTTTATCCAAACAGAAATTTCATTTCGAGCAAATTGGCAAAACATTCACCAAAATTTGCTCCTTGTAATAGTTTTAAACTAAGTTTTTTTTTGTTTTGCCTTCTCTATGAATGCACTGCAATATTCTAAGCATATTCTGGGAGTATTATAATTATTATTAGTTTAGCCTATTTTAATCCATCATTACGTACTTTATATTTTCTTCAAATAACGTGTTAAAGGTGGGATTTTAGAACTTTAGTTTCTCATCATTTTATTATTGGTATGTTTTTATATTCGAAGTTTTAAATGTGCTCAGTTGTTTCATTTGTTATTTGTTATGGAAATAAATCTATTTTGATTATGTTGAAGGTTTGTGAATTTTATTATTCAATGAATTAATCCAATGTCATCTTTCAATCAAACTACAATGAATGGAAAACAATGATATAACAATAATTTATAAGAATAATAATTTCTATTGTCATAACTCATGTATAAAAACATCAATGTTCAAGTTTAAAAATAATTACACTCATTGTTGATAAAGAAATCATATAAAAACAACAATGTTAGAGGCATTTCATTAGCTACAGCTGTGTTGAAGTTACCTACGCAAAACTTTTATCTATACAACGACATTTGCAAGAAACAGATGCATCAAAAATATATAAATACTAGGGAAGCGCATGCGGAGACAGCCGCAAATTGAGCGGAGCGAGCTTTCTTTTTGTCCAAAAGTTTTTGAAGCGTGTGGACTCGAAAATTTGATCCCGGTATTTTAAGCCTAGCTAAACCTAGCTGATGGTGAAAGTGGCTCATTCTATTACCATGTAATGTTATGAAATGAGAATATAAAATATGAGCAACGACCTTTAAGTGAATGTTTTCTCAAGTGAGTGTTTATTTTGATAAAATAAGGCAAGATGAGAAAATGACTCCAGCTTGGTCAATATTGGTTAAAGAAATATTGATTGGGCTCAAATTGAAGGTCAGAATGTTTCCTACGATTGAGACAAAATCAATATTTTTCAAACAATATTGACCGAGCTGGAGTCATTTCCTCTATGAGTGGTTCAACTTTGTAAATACAGCATTTGACGTACCTTTTTGGCCTCAAATGTGCTCTGATTGTTCAAAATAATTATTCAGTAGCAAATTATAAAGGAAAACCAATATAAACTTGAAAAATTGCGAAAAATAAGCGTATTGGATGAAATTTGGGCAAAATTTTGGTGTATTTCCACAGCAAGCTTCCATTGTTTGTTAGCATGTTGAGAAATATTGAATGAATGCAAATAAATAAATAATTTTATTAATAAAGACATCACGTAAAAAACCCACTTTGCCTCCTTCACACAGTACAATATAGTTATTTGTGTATCAGTACTCAAAGAGTGATTTTGCAGATTTTTTTAATTTTGTATTTTTTATTTAATTTTCTCTTAACCAAACAAATCTTAAAAGGTCGTTTGATTCTTTTATTTCTATGTAAAATAATATTAAAAGTTGATCTAAGTTGAAAATAATCGGCAAAAAAGAAATGTTCTATTCAGGTTTCGAACCCCCCTGATTGGTAAGCAGTGAAATACTAGTCCACGTCGCTAACCACTGGGCTATGAGGCTTCGATGAGGAGCCGATTCTGCCAGTGATACCAACATGATTTCAAGAGCATAATAGACATTTCTGACCAGGAAAGTTTCTCAAAGCTGATGTTAGGATGCAATCCTGCAGTGCAGAGAGCATGAATATAGCATGAATAATGTGTATTGTAATAGTGTGTAAGCAATCCTTTTTTTCCTTTTTTCGTCCTTAATATGCAAATTTTCAAAATGCTCTATAGCCTATAACCTGGTCGTCCATGTCTACTATCACCATGGCAAGTTTGAATTAAATCGGTTGAGCGGTTCCGGAGGAGTAGTTATACAAAGAGTGACTTTCCTAATCCATTAGAGCTTTGCTTCGCTCCGCTCAATAAAGAAAACTTTGTCTATCAACAAGAACAAAATAATGTTAATTAACGCTAATATTTTTTATCACAAAAACAGTGACTTAGAAATTAAGTAGTAGCCTAGAGCCAATTCATGTACAGTTCTAAGAAAGAAACAAAATTTGAAGTGATATTGAATTGATCTCTCAGCTTAATCATAAAGTGAGAATAATTTACTAAAAGCCTTGTTAAGTACAAAAAATATCCATTCAAATTGGAAAAATAAATACAGTATCAGAAAAAATCAGAAAACAATATAAATTAATAAATGTAAAATTGTTCAAAAATAACTACCAATTTTGCTTGTAATAATTAATCAAAAAAGAATTCTTCAATCTCTTCTAAGTTAAAATTAAACAGAAAACGTTTCATTTTACTTGAAAAATTCGTTAATGAGCCTGCAGAAGAAACATTAAGAGGTAGTTTGTTATAGAAAGTTGGAGCACTATATACATAAAACCGCTTATATGCTTCACAAGAAGGATTTGTTAGTGCAACAAAGTTTCTCTCTTTTAATCTATTTGAAAAAACCTAGTGCATTTCCTGTCACTTGACCACTTTTTAAATAGAATATTCTCAATACCCTACCCTAAAAACATATAAATGCCTCAAAAGCAGTATATCCAATGCCTGAAAGTATGGAAAAGAGTGTTCTCTCCCAGGAATTAAGCACATTATTCTTATCAATCTCTTTTGTGCAACAAGAATTGAGTTTAAATTTGATTTATATGCACCCTCTAGTGTTAAGGCCAAGTGTTAATGAAAAGGACATCTTTGTTGTCTTTTCCCAAGAATGGACATCTTTATGTCCAAACTTCGCCTTTTCATCTAGACAATTATTCAATCGTGATGTAAAAGATTGCCAATTAAATATATTTCAATAAAACTTCTATAATTTCGCGTTCATGTGTATCCGTGTTTGATGAATAATGTTACTATGTTTTCAGCTCGTGACGTTTATAATAGAAGTAATAGCTACTGTATATTCATTTCTGTATAATAGAAGTACACTTACACCTTTATGTTATTACGTACTATATTTAAGCAATCTAGAATTGAAGCATTTATGTATTGTTATTGTCTATATGAATAAGGTAATCTAATCTAATCTAACCTCCCCAACAGCTTAACCCATACTGTAGCTTACTGCTATTTGCAATAGCAAAGTAAACAGATCCAAGAATGTTCCTAGGGCAGATAAATTTCAATAAATAAAACTTACGTAGCATCCTATTTATATGTATTTTAAGTGACTGTATATGAACCTTCCAACTACAGTTTTCATCTAAATCTAAACCAAGATACTTAATGCTATATTTACCTGATTTATTTCAACACAATCTGTACAAGACTCATTATGATTAGACAGGCAGGCTTTGCACTTGAACAGTAGAGGATTCTCGAGGACAGGCCTTGATCTTAACGCAAAACAAACGCATTTGGATTTTGAGATTAGAGCCAGCCTATTTACAGTACGGTAAACCACTTTTTGAGCCAGTCGTCCAAGTCATCTTGTATGTGAGATTTTAAGGTATCAGTTTCCCTCTCACAATACAGCAAAGCTGTATCGTCTGCAAAACAGGTTACTGTACCATTAAGGTTACTTGAGCATAACTTATTAATATAAACAAGGAATAAAATTGGTCCCAGTACCGATCCCTGAGGGACCCCACAAGGGATTGACAGATAGGAGCTCAAAACATTGTTTACACAGACACATTGACTCCTGCCCACCAAAAATCTTCTGAACCAGTCTATACCCCTTATTGCTCCCACAATCTATCAAGTAGTATTTTATGGTGTACAGAGTCAAAAGCCTTTGTTATATCAATAAATAGACCCATTACATTTAAGTTTTTATTGGGGCCACAGAAAATTCCAGAACAGAAGGCCAAAAGTGCATCTTCAGTACATTTACCCTCAACAAACCCATATACTGATTTTCACTCAAAAAATTATTTGTATCAAAAAAACTAACAATTCTAGATTTTACCATTTTCTTGAAGATTTTTGAGAACACGCAGATAGTAGTAAAATAGGCCTATAATTGTTCAAGTCAGTGCAATCACCTTTTTTGAATAATGGAATGACTATGGCTTTCTTTAAACAATTTGGAAACTCGCCATTTTGAAAACTCATATTGATCAAATGAGTTACGTAGTACTGGACTTATAAAATCTAGGGCTCTATAAATACTTTATAGTCTTTATAAGTATATATAAAGACTTTATAAGTCTTTATAGTTCCTTAATAAAATCATTTGAGAATTTAACGACAAAACCGGAAATACCGTCTATACCAGCGGCTTTATTTGAATTCAATCTGGAAATAATTAGTTCGACCTCATTTATACAAGTAGGAAAAAAGAAGAATGAATTTCTCGAAACAAAAGGAGGGAACACCCTATTATATACTCGGTGAGATTCATATTACTGGAGTCATCCATTTTATTTGTTAGATTTTCCACAATTGTGACAAAATACCTATTAAACTCTTATATTGCGCCACTTCAAGTGGTTGCTGAACAGTTATCTCAGGGTTGTTCAATTTTCTAACAGACTCAAGTGTATTATTCTTATTTTTCTTTGATCCCAAAACGCTATTGATTGTGTTTTGTATAAACAAAAAATGTTTTGTGTTCCATTGTTTTCGTGGTTTTTTTTTATTTCGTTCAAATAGATCATAGTAATACTGATTTTTTCTAGTTGCCATATCTTGTTTTAATTCAAGAGCGAAATATCTAAATCTCTCTTTAATCTTGGAATTTGTGGATTTCTTTTTTTCGCAGTGCCGCAAATACGCAGTGCCGCATTTAGCAGTTTAGCGCCCCTAGGCCTACAGACCAAAAAGCGCCCCCTCCCCCTACACCTGAACTCCTCCCCTTCCCCACGGCCTATGACGACACCCTCATCCCCATACACAAACATTACTGTATTAGATTATAGAAATCTATTTGTATAGGCTCACTACAACTTAGTAAAACATACTAATTATTCTTGATGATATTGTACTGTCAAAAGTTATTAGGATGGTGTGTAGAATAGGCCTAATTTAAAAAATGTGAGTTTTTTCAGTAACTTTTCTATTCCAACCCTAAAATAATACAAATTATGTTTCTGATGGACAACATTCACAAAGTATGAAAATAAGAAAATAATTACCTACAAAAAAACATACAGTGATGAGAAGTTCGTCAAATTCTTATTTTATAGAAATTTTCTTCTTTGCTTGGATTCTACAAAAGTAGAAGTGTACACGTGTGATAACCAGTGTTGGGTGAACTACTTTTTAAAAGTAGTTCGCTACAACTACAACTGCTTTATTCAAAAAGAAGCTAAACTACACTACAACTACTTTTTTAAAAAAGTAGCTAGCTACAACTACAACTACCCCGGCACGACGGAAAAACGTCCCCAGCCTGGCCAATACCGGCCCAAAAGCCTTAAATTCTCAATCAGAACTCACAGTCTCCGAACCAACAATGGCCGAGCCGAAGCCGCCCCCTCCACCCCGCCAGATTTCCCCCCGGCCGGACAGACCATACAGCAAGCAAATAATCATCAAGCAGGATAGAGGTAACGAGTGGTTAGCACGTTGATCCTCTCAACCATAAGCCAGTCTCCGTAACCAATTGGTGGTGCAGAACACCTCCCAATAACATGCAGTTAATCAGCTAGAGTGTAATGCAACAATTATTATTCCTCCAGAGACGGGAAATGATTGACTATCTTTGCTAACGTTTTTTTGAGTGGTTTAGGCAAATAATGTCCATCAAAACGAAAAAACGTTATGCTTAGACTACACAGTTACTAAATTGATTGACATTCATTTATTATACAGAGTGTTGCAGAAGTAGTGTCGAGCATTTCAGGGTATTGTTCCTTGGTAGAAAACATACCTAAATATCATTTTCATGTCTGAAAGTCCTCAATTACTCACACAGCCGACATTTTTGTTTTCTCATTTTCATCTAATCTTTGAGAGGTATTTTCGATTATTTCATATTGTAGGAAATTCAATTCTGAAGGAAAAATTTTCAGTAACATTTTCGTCCAAAACTCACCCAAACCTCACAAATCAGGATTTAAAGAAGTCAAAACAGCAATCTTTTCATACCTGCTCTTTTTGTCTGTTTTGTCTTCTTTAAATCCTGATTTGTGAGGTTTTGGTGCGTTCTAGACGAAAATGTTAATGATTATTTTCCCATTCAGAATTGAATTTCCTACAATATAAAATAACCGAAAATTCTAGTCAACAATTAAATATCCTATTTCTATCCCTTTAAAGTTGCAAAATGTAGTTTTTCAGCTTATTTTTCTAATTATCTCAATAACCATCAAAGTTACGAACTTCTAACTGGTTTTATTCGATTTCTCGGTTGATTTGTTTGTTTGATTGTTCGTTTATGAGGGTGAAGCCCACATAAGCTCATTGGCTTGTGCGTGGGTAATGAAATGGATGATAGATGACGACTACTTTTTAGGTAGTCGGGACCGACGGCTTATCGTCTCCTCCGAAAGACGGGGTGGTCGTATCTATGTGATTGTGCTGTGGTCAAAAATTGTTCTCCGCTTGGGATTCGAACCAGGGTCCACCTGGTTATCAGACCGGCGCTTTATCACTCCTCCAACGAGCCACCCAATTTTACAAAGTAATTGACCACCATAGTACCCTCTCAAGGCCGCTACAGAATTATAAAATTGAAAGATTAGATGAAAATGAGAAAACAAAAATGTCGGCTGTGTGAGTAATTGAGGACTTTCAGAAATTTTGAAAATGATATTCAGGTATGTTTTCTACCAAGGAACAATACCCTAAAATGCTCGACACCACTTCTGAAACACTCTGTATAATATCAATGTGAATATAGACCATACTATTGTAGAAATGTTTTTTATTTTAAATAATTATTATCAAAGTACCCTTTTTCAATTATTTTTTTCTGCATTGAAAAATAATTCAAAAAGGGTACTTTTATGATTATTTAAAATAAAAACAGTGATAAAAGTAGCAATGAGATTAAGGAAACACACTATTATTGTAGAATGTATAATAATTATAATTATATGCACCTTTTAATGTAATAGAGAAATACGGAACTACAAAATCATTTTTTTATTTCCACGTTTTCATATCATACCAATTATAACGCGTAACCATACCAATTCACAAATCAGGAACAAACAAAAAACTTACTTGAAAATTACGGACCTATTTCCCTCTTAGCTTCTGTTTCTTAAACTATTGATAAGTGTGTCATTTTAGAGGTACAATTGATGGAATATTTTGCAAATAACTATATTCTAGCTCATTCTAGATTATTATAAATTATGATTATTAAATAATTATGGGCCACCAGACCACTGCCCACTGGTGGTCGGCTTGTGGCATCGATTTATCGGTCATCATTGCTGTACTATCGATTACAATGAGTTGCTGATGTATCGGTATACCAAAAGTAGCGTGATTTACGCTACGTACTTCTCTTGAAATGTAGCGCGCTACTATATTTATACTATTTTTAAAAAGTAGCGTCGTTACACTACAAACTAAAAAAAGTAGCGCGCTACTCCCCAACACTGGTGATAACTATGAATCATATTTTATAACACTGTGAATGTTGATCGCTAAATTATTTATTATTGATTGATTATTTGAAGTTGAGTTAGAATATTTTCTTTTGAAGATAAATTAATATTTGCTACTAGCTGTACAAAAAAATTTTCGATCGCTTATTGTCCGATCATATCATTCTTATCCACGCTCGTGTGTGCGCCTTTTAAAAATTTTGCGCCCTAGGCCTGGGCCTAGTGGGAAATGCGGTACTCACTATATGTCATCGCAAGCTTTCGGAATCCTGGTGCTGTCTCCTTGCACCCTCGCAGGCCACTCGCCTTAATTCTGTCTATATAGTCCTGACAGTGCTGCCGAACATTGATAGCCCATTCCCAAGCGGCACCTTGAGCCGATCAGCTCGAGCTGCCTGGCTCCAGTCATCACAACTCTATTCACATATAGACAACTATGTTCCAAATATTCATTTTGTTATCATTTATTTATTCATTTTACAGAAACTAACTTATTTGCCATAACATCCAAAGCGCGTGAGTCCAGAAAAAGAGGTAGCCACCGCAAATTTGAGAGAGGCCAATGTGTGAATGCCTGATTTTTTTACACTAAAATAATTAATGAATCCATCAGTTGAAGATTTCAGTGATTGATAATTATTATTGAACAGCTGAAGAAACGCGGGCAGAGCGTCCAGTGAAAAAAGTGTTCTAGTTGTCCAAAGATTTCAAAGTTTAGGCATTTTATTCATCAACTCATGTACCGTACATTATTATGTTTGCTCATTTACTCTATCATAAATAAACATTTGCATTTTTGTACCTCTGTGGCTCTGTCTGGCCTATCATGAAGAAAATGTAATGAAGGTCCAGGATTAGTTCATAAAACTTACATAAAGAGCGCAACGGACGAATCTTCAGCTACCCTTTTGTATTAATTATCGATCTTCAACCATCTTCATGCTGGGACGCATTCATACACACGCACGCAAGCCAGCCAATCACAGCTCTTGTTGAGGACAAGATAAGAACTGTGACTGGCTGGCTTGCGTGCGTTTGCCATAATGCGTCCCAGCATACGCCTGGCCGAGCTCTTCGATCTTTCGCATCAATCGACAATCGAAGCATTGATTTCGATATATTGAAAGTCTGTTTATCTAGGCCGGAGCTGAACTAGAATAATTTTTCACTGCATTCAAAAATTTCGTATTAAAACTTCTAATAATCTATTCTCAAAATAGGAGGCTACTCTGTGTTGATTATTAACAAAATCAAAACCGTATCCGTATCTTTAATTGGAAGGTAAGTTTTTATTTCTATACTCAAGATGATTCTAGTTTTGAGTTGAGGTTATGTTTATCAATCTAGTACAGTATAAAAATCACTGTAGGCCTACTAGCAAAGAGAATACTATTTTAAAAAAGTCGGATTAGGCTATTTCAAAGCACTACCATCAATAACACAAACTTATTCAACAAAATAATAGACATAGACATAGACATAACTTACTGTAAGTTAGCTGTAATCTTATTCCTTGATTAAGTTATCTTGAGAAACCTTGAGTTATCTATCAGTGAAGTCCATTCAGTTTAATAATGAAGAAGAAGATTATGCAAATGCCTAGTTAATGGATTATTGGTTACCAACACATTTTCAAGATTGATATTTTTGTTATTATTTAGTTGTTCTTTGCTTCCTTACACAAAGCCTCCTTCTGGTTTTGTAGTGGCGGCTAGTCGAGTAGCTGTAGCCAACCACAGCTCCTGTTCTTTAATTCATAGGCAATATCATTCTACACGGGCGTAGGAAACTCGGCGTTAACGTCGCGTCGGCAACGCGTGCTCGACAGAACACATTGTGTTAAATGGGCTTGTCTACACGAGCGAAATAATCACGCGTTTTCACAGCGTCAGCGGGCGTCAACGCGTTGCCAATGTCGAGGTCGGCGTTAGCAACGCGTTGAGAACGCGTGATTATTTCGCTCGTGTAGACAAGACCATTCAACACAATGTGTTCTGTTGAGCGCGCGTTGATCAGCTGGGTTTTGTATAACTTTTTCTAGGTTAGGTTCATCAGCCATTTTGATTTTCTCTTCACGCGTTTGCTACGCCTCGTGTAGTTTGCAAAAAATTTTGACGCGTTAACGCGACGTTCACGCCGCGTTTCCTACGCCCGTGTAGAATGGGCCTAACAAGACAAAGGCTGTGATTGGCTATTCGACTGGCTGTCACTACCTACTATCCCCGTGTACAGGAGGCTGAAGGACTGGTTTTAATGCCTATATGATACATCATACATGTAAACTAATATAGGCATATACATGATAATAATTAAACACAATAAAATTAATATACATAATAAAATTTTCTTGTCGAGCAAAGAAGACATTCTGACGAGATGGGAAAATTACTCCAGACTATCAATAGGTAGGCCTATAGTCTGTATTAATTCAATACGTATTAAGGTCAATATTAATTCAAAACTATAAATTGGTACGGTAAAGCAAAAGAACAAGTTCTGCTTTACTATTTGAAACCAAATTTATAATTTTCGAGCCAATATTCAGCTAGACAAGGATATTGTCTTTTATCTTGACCAGAATATATCTACAATAAGGTAATAACTACCTTACTTCATAGTTATTCAATGTTTCTAGTTATTCTAGACATGAAACTTGAGGTTTGCTTCCCCACAAAATTAAAAAGTTGATTTAATAGATCTTATTTAAATAGATGAATGGATTTTTAAGTTAGTCCTTGATTGTTTTTTTCAATAGGTAGCCTAAACCTTGGCTCAGCTGATGTAGGCTAGCAAAATGTGCAATGCAGGTCTAACTCGTAAACTGAACAACTCAGCAAAAATTACTCTTTTCAAACTAAGCTGTCTCGATTCGATTTTATAATGAATCTTTTTGAATTTCTGATATTTTGAGAAAACTTATGCCTATTGTCAAGCATTGATGAATTCTTCAGAGTTGAAATTGATTTAATATTGTTACTTTATCACAAACTTTCTAGTAAGTCATCTTTTTACAATTTTTATTTTGCTTTTTTTAATTGTGTTATCTTAATTAAGTGATCATCGATATTGAAAGTGAATTGTGTTGATAGGATGACAGACGCGGCGGCTGCAGCAGCAGCGGCAGATGAGGAAGACGGCAAGGAGTACCGATGGGAAACGGGTTACGAGAAGACGTGGGAGGCGATCCGGGAGGACGAGGACGGTCTGCTGGAAGGTGCCGTTGCCGAAATGGTGCAGCGCGCCAAGCGACGTCGGTTGGCCGCTTTGTCTGCGTCCGCCGGTCACGTGCGGCTCGGCATGATGCGCCACGTCTGTTTGGTGGTCGACTGCTCAGAGGCCATGCTCGACCAGGACCTCAAGCCCACAAGGCATCTTTGTGCCACCAAAGTCAGTCAAATCTCACTTTTTGTTTAGTTTTGAGGGTGTCTTTTTGATGTCAAATGTAAGAACATGGATTTCCCTTTGAGTGTATTGGTAACCTTTTGTTACCAATAAGTATTACCATTGACTATGGATATACTTATATCCATAGTCAATGGTATTACTATACCCTATTCACGATCACTTGAGACGAAATAATCATACATTTTGTGTGCGGGTGAGCATGGGATAGCTACCTTGGCCACGACAAACCTCAACCTATAAACGATGTAGTGTAGAAATGTATGTTAGAAATCTTGGTTGCTGATAATATATCAGCAACCATATACGTCATAGCATTGATAATGCGTATTTGTGCGTGTATAATACTTTTTTCAAATATGGTGAATAATTTTACTCATGATTTGATTTTACTTATATGGACCATATTCATTTAAAATTGTTTCAAATAATTAAAAATTTTTGTTGATATCAAATCATATCATTTATTTTTCTCGAAATACAACAAAATATCAATGTACAGAATTAATAAGTAACTTACAGAATTTGAATATGACTTATTTAAAATTTCTCAATTATTTTTGTAATCATTGATTATTTTTAAACTTAGTTACTTATCTAAAAATAGGAGGAAGTGCATATATGGGCAAACATTGCCTGTGTGTAAGCCCGAGTTGATTATTTCAATTCATTTTATTAAAACACACAAATGAAAAAAATAATTACAATACATTAAAAAAAAGTACAATAACAATGACACATCAAACAAAAACACAAGCTCATGGTATTGAATATGTTTTTTGTGTTTGTAAGTTATCAGCTGTTTTTTAATTTTTGTAGATCACACATGAATATGTATTTTTGTGGACAAAGTATATTCAGGGTTTGATGTATCAGTGATTTGTACGAACAACCGTATTCATTTGTTGACCACGTGTGTCGCAGCTGTTGGAAGGCTTCATAGACGAGTTCTTCGACCAGAACCCGATTGGGCAGCTGGGCGTGGTGGTGACGCGCAACAAGCGTGCAGAGCGGGCATCAACGCTGGGGGGCAACGCGCAGAAACACGTGGCAGCGGTGCGCACGAACCTCTCGCGGCCCGAGTACTGCGCAGGTGAGCCCTCGCTGCAGAATGCACTGGAACTGGCGTTGTCCGCGCTGCGCTCCCTGCCGCCACACGCCAGCCGCGAGGTGCTTGTGCTGCTCGCCAGTCTCACAACCTGTGATCCCGGTGATATCACTACCACAATACAGGTAAGTGTAAGAATATCGAGTATGCACAAGATCTTGCAAATTCAGTGTTTATCGAGAAGCGAAGGAGAGCGGTTGTATTTTTCGCTGCTCCGTTATCTGTCATTAGATAAGCGGCCGTAATTCTCGGTTTTTGGTTAAACGAGGATGTTAGTTCGTTTTTGACATGTTAAATTAATAGATTTCGAACTTGTGTGTGGAACCTGCTAATATAAATCGTGAAAGTATTGAAAGGAGAATCTGATTGAATTTTAATTTTTCGATTTGACTCTTGTTTAATATGGCAAATTGTCTTAAGTGTGATACGAGTTTTGCTAGTGGTGTCGAGGGTATCAAGTGCAGCAAGTGTGCAGGTGTTTTTCATGCGAACTGTACGAGGCTTGGCAGTACTGATAAGTTCAAAAAGATGAACACTCAAGCACGATCGGCCTAGAAGTGTGATGAATGTATATCTGGTTCGGATGGTACTAGTATTGATGCCAAGTTGAATAAAATTCTAGACTCGATTACTGAACTGCGAACGGAACTAATCACGCGTTTCGAACCTAAGATAGTGGCTATTTCAACTGAAGTTGAGACTCTGAAAAAATCTAACGTTGATATAAATTCGAAATTTGAAGAACTTTCCGCGAAAAACGACGAGAGATACCTGAAATTTAATGCAACTATCGAGGGACTTGTGAAAGAAAACTTTCAGCTTCGAGAGGAGATAAATTTCTTACAACAAAGATCAAGGATTGAGAACTTGGAAATCACTGGTGTCCCGCTTTCTAATGGAGAAAATATTTATGGTGTATTGGAGGCAGTTGCCACTGCTATTGGAGTTACAGGCAAGACGACACTGCTATAGCACATAGGGTGCCAAACGCCAAAGGTAACAGTAATATCGTCGTTAAGTTCGTTGCAAGAAGAATTAAAATCTCATGGCTTGACGTGGCAAAGAAAAAAGGGTGTATTAACTCTAGTGATCTTGGTATTGGTCTCCCCAAATCATCTGTATACATTAACGAACATTTATCTCCGCAAAATGAACAGCTACTCGGCAAGGCTAAAGAACTAAAAAAGAATGGCAAGCTTGCTTTCGTTTGGGTCAAGAGTGGAAAAATATTAGTTAGAAGACATGCGACGTCTCCAGCTAAACAGATAGTGCGAGAATCCTCACTTGAAAAGTTTTGTTCAATAGTGGAGCAGGAAAAAGCGGTACTGAAACTGATAACTCAAATACGGACGCACAAAAAGTTTGAAGTTTGAATTTTTTCTCTACTTTTTGTTTTATCATCAAATTATTGGAAACTGACTTTTGGTTCTTAGTTCAACTTCTAGAGGTGCAATGATGAACTTAATGATGTCTTTGACATTCAGTCCAAAACTGTGTTTAAATTTCTGTCTTATTTTTTATGAATTAATCAACTAGCAATATTTCCTCGCCATTTTCCTTTGAAAAATAATTTATTGAAATAATATGATTTCTTCTTTATCAAGTTCAATTATTAAATTTTTTTTTCTGCGAGGCAGAAGTTTCTTTTTTAAATAGTTTTTTATTGTATTATAAATAATTATTGCATTGTCTGAAGAGAAGGAACCATGATAAGCTTATACCACTTCGGCTAAATTGAATTCAACTTATTAGATTATTCTATCACAGTATCTAAACGATATCTCAATAATTTATTATCTCACAATTTGGTTTGGATTTCTGAATTTATTTTTCTTTTCTGAATAATCCAAAAATGTTCATCTCATAAATTTCCTAATTAGAGTGAGAATTCATATTATCCTCGTACTTTTTCATGAATTTATTTTGTTAAAAGGTTGTCAGATATAGTTTTTAATGGAATTTAATTCATCATGAATATTTATATTATATTATTGGTATGTGTTTTTTTTAAATCGAAATTAGGTCTAAATTGCGGATTCTAACTGATAATCAATAATATAATCTACTATTATATTTTACGTGAGACTGACCGAAAAGTATTTTGAATATTAGTCTTCTTATCAATTGAAATGTTGAATCCTATTCTTATTTATTTATTTATTTATTCATTTTACAGAAACAATAACTTATTGGTTGAAAACACAGACTAATGTCCAAAACGTCTTCATACCAAATTTTGATGAATAATAAAGTTCGAAACTAGGTTAGATTTTCGTAGCACTTCAATTAAGAATAAATTTATAGTCCAGGAGAAATACCGGATTATAAAAATTTTGAATTTAGAGCAATAAATTATTCCAAATGAATCAAATAACCAATTTTCACAAAATTTCTTCTAAAATATTGTATAAAATTGAAAATTTCGAGCCACAATAAAAACACTAACTAGTTTACTCGTTGCTATGACATTTTTTCTTGACCAGATAAAAAAAGCTACGTAGCCAGAAATATATTTTTGATCGATAATCTTCCTATCAATAATAATAACTATATACAATATAATTATTATAACTACTGTGTTATCCTACTATTGATCCGATAAGAGGGTTATGTAACTGAAATGGATTTAATAGAGCTTCAACTAGAGCGACCATACCAGGTGTTGTTGTTTTTGTTTTTAAATTCTGTGCAATTCTGTATATATTTTTATTTATCTTCACTGGGAGTTTGTGGTTCATATTATTCAATCTGTCATTGACTTGAGACTCCAGAAACGAAAGTGACAAGTAACAAGTTACCAGCTCTAAATATGAACTTGGATTCTTTGTTGAAAATTAACGCATTTTTCATAATTAGATTAGAACTGATTAATTTTCATCTTTCTTGAGCTTACTCCGAAGATAGGATTTCCAATCATATTTGACTGGTAATGAATAATAGAGCCGTGTCTCTAGTCTAAAAGTTGATGAAGATTAATTCTTTTGAAATGATGGTAAAAAATTACAGAAATAACAACTTTTTATTCCATAATTATTCCATGGTAGTGTAATATGGCGGAAATTGAGTTGTTGTATTATTGAAGTTCTATTTTTGTGTGCATGTAATGAATTATTTTTCAGGTTTATGAACTTTTAGATTTAAGCAACATTTTTACATGAACTTTGGTTTTAATTAGAATTGGTAACGTTGTATAGAAAATTGCTAACTTGCTGAAGCTTAGTTGTAAAAATTATTGTTGTTGGTGCATTCCCAAGTACTGGTTTCAATTTTGTAACCAAAAATGCTACCTTTTATGGAAGTGTACCAATGGGAGAATGACCCTTGGAATTTTCGCTGGGAATTAGTCCTGACTCCACGCGTAGAGTGGTTGGAGGGGGAATGATTTCCAGTGCTAATTGAAGAGTTCGATTTGAAACACGGAGCTGAAAACATCAATATGTAGTGTGATTAGGCCTCGGCCCTCTAGATGGGCTGTTGTCCATCTAGAGGGGACAAAAGTAAAGTTTTGCGACCAGTTGTTTTATAATAGTTGTTTTATTATTTTGTTTTAAAATAGTAGATAAAGTGTTAAAGTTTATGTCAAGTTTATATTTAATACGGTATGTGAAGTAAAATAGGGGTATTAGTTTCAGTTTGAGTGAAGTATGAAAGTGTTTGTGTATCTTGTGATTCAAAAGTTATTATGGTGAGTGCTAAACATTGGTTGTCTCTTCTCTAGCTCAAATTCAAATATAAATCAGTAGAACTTTGACCGAGGCCTTATTTCTAAGTAGCTAGTTAGCAGTTTTTCCGGGTCTTGAAATATTAAATTGAAAATTGAAATTTTAAATAAATTACGTATTAAATAACTTTGTTTTTCCAAAATTCTGATTTGTTACATGATTTGATAGTAGATAATTTTATTTTAAATGGAAAGATATCACAATAAATCTGCAAGGTGTTAATGATCAGAACCTATAATTTTTTTATTAAAGTTCCTGGCTCATAGTACTGGTTGCTAAAATAGTTTTCAAGATAATATATTAAACTAATCTAGGCATTTGGATGAACGGATCCACAATCAAGCTCCCAACCGATCAGGATTTCGTTACATTAAGTTACAGGAAAATTAAGTTAATTCAAAAATAGTATATCTCGGCCCAGCCATTAAAGTAGGTTCCAACACACAAGGTAAAAACATAATTATATTGCTTATTCGTTTTATTTTTTATGTACTTTTCCCTTTTTTATGAGTGCGTGCGTGTGTGTGTGAGTTTTCCAATGCGAGCTTTCGAATCTAGCTTGTATTTTATAATCTTAATTTTCCACAAATTTTCTAAATCAGTTATGAGTATAAACTATTCCACGGATGATGAACTATGAAGAAAATTACTGTGTGCTATTGAGTAGTATTGATGAAGTTAATCACTCTTATATTCCGGAAAATAATAATTTGACAGTTCTTCATCAAAATATACAAGGCATAAGCAGCAATTTTGATAAATTTGTCACTTATTTGAGCTGTTGGAATTTGAGGCCTGCAGTGATTGTATTATCTGAAGTATGGTTGGATACAGATGATCAGGTATTGCATTATTATATTGATGAGTATGAGTCTTATTCAAATATTTCTACTTTTACTAGGGCCACTGGTATTGTTGTTTATTATTCCATTGAATTAGTTGATTTCAATAGTAGTGTAGCCGACTGTGAGTTGGACGGTGCGGACGTACTCTATCTAGAGTGCGTCTTATCAAATTACAGATTTAATTTAATTTGTCTTTATCGATGGCACGGTGTTGACTGTGATAGGTTCCTTGCAAGTCTTGATTCAGTCTTGTCTCGTCCAACATCATGCGATGTTATCTTGATAGGAGATATTAATATAAATATTCTTAATACTGAAGATAATAAAGTTGATAGCTATTTAGAAATTCTCAGCTATTATGGTTTTGAATCAATGATTAGCATACCTACTAGGGAAACTGAAACAACGATAACATTAATTGACCATGTATTTATTAGATCGCGGAATTTCGCACATTTTGTTAAAAGCGCTGTGATTGAATCCTTAATTGGTGATCATAGAGCTGTGTCCGTGACTCTTCGAGCAAATGCTGTAAGAAGTAACAATACTTCAACTAGGGATGCATATAAAATGAATTTCGATCATCTTAATAACATGCTGCTGTCCCATGATTGGAGTGATATATTATTTAATAGTAATGTTAATTATAAGTTCAACAAATTTCTTGAGGTATTTTCAAATTATATTGAATGTTCAAAAATCAGTATTGAACGTTCAACCAATTCTGTAAATGTTAAAAAGCTAAAACCTTGGATGACTGATGGTCTATGTAGAGCAATTCACTCCCGTGATATGTTGTTCAAAAAGTTAAAAGGAACCCTGAAAATGAAATTTTGAAAAATAATTTTAAAATGTTTTCTAAAAAATTAAGAAGTGGATCAAAATTGAGAAACAAAAGTATTATGCTACAATAAATAAATTAGCTCCATGTCAAAAATGGGTTGTACTGAATAAGATATGTGGGAAACCGAAAAAGCTAGTAGTCATAATGAACTGAAAATTGAGTATGAAAATAAGATTGTAAGTGATCATAATACTTTGTCAAATTTATTCAATGTTTTTTTGTGAATATTGGCAAGGATATTGCAGCCTTTTCTGGTAATTCACATGACAGGGATATAGAGGACATGTATAATGCGAATTTCACGAAAACCACGAGTCAAAGATCTATCTCTATATTGAACCTGTTACTTTCAATGAAATGTTGATGTATATTAAAAAATTGAAATCCGGTAAGACTCCAGGGGACGATGATATATCTTCTGGAATATTAAAGTCTGTTGCGCTGTCTATAGTCCCAATTTTAGTTGATATTTTCAATTGCAGTCTGTCTACAGGCATTTTTTCGACCAAGATGAAGCTGGCAAAGGTCGTTCCTATCTTTAGAAATGGCTCCAGATCAAAATTGAATAATTATAGACCTATATCCCTACTCTCAATTTTTTCCAAGCTGTTGGAAAAAGTAATGAGAAAACGAATTCTTGATTTTCTCAACTCATATAATTTTTTCTATAAAAATTAATTTGGTTTTCGTGAGTTGATGAATACGGAAATTGCTCTTCATACTTTCATGGCAGCTATATACTCTGGCATTAACTCCAGACCAGTGCACTGTGTTCCAGGATTATTCCTGGATATAAAAAAGGCATTCGACACAGTGAGCCATTCAATTCTGCTGGACAAGCTATATAATGCTGGTATCAGAGGTATAGCTCATAAGTGGTTTTCATCCTATCTGGAAGAAAGGATGCAGTATGTAGCCATTGGAAGTGTGAGGAGCAGAGTCCAGGAAGTGAATTGTGGTGTACCACAAGGATCAGTCCTTGGGCCAATCCTATTTCTTGTGTTCATCAATGACCTTTTTTCATCTAATTACTGTGGTGTGCCTGTGTCATTTGCAGATGACACTGCCTTTGCTTTTTGTGGTTTGGATGGTCTCCACTTGAAGAATATGATGCAGAATGATATGAATAAGTTATTACTGTGGTTCAAATATAATAATTTAAATTTCAACTTGTCAAAGACCAAATATACACTGTTCACTCTGTCATCAACCTGGAATCTACCATCTGAATTGAGGTTTCATGATAACTGTAGACGAATTAATAATTGTAACTGTGACGTTGTTATGCAGATTGATTCCATCAAATATCTGGGTGTTACTGTTGATGAGAAGCTTACCTGGTCCCAAAACATACGGAATATAAAAAATTATATGTTACTCATACTGAGAAAATTCTCTTTTTTTAATAAGATTCTTTCAATTTCCATTCTAAGAGAGTTATACTTTGCCCTTGTTGATTCCAAATTAAATTATGGCATAAGTTGTTGGGGCTCCACATATGTTTCACACTTGAGACCACTCATAACCATTCAAAAATCTATTGTTAGAGCAGTTAAAAAAACAGGTAGATATGAACATTTTTTCCCTTGTTCCAAGGACTCAAATGTATGCCTCTAAGACATTATAATGAAATTATGTAGTAATTATGTATGTATGTAATGTGTTCAAAATTCTGTTCATGTATTGTTTATGAATCGGAATATAGAAATTCTAATTAGAATTTTGAAAAATTAATTGAAAATTATTTGTTGATTATTGTCAATAGAAATAGAAATATATTTATTGCCATTAGATTCACATTACATAGAAGTCGACAATTTTGATTATTTATCCATCCAATGTCAAATTAATCAATTATATTAGAAATAGTATATTACAAATTACGCTATAAAGTACAGAAAGGTGCTTTTTTACGGTTTGAGGATAGTTGCCCGGGTGAGGCTTGCCGAGGCTGGGAATTATACAAATACCGTAGACATCTTTATGTGAGAGTCGCATACGATAATTTTCACCACACTACGGGCCAGGTTATTGATTAAGAAAGAAATTGATTACTCTAGCTCAGAAAAACTTCCTCCGATTTAGTAGGAGTGTATTCTGTACAATGTGGAAAATAATTATATCAGAACAAACAAACAAATCAGTTCAATTGAGCCACCCTAAAATGACGCTATTGCCTTCTGGGACTTGTTCTATAAAAACCAGTAGAATGTTATAACAATGGAGATGTTAAATTGAAAGTTCAAAGTTAGTTTACTTCCAACACATTGTTAGTCTATTTTCCACATTGCTTATTTATTTTCCACATACAGTACTTCCAACACTGCTTAGTTTATTTTCCATATACTTCTAACATAAGTTAGTTTATTTTCCACATTGCACAGAATACAGCTGTGTTCCAGTCCCCAAGGCGATTGGAAAGGTTTCATTTGCAGACGACAATCCTACTAAATCGGAGAAAGTCTTTCTAAGCTAGAGTAATCAATTTAAAAATTTTAAAAATCAAAGCTCAAAATAAATCTATTTTAGTTGATAGAGTTAGTTTAGAAGTTTTATAAAGCTACTTCATGGCTAACTTTCGAAAATCTAATGAAAAGTAGATTTTAAATATTTTTAATTTTATTTATTATTACAATGGTGACTTGATAACAACTATAGCTAAGGTGATGATGAGCAGGTGAATGATGCTTACATACATGGTGAATAGATAATGAAGGATTACTTTACAATTTTTTCAGTTCAAAAACACTTTTTGTTTTTAAAAAAATTTGGAATTTCGATAATAGTTGACTTCTGAATTCCAAAATCAAATCAATGTACCAAAATTATTTCTCGAAATCTTTCAAAATAGGGTGATAAATAACTTGAAAATTTTAAGCCTCAATAAGAACACTAGTTTCTTTGCTATGATAAGATTGATAGACTAATAAATAAATTGAGGAATTAACAAATACTTGAAAATTTCAATGTATTCAAATTAAGAGCTAATCCCAATGAGGTTATCGATTTTGAATATCAAAACATTACAGACCAAACCAAATTTTCAACAAATAATTGAATATATCGACAAAAATTGAATACTTTGAAAATTTTTCCTATGATTTCCACGACTAATTCAGCTTTTTGGTTTGAGATACGCCATTTTATATTGGGCGATGGCTCACAGTAGGCGCAGTACTCTTATCTTCTCTCACTTATAAGTTATATGAAATAAGCCCATCATATAATTTAATAAAACTCTTACCATATCAATATTTTTAAGGGCTCTTAAACCCGGCATTTGAGAGTATTTTTTTTTTGTATTATAGCTAGCTAAAACAAGTTGAGTGCAAGCATCAATTTAGTTGTACAACATTATGTGTATACATCTTAGTGGATGTCTCTGTGATGTATCTATGATGTATACACACATAGCCTCCTTTAATAGAAAGCCTAGACCTAATAAAATAGCAACAGTGCACCGTAGGTATTATCGACCCATATGATATAGTATATGTAGTATTATGATATATGTAGGATTTTAGTGTTATATGGTATTGAGTACAGCTGTTACAAATCATGCATGTTTACTTAGTTTTTCTTTCTATAAGCATTTTTCTCATGAAACATGATCATGAATCTTTATTCATAGAATTCCTTTTGTGTTTTCTGTACTGGTTAGTGATAGAAATTACCATAAAAGATTGAAACTAGACAATCATGTTTTGAGATATCTATGATTTGTTGCAAATCAAATGTGATAACGCACACAAGAAACGCATCCGTTGAAACAGCTGATTGAAAATGATTTTCATGCTTTTAAATGGACCTATTTTCCTACTCTACAACACTGGCGGCTCGTGCCCAAGAAACAGGTGAAGAGCTGTACAGTAAAAGATACGGGCACTTCACCTGTTTCGTGGGCACGAGCCGTCAGTGCTCTACATAGTTGCCACTTATAAGACCATGTTCTTATACTGAAGCTGAGAACAGCTATGGTATACATTATAGTTGATGTGTCAGTGTCTATGCTAGTAAACATCAGCTGTCTGTTATCTTTTACATTGTATCTTTTACCAACTATCAATTTCTAATTGCTTGGTATTACGTAGGTCTCTAGTTGTAAATGCTGATATCTTCTAATGAAACTTGATTGTTATATTTATAATTGATTGTTGTATTTTTGGTGTGTGTTTTAGACGTTGAAAGATAGCGGCGTGCGCGTGTCGGTGATCGGTGTAGCGGCGGAGGTGCGCGTGTGTACGCTTGTGTGCCGGGAGACAGGTGGCAGCTACAGTGTGGCCATGGACGACCGCCACTTGCGTGACCTGCTCAAAGAGCACGTCCTGCCTCCCCCCTCCCTCGCTCACCGCGCCGCACAGGACGAGGCCGCCCTGGTCAAAATGGGATTCCCTCACTCCACTGGTGCACAGCAGGCGCATCTCTCCATGTGTCTATGGTCAGTTGAAAGTCTTCTCCAGTACAAAGATTATCTCAAAAAGAAGATATTATGGACAACTTTTTATTTGTTAAATAAAAAGACACTATTTTTTCATCACCCTGTACAATTATACATGTCTGTACAGTCTTTTTGGGAAAATTCCACTCAGACAATTCTATACAAATTTTTCCTTCGCATTGTTATAGTGCAGTGTGATTTTTATTCCATTTTGTAGTACAATAGATATATGTACAGTACATGTATTGTCAATCATCAATCATCATTTATTCAAATTACATTTGGACGAGTGCAACAGGCTTATGCTCTAAACTGCTCTTCTACCAATTTATACTACACAGTCCAAAACAAGGTCATGTTAAATCATAAAACTGATACGAGTTTTTACAAATTTCCACTTGAAAAAATTCTCATTATCAATATTCACTATGAATTTTCAATAATACACCAAATAAATAATTCAGAAGATGGAAGAATGGAAGATGGCAGAAAAATATTATAATTATTATTAGATTTCAGTATTTTGAATTCACTGTAAAATCTTTTAGCTCAATAAAATAAAACTTAGTAGTAACCATTGTAGCTTATTTGATTGTTCATAACTGACGAATGAAACATGGCAGCCGCATGAGATAGTTACAGCACGGTCACTAAACCGGGAAGAAAGTTCCCTGAAATTCTCAGCCTTTTCCTGCCATGTATAGTTTTAAAATTGTAGTGCAACTTACTTCGAGGTAGAACTCGTATTGAATATGAAATGAATTTATAAATTTAAAAAGAAAATCTACAAATAAATACACAATTAATAGTCTAAAGCGCCCTGTACATGGGGATTGTAGTGTCGGCCAGTTAAATACTGTAGCCAATCACAGCCTTTGTCATGTCATTGAGTCAAACAACAACAGCTGTGATTGGCTACAGATATTCAACTGACCGACTTTACAATCCCCGTGTACGGGGCGCTTAAAGCTCATTTGGTACACAGTCATTTGTATCTCTCCATGTGTCTGTGGTTAGTTGAAAGTCCTCTCTCGTATATTTTATGAATAGAATCTTGAATTAAATCGAATTCATTAATTGAGAACAATGAACAGAAAATATATCTACACTACATTTATATTTAATGAATAATGTATAGTTCATTTATTTATTAATGTATTTGTCATAACGAAGCCGCAACTAGGAAGCAACGCTCCTGCAGCACAAAGCACTACGCAATATCATTTCTCTAGAAAGCTCGCTATCTTTAAAGGGCTCTACTCAAACAAAAATTAACGTAGTCTTCTTTTAAAAACATGCAAACTACTGTATCAGACTCCTTCATCTGGTTAAGAAGTGCATTCACTAATTGTATTTCCCTATTACATGTTCACTCTCTAGTTCTAGTAGAATAAGCTTTTGTATGGGGTGTATAATAATCTAGTTTTATAGGAATTATTAAATTGGTTCTCCCAATATATTTCTATTTTTAATACCCTCATTTGTTATCCAGAGATTTGATAATAATAGTGTGGCCATAAGTGTTCACAACCATGTGTTTTCTCTGCCATTTTTTCACTAATATGTCTTATTTTTGCTAATGTGACATATTTTTATTTTTGCCAATATTTTGAATTATAACTAATAAAGGCATTCAAGATTTTTTCTTAAGAAGAACTTCGTTGAAATAATGATTTTGTTTGTGTCTACAGTCACTTGGATTCAGCGGGAGACGCGACCGCAGTCGGGGGCAACGGGGGATCCGCAGACGGGGGCGACTGCAAGCTGCGTGCCGGCGGCTACTTCTGTCCGCAGTGTCGCAGCAACTACTGTCAGCTGCCGGCCGAGTGCCGTGTCTGCGGTCTAACCCTGATTTCGGCGCCGCACCTGGCTCGCTCCTACCACCACCTGTTCCCCGTGCGACCTTTCACACAGCTGCCAGCAGCCGAGCACCAGCGCCAGTCAGCTAGCAGCGCTTGTTTCGCCTGTCGCAAGGCGCTTAGCACAACGGCGGCCGCTGATAAATTCGTGAGTATTGTGCAATTGTGTGTCTGCAATTTCCACCCTGAAAAGGTGTGTCTGTATTGTATGAGCCTGATGCCCGGTTTTTCCAAGCACACTCCAACTTGGGGGACCCTCAAGTTTATATTTAACAGTTTAAATGCTCTATACGCATAGAAAATGTCAGCTGTTCTATCAAAATTTGAGGCTACTTCAAGTTTGAGTGTGCTTGAAAAAACCCGGCATGAAATTTTCATCTTCAATCCTATTAAACATGCAATTTTATAATCATCTAACTTACTTTAAAAAAAGAATAAACTACACCAGAAAGTAGTTATGTACCTGCAGTAGTTTGTACCTTTAAAGTAATGTACCTGTAGTTTGTACATCAAGTAAATATTTTCTTTTTGTCTAGGACTACTATCAGAGTATGCTTGTAAATGAAAGTTGCAATCACATTACCTTTTTAGTAGTTTTTAATTTCATTATGTTTCGCACTCATTAGAGGAATTTTAGAAAATAAAATAGAAACACTTCTAAATAGAGTACTGTGAATGCGATTTTCATTTAGTAACATATCAAGTGAATATGTATAGCTGACGCCAAAAAGTTGGGTGGTTTCGTCTGCTGCTTGTTGATGTTATCAATTAGAGTTATCATTTAGCCAGTGATCTTTTTTCAAATCAAAAGAGGCAATAGTTGCATTACATCACTTAGTTGGTTACATCATGTACAAGAGACTTATGAAGTACCCTCAATTTTTGGTGTTAACTATGCAATTTTGCCAAAAACACTATGAAGTGCTCTTGGATGGGTGACTAGTATATAACGAATATATTGACAAGGTTAGCCAACTGGTAAGGGTCTCCCTACCAATAAAATCCATACACTTAATTGTTTGTACCAAGTAGAATATTAAAAACGAACCCAAATCAACTTGAAGATTTTCAAATTATAAAAGAAGAGTACTAGAGCGCTCAAGTTTTTTTGTTTGTCAATGGCTCAATGGCCCATGAAAGACCTAGGCCTGCCAGCTGGTTGTCAGTTTCATATTATCAATACCCAATACCCAGTACAGTTCCATATTCACTCCACTATACAGTACGTCCAAGCAAAGACACCCCGGCAAGACGGGAAAACGACTCCAGCCCGGCTAATACGGGCCCAAAAGCCATAAATTCTGAAACAGAACCCACAGTCCTCGAACGCCAACACTGACCGAGCCGAAGTCCTCTTTAAAATTATTGTGTACACTGTACCAAGATATAATGTATAGATTTCAAAAATGACTTCCCAAAACGGAAAGTTCGAGCTTGAAGTCGGAAACCTTATTATTTGGCAATTCTTAGTCTATTAAAAGAAATAATTATTTTTATTGAGTACAGTTTTTCTTTCAGTCTCACTTATCTGATCTTTTATAATCTGGACGATCCCAAACATTCAACTTGCAGTGCAGTGAAACTTGCCAGTCTAGGGAAATCCGACATCCATCACCAGAGTAATAATTATTATAAGATTGTTCTTATTCTCCCAAACTCATTGATAACATAAATGGTGACCTGATTTTGACGATATTTTCTAATTGAATTCACTATTGTAGTTTTTATCTATGTTTAGTTGACGCTGTCCAGATGGGCGTGGTTGAAACGATTAATGGTATTTCTGGGAGTAGTGGTTCTTTATTTTTACATAGTTAATGACATAGGGAAAGATCATGAAACCAGTAGCAAGCTGGATGTAGGGAGCAACACCAGTCTTCCTGGGGAAATAGTATTTGAAACTCCACCACCAGTAAGCTCTGCCAACCGCTTGGGCAAGTGCAATGGGGTTCTTGTTCCTCCTGGCGAGCCACTGGCTCATCTCTCCAAGTTTCACTTGGCCAAAGGGAGTGTCGGGTTTTCCATAAAATCGAGATGGATCATACGGCCCATGGATTTTGGAGTCGTATCCTGCTGGAAATAATCCAAGTTTATCCATTATAGTTAGAAGTAATGATAACAAGAAGAATGAATATGTGTTCTACATTAAACATGACAAAAATACAATCTTTGTAGATTAATAACTATTATTCTTGACAATTTTGTCCACAATATAGTGTATGCATTACAATAACTTACAATAAAAAAATATTGCAATTAAAATGAAAAATCAACCTTTCCATTGTAAGATGATTCAGAAGATACAATATTATTGCTACTTATTTCAAAAAATTAGTCTACAAAATCACATAAGATAAAAATCCAATTATTCCTCCTACTTTGATACATATTCCATTTCCAAATGAAGGCTATGCTCACATTCATAATTGATCACAAATTCTGATTGCTCTCTGTATTTGGAATATAAACAGCTATTGTATATTGATTATTGGTTGTCTCGACTATTTATAATGAAGGCTCTGTTCATTTCAGGTCTATGAATGTGAAAAGTGCCATCAAGTATTCTGTTTGGACTGTGATCTCTTTATCCATGATACCCTCCACACCTGCCCCGGCTGTACAGTCGATCAACGCACATTCCAACAACTATCTAGCTGAAATAAAATGTGAACTAAATTAAGTTAGTTAGTGTTTAGTTACGCATTAATTACTGTGATTTGATTTCTACAGCGAAGTTTAATTCATAATAGGCAGTGCATGGAATAAGTTACTACAAGCAAAATTGTATCTCTATAAGTGTGTCTTTCAAGTGTAGTCATACATTCATGGACTTCGTCAACATGGCCAATTATAATAAACTTTGGAACTACTCCAATGTTTATTGATCATTCACTGTATTTTGAACAAACTTAGTTCAAGATAATTGTATTGTCTTGCTCACCTTTTTGAAACAAGATGAGTAGGTCATATACCATAAACTCATATGATGAATTATGAACTCCATGAACTAATTCCCAAATTATGCTGAGAGAATTCTCAATTATGTACTGCTATTGTAAGGTATCCTGCAGTTCTAATGCAGGTGAATTGTGTGAACTGTGATATCATTACTCACCATTTTTATTGGGTTTATTTAACCCAATGAATACAAGTTTTCCATAGTATGGAAATTTAATAATTTTCTGTAACACTTTTTGTTTTATATGATCTCTACTTTTCAGCGAATACCGGTACAAAATAAATAGGATTTTCGAGTCTGATTAGACATTTATTTATTTTTCAGTGTTGAGGAACAGTTCCCTATCAATGAAAAATGAACTTATAACTCCAATTATCTCTCAACAAGAAAATGATCGGGAAACTCTTATAAAGATATTCAAATTACAAGACTTATAATGACATATACTAAAGTCATAACCATCCTAGTTTCAAATTAAACCTTCCAAGCGTTGATACTTGGAAATTAACGCACTGGAAATTTTTAGTGGCATGGTTACACTATTAAAAAAATTTCATGTTGAGTGTTGTAACTTGGGCTTTAGACAAATTGATACAGCCTTTTGTTTAGTGAAATCATAAGTCAGTAACTTGATTTTGGGAATATTCTACGAAAAAATCTGATTTTTACAATGAGTGAATTTGTGATGAATAGTGTTAGTGAACATAGTCTCCATTTGAAATATATTTTTAAAAAAATGAGGAAGAGAAGACGTTTTAGACTTTTCATTCTATGAGTTGTTTGTAAAGTCTTGGATGAATAAATTTATGTTTATTACATGATACTACTCTTACTACTTGTCAATTAACTATATTATTCCCATATTAACGATTATCTCTTTCTGTATATCAATTAAATAATTTCATTATATAAAACCTATTCCTATTAGTTGGGAAATAATGTTACACATTTCTCTAATGTAACACATTACGTGACCGAGGTTAACAATCATCCATGATGTCACTTTTAGAATCTGACTTAATCTCTATGATACTAGTATGCGATCACTCCAAGATAACACATAATCGACACTAATTTTCTAAAAGTAAGGAGTGAGTGCAGTCTGCTATGGAAAGTTTTAGAAATTACCTATTCAGAAACATCTATACTATTTCCTAGTAATTGTATCATCATGATAGTGTCCAGTCCTCTATTGCAAAAAAATTAGTATGCTATTCCTTGAATTTAACGTAACATACTATTCATGAATTTTTTACAATAAAATCTATTTTGAGCTGATTGATTATGGTAAGAAATATTATTTCAAATGAAAAGACTAGATATTCTATGAGAAATCTTTGATTCGACAATATTTTGTATTTCTAATAAATAAGGATAACTATCACAATATCACATTAATTACTAAAAAATTTAATCTTAAAAGCGGTCCCAGAATTTAAAAATATATTTCTAGAAGAGACGAACGACAACTTGTACAACGACAATGTTACTGATACCACTGTTATCCAAATTGAAAAAAAATTCTTACTACATTGGTTACTTTGAACGCTCATTTTACTGTTAGTTTTCATCTATGGCCAGAATAAAAGTGAAACGCAACTCTGCTAGGATCCGTGTTTAGCGAGAGAGGTGTATGTTCGCTGAAAAATATATTAATTTGGTGGGAGGGTGAGAAGTTGAGAGACCTTGAAACTTTAGTAACTCCATAAATTCGCTGTCCAATTATGATTTCATCTAGCTAAAACCATTTTGAAAAGGCCATTTCCGCTCAGACTCAAATTACTCTTATTCAAGAGGCAACTTGAAGTTAGTGGCTACTTTAGCCAATTCAGGCAACAGGTATAAATTCAACACTTGAAGTGTGATAAATGGGGAAGCGGTTTAGATTTGACTTAATGTAAGAATGACTTAAGCGGAATTGATATGACTTATGTAACATGTTCCAAGGAAAAACTTCGATGAGATAGTAATACTTTTTTGAAAGCAATGTTGCATATAAATCTTGGGTTGAGATGAGTTAGTTAAGCGAGTTAAAAATTCAGTTATTAAATTTCGGGAGAAATCGATTTGCCAATAAAAGCGTAATTTTAATATTATAATAATTAATTTTAATGGTAACTAGTAATTTAATACAGTATAATTCAATAAAATATATAATTCAACGCTTACTTTAGAAATCAATTGAGACCTTTCAAAATTTATGATTTCGAAAACTGTATGTATCTCTGTTTCCGAGGGTAATAACCAAATGAGCTATTGGTCTTGTGCGTTGGTAATTAGAGAGAGGATGATGAGAGACGACATATTTTCAGGAGACGGAGTAGCCGTGCCTATGTGATTATGCTGTGGTCAAAGAATTGTTTCCCGGTCATGAATCGAACTCAGGTCCTCTTGGTTATTAGAGGCGCGTTGTCACTTCCTCTAATGAGCCACCCAAATAACATTTCTTTGTTTGGAACAAACCCAAGCTAATTAAATACGCAAATTTCATTCAGCTGTCTATGATCGTAGATAGAAAATTTACAATTAATTATAACTTTTAAAAACAGAGTAGCCTACCTTGACATGATCTGATCAGGAATATGATAATGTTAGTTTATTCTTATACAGTATTTGAATTTGTCTCTTAGAATGTTTTTACATGATAAGAGTTCAATGGCTCGATTTCTATTATTTTTCAGCTTTAAAATTTATCCAGTTCCACTTAAGAATAATTTTCATCTATTGAAATTCACTATTTGATGTACTCTTTCTATGAACCTCATAAATAGAAAGAACCATAAAAAATCTTCTAGAATGATTAGAAAATTCCTAGAGTATGTAGGATGTAGGATAGGCGGTAAATTAGTTCTCGGTACCAGTACCGTCTTTATTCACATAATGATATAGTAACTCTATTATTTTATTGATAGGTAGAAGTGAAATGCAAAACTTCCGCATAGAATGGACTGAAGTTGAAGTTTGAAGGTACATTGGAGTTTTGTGTCTCTTGCAAGTTGGTCATGTTGTGATTTGAGCTGTAACTTTGCGAGTGTTGTTTGTAGTAGTTGAGTTGTGAGATGGTTGGAAGTTCTGCTCTACATAGCACACTTACTACTTTCAGCTCGGTCACATATATCAAGAGACAGAAGCCCAACTGTTGTATCTCACTGGGCCACTGCACACCGAGTAAGACATTATTCGCTGTGCTATAAGTTACGATTAGTTGTCAGGGAAAGTGTAGGCCTTTTGGCAAGTTACAGTCTTGAATATACAAGCACCGGTATGGACAGGAAAAGCATAGGAACCGAATAGAGACAAGACGCCCTTGTAGTTCTCCCTTCTATTCTCCCTTCCCTGTGCCATTGGCATTGGTTACCGGCACAATTAAGTCGCTTTCACGTTACACCTTCCTAGACATGAATCACTCATGGATCTTGAAATAAAGTGCTTTGAGGAGCTTGATTGGTGGATATTCTCCTTAGGTGATGCAAATTAGTTTGATTGAAGCTACCAATCTATAACTATAAATAGTAATCAGTTCAGCCTATATGTTCTTTGTGTGAAGTTGTACGGTACGGTGTTTCATTTTTCATTTTTTGAAGTTTGTAAGAATACATGAAATTCTCGTAAGCCTCCCAAGCAATTGGTACTGTTATAGTCTTATTCACTTTTATAATATAGCTTGTAAAAATGTTACAGGAACAATATGGCGTATATTTATTAAAAAACGAATGAGGCTAGTTAGATGGGATGGTAAGTGAGGTGGGCCTACTTTTATAATCACTATACTTAATTGTGAAGTGGAATAGTGTCAGAAACTAAACCAATTATTTTAGTGATGAATTCAAAATAATAATCTCAGATTTATCTATTGAATTTCCAACGATTACACCTATTTATTCAAATTGAGTAGAACAACAATGTTGAAGAAAAAAAGTCAACCAGACAATAGTGAATATAAAAATGCGATACATGCTATATAATCAATACAAACTCAGTGAATTAAAGTCATAGTCTGATTAAGTCTACTTTAATGAGAAGTCAGAAACAGCAGAAAATGGTTTGGGAAGGATCTGGGTACTGTATAAGTTTACTAACAGAGTAACAAAATAAGTGAAGCTGTTTATAATCCTGTAACATTATTAAAATGAAAGAACAACAGAATGAATACCTCTGGATTATAAAAAAATATCAACCTAGGAGATGAAAGAGATAATGAGAAACAATAATATTGTAGTACTATTACCACATTGTGGAAAAGAATTGAGGATCGGCCTACAATTTTGTTCTCCGCCAATGCCAATGTTCCAATGAATTTTTGTTGACTTTTAACTTCAATGTTTAAATATGAGTGTAGATTCAATCGAAATAATAAATTGATTCGGCAAGTGAAAGATACTTCTGAGCTATGCATCCAGAATTGTGTGAAAAGGTGATGACTGTAACCGACATAAATCTCACATCTATAACGGGTTCAAGACTGAACTTTGGTAATTTAGCGATAGAAAGTTGGAAAGTAATGGAGAAACTTGTTATAAAACTGTGATCGATAATTAACGTTTGTTGGAAGTAAACAAGCTTTGTCAATGACAATTTATTAAACTTTGCTCTAGTTCCGAAGAGGTTACTCGGTGAATTCTGTATCTGTGAGACCTTGCTCTACATTCGAGTAAGTTGAAAAATATCACATAGGTAAATCCCTAACTGAAATGAATGGACGAGAACGAAACAATTATTGTAATATTTTCCACTCCTATTCACATTTTTCTTTCGAACTTACTTCCTTTCAATTTGTAAACATTCGATTATAGGCCTACGGTCTTGCAAAACGTGTTGTCAAGTTTTTCCATGTAATCTCTCCTTTGACATTCTTAGGTCTATGTGTCTTCAACTCTTTTGAGTAGAGATACATTTTTTTCTTATTATACATGTTAAAATATCGTACCTCACCCCTCATCTCAAAGAGTTACTATAACAAGCATGGTCAGGTGAAAAGTAGGAAATGTTAGTTCCAATGTCTCTGAAAATACAATTCCTTAATTATAATTGGAAATTCCTTAATTATTTACTTTGAAATATCCATAACTATTGCAGTCATGAGCCATGGATATTTAAAAATAGTGTGAATTAATCTGAAATTAAATTTTTTCGGCTATGGCTCATTATATAAATAAAAGATTATTACTTTATAGTATGTTGATGTCTATTAGAGTTGATGAGATCCCTTTTTTCATTATTACATATGGTACCCTCTAACATTATAGTATGGAGCTAAAATAGGGTGGAATAAGAGCGACACTATATTATTTTCTCCATGGAAATCCACCCATCCTTAACAATCTCCAAAGACAAAGACGTTAATTTAGAATTTGTATTAATTTTAGAAGAACTTCTAATATTTTTAATCGTATAAAATTCTGTTAAAAGAAAGATTTGATTGAATTGAAAATAAAAAATCAGATTATTGAAAATCAGACTAGCCTTGGACATTTAGCTACTAGCTTATGAGCTGTCAAACACTCTATAGATTGTTCAACCAAGAGACAATCATTGGTTGCGATCAGGCGTTCAACATCAAATTACTTTCACCAAGTTTTTTCAGTTACCAGCAATATGAATTATTCATTTTTATTCTAAAAATACGCTCCTTTATCTTTCGCTGACAAGATATTCTTATGACCCGCAAAATTATTGTCGGATTTCCCGGAGAAAATGTCACTATTGTGAAATTTATAATCTTAGAAGATTTCTAGCCTTTTTCAGTGATACTAATGTGTAGGAAGGAGATGACAGAAATAGAACACAACTCAGGCAAATTGCCAAGAAAATACATCCTTAGTTTCAACTTTTCGCTTTAGTTTTTCTCATATTCCACAAAGAAGATTTTGTTGAAGCGTGAAGCGCATTTTGTCTCATCTTATAATAAGAATATAATAAATAAACATGAGTATGCAGCTCCTTCAAATATATTATGATGTTATTATAATGTCTATGTTTCACTGCACCAAATTCATATATTTACTTCTACTTCTACAACTATACACAAGTATTATCGCCATTATCGGACCGAAGTAGATTTCTTAAGACTATAGTAACACCAGAGTGAAAAAGCAGGAACAAATGTGAATTTCCCATTAAGTTTAAATGCAAAATTCGCATTTGTTACTGTTCATTGGCTCTGCTGTCACCATTGCGTTTGGGTGGCGCCTGAATCAAATGAGAGAAGTGGGGAAAAACATTCGCATAGAATTAACCGAAAAAATTTATTGAGTCACATGCAACTTTGTGTTGAAAAGAATTCCATGCGAAATTCAGTAATTATTTGGTTCTATGATACTTTTCAAGCACTGAACTGCAATGGACGGTCGTGTTTCGCGTGTATGCCAGTTACACAAGTATCCCTCACCAATTAAGCTTAGCCTAACGAAGGAGCTCCAGCTCTCCAGCATTAGCCTTATTAAGGGGAAAAGCATGCTTGAGGTTTTAAAAGCTTGTTGCTGAGTAGATGAAGGCTGTCACAATAATTAAGCTGGTCAGTACTATAAATATACTTTATTCACCGTGTGCATTTCTAAGCTGGAAATTAAGGATACTCATTTCTGATTACATTCAAAGGTCAGGTGCGAGCCTTTCCCTGTTCCATCCTAGATTTGGTTGACAGAATCTTTACAAGCAATGGCTCTCTCAAACTTAATAACGATATCAAAAAGTTCACAATTACATAAAAAGCTCAAATGAATTTTTCTTGATTTTTCTGTGGATAATTAGTCATCGTGAGTTGTACTGTATACAGGTTTTACATGATAAACCGGGTTGTACGCGCCGCAGACATTGCTCCTGTTCGTCACAGTGTCAAATGATAATGACATTCTCATGTAACTGAAACATATACAGGGTGTTTCAGGAGTATTGTGCAATACTTATACAATACTATACAATACTTATACAATACTTATACAATACTTATACAATACTTATACAATACAATACTTATACTTATACCAAGTAGATAAAAAGTTACATAAGACATACTCCAGAAATGTTTTGTTACTAAGAACAGTAGCGAAAAATTGGAATTTTTCGAAATATCTATAATTATTTTCAAATTTTTATAAGCTTTATGCAGGTATAAAAATAGTGATTGAAAATTTTTCAAATAATAAATAAAATAAAAATAATAATTTTCTAGGTACATAAAATGAGCTGATAAATTTAACGGAACGAGATAGAATTTTGTAACTTGAAAGGTTTTTAAGATAACGATGAAAATATGCTAGAAACACAATTTTTCAACATTTAACATTTCAACATCATAAAATAGTATTTTTAATGAATAGAAGTTGTAGAGACTCATACTCGATAAAATCATATAGAATCGCATGAAATAATTCTCTACAACTTTTATTAATTGAATATACAATTTCATGATTTCATATCCAATTACAAAAACCCCGTATTATTGTGGAAAACTTGTGTTACAAACTATCCACTTTTTCATTTGTTGCCCTTATAATCCAAAGAACCTGACGTAATTGCTCACTTAGTAGTTCTGATGAATTGGGAAAAAATGATCCCCAAAATTTATGACTCAGAATTGAAGATTTTACTGAAACATTTATAAAACTTTATCTCTTGATTACGATGATTCTTCTCATTATTTCGAATGAAAAATTCCTATCTTCCCAAAAATAATAATTCTGATTCCTTGAATTATCCAACAGTATCAATGAATAACATTCCGGAAATTTAATATTTGTGGAGTGGTCCCTGGAAATGGAGAGACTCGTCCAATTCTGAGAGCTCAAATAAAAAAAGAGCAAAAAGGAGTACTACTTTCCATGATGCATCCAATTTCCAGCCATCAACCATTCTATACTATGTCGTTTTCCCCAAAATGCTTTGCTCAGTTTTGGATTTCTTCTTCTATCTCGCAAATTGGATTAGAAGAGATGTTTATTCGTTTTCCGTGATCGTGATTCCACTCGATATCACTTTCTGTTTTTTGAGCTTTGTAGCTTCGTGTAGATGAGCCTACATTTTGCTAAAGTTTAGTCTGCTCATCTGCTGCACAATAGAATTTGGTTTCTCATGGAATACGAATTTTTTCAAGCATGAAAAAGGCATATATTTCAAATTGAATTATATTAATCCATTGTTCCACAAATAAAACATATTTAATACAATGATGCCAAGAATACTGTATATTATTAATTGACCAGTAAATTAGTATACAGTAGGCTAATTGAATAAAACTTTACATATGAGTTGAATTTAAATATATTGATTAAGAGGAATGATAATATATATTATTTATTGTACCCATTTCGTTCAATCGCTTATATTGTGAATTGTTTGTGAGACCGAATCATGAAATTGAACTATTATATGATAGGCCTACTTATAGGAAGGATTTTTTACACTCTGTAATACAAGTAGGAGTGAATTAGGAATACGGAGACAAAAAGCCACTAGATTTTGAAGAATTCATGCATCAATGTTATTTGGAATGACCTGAATTATTAAAAAAAAATATTGTCCATGTAATTATTATTCTCATTACAAGATAATGTTGGAACTCGCAGGTTCTCTCTCACACTTGACCTGAAACTAGTGATTATGTTGGAAACAAAAGAATCCGCAATAAATACACGTTTTTCTAGAAGTTGTATTGAAAGGTTGAATGTTAAAACCAAGCAGCCGTGAAAAGTGAGAGAGAATGAATGAAATTGAGAGATTCTGAAGAGGTACTTGAAAGGAAGGATAGCAGTCCCTTTGGTGGCGCTATTTCTCTTGACCTTATTGAGAAGAGGAAAACTGCAACTAAGTGAAAACGATGCCGTGCTGTTGATCCTGGACAATGGGCAGAGAAGGTTGGTTCATGGGGTGTTGAGGGGTCTGATGCCTCTTCTCATAAATAGGAGAAGCAAGGCTTGCCAGCACTCACCGACCAAGAACAAAAACGTTTTCTTTTTCTCTTCTGTCTGAAAGACATTCGCTGTCCAATGTTTTTCACTTCCCGCTCCAGATATCTGATCACTGCTCACAAAGACCTCCGCTGGCTTCAGTCCCGTACAAGCCACTTCCAAAATCCCCCCCTGCTCTAGCTCTCCACCTTCTGTGGTCTCTTGTCAATTGCCACGCTTCTCTAATTCCGATTTTCTATAGACCAAATAGCGTACGATTATTGGAAAAGCACAGTTTTCATTGTGTCTAAGAGACGGTTTTCCGAATAATTTATCCGTTATCGTATGACTAGCCGGCAGGTTCGCTTCGCTCGCCTTTTCCGCCTAGCCAGGGGGCTCCGCCCACTGGACCCCTGACAGTATCAGCAGTGTCAGTGAGTCAAACAGGCTCGCTTCGCTCGCCTGCATAACCTCTGTCAGTGTAAGCTGAGTCAAACAGGCTCGCTTCGCTCGCCTGCAAATTCCGTTCAGAAGGGATTCAAAACTTATTGAACACAGCATTTCTAGACCTTATCTGGACCTGTTCACCAAATTTCGACATTTTCTACCAATTTATTATCGAAAAATCCAAGAAAAACTCCGAAAATTCCAAAAAATAGTAAAACGCTAATATTGAGCGTAACCTTGGGAACTATATCGGACATAGTTTGAAACTTGATTCAATATCTTCCAAATTAGTTTATCTATAATCTCGCCGAACCATTGAATTTACAGTAAGGATTGGTCGTATCAAGGCGGAAGATATGCAACCCGCAATACATTTACAATTTTGTAAAACCTGATTACTGGCGTAATCTTGAACGAAATTCAAAAATATCTTAACACAACATTTCTAGACCTTATCTGAACCTACCCACCAAATATCAACATTTTCTACCGATTGGTTCTCGAAAAAATTGAGAAATCGCCGAAAAACTATAGAAAAATTTAAATATTTGGCCTATCCTTGAAAAGTTTTAAAAATCCGTTCTTAGCGCGCGTCTAAACGTCCAACTGAACATGCCTGCCAAATTTGAACGCACTCGGTTCAGTGGATTTTTAGTTCTGGTGATGAATGAATGAATGAATGAATCAGTCAGTCAGTCAGTCAGTCAGTGCCATTTCGCTTTTATAGATATAGATAGTGAGTTAGTAGACCTTGGTAGTTGGGCCATTTCGATGTTTTTTATAACTTACTAGAGCAAATGTGAATGTTCTTCGCAGGTCAGGAAAAAGAATTACCGAGAATAATTATTCCTTGATGCTTACAGTGATGCATATTCCTTGGACAGTGAACCTGGGAGTAAATATTTTATTGGATGACCTTATTTTAAATCACATTGCTTTACAAGAGCTTTTGTCACAAATCAGACTTTAGTTACGAATTGCTAATCTTCTTGGTTTCATTTCGAATTATACTTTTCATATTTAAACGAGTTTGTATACGCTAATATCAGTAGAATATCACCTTAAAAGCACTTCCAGTAGTGAACATTAATTAGAGAAGGTTGAATCACCCAATTCCTATTTCCAATGCAGTTCAGCTTTGTAAAGTATTGGATTCGTTGAAGATAAAGCACAATAACGAAAGTAGTCTAGTTGAATGGAAGCGAACTTTTTGTATTTTAGATTAAAACTGTCAACTGCAGACTCGGAATATGAATGCCAGCAAGTAATGAATCTAATATTTGCAATTAGCTTGGAGTTGAGAGGAATTTTAAAGAATGAGAGGGAGGCAAGGTGAGTTGAACTCTAAATGGAATAGGTGCGGCAGTCCCCTCTCCCCCCTCCGCGCGTGAGTGCAATGGTTTGGGGGGGGGGGGTGAGCCGGGGATTATTAAATTATGGACAGGCTGATACGACCCTTCTCCGGTTCAGTTCAAGCACGTGTCTGTAATTCCTTTCCGTGTCTGCGACGTGACGTCATCGGACACCGCTTGTCTTATTTCTTCTATCTTATCATATTCTTGATTTTCTGTCTTCCTCTACCTTTCCCCTATCTTAGCTTTCCTCTAATATCTTTCAAATATCTTGCCTTTCTTTCTATCTCTTATCGTACCATTAATTTCTTGTTTTTTTTCTTTCTTTATCTTCCCTCTTTCTTTCCAATATCTTGGCTTTCTTTACTCTAATATATTTCTACTACTGTATCTTGGCTTTCTTTCTATTCCTTTCCTATCGTTTATAACAATATCCTCTTATATCCTTGCTTATTTTTTCTTCCTCTATCTTGGCTTCCTTTCTCAATTTCTCTTTCTTTATTTTACTCCCATTTCCTTACCTTTTTGATCAAGCCGACTGGACGGTTGACTATCTTGGCTTTCTTTCTCTATTCTATCTCATCATTTTCTTGATTTTCTTTATTCCTCTACCTTTCCCCTATATTAGTTTTCCTCTTATATCTTTCTATTCTATTGGCTTTCTTCCTCTCTATCTCTTTGTTTCTTCTCTACCATTTTCTTAGCTCCTCAATCAAGCCGACTGGACGTTGGAATATCTTGGCATTCTCCCTTTCCTCTATCTGATGATTTTCTTGCTTTTCTTCCTTTCTGTACCTGTCCACTATCGTAGTATTCTTTCTCTCTTCTATCCTTTTATTTCCCTAGCTTTTTGATCAAGCCAACTGGACGAGTGTCCATCATTAAAATCCATAATTTTATTGCTAGCAGCCATTTTCTAAGACAGAGCTCACGAAACACTATCAACCAATAAGAAAAGAGCAGGCGGGGCATGTAGGCGTGTCCAAGTCAAAACTGAAACATCACTCGTCAACTGCTGCCATCGACTGGTTTAATTTGAAAACTTTTCCAACTGATGTTTTCGGCCATTTTGAACGTAGGCGGAGCTTGGAAGCGTGTCCTATGGAAGTCGAAGCCAGTAACCCTATTGCTACTGCCATTTGCTGGCTGAATTCGGAACTATTTCGAATGTTATTCAAGAAAGTTGGGTTATTATTATTAGAGCATGCCATACTTAGTGGGGAGTCCTAAAAGGATGTTGCACCGGCAAAATAGCCTCAATAATAAATTATCCTCGATAGGAAATTGCGGTATTTTTTGAAATGATCCACGGAGATTTAAATGTTTGAAAGTTTTTTCAATTCAAAGTTGGGTTGAGCAGTGAAAATGGCTGAAATCTTCAATTTGCTTGTTATTGAGTTTCCGATTTTTGGTTAAAACATCTCTATTTCCAGTGAAATGAAATATTTATGATGATTCCCAATATTTTTCTGTGAAAAATTTATTATTCCCTGCTTTTAAGCAAACTAATAAAATAAATTACAAAAATAAGCAAGTCCCTATAATTCTTTTTGCCTCACCACATTCACATGCAACATTGGGATTGCATATAAGAAAAATATGAACTTGCAAGGCAGCTAGAATCATGTTTGGATTTAGATAATATATTATAATACTAGCCGGCCGGCTCGCTTCGCTCGCCTTCTCCGCCTAGCCAGGGTCTCCGCCCCCTGGACCCCCGACAGTATAGGCAGTGTAAGTGAGTCAAACAGGCTCGCTTCGCTCGCCTGCAAGACCCCTGTCAGTGTCATCTAAGACAAAAAGGCTCGCTTCGCTCGCCTGAAAATTCAGTTCAGAAGGGATTCGAAATTTATTGAGCACAGCATTTCTACACCTAATCTGGACCTGTTCACCAAATTTCGACATTTCCTACCAATTTATTCTAGAAAAATCTAAGAAAAGCTCCGAAAATTCAAAAAAGATTGTAAAACGCTAATATCAAGCGTAACCTTGGGAAGTATATCGAACATAGTTTGAAACTTGATTCAATATCTTCCAAGTTTAACTTTATTAGTTTATCTATAATCTCGCTGAACCATTGAAATTACAGTTAGGATTGGTCGTATCAAGGCAAAAGATATGTAACCCGCAACACATCTACAATTTTGAAAACCTGATTACTGGCGTAATCTTGAATGGATTGCAAAAATATTTTAACACAACATTTCTAGACCTTATCTGTACCTGCCCATCAAATATCAACATTTTCTATCGATTGGTTCTCGAAAAAATGAGGAAAACGCCTAAAAACTCTGGAAAAACTAAAATATTTGGCTTATCCTTGAAAAGTTTTAAAAATCCGTTCTTAGCTCGCGTCTAAACGTCCAACTGATCATGCCTGCCAAATTTGAACGCACTCGGTTCAGTGGATTTTTAGTTCTGGTGATGAATGAATGAATCAGTACCATTTCGCTTTTATGTATAGAGATGTTGGATAGCATTCGTCTGGTGATTTGGTGATGGGGGGGGGGGGGGTTTGTTGGGTAGGCGTCAAAAAAGCTACAAAAAAGAAAAAAACTAGTAAAATCTCGATTGTTGGTTTGCTGATAGCCTACCAGTTTGAAATTATGTTGATCTACGCGTTATTCCTCACAAAACACAATCCTTTAAATAAATCGTTTTCTATATTTGACATCAAATTCTTCTATATTCGACTTCAGGTAGAAAATTCTCTTTTTTCTTTTCACCTAGTGAACGAGTAACTCACTAAATGATGAGCTGTATCGTGGTGCAGCTTAGCTGTTTACTGTCAAAATGTTTGTTTATCGTTACTCTGCACTATACAACAATAACAGAAACTGGAAGAGCTTTATTTTACGTGGGTTGCTGGCACACTTCAACATCTGCTTTTTTCTCTGCATTCAGAAGGGGATCATTATACATTTTATTTAACTAGTGAAAAATATGAAATACTCCATAAAGCTCGGTAATCCCTTGAATATAGAATAATAGTGTGTTTCGTCTAAGATCTTTGTTTTTTTTGTTCATTATTTCGGGCTCAACTTATAGGTTAACTTCATTACTGTTGATTTCTAGGTCTAAGTTAATTCTCAACGTAAGGATTGTGTATTTTTAGAATGTATCTTCTAGTTTATGTAATCCATTTTTTACTCTATTGAATCAGTTCATCACTGTGAGAAAATTCCTGTTCCTATTTTTAAGGAGGAATAAAGCATATTGTTGTCAACATACCTTACTGCTTTTGCAGATTTATGCTCAGAACACAACCGGAAAAAAATTAACGAAGCATTACAAGCTTGCCTCATATAGCCTATGAAAGTTTCTAGTAAGAAACAAATAATCGGTACTATTTTCACATGAATTGATAGAATATTGGAATATTGGTATGATTGATTGGTTTAGCCTTCTATATTGGTTATCGACTTCAATTTTACACATATTGGAAAAAAGAAAAGATTCATCAACGCTGAACAGTGAGGAAGGATAAACGTATATTCAAACTTTTCTGTTCTATAAAATCGTATCATTATTTCATGTGTCATTAAAGTAACTGCGTAATCCAAAATCTGTACAGCTTCGTCAGTCATTATTGTAAAATATTCAAATTGCGTTTGACTCAGGTACGACTGAATCATTCGCTCAATGACCTCAATTTATCACAGAAGTGTAATTATTGTAATTGATCACGTGAATTTGTTTAAATTCAATGTCGACATTTTATTTTGATTTGATCATTCAGCATAACACGTGTCTTTCATTACGGTTGACACAGAAATGCATTACAGATTTTGTAGTCTACATTGCTTTCCGTCCTGAGTGACGGAGTATTGCTTGCTAATTCAACGCCGGTCCGATACAGATCCCTAAATATTTGATGAGATTGTTCTATTTCGTAGTAATTGATGATTCAATCGGACAGTTTTTATTGTGTACACACGGTGTTCAGCGTCCACTCCGTCGTTTGTTTGATACACTCTGTTCTTTTTGTGTGTGACAGAGAGAGGTGGGATTTATTCCTGTTCGACCATTTATAATTTTTGGGGATTTTCGTGGAAAGAGCCCTGGAAATAATGGCAAACCGTTACAACATGTTTCCATACTCACACGTACGCACTTGGTGGAAAGGGAGTATTGGTGGGTTTGTGTAGTCGGGAAGAGCGTTCTAGTACACCCGTAGTAGTATGAAGAAAGAATCGATATGAGACCGTGTTAGGTGCCGGGGAGGGTGGTATTCTGGTGGGGAGCGCACGTTGCAAACGGTACCCCTTGGTGGGGGCACAATCTGAGGCACCCCCCTGATCACCCCCCGTGAACGCGAGTCGGGTCGTGTCAGACGGTTGTGAGAGTTTCACGCGAGATAACCTCTCTTTCACCCTCCTAACAGAGGCTGTTGAAAAATTTCAACGCGAAAAACTGTACCGAGTCTTTCACGTGTTAGTCGATCTAGACAAGTTTTGGTGTAATTGTGTTCCTGTGTTATCGCTTCTTTATATGTTAGTTTAGCTAAGACAATTCTCTTTACAAGCACTCTTTGTTAGCAATAAAAACTAGAATTGTTTTGTTTGCAAAATACTCTTAAAATGATATCTCTTGAAATGATATTAAATAAACTTTCATAAGATAGAATTCAGAGGTAATATTTAAATAGGTAATTTTTTCAAAAAAATAATTAAGTGAACTGTAGACTGATGTGATTGTGTATTGTGATTATTGGAGAATTAATAACTTACAGAACAAGTACTGTAAATCAAGATTGAATAATACCAACTTCGCCCCATTCAATCAAACTACTTGAGTAAGTAGAGATTAACAAATATATTCAATCGTTATTAGTTTTAGTTACCTTAGCTTTAAATATTGACAATGAAAACTTCAATTCGAGTCCTAGACTATAAACCTATTAATCCTATTATGTAATTCTGTCATTTCATCACCAATTTTATTATTTTTGAACGTTTATAATTTTTGAAATTTCTGCATATTTTTGAACGAATAGTTTCTACGATCACTTCATTAGTGAAATACAAACACTTCCGTTGGAAGTCTCAGTTGTAATAAGTCGTCAATATTCGAACTCTTTGTCAATTTTCAAAACCTAGAGGATCTCTAAAAGTTGACTGTCAGCTAGTTTTAATATAATATTTTATACGTTTTTCTTTATTTGAAAGGTTGATAACTTTTATAAACTATACTTATAAGTTGATACTAACCTTATGACTCATGATGACACTAAGTTTGAACATGATCTGAATAGCCAAGTTCGATTGTAAAATAATTATTTCTTCTATCTTCAAAACCCAATGTCTGGACGTAGGTATGTTGACAACTAGCAAACAAGACGACAGAACGCAAATTTTATTTCTACTCATAGAAGCTTTGGTAAATTCGTTTAAGGAGAAAACTTGATTTCGCCAGCGGCGTTGTTAATTACAGTTTCCCAAGTTCGTTTTTACAGAGATAGATTTTCTCTTGGTTTTAGACAAACATAGAGCCTTTGGTTGACGCAAGGCTCTAGACTGATACTCAATCTTAGCGAAGCAAACATGAAAACAATATTGGCTCAAAGAGACCAGAGACCAAACACTGGATCCCTCAGAGAGCAATTTGCATAGTAATTAGAAACATGTTTGAACAGTCTGATACTCTTGATGATGATGTTTCTTGACTCCAAGTATTGGATTTCACTAAGAAAAACCAATTAATACAAAACTGACTAGTTTCAACATTAAAGAGTTAACAATCTGATTGGAAATCTCGCATTACCCTTATTCTGTTCCTCCATTGTCAAACTCAAATGACTCGTATATTTCAATTTTGTTCGAAAAAGAAGAGAGAATATTCTTCTAAAAGAAGATAATCTTTACAAAAAGGCTCAGTTCTCTGAATTAATACTTATTGATTTGAAAGAATCCTCCATTGATGGAAAATCCTACTTTTGTAGCTTCAACAGAATAAGACTAGCTAACTGAGAAAAACTTCCCAAGGTTTGATAAAATTTTTATAGAAACTCCTTTCAAAATTCCTTAAATGTTGCAGCTTTTGTTTACTGTTTGACTGATTCAACATAATCACATACTTGATAATCTTATACTAAATAATTATATTCAACATAATAATAAATATCTGGTACCGAGCTTCGCTCTGAAGCTGCGGCCGAACCGTTGAATTACATAAATTAATAAGTTATTGTAAAAAATCAAGGAACCTCGGGCCTTGTTAAAAATAAATTCAAAATTGATATGATCACCTCTCACATGTTTTTGACAGACATGAACATGTGTTATAGACTTGAATTTAACTCCATTCACTCCAGCTGGATAGCGTTGGTCAGCTAACGATAACAGCCATTATACGCAGTACTTGGGATTAGGCCTATGCCTGAATAAGGAATATCTTATTCTTTTATTAATCCTGCCAGAGATTTTTCCCAGACATGAGACTTGGTGCAATCTTATTTTTCCTTCTTGGTTATATTACATTTTAAATTTCGAGGAAATCGTTAGAGCCGTTTTCTAGATCCGTGGTTCCACATACATACAAACATACATACATACAGAAATTACTCGCTTAATATAATACAGCGGTAAAAAGTTAGTACATTTGGAAGACTTTCGAGCATTTTTAAAATTGTGGAATACATTCATTGATCTTCCATACTTATCTGATTAATTTAGTAGGTACTTGTATTCATTTGGAATCATGTTAACAAGAATGGAGTTCTGCTATTCCAGATAAAACGCCTAAAAAGTATTGATTTCAGTATTTTGATGTTGAATGTAAAATGAGTAAAAAAAGAATCAGAAAAATTTCTTCTCTGTCCATTTACTCATGAAATAAATCACAATACCAATGTTTTCATTTTACACGAAATGGAAATAAATAGTAATTATTTTGTGTATGGGTTGCTAATGAGAGTCTTAAAAAGGGTTGTGGACCATCTGAATCACCTTTTGAAAACAAGGAAAAAGTTTGGCGAGAAAAAAGACATGACTCGACAAGTTGGTTTGAGCTCATTATCTGCCTGACGTTTCACTGTACTGAACATTATAGTCCTTCAACCTCCCGTTCCTTGGAAAAATTGCTACGTGCCAGAATGACCATTTAATCACAACTTTTTCTCTAAAAAAATACCTCGTCTCTGTCTGAAATTTGGTCTTTTGTTAGCTTGGATTAAAGACTATGTTGACAAGAATGAACTTCTTCATTCCAGAGAAAATGCTAGGTGAAAGGTAATAAGTTCAGAATTTAGTGAGTATTGAAATGGAAAGAAAATACTCGTTTGAATTTTTATTGAATTTTTTAGAATAAATTCTTGCAGATATGTGAAATTTGTCAGGTTATTTTTATTAGCATTTCTTGTTAACTGAGATATAATTTATTTCAAAATAAATTTAATCTGACCTATATAAATTATTTTTTTACCACTAAATGCATAGTTTCCTCCTCAAATCTGTTCAAGTAGCCTAGAGTAGGTCTCTGTTTCCTCGATGAAAACGTTGGGTAACGATATTCGATTATAACGTATTAGGGTTCCAATATCTATAACTTTCCTCTCCTTACTCACCATTTCTAATTATTTTACATTTTTAGCAATTTATACTCCTCGCAGTTGCTGAAATAGTGATATAATAATCATTCAATAGCCTAATATTATTAAAATATAACTTTTTTGTTCAAAGACTCTTCAATAATGTGAAGGCTGAAAGCGGAGTGCTCAAGCACATCACTATCACTTTGGATTTCCAAAGCTGGTTGCTTTGAAATATAAACTTATCAAAAAACTTCAATTAATTTTAAACTCTGCACCACTACACTACTATAACTAATAACGTGACGATCGAAATAGCATTTTATCCGTGATAATTAAGTATAGCGTACGGTATCTTATTATAACTATCACTCACGCAGCTATGAAATCCATTTATGAGCTAAAATGCTTCATATAAATTTCAGAACTGCGAGAATAATCTAGAATTATGAGTTCCATTTTCTGCTAAATTGCCCATTTATCAATTAACTGAGTCTTTAAATTACGGTTTATGCCACAACATTAATGTTGGGCTTATAGGCTACCGTAATATTATTGAGCTTGCAGTTAGTTTCTCAGTAGGTTTATATAAATACTGTAGGCTATATAAATATACTATACTACTGATAAATCTCAAAACCTTGCTGTAATATGACATCTAGGATTAATACTGCTTTCCTCAAGACATTTTTACTAGTAATATCTTCATTTCAGGAGAAGTTATATAAGCATCAATCTTTAAACGTTCAAATCAGTTAAAAAATATTGGTCAACATGAACCTACCCTCAGATTGGATTTAAATAGGAAATTTGGATTAATCATTATTGTGATTACTGTATTTCATGATAGTTCAAACTTATGAGCTTTATTTCCTACCAAGACTGTAAATGCAAAGATATGTGTTTTGTGTTTTGATTGAAGGATTTTTGATAGGAACTTTGAGTGGAATAACACTTGAAGTGAGATTTGTGAACGAGAAGCCACTAGATGGAAAAGTTATTGAGAGCTTCTTTTAAAATCACATCCCCATAAAACGAGAACAATTAAAGTTTTAACGGCCACGTCATGCCGTATAATTTTATCATAATTCTCACCCCACTATAACGACATAATGATTGTAAGGAAAGATGATTTATTGTTCTGAATTTTTCCAGAATTTTCATCTTGGAAATTTTAAGTATAATTTGATATTTTGAAATATTTTCGTGTATTTTTGGTGCTTTCTAAGTTTCTAATCAAACTTGAAAATTCTAAATTGATAAATCATAGTTTATAATCTTCAAGAGTGTAAATTTGTGAGCAGGGAATTTGTACAAATCTGATTTATAGTCTACCTTTTCTTAGACTATTATTTGTCAAAATTTGGAGAAAGAAGTTTTGAACTTGGTCTGTGTTTTGATGCAATTAAGTGTATTGTATCTTGTTGAATAAATGATTGTATAAATTCTGAATCCAGTTTGTAGCCCATTTCTTCAGTCATAATATCATGCATATGCCTATACTGCTACTGAAGATCCACTACCCATTCTAAAGATCACGATTGAAATTGACAAAAATCCCTAGTATCTAATTGTAATTTTGTAATCTAATTGTACTACATAAATTATTTTTATGCTTATTTATTTATTCATTCATTTCTTATTTCTTTAAATGCTAATAATAATAATAATAATAATAATAATAATAATAATAATAATAATAATAATAATAATAATAATAATAATAATAATAATAATAATAATAATAATAATAATAATAATAATAATAATAATAATAATAATAATAATAATAATAATAATAATAATAATAATAATAATAATAATAATAATAATAATAATAATAATAATAATAATAATAATAATAATAATAATAATAATAATAATAATAATAATAATAATAATAATAATAATAATAATAATAATAATAATAATAATAATAATAATAATAATAATAATAATAATAATAATAATAATAATAATAATAATAATAATAATAATAATAATAATAATAATAATAATAATAATAATAATAATAATAATAATAATAATAATAATAATAATAATAATAATAATAATAATAATAATAATAATAATAATAATAATAATAATAATAATAATAATAATAATAATAATAATAATAATAATAATAATAATAATAATAATAATAATAATAATAATAATAATAATAATAATAATAATAATAATAATAATAATAATAATAATAATAATAATAATAATAATAATAATAATAATAATAATAATAATAATAATAATAATAATAATAATAATAATAATAATAATAATAATAATAATAATAATAATAATAATAATAATAATAATAATAATAATAATAATAATAATAATAATAATAATAATAATAATAATAATAATAATAATAATAATAATAATAATAATAATAATAATAATAATAATAATAATAATAATAATAATAATAATAATAATAATAATAATAATAATAATAATAATAATAATAATAATAATAATAATAATAATAATAATAATAATAATAATAATAATAATAATAATAATAATAATAATAATAATAATAATAATAATAATAATAATAATAATAATAATAATAATAATAATAATAATAATAATAATAATAATAATAATAATAATAATAATAATAATAATAATAATAATAATAATAATAATAATAATAATAATAATAATAATAATAATAATAATAATAATAATAATAATAATAATAATAATAATAATAATAATAATAATAATAATAATAATAATAATAATAATAATAATAATAATAATAATAATAATAATAATAATAATAATAATAATAATAATAATAATAATAATAATAATAATAATAATAATAATAATAATAATAATAATAATAATAATAATAATAATAATAATAATAATAATAATAATAATAATAATAATAATAATAATAATAATAATAATAATAATAATAATAATAATAATAATAATAATAATAATAATAATAATAATAATAATAATAATAATAATAATAATAATAATAATAATAATAATAATAATAATAATAATAATAATAATAATAATAATAATAATAATAATAATAATAATAATAATAATAATAATAATAATAATAATAATAATAATAATAATAATAATAATAATAATAATAATAATAATAATAATAATAATAATAATAATAATAATAATAATAATAATAATAATAATAATAATAATAATAATAATAATAATAATAATAATAATAATAATAATAATAATAATAATAATAATAATAATAATAATAATAATAATTAATAATAATAATAATAATAATAATAATAATAATAATAATAATAATAATAATAATAATAATAATAATAATAATAATAATAATAATAATAATAATAATAATAATAATAATAATAATAATAATAATAATAATAATAATAATAATAATAATAATAATAATAATAATAATAATAATAATAATAATAATAATAATAATAATAATAATAATAATAATAATAATAATAATAATAATAATAATAATAATAATAATAATAATAATAATAATAATAATAATAATAATAATAATAATAATAATAATAATAATAATAATAATAATAATAATAATAATAATAATAATAATAATAATAATAATAATAATAATAATAATAATAATAATAATAATAATAATAATAATAATAATAATAATAATAATAATAATAATAATAATAATAATAATAATAATAATAATAATAATAATAATAATAATAATAATAATAATAATAATAATAATAATAATAATAATAATAATAATAATAATAATAATAATAATAATAATAATAATAATAATAATAATAATAATAATAATAATAATAATAATAATAATAATAATAATAATAATAATAATAATAATAATAATAATAATAATAATATTCGTGTGACCTGGCTGGCTCAGGTCTGGTGTCAGAGTTTTCAGGTCGCTCCTGATCAAATGCTTATTTTATTGCTTATCCATGAAGCTCTTACTATCAAATTTTTTGTTTTGATTAAGACAAAGTGAAGCTTATTAAGTATTCATAAATTTTCATAATTCATAAGTTGTGTCAAGATGAATCAATCACTGAATCTGTGTGTTAATATTAAAAAATAATTAATTTCAATCTAAAAAGATAATTAATATATATCATTATAAAAATGTCATCATTGTTCTCCTCATACATATCCAAACAATCATGTACTGCTTGATCTTAACTTTGCAATGAAAGAAATTTGCGTATGCAAAACTCACTAAATTGCTCACGTTCCATTAGAAAATGATTACACAGTGATAGTGATCCAACATCTAACCACCATTATAATTCAGAAGGGTTGTATAGGTGTGAATTTGAAAAAGAATTTTTACAATAACCTCACTTATCGTCAACAAAACTGATGTAAATTTATCGTTTCATTTACACACCTCGACATGGGGAAATGTTTCAACACAGTGACTTGTAATGAAATTATTAAAATGAAGGGTTTGGACTAACGTGTTAAAATGGAAGAGCTGGAACAGTTGTTATAGAAAACCGAGTTTCGATTGCAATTACATGATCGTACGTCAACATTTTGTCGGCTGGCTTGATGGCATGTAATTGAATTTGTAATAACCAAGGTCCAGCGAATGCTTCTATCTCGCATGCAGCGAAAATCTAATTCCGACCGCCCGAACTCCCAACATGATCTTTTCCATTCATGCAGTGAAATTAGCTTTTGCTGTTCATGATTTGGACAAATCAAACAGATCTCTGTAGTTTGTTTAGACATTCAAATTGCGTTCCATGTCAGCGACTCTAAACTGTCAGCATCTCTTTATCCAATATAACTAGTTTCCCGATTACAGTACCCTTTTTTCACACGGTTTGTTTTCTCGTAAATGGTCAACTGTTATTAACGACGACTATCGGATCAATTGTACACATACCTGAAGGAAAAACTGTACTAATCTGTTCAAGTTTATTGAATTCGAAACCCAACATTGTATGTATTGGGACAAATAAGAGCCTTTTTTAGTAGCATCATAGACGATCCATTCTCAAGACTATCACTATAATATAGTCTTCGGTAGCTTTATTATGTGACTTTTTTGAAAGAATTCATGACATTGGTCAAAAATACCAAAGCTGAAATAGCCTTTGCCTCATGGGCGTACGCAGGCAGGGGCAGGGGGGGGGCAGATGCCCCCCCCCCTAGAAGTTGACATATTTTTTTTGTTCTCAATAAATTCAGAAATAAAATGAATTAGATAAAAATAGTAATGAATATTTTAAAATAAAATAAAAATAATTCTATTATTATAAAATAAAATAATTTCACAACTCAATTGTAAAGATTGTGAGTCACAGACTCACGCAGGGTTGGAACTTTCATCTGAGTCTCCAATTTAATACTGGAGAAGATCATTAATAATTCCTCATCTTCACTCTTTCAACAGTCATTGGAAGTAAGATATTCAAATGAGAATACTATTGTTTTCTCTCTGTCACTTCCCCATCCTTTGTAGGGTAAGCCAATGAAACGGAAAAATTTGAATAAGTCACCAACATGGAAAGAATGCAGCCATTTACTGTACAATAAGAGAAATGAAGTATTTTTTCTTGAAATCAATTGTAGGCCTATTAAGGTAATTCTAAACATCAATTCCCCATGTTTTAGAGGTTTGAATGACTTCACTATCACCTCATATCCAGACGTGTAAGTTGAACAAACTAGAGAGATATCTCTAAAAAACCTTTGAACACTTCAAAATATTGTTTTTGTTCAACAGACAATATTCCAAAGTTCACGCAAATCTCTCCAACAATATGCTCTATGCCTTGGAATGGAGGACGATTCGCGAACTTTCATATTTTATTGATTAATTATGATGAATAATTGATCTTTTCAAATATTCTCCAATAGAATACATTAAGCACTTAAAGTACATTTATCCCTCATATTCATAACTAATAAATGATGAAATTTATTTTCTTGAAGAGTTGATGACTTATTCAAATCTTTCCGTTTTACTTGCTAACTCTCTATATGTTCAAGTGTAGGTTTCTCTCTGTCACTTCCCCATCCTTTGTAGGGTAAGCCAATGAAACGGAAAAATGTGAATAAGTCACCAACATGGAAAGAATGCAGCCATTTACTGTACAATAAGAGAATTGAAAAAACATTTAATGTTTGTTTAAAAACAAATGTCGTTTCATGAGCTAGAATCCATTACTGCAAAGTTAGAGCTGTGGTATAATGTATTTGAATGAAAGGGAAAAATGGAGAGTTGGAGATAGCCGAATTGGAGCTGCTGAACTTTTTGCAAATATCTTTCCAAGTAACTCATACTAGCCATACATTGCTCATTTCAAATGCTTTACCACCAATCTCAGCAACTACAGGGAAAAATTATTTTGAATGCCTAGGGTGTTTTAGAAGTCCCTTCCAATATTCTAGGGCACTTTTCCTGGGTAAGAAACATACCACAGTATCTTAATATTTTCAAACTGTCCGAAGTTTATAGGATACATTACTGTTGACTGGTATTTCGAATCGAGCAATATTGTAGAGAATTAAATTTTTAATCAACTCAGTTACCGTTTCTTGTAGAACGCATTCAAACCTCACAAATCAGTATCAGGATTTAAAGGAGACAAAACTGACAATGAAGGGAGTTTTAAATAGATTGATTGCCTTTTGAAGGATTGCTTAATTGTTTGTCTCTCTCAAGTCCTTATTTGTGAGGTTTAAAATGAAATGAAAATATTGTTTATTAGGCGGAGTAAGGACTAGGAAGTCCTTTCTACCACTCAACCTTAAAAGGTTTGGTAAAAGGTAAAAGGTTTGAGTATCTTTAAGACGAAAAAAAGAAACTGAGTATTTCTTCTGGGATAAATCGAATTCAAGCTATTCGTGAGACAATCAACAGGACTTTGAAAAATAAAGACAGGAGAGAAACAATTTGAAATTTTATAAAGTGATGGCCAATCTGAAATCTCCTATATGTCTCTGAAACCTGGGTACCGAGAAATAAAGAATGGAGCAGGTTACAAGCGGCTGAAATGCAATTTTTGAGTGCAGTAGCCTCAAAAAGGGGTGTACCAGAGAAGAAGAAATTCGAAATATTGAAATTGGACAAAAACTAAACATAATTATTCTCCATGAGGAAGAATATCGGAGACAATAAACAGACCTGGAAATATCATGTTGAATGGATGAAACCAGTCAACAATAAACACCTGAAAGATTGAATTTGCTTTGAACAATCAGTGAAAAGAAAAATTAAATCACAATCAAACTTTGTGATGAAATTATTTAAAACAGAATGTGGGGCTTGTTAGTACAAAATACCTTATCTCATATAACTTCATGGAAAATTAATCACTTCAATCACAAATCATCCATATCAAATTATTAACAATGTTAGTATGGTTAATTTATTTTTATTTTCAATTTTTCATTATAGAACGTAGTGAACTGAACAATATTATGACTGACCCCCCCCCCTCTTCCTTTGAGGTGGCCTAGAAATAGAGGGGTGGGGGTGGTCAACGTGAAAGGGAACATGGCTTGCCCCCCCTGGAAAAAATCCTGCGTACGCCCTTGCTTTGCCTCATCTCTTTCTTCATATTATTCTGCTGGAATAGCGACAAGTTGCAGGGGCATTCGATTGAAATCTAACTTTCTAAAATGACGTCCCAGAATATTGAATTAACGTCGAATTTATTCATTGGTTCTCACTGCATTGATTCTGTTAGAAGACCTTGTTCTATTTTTTTAGTATTTGTGAAGATTGACGAGTTGAGATTAGTGTCTATCCCTCCTTTTAATTTTAGACGTTATTTTATGGCTGTTGAATTCAATTAAATTGTAAATTAACTGGCCGCAAATATATATCCTGAACGCTACACCCACATTCTCCATTCATCATCCAATTCCAACAATAATGTCACGTGAATGTCTGTCTCTTTGATTAAATTAATCCTTTGTCGAATGAGTTTCAGTGTAGTGAACGGTTTAGCAGTTCTATCAACTTCAATTGTGTTGGTGATTGATTAATCCGCTTTTGAATCCTTCAGTGTCAATTAAAAAAGTATTTCTTGATTCAGTGCTGGTACATTGTTCATTTTTCTCGAATTAGACGAATAAAAGGCTGTCGGAACTCGTTGACCTGAATTTCTGCCATTGTGTTGTGTATAGACTGAAACTGAAGCCGCCGCTGCTGGCTCGAATATTGTAATCAAGAGAGCGGTCCCACAAGATTCCATCAGTAATTTCATTCTTTTACGATCTACTAACAGAAAAGTGAAAGGGTAGGAAGGTAGGGATGAGAAACAGAATGAGAGAAGGAAGAAATACGGGTAAATGGGAATGAGGGAGAGAAATGATTCGTACCGTCTGCGAAAAACGATAAAGATTGATCAAAGAAGATTGCATTTCTGATTTTCGAAACTGAATACCTAGATTACCATTTAGATTGTTAGCTCATTGGTTATCACTTATTGAATGTTATTCGAAATACAACAACCAATTTAATACAGTGATGGAAGTTTGTAGGCCTAGCCTACTATCATCAATGATAGTACTGGTTCTACAACAGCAGCTTATATAAAAGATGAAAAAAAAATCAAAAAATAATAATTTGAACTTTCAAGAATCTCATACACGTGTTTTTGAGTCTATTTTTAGGTCTATTTTACTACTCACTATGATTGTAACAACCACTTCCCTATCTCAATCCCTCTTCATCTAGCTAGCTCACAACAATATGAGTACTTAAACCATATTATTCATCTTCTACTTATTTACATTGTCATTCCCCATTTTCTAAGGGTCGGCATCCCTCCTCTTTCTTCTACAACACGTTTATCGTCTTCTCTCTCTTCTCTACTCAGGTTTCAAACTGCAGTCTGAGGCTATGGTTTGAACTCTGATGTGTCCTAGTTTTGACTGCAGCTGCAATCATTGAAATGCCTGCAGTCCTGCAGTCCTGCAGTCTGGTTGTTGAACTACCGTACCATACGACAGTTAGCAGTCAGGTGGTGGACTGCCGAATTCCCATCATCCACTCTGTAATGAGTGGACCTGTGTATACCCTGAGCTCTAGCTGCAGCCGGTGTATAGGTCACTTTATATGTGACGAGCATGAGATGTAATATAATTGATACTGCAAACAGTTTGATGAAATAGTTATTTGCTGGGCACCAATTAAAGTTGAGAATAGCTGGTGGAAAACGCAGCTATTTGAGATTGTAGGCAAGTACACCATACAATATTAATAAAATAAATCCGAATACGAATGTACGTATCAGGTTTATACACTTTTGAACTCGTGTGCAGACATGCAACACGCCAATACTCTGAAGAGTAGGCACAAGTCAATTGGACCAGGCCGCTCTTCTCAGTCAGATAATAAGTAGAATACTCACTGTTGCGGTGCCATGTCATGTGTACAACTGTTGTATGCTAATTCATATGCCTCAGGTTGGGAGACATGACATCCAATAGTATTATTTTCGTGTGTAGACATATGTCAGACACAGCAGTTGTATGAAAAATATAGGCGCAGAGCGACATGGACCATGGACCAGTTAGATAATAAAGTAGAATATACTCTGTAGGAATATGTGATGCTAAACAATCCGACTACTTTATCCGTTTCGGTACGATACTAGACCCAGGCGGATAATTGAATGTGGTGAACGTATTCGATTTTCACAATCACAGACAAATACCCGTGCCGGTCGCTCCCTGAAGCTGTCAAAGTCTCGATTGTAGGGTTTATACCCTTCCTCTCGGTCTTTAGCTTATAACGGAAGATACTTTATCGAATCAAACGGTCTGACTGCCAGCACACATAAACGGCTGCTGCTCACAAGAAGAAAATCCATAAAAATATATGAACTCGCTGATATGGCATTAAGTTCCTCTATATACAAGGTATCATGCACTCCGGGAAAGAGGAAGTAAGATAGAGAATAGTAATAATCCAATACTCCATCCTCACTCCAAAAGCGCATGCATACACCTGTTAGTAAGCACGTGTGGAAGCGATTGGTTTTGGAGAATACTCCACTAAGCTACCCAATAAATTCAAATATATTAAATAAATGGAATAACCAGAGGTGAAATAGAATATTCTTGACCCAACTCGGCCGAAATAACGAATAAATATATTCTCCTATAACACAGACTTTCAGATATTCATATTAACATCAACAAATAATTTAATAAATAAGTTTTTTTTCTTTAAATAAATAAATTTTCAATAAATAACGGTACTTAATACAACTCTGCTAGCAATTATCAATTATTATTCTTTAAAAAAGTTCAGGTAACTATAGTGGTTCGTATAATGGTGGGAAAAATTCAATGTTCAGATATTTTGTACCTAGTGCACTAGGGGAATCGAAGTGGCCATAATTACGAATTGTTTGCTTACAAGTGTAACGGCGATCCTGGTCCCCTTGGATGCAGGCAGCTGGTTCCAATAACTCCGTCAAGGAAATTTGAAGCTCAAGGCAGGACAATTTCTCCAGGCGATGAGGACATGGACCCTAGTTTTTTAGTGTTTTTTAGGTATCACGTCGCCGGGGGTTCGATGTAGGGGTTTCTTATTGGTTGAATCATTATCCGACGTCCATGTTGGATTTTTCACAAGAAATAGGGCAGCCTAAACCACTTCACAATATTTTATTGAACCTTGCGAACCACATAAATATAATTTTCCCCTGACTAGAATTCACAAATACATGTTTTAAAATTCTAAATCTATAGGTTAAGTGGCTATTACACTAATTAAGCTGAGTTGCTAGCGAAGTTGTTTTTGTGATGTAACGTTTTCGTACAAATACCTAATTTGAATAAATAATTAATATAAAATATAATTTATGATATAATTCCTATATTAGCGCCTGTATAATGCATATCCCATAAACACATAAATACAAATAAATTTGGTGGACATTGGTGAGGAGATCCTATCACAGAGATGCTGTATAAAGAATAAATTATCACAGATGTCGAGAAATTAGGAAATTTGTTCCAAATAATAAATTTAAGCAAGCATGATCAAAAATTAATTTAAGACACAATTTATTTTGGCTTATGCACAGCTGCATATTCAAACTAACGGCTACAGACTGGAGCCGGCTTGATCAGCTGATCAGGCAACTGTCAAAATTCTAGGTTATGTAGGCCATAGGCAAAAGTAAACAAAGCTAGAAGATAATTTGAATAATTAAATAATATAATCTAGGCAGGTGAGCAATATTTTACCTTATTCAGACAATTCAATAAATAGCTGCTTATCAGCAATCATTAGATAACAATTTGTCTCCTGACCTTCTCAATAATAATAATATTGTTGGACCCATTAGGCTGGGGGCATGACAACTCACAGTTCTGTTATCGTGACAGGCACATTACGATTACGATGGAACCCCAAAAAAATATTATTGTGGATCAAATAATAACAAACAATGAATTTATCTTTCACATTGTAATATTTTATCCTAGTTAAACAATTATATTTAGCATATGGCTTTAAATACATCAGTATTCATTACAATTTTCAGGATCATCCTATGGAATGCTCCCTTGTCCTAAGTTATGAGATTAAACATAAATGGCAACTAAATGAAAAAACAATTAAGTAAAAAAAAGGAAAGAAAAATTATTTAGATACATATATCCAGTCCATTTAGGTGGGCAATCGACTCTGGAGTTGCCATCAAGAAATCTTCTTCTGTTCCTCCTCTAAAGGCCGTGATTGCGCACTCTTTTACTATGTGGCCAATCGTTTGCCTCTCCCCACACTCACAGGAGCTGGATGGTATTTTGCCCCATCTTCAATTTTTCTGCTGTTTTTGTTAAGTGGGCTTTGAAGGAGAGAGTTCTATCAAGTGCTATGCCTAGGTATTCAGGAGTGCTGTTATGGAGGAGCAATGTGTTCTCAAATTGAATCCTGAGTTCTTTCTTGGCAAGTTTGTTGTTAAGGTGGAAGCATGAGACCTCCGTCTTGTTGGCATTTGGCTTCAAATGCCATTTTCGAAAATATCTTCCTAGTCTTTCCAGGTCTTGAGTTAAGACTTCCTCTGCTTCTCCAAATGATTCACACCCAGATGCTAGCACCCAATCATCTGCATAGCCAAACGTTTTTGACTGGGTCTCTGGCAAGTCAGCAATGTAAAGGCTGAAGAGCAATGGTGCAAGAACCAAACCTTGTGGCAGGCCATTTTTCAATTTCCTTTGTGTACTCTTGTTGGCACCTATGATGACTTGGAATGTCCGATCACTCAGCATGTTGTTTAGAAGACAAGCTGTCAATTTACATGGGATTACCTGGAGAAACATATATATCATACCCTCTCTCCAAACTGTGTCATAAGCTGCTGACAAGTCAATGAAAGCAGCAGAGGTTTTGAGCTTCTTCTGGAATCCTCTTTCAATAAATGTAGTAAGTGGAAGAACTTGGTCACAGGTGCTCTGCTTTGGCCTAAAGCCAGCCTGTTCAATTGGTATTACATCGAAGATCCTCTGGCATATCCTATTATAGATGAGCCTTTTCAGTAATTTGTAGAGCACTGATAGTAATGCTATAGGCCTATAGCTAGCAGGCAAGTCTGCAGGTTTCCCAGGCTTAAAACTTGCTACTATTTTTGATTGCTTCAGTTCCTTTGGTATGTTACCAGTCTGCATTAAATCAGTGAAAAATCTTCCCAGCCATACCTTTGCATATTTCCTGCAATTGATAAGGAATTTTGGATTTATGTTATCAAATCCTGGTGCCTTACCAGGCTTTGTATCTTTCAGTGCAATTCTAATTTCTTCAGGTGTAAAAGTTTGGCCATATTCAGTTGCCATTGCTTCATTTTTCATTTTTCTCAGTCTACGTTTAACCTGAATTGGATGTTCCTTATCTTTTGGAACTCTGGATGTGGCTGTTATGTGAGATGCTACATCATTTGGGCAGACATCTGTTTCTAGTCTCTGGATGGGTGCTGCACTGCCCAGTTTTCTCAACAGAGTCCAGGCTTGGTGGCTTGAAGTCTGGAAGTTTAGGCTTTCTACTGTTTCTGTCCATTTTTGTTTTCTTGCAGAGTCAAGGCTTTGGAGAAGTTGATCTGTCACTTCCTGATTACCAGTTTCAACAAAGCACTGGTAGAGTTCCTCACTATCTTGAGACCAGCCTAGAACATATTCCCTGCAATAACCCCTAGGAATGCATTCCTTTGCAGGGCTTTTCACTGCTCCAATAAATCTGCTATAGTTTTTGCTGGTAGGTGGGAACCATCCCAGGCATTTATCCAGCTCTTTCAAGAAGAGTTCCCAGTTGGCTTTCCTGAATTCCACCTAGAATGGGGTATGGAGGTTACTAATGGAATTTGGATTCCCAACTTTATTATAACTGGCCTGTGTTGGCTGTGAGGGAAGTCACAAAGAACCCTGCGGCTGACTGGTAGAGGCTGGCCTCTCTCATCAGTTGAAGCAGAACATAAATCTGGGTTATATTCCCATTTCCAAGCAGCTGAACTGAATGTGAATCTGTTCTTGGCGTCAAAAACAAGGTTCAGATTTCCATCCTCAGCCCACCTCACTACAGCTTCCCCATTTGCATCACAGTGTCTGTATTTCCATTGTTCATGATGACTGTTGCCCAAGGTATACAGCAGGGGTAGGCTGTGTTTGGACTACTGTACTTGGCCACGCCACAGCCGGTGGCTTATGAATATTGGATACAGTAATGCTTCCTATTTTAACAACCACACTATGAATTTCATTATCTGTTGAGGTGGAGATAAGAGAAGCATTTTCTATATCATGTCTCACATAAGTTGCTACTCCATATGCTTGATGATATGTGGCGCCAAGTAGGTCATATCCAGGTATCTTGCCTTTTTTTTTAATTGCTCCTTAGTTTCACAGTGAGTTTCCTGAAGGGCTGTAATGTTAGTTTGCCTTCTTGCAGTGCACCCTGGATAACGCTAAATGAGCTAACAACAATCGGCAGTCAGACAAATCTTGTGGCTCTCCTGACTATTATAGACTCTTAATCAGTATTTGAAATAGGTAATAGAATATTACATAATGAGTGTGGAAAAGACGTTTTTACAAATGAATAATTATGTTCTCCAAACAAGTGGTACGCAAGTTTGGAAAATAATTATGAGTTTGTAAACTTTTCCACACAAATTATGTACATTTGTTTTTGTCATACTAGACTGAGAAGGATTTATTAAAACCTCAAACAACTGAAAACATTAACTGAAGCCAACATAACCTCAACACAACATTAGCATAAACGCACACACCGAACTGTCATTGTGGCTCATTTGACTTGTTTATTCATACGTTGGAGTTTGGAAAAAACAGCTGGGCTAGATTTTCAGTGCTGTAATTATCATCGTGATGATGACTAGTGCTGTAATAATCATCAAAATGATTATTCCCGCATTCAGAACAGCTGATCTTTGAGTCTCCTGTAAACGGCAATTTTCCAAACGAAATCTAGCTTGGAAAGGTGTGTATTACATACCAGTATGGCGAAATAGTACATTACACTACAAGCACAGAAAGTAGGTGTTTAGGGTATGAGGATAGTTTCCCGGGCGAGGCTTGCTGAGCCCGGGAATATGTTATTCGAATACCGTAAACACCTTTTTGTGAGAGTTGAGTACAATACTTTTCGCCACACTGCAAGAATAAGAATAATAAATATTGTATAAGAATGTTTGCGGCGATCGCTCATTCAAATAATATTGTGATGGCTCCAGAAAGCAGTGCATTGTCGCCCGATCTAGCGGACGGATAGGTAACTACCAGTCTCTTTCTGTGCACTAGCTCCTAAAGAGCCCCCTTTCGGAGCTAGTAGCAAAACCGCCTGTAAATGGCGTCTTTCGAATCTCTTTAGTGCACAGAAAACAGCTGCTTTCTGTGCAGTGTGGCGAAAACAATAATATTTTAGTTTCCTGGAACTTATATCCAAGTACAGTACGTACATTGTAAAAGATGATGTAAAGGTGAAGAGGTAGGCTGCATATGATGTTTCTTGTTCACTCAGTTGATTCATTATAAGTTGATATTGCAGTAATCATGGATGTTCTCTTGCGTTATAGTGAGACCCACGTTGAATCAATAGAACTAAAATTACTCAGCTATATTTCAGAGTTTAAAAATGTTAATAGATTTAATTGAATAAAATAATAAATCCCTCTTTCCCATAGTTCTCTTCCACTTCTCTTTGAACAATTGGTCTATTGTAAGTTCATATTTGTTGAAACGTTTAATAGTTTATTGATCGTTCTTTCTCAGTCTTCCCATTCATTTGATAATTCCATGTGCACTTCTGCTCCAATTCATGTGTTCCAGAGTGTGATGCTATTGTGTGTATATAGGAACGCTATTAGGGGAACTTCATCGTATTTTTCTGTCTTCTTCTAAAGGAGGCCGTTGAAATACTATATATTCTAGCCTATAAAATGGCTCCGAATATATTCATGACACATTTTATAACCTCCCATTTTCTTTTACGACAACTCCACGAGTGCTTCCTCTTCACTAATGGAATTGTCTGAGAAAGTAGGTCTATTGGTCCATCAGTACGGTTTCTCATGCTGACTGGAGTAACTTCAAACTTTTTCACCCATTTACAATGAACGATAAATGTTTTTCGCTCATATTTTGTACATTCATGCTGATTCTTTCAATGGTTTGGAAACTATGTGCATCCGAATTACATAGATTTTTCTCATTATATACAATAAGAATCAATAGAAATAAATGAGAAGCTTTTGTAATAGATCTGTTCCAGCATTGGGTGATGGCCACATCATGGCTTACACATGGGTAATAATAATCTATATCTATAAAAGCGAAATGGCACTGACTGACTGACTGATTCATTCATTCATTCATTCATCACCAGAACTGAAAATCCACTGAACCGAATGCGTTCAAATTTGGCATGCATGTTCAGTTGGACGTTTAGACGCTCGCTAAGAACGGATTTTAAAAACTTTTGAAGGATACGCCATATATTTTAGTTTTTCTATAGGTTTTCTGTGTTTTCTCAATTTTTTCGAGAACCAATCGGTGGAAAATGTTGATATTTGGTAGGCAGGTTTAGATAAGGTCTAGAAATGTTGTAATAAAATATTTTTGAATTCCGTTCAAGATTATGCCAGTTATCAGTTTTTTTGAAATTGTGGATGTATTGCGGGTTGCATATCTTCCGCCTTGATACTACCAATCCTTACTGTAAAATTCAATAGTTAAGTGAGATTATAGATAAACTAATTTGGAAGATATTGAATCAAGTTTCAAACTATGTCCGATATACGTCCCAAGGTTACGCTCAATATTAGCGCTTACTAATTTCCGGAATTTTTCTTGGATTTTTGAGAATAAATTGGTAAAGAAAGTTGAAATTTTGTAAACTGGTCCAGATTAGGTCTAGAAATGCTGTGTTCAATAAATTTTGTATCCCTTCTGAGAATGTTTGTCTCAGCTACTACTGAAAGAGTTTAATGCAGGCGAGCGAAGCGAGCCTGTTTGACTCACTGACACTGCTGATACTGTCGGGGGTCCAGGGGGCGGAGCCCCCTGGCTAGGCGGAGAAGGCGAGCGAAGCGAGCCTGCCGGCTAGTAATTATTATTATGAAAAAGTTACGAGTTTATTTCTTCTTCACCAAAGTTTGCTCAAATTATTAACTGTAATGAGTAAAAATTATTACTGTAGATCATTCTCTTCCAATCTTCCCCACCGACTAATAATGTGGAAATTGGATACGTTTAAGAATTAGTTTTATTCCAATTTTCATGATTAATTTCCATTTTGGACTTAAACGTTGAGGGACAATAACAAAACAAACTTGAGCTTTTATATAGACTCAATATTAAAGTTGATATGAGTTAGAGCTTGATAATGTATTCATCAAAGTAGAATATACTCAGATTATATTGAATACTAAAGATTATGGACGAGTCACTATATTGATCTAATGGACTTTTTCCTTTTGCATTGTTTCCTATGCATGTGTCTAGTGATTCATTACTGAAGGTGTTCATCACTTTACGAACTGACACGAAACTTTGTTACTTCAGGTACATAGATAACTTTGTTACTAATATAGCATGCCTTGAATACTTGGGTGCTTATAAAGTGTGGGTTCATGAACGTGATATAGCAACGAATTCATAGCTCAAAGGCTAAATTTAGTAAGTTCTAGGTAGTTCAATTTAAGTTTGGTAAGCGTTATTTGCAACTAAACAAACGTAAGAAGCAATTTTCTTTGCATTTACACAAAAAAATTAATGGCTTTAATTATTATAGTTCATCATCGTCGCCTAAAATGAATAACTTAGCTCATATCTTGAATATCATGAATATCTTAGCTCATCTAGCTTCAATTCTCGATAGATTAAATTATTGTTTTGAATTAAACGTTGTTCATGGTCTATCATCTATTCGCTTGTACACAAATAATTACAAAGCTTCGATGCAGCGTCTGGTCTCGTGTTCCCTGCAAATGTCGGATAGTTTTTTCCGAAATATAGGCTACGTATTTGCAGATACGTCTTGAAGTGATGGTGAAGCTGCACGATTCAGGATCTCAAAAGTACGTTTCGCTTTCAAGTTATTTTTTTCAATTTGCCTCGATTCATTAGCAACAATTCTAATAGAAATAACTTAATATTAGTTAGTTTATCAACATCCTGTTATTTCATATCTTCTTTCAATAAACAAAAAATTCAGCAAATCACATTGCCGTTGAAAGAATTCGATCTCGTCCTACCTAACCAAAAAGAGCTCACTGAGAAGGATGAATGAATCCTGTATCGGTAATGATTGAGTGGAAAAGTTCAATTTCGAACGGGAACAAGGACAGAATAAGAAAATAAGTAGCGATAACGGTGATCAGAAAGATAAGATTGTAATGGAAATGAGAAAGGTGAATCAAGACGCAAGGCACTTATTGCCTTTTCAAGACGCGAAGAGATAAATCTTATTCCCAACGGGTTGACACTTATTGAGTTTTTAAATTCGCTCTTCACCACTTCTTTTCCTTACGATAGTGATCCAGAGAGGGAAACCAGTCACTCCTCATTCCCTCATTCCTTTCCATAGCGGAAATCCGAATACAATGTAGACCCGAAAGGAGATGCTTGACTCCGGCTCCTCTCTCTCTCTCTCTTTCCTATATCCACCTCCGCTATCTTTGTCATTCTCTCATGATAAGAACACTCGACAGCTAGTCTCACAACAACCTACACAGAATAGGCGAGATAAAGTTGCAAACGACTTGACGTTATCTATTCAACTGAGAGCTGAACTTTTCTTATAAATTCCAACTTACTCGCTACTACACAATCAATCGTACCCTTGAATAGACCAGTTTCAACTCGAAGCCTCGCATTCTGCATTTGCAGTCCACTGAGAACTCTCATCAGTAAATTACAGCCATTCAGTATTCATTCGGCGAGAGCTCGAAAACATGAAGATTTACAGCCTCTATCGAGGCATGAAGCTCAGTTGAATAGTCTTGTAGGTATGGAGAGCTAGCAGTGTGCGCATACGTTCCAATTCAGTCTTACTCCATCCTAATGAGCTTACTACTTTGATTTGCGATTTGCAATATCAACTTTCAGTCTCAGAAGACGTTCATAAATGTTTCATATTCGTACTTTCCTTCTTCGATTAACTTTGAACTGCATACTTATCGTTTGAAATACTAGAACTAGGTGATAATAATTATGACTTGTTTTGAAATTGATCAGTAATTCCATAAAAATTAGTATTATATCTTTTGGAATGTAACATCTATTTCTCCCTTGAATTCATTATCATAATATAATGAATAAAGAATTATAGTAATCGACGAAGAATAAATGAATCAGGGAAACATTGATTACATTTTTGCAATCACAATTAATGAACATTCAAATGTCCCTTCTTCGAAATATATCAATATAGGCTGATTCATGTGGAAATATTATACATTTTCATTTTATAACTGCTTGGCATTGCTACCCAAAAAAAACCTTTATTATCTATATCTATAAAAGCGAAATGGCACTGACTGACTGACTGACTGATTCATTCATTCATTCATTCATTCATCACCAGAACTAAAATCCACTGAACCGAATGCGTTCAAATTAGGCAGTCATGTTCAGTTGGGCGTTTAGACGCGCGGTAAGAACGGATTTTAAAAAATTTTCAAGCATACGACAAATATTTAAGTTATTCTATAGTTTTTCAGAACCAATCGGTAGAAAATTTTGATATTCGGTAGGAAGCATCAGATAAAGTCTAGAAATGTTGTTTTGAAATATTTTCGAATTCCATTCAAGATTACGCCAGTTATCTGTTTTTTAAAAATGTAGAAGTATTGCGGGTTGCATATCTTCCACCTTGATACGATTGATCCTTACTGTAAAGTCAATGGTTCAGGGAGATTATAGATGAACTAATTTGGAAGATATTGAATCAAGTTTCAAACTATGTCCGATATACTTACGTATAGTTACCCAAGGTTACGTTCAATATTAGTGTTTTACTATTTTTCGGATTTTGTCTTGGATTTTTTCGAGAATAAATGGTATGAAAATGTTGAAATTTGGTCAACAGCTCCAGATTATGTCTAGAAATGCTGTGTTCAATAAATTTAGAATCCCTTCTGAACAGAATTTTCAGGCGAGCGAAGGCAGCCTGTTTGACTCAGCTTACTCTGCCAGATGTTATGCAGGCGAGCAAAGCGAGCCTGTTTGACTCACTGACACTGTTGATACTGTCGGGGGTCCAGGGGGCGAAGCCCCCTTGCTAGGCGGAGAAGGCGAGCGAAGCGAGCCTGCCGGCTAGTCTATATCTATAAAAGCGAAATGGCACTGACTGACTGACTGACTGACTGATTCATCACCAGAACTAAAAATCCACTGAACCGAATGTATTCAAATTTGGCAGGCATGTACAATTGGACGTTCAAGATTACGCCAGTAATCAGGTTTTTGAAAATTGTAGATGCTTTGCGGGTTGCATATCTTCCGCCTTGATATTACCAATACTTACTGTAAATTCAATGATTCAGCGAGATTATAGATAAACTAATTTGGATGATATTGAATCAAGTTTCAAACTATGTCTGATATAGTTCCCAAGGTTATGGTCAATATCAGCGTTCTACTATTTTATGGAATTTTCTAAGTTTTTCTTAAATTTCGAGAATAAATAGGTAGGAAATGTAGAAATTTGGTGAACAGGTTCAGATTAGGTCTAGAAATGCTGTGTTCAATAAGTTTTGAATCCCTTCTGAACGGAATTTGTAGGCGAGCAAAGCGAGCCTGTTTTTATCAGCTTACACTGACAGAGGTCATGCAGGCGAGCGAAGCGAGCTGGTTTGACTCACTGACACTGCTGATACTATCGGGGGTCCAGGGGGCGGAGCCCCCTGGCTTGGTAGAGAAGGTGAGCGAAGCGAGCCTTCCGGCTGGTTTTATTATAACTGTTTTCAAAACGCGGAATTTATCAATTGAAATTGAAAACTAACTTCTTCTAAACTTACATTGAATTGTGATAAAATCATTGATATTATGAAACCAATCAACGGAAAAAAGTTATTGAGAATCGTATGAAGATTTCATGTACTTGTTCTGGAAGGTTATCTGAAGATTAAATCTTTTATAACGGATGAATTTGACCAGATGGTTGATTGTGAAGATTCACCAATAAACGACATTCAACCAATTCAGAATTTATTGTGAAAGTTCATCAAAATTCGAAATTTTTTAAGTGAGAAGTGTTTTTAAAAGTTAAAATTGTAATGTAATCTGTCATCATCTCTCATTCACCATGTAAACATCATCATTCAGTCACTCATCATCACATTTGTTTGAAATACTTGCTATGAAGTCGCAATTGTAACAATAAATAAATCAATTCACCAATATTTTTGTTCTGACCAGAGAGAAGCATCAAGCTCATAAAGAAAACGCTTGTTATAACTACTGAAGTGAGCTGCATGTGGCTCGGCTCAGGGGTCCTGATAGAGTTTTCAACCTTCTTTTTTACTAAGCGGAAAGTAAAGTGAAATATTCCAGGACGACGGTTTCCGTCTCATGTGCTTGCGAAAAACCTGAATCATGAATAATTCATGAATACTTTGGAAAGAAACATACAGTCTTACCTACGGTTAGCCGGTTCTCCCTTGCTCTCACTTTTTCTACTTGATTCCTTCATCCTCAATCCGTCACTCATCCGTATGCCAAAAAAGTAGACTGACAACTTAATCCGTTGCTGTCATGGATTGAACTTAGACCTTCGTCATCCAATTTTTCAAGCAAGATGTATGGATGGCTTATGGATAAAGTCTGCATAGAACAGATTCTCATGTGAATTTTTTTCAAACATTCAAAATTAAATTTTCTCGATTACGGGTATAGTCCGTCCAAACAAAGAAGACCCTCTGGTAAGATGGGAAAATTACTTCAGCTTGGTCAATATTGGTTTAAAAATATCGATTTGGTCAGAATGTAGAATTGTAGATCAGAATGTCTCCTAATTCCTACGATTGGGACCAAATCAATAATTCAATATAATAATAACCAAGTTGGAATCATTCTCTCATCTTGCCAGAGGGTCTTCTTTGCTTGGACAGACTATAATTATTAGAAGAGTGGAGAAAATTGTTTCCTTACATACTCAATGAGAAAGTTATGAAATAATCCTATTGCACTCTTAATTATTACAAGAAGTAATACTTAAAAGAATTGAATAGTCGAGAACCATGGCTGGTTTTAAAAAAAAATGAAAACAGCAATAATATCGAGTTAATTGTATTTATTATTGAACAAAAGTGACAAAAACTTCAAATTGGAGTAAGCCTGAACGATGTGATCAATAGTTCAACCTAAAACTATTTTATGGATTCCGTAAAAAATATATATGGAATGGGAAAAATCCAATGTCCAATTGGAAAGCTTTTTAGCTCAATTTGTAATTGTAAAAAAGAAAATAAAATGGGAAAAATTATGAATGCCCAATTGAATACATTGATAAGAGATTTCGGGTCTAATTTGTAATTGGACAATAGTTTCAGATAAAGGGAAATGGAATCAGAATCTGGATTGGAAACCAACATTTTGAATAAATTATCAATGTCTAATTGAAATATAGATGACAAATTTCAAGTCTAATTTGTGATTGGGTAATCGAAATCTGGATAAATTAGTTGGAATGGCATTTCTCTTACGCTTAATGGACAAGGAAGTAATTAATGGCTGCCCATTAGACAATTTTCCACTTGATGAGCCCATTGTGTCCCCCATAGGGACAATTCACTGTGCAGTTGACGTCCTTGATTTACCACCATGGAACGTTCACTCTGTGATTGGACCTAGAATAATTAATTTCATTTGATTGTAGAGATAATCTTTTTGGAAAAGTTATACATTTTTTACTCCACTTGAAGTGCTGCAATTTGAAGAATTGAACCGCACATTTATTAAAATCGGTGTCGTCATGTGAATGCCAAATCAAATTCAAATTCAACAATTCTTTGTTCACTCTACACAACACCTAATATTACACTGTAATAGTAATAGTAGGTTTTGCTTTTCATAGTTCAAAAAAATCAATACATATAGTGCATTACTATTCATGTAAGAAATACAGAATATCATAGTACAACAGAACATTCAACTCACAAGACTTTACGTCTGTCTGTTCGTGAGCTTTATTTATAAAAAAATTATTATTGTGAATTATAATGTACTGTTAATAGATTTCCAGGTACATTCATCCATTCATCTAATCATGGAATGGATACACCATATATTCCGTTTACTCCATTGAACAAATTGTACATTATGTACTAATAATTGCTTAGCCTAGGAACTTTTCCAAATTCATGATTATTCATCAAATTCGATGCGCATTTCAATAGCGTATTCGATTTAATGTCGACATGTTCATGTAACTAGCCGGCAGGCTCGCTCCGCTCGCCTTCTCCTCCTATCCAGGGGGCTCCGCCCCCTGGACCCCCGACAGTATCAGCAGTGTCAGTGAGTCAAACAGGCTCGCTTCGCTCGCCTGCATGACCTCTGTCAGTGTAAGCTGAGAAAAATAGCCTCGCTTCGCTCGCCTGCAAATTCCGTTCAGAAGGGATTCAAAACTTTTTGAACACAGCATTTCTAGACCTAATCTGGACCTATTCTCCAAATTTCGAAATTTTCTACCAATTTATTCTCGAAAAATCCAAGAAAAGCTCCGAAAATTCCAAAAAATAGTAAAACGCTGATATTGAGCGTAACCTTGGGAACTATATCGGACATAGTTTGAAACTTGATCCAATATCTTCCAAATTAGTTTATCTATAATCTCGCTGAACCATTGAATTTACAGTAAGGATTGGTTGTATCAAGGCGGAAGATATGCAACCCGCAAAACATTTACAATTTTGATAAACCTGATTACTGGCGTAATCTTGAACGGAGTTCAAAAATATCTTAACACAACATTTCTAGACCTTATCTGAACCTACCTATCAAATATCAACATTTTCTACCGATTGGTTCTCGAAAAAATTGAGAAAACGCCGAATATTTAAATATTTGAGAAATATTGAGAAAAGCTTAAATATTTGGCGTATTCTTGAAAAGTTCCTAAAATCCGTTCTAAGCGCGCGTCTAAACGTCCAACTGAACATGCTTGCCAAATTTGAACGCATTCGGTTCAGTGGATTTTTAGTTCTGGTGATGAATCATTCAGTCAGTCAGTCAGTCAGTCAGTGCCATTTCGCTTTTATACATATAGATAGTTAAAAATTTCATGAATAAGAGAGGGAGGTATGTTCCTTGTATGGCGTGTGAGGAATCACTATCATTTAGAGGTGAACACACACCCACATTCACACACGCTTTCACACTAGTATCGAAAAGGCCGAGTGAAAAGCGTTTTCCCTCTCGCATGATAACTTTCAATTTATAGCTTTTCCGCTCCAAAAGCTGTCGAGGGAATAGCGTCACTCATCTTGGGAAATTATGTTATCTATAAATTTTTATTTTGCCTGTACGCTTGGCAGATACTGTACGGAAAGCGATATTTCATCAAACTGGCTTTTCGCGTCTATTTCATGAGTGGAATACATCATCCATTATCTGTCCCATGTATCCAATTAAATGTCGACGTATGAGTGTTTTCCGTCCCTTCATCTGCATTGGAATGTGCTTCCACTTTTGCTTTAGAAATGTTGAAAATATTCATGAGCTACGACAATGATATAGGCTAATATGAGAAGATTGCATAGAATCAATCTTATTCAGTGAGATTAACAATGTCAACCATTGGTATCTAACAATTTCATCTTACCTAATTCAACGGTATTCGACTTTTGCACCAAGAATTATTTATCAATTCAAAATGTTTTCTAGAACGTTTATTTTTTAAATAAAAATATATGTTGAAGTGATGTGTAAATATTACTTTCTATCGATCTACATCAATTGATCGAAATTCCAAAGTTTTTGGCTGACTTAAAATCACTATGATAATGATTTTTTACTTCCTTTTGTGAAGTGATATATGTAAAATGATTCTGAATTATCACATATAAGCCCAAGAAACACGACAATAAACCCTAAGAGGTTGCCGTGCACAATGAGATCTCCAGATCATCTAATTCGATATAGAAAATGATCTATTTAATACAAATTATCTAATTTGATAATAGATTAGAATTGTTAGAAACGATCAGCATTGAAACAATTTGTATAGAATTGAATACCAGAAAGAAGGGTTACTTATTGAGCTATTTCTAATTAGCTGTAATTTTCCCGCTAGCTATGTTGCTCTTTAATCTGCTGCTTCAAATTTTTATCTGAAGAGTGTGTCATTACAAGATGCAGCTCGTTAAAAAGCAATGTTATACACTGCATCAAATTATCGTGAAGGACTATTTTCCTCGTCAAATTACCGATCGAACCTCATCTAACGAGCAGTCCTTTCGGCGAACCCTGGCAACATCAAAACTGTCATGCGGAGCGCTGTCGGAGAATAAACATTACCGTTAAGAGGGAAGCCCTTCCCAAATAATAATGACGTCAGGATTTTGATTACAAGACTGATGGCGAAGAAAAGTGGGGTGATCGTGGAGCAAATGCATTAGCGGCGAACAGCTTGGGAAGAGGGTAATGATGTGATGGTGGGAGGGAGGGGAGTGGGTTTCGATCCGGCTAGATAGGGCTTCAGTCGAGAAGTTGGAAACTCTTCTATATAGTCGGAGTTTTCATGACGTGATAATGATAGAAGTTGCGAGCGGGGGTGAAGAAGCAGGCCTTTTTAATTTTCACGAAGCTATTCGTCGTGACTACTGACCTAGTTGCAGTCAAGATAGGAGGGGTCAAGTAAAATCAATAGTCACACGCGATCATACTGTCATACAGTAACTGGGAAAATCGCTTCGATGCAACTGCCTACACTCACTATTGGTCGGTTACCTAGGTGATCAGATAGTAAACAGTCGACTTCCTATCCGTCAGGTCATGTTTTCAGAACCAACAATCAACCCGCCTTTGTCCAATGTATCGAACAGTATTAAAGCGAGCTATGACAGAATCAATCAATGCAAGTGTCTATCTGTTCTCGTCTTAATATAGGCTTAATGATAGAATTCATCAATAACCAAATAATAAAAACAACTGTAATTATTAAATTGTTCCCAGCTATTTTTGAATCGATATGGTTGATTGAAAAATGTTTTGATTGAGATCGTACAATAATCTACATACGAATTTCATGGATGAAAGTTCAATTGGAAATTTAAGATGAATGTATGTTGGCAGATAATAATTGGCAGATCCCACCAAATCCATTTGAAAGTAAGCTCAAAATAAAAGAAGTTACCTAAAGAAGCAGGATTAATTATTACTAAATAGACTGCGTAGAATTCACTACCATTCTGTTTTAACACATGGATTTCAGTTTAGTGGTATTGGTCACCAATAAGTAGTGTTACCAAGTGTTGTATTGTATTGTTGTCTGCAATTTTATATTACCTTTTGAGTTCCATCCCAATGTAATAATTACTTTTTTTGTTAATTTCAGTTGAGAGAGACATGGATAGTCGTTGAATGAGGCATCTGCAGATAGTCGCCCGCTAATCGCCAGCTTACTGTTTTCTGATGGAGGAGGAGGAGGGAGAGGAGACGCGGCGGAATGCCTGAAGGCGGCCGAGTGCCGTGGCTGATTTGGGGGGCGGCGGTGCTGCTGGGGGTGGGGGTGGCTCTGGTCGATCCAGCCCCGGGGCGTTCGCCGGGCCCCCCGCCTCCTGGCGCCCCAGGGGCACAGCGCTTCAGAAGGTTTGCGCCGCCCACCCAGACAGCTGCTACTGTCGAGGACAGCTTCGAAGAGTCAGCTGATGGATCGGTCGTATTGACTGCGGACGAGACCTCCACAGACGATGAACAAGATTTGGAGCCATGGAAGAGCGACTACTCGTCCATCGAGCACTTCACCGACGCCAACGAAGCAGCTGACATTCAGTTCAACCTCACTCACCCATTCTTCACTACCGATCAGGGCATCATGCCTGGACTTGTTTATCAAGGTATGTAACAATCAGTCAATTTCATTAAAAAATAACATAGTTAATTGTCGGAATTTGTAAAAAGGGTAATAAGGGTCGACCATTGTAGGGCTTCATCAGTTTCCATTTGAAAGAAAATTTATTATACAATGCTTGCATATTTCGATTCGAGGAAATAAGACGCTTGCTATAATAGGCGTCTTGTGAGAGTGAGACTGATACCTGGGTTTTCCAAGCACACTCAAAGTTGAGGGACCCTCAAATTTTGAAAAACTGCTGATATTTTCTATGATGAGTATAGGAAATGTAAACTATAGTAAACTTGAGGGTCCCTCAAATTTGAGTGTGCTTGAAAAAACCGGGCATTCACGTTTCTCATCAGTGACTCATCAGCGACTTCTTTTCCGTATTATTAGTCATCTTTATATTCTTTTTCTTCTTCTTTTCTTTCTCTTCTTCCATTCTTTCTCGTGTGTGTAATTTGAACAGTTTTAAGCCAAAGCAATATGTCTGCCCCGTAGTGTATACCAAGACTATGATGTGAGTAAGGCTCACTTCACACTTCAATGCAATAAAATTCAATGCTAGGATCTCTCAAAATATTGTACTGCAACCAATATCGTTGATTGATAACAATAGTTTGCCACATATATGGTAGTAGGCCTATAATAGTTAGGTTTATAATGTATATATATATAAACTTCAAAACAAACAGCTTGTTTTTGTCATTCATTGTTGAAAAGAATTGCCATATAATTGTAAAGCCTAAATCCGAATGCACTCTAATGAATTGGTTGAATAAATGTGTTGGAAATTATTTCTATCAGAACAGTTTGTCAGAGTTAATGACAGGTAATGTTAAAGTACAGAACAGTTTGCGAGAATTAATCTTTTAGAACATCATCATTAAAGACACCCCATTAAGAATTCTATACCGCTGCCTCGTTAAGGATGACAATATATTGATAGTGGTGCGCCGCGCGATTCAATCAGCTTAATTCAATATTCTGATTTATCAAATGAGTCTCGTAGTTGACGGCTAAAAGGATGAATTAAAGTAAGGGTGTCAAATGGTTGAATGTGGGTTGGAGGGGGGGGGGAGGTGGTTCCGTGGGTGTGAAATTAACGCGAGAAAGGATTGGCACGACAAGATGATGAAAGGGCGGCTCGACCGACCCTGGTGCACTTTAATAAATTGGTTGAATAAATTTCGCGACTACGCTCCAACTTTAGCAATCGATATTGATTACATCGGACCTGTCGAATAAGTTTGTAGGTGATGAGAGTTATCCTTCCAACGTTTTATCCTCCTAGCTTGAAACTTGTAAATCCAGGTTATTTTGACTGGTGTAGGTATAGGAATTTATTTGCATTACAGAACATGCAGAATTTGGGAATAGCTATCAGCCTGGTTTTGTAATAACTACCTTCAATATTCTCTTGGAAATCTATAGATTTAAGGATTAATTCATCAATAATAGTGTTATTCAATGAAGTTGAATATTTTATTCCCTTTTAATACCAAAATATCACCTTCATATTATCACACAAAACATGAAATTCCACATTACTTCCTGATACATGACTATGCAAATATGTAATTCGGTGTACGTCTTCCATTGTTTGATTTTAAAAGAGTATTTCAAATAACTACCGTAACCAGTAATGAGCACATGATTAGAGCGACGTTACAACCGACCCTTAAGGGGCGTATCATAATAATGTTACTTGTTAGACGGAACATAGCGAACATTCATTAATGGGAAAAGCGATTCGAATCAGATCTGGAGCAACTACACGAAGGTGATTTACTTCATTGAATTTAATAATATCTGCATCTCTCATTAAGAATAAATGAAACGTACTATATAGTTTTATATCCTTAATATTTTGAGGAATAGAAGTTGAACTCATGGGAATGAAGTTACCAGGAAACAAGAGTCGTAGATCCATGGAAATAAAGTCACTATTATGGAAGAGACAAGATCCATGCGATTGGGTGTGGTCCAATTTCCAGTACAGACAACCCCGGAGTGTTCACCTTGACACCCAAGCCGATGTGATGCGATTGAATTGGCACAAGATGTACCTTGACCTATTACAAGCTACATGTAAAGAACCTTGCTAACAAGAACAAGTTCATTCAAAAAACATCTTATCATTACCGCACGAATTAAATACTTGAAAAAAATGAACAGGAAAACGAATCGTTTGTTAAGCTCCTCCAAATATATTTCATGGTATAATTAGTAGGCCTATATTCAATTTAATTTTTATTGATACACACAAAAGAAGAAAATGAATTAAAAAATTCATAACAATGACACATCAGAAAAAACACAGGCTTCATGGTTGAGTGTGCTGGACAGAAAAGAGGAGAAAAACTACCTAACCAACTATGGTTTCCCATGTAATAGGCAGAAATATGCAACCATCTTTATCGATTTGTGAATATAGAATAGAATAGAGAAAAAGAATTGTTTTAACAGTTTGCGGACATGAATATACTGATGTGAAATACGTGTAAAAAAATGATGATTATTACAGTCAACTCCTTGTGCAGTCAACGTCTTCTTCAATGCATTACTGAACATTAATTTGTCTTGATTTAGAGAACAAAACATTGCTCAAAAAACAAAGGAGTTACTCATTCAAATATTGAAGTAGGCCTAATATATTCCAACACTCAATTACCTATCGAACTATCAAATCTCGATCAGTGTTGATATGAATGGATCTTACTGGAAGCAAAAAAACGTATCTGGTTATTGACCTTATCCCCTCTCCTAGGCATCAGTCCGCCTTTTGTGTTGTATTTACAAATTGCAGAATATACGCTGACGACGATCGATCACTGTCTTTGAAGAAACCTGGCGAGATTTGTGGAGATCACATTTTGGGAAAGGGTGAGCATGGATCAGTGGCTCTCATAAGTCGGCCATATTGGTCGTTTGCGGATATTGTTGTTTTGTGATTTGAGGGCTGGGAGGGGATTTGGTAGTTTGAGAAACAGTTTGAATTGCGGTACACCAAGAGAAGGAGAACCGTATCAGTAGATGTTGAAGAGACTGGTGAGAAGGAAATAGACAACAGTGGAAGGGGAGAGGGAAGGCTGTTTTCCGGGTCGTGATTTACAGAGATAGCTGATGACGTAAACTCGATCGCAGTAACCCGCCAACAAGGTCCCCCCTTCTCACCAAGAACCTGACAGATTCCGAAATGATTTACACCTGAGCAACACAGCATTGGATGCTGCTGCTGTTGGCTCATTCATTCATTCTTTGTGCTCTCTCACCAACAAACTATATCTCATTCTTCACTGAAGAAAACTCATGTTTTTCCCAAGTGAAAATGAATTCGGACATTGCTATCAATTCCGAGCTCGAATTTTTCTTTTCAGCCAAGCAATTTTTCACGTCATCTCCTTATTCAGTTGATGGATAGCAAACATTTATCGTTCGATTCAAGTGTTCTCAACTCTCAAAGAAATGTTTTGTTCCCTCACCCGATTAGTTCTTCTTCTTTTGTTATCACAGCCCATTTCTTTGTAAAGCCTTCTGTTTCTCCTGAGAATTACCAGGCTAATTTCACAGATTTCTATATTTTTCAAGACTGAAGGCCTAAAAAAGTTTCTCTTGTATTTTTGTTCTCTTTACATATGCTGTTTATCTATACTGGATGATCCATCAACTTGTATGAAGGAACTGGCTTGTAACTTGCTCATAAAGCCTACCTACCACTGTTGCGGATTCAGTTCCACTGACTATCGGTTAAAACTTCATTCAAGATCATCTACTCTAAAATGAACTGCTTGGTGATGGTGAGACAGTCTTAGAAATTGTTTTCTACTATAACAGTGTAAGCAAACAGGAGGATTGAAAGTGATATTGTAGAAAACTTCTTTGAAACTTTAATGGTCAAAAGTATTCCACACTGTTGTTTTGTAGATCAATTTTTGGAATTGGGAATTAGCATTTATGTTCAATGACGTTTCTATCACCTTTTTCTCAATTTCTCCTACTTAATTACAGTCATTCTAATTTCCAAGTAACTCAGTTGCTTTAACTTGGATAAATAGGTAATTTGTGAACTTTGTACCGATTTTTACTAATTCATTTTTTATTATTCATACTTGTTAATTAGTTTATTATAATATTTACTTCCATTTGTATCCAACTCAGCAACGCACAACAACCCCAAAATGTTTCTGAGCTGGAAACAATCGATAAGAGATTGTTCTGAACGATAACGAACATCGATCAATCAATATGGGGTTCAAAGCGCTATCAGAGAGTGATGATGAGGTTGTCAGCGAGGGCATTAAACCTGACATTGGTCGCGTTATCAATCATCATATTACGGCCAGACTAGAGGTGGAGTGCTGGCTATTGATCCAAGTACTGGAATCGCAAACCAGCATACAGTTTCAATAATTTATTCTGTTTCAGTTTACTCAAAGCTCTCATGGAATCAATCAATAGTTGGTTATCAAAAAATAGTATTTTATCAATCAATATTATTTCAATAAACAGTCGGTAGTTTGATACTGATTATACTTGCAATGTATTATTTAATATTGTCTATTTCAATCTTATCCTCTTATAGAGCGACTCGAATAATTCAAATATTTGTATAGCTTTTATTGGTGTATTGGTGGGGAGATCCTAACTAAAAAAATAGTTATGTGTATTATGAGTGTATTCTAGCTGGACTCTCAACCAAATTCATAGGAAATTCAAGAAACTACTACTAGAGGAAGAGGGAATCATAATGTTAAGACAAGATGTTGTCTAAACAGTGATTTTTTAGGAAATTTATTAGATAATTAGAAAAGTGGTTTGACAGCATCTTGTCTTTTCATTTATTATGGATAACTACCACAATATTACCTTCACAACTACACAAAGAGGGAATCAATTCCAAATATCATATTCTATTGTTCTTGTTTGTGTGGAGGGTTGAAAAAAAACGGATATAGTAGCCTAGTTTTCCAAATCTTTTCGAAGATGAGTATAACATGTTCCAACTCATGCAACCTCTGCTTTCTTTTTTAATTTATTAATGACGTACAATAATAATTGATTTAAGAGAGTAAATAATTTTTTTCCAACTAGAAGAGTGGAGCCTTGCTTTGTATAGATGGTAGTTTACACCTCCGAGTTCATGAATAATTCATCAATTATTGATAATTAGGAAATAATAATCCCTAATCCAAAAGCCATATGGGCAATGGTCTTCCGCTTAATTAGTATACAAACGCCTCATAAACACTATTAACTTTAACACAATCCAAAAAATAACAATCGATGGTAACGAAATTCCTTACTGTAGCTCTGTTAAAAACTTGGGTATCATCATGAATAAGAATTTAGATTGGTCAGAACAGGTTAATAAAACGTGTAAAAAAGTATTTTCAGCCATGCATTCATTGAAGAAATTGCAAGACATTCTACCAAGAAATAACAGATTGCTGCTGGTTAAATCGCTAATCTTCCCACACTTAATGTATTGTAACTCTGTACTCAATGACATGACAGTAACACTTAATGATAAACTACAGCGCTGTCAAAATTATTGCTTAAGATTTGTTTACTCTCTCCAACGGCATGAAAGAATCACCCAAGCACATATTTTAAGCTCAACTTTAAAGTTACCCGATCAGAGACTTTTTCGAATTGTCAAGCTTGTTAGGGATATTTTAAAATATGGTAAACCTAATTATTTTAAAAACGATTTCAAATTTGTTTCTGAGGGTAGGAGAATAGACGTATCACGCACGAGAACTGGAGAAAATACTTTGAGGATTCCAATTCACCGAACTACAATCTATACTAAATCCTTCCTAGTCTCAGGCTGCCGCGAATGGAATGCCGTCCCTGAATCTATTAGGTCTATTGAGAGCCGAGCGAGCTTCATCTTGAAGTTGAGGAAATATCTTGTTGACAAAATGATCGAATATGTCCAGACTTAGAGCAATAACATGACAAATTCCATTATTCACCTTATTATTACTCATTGCATACTTGAATAAATCCAATTCTCATCACACACCATCATAACTGTTCTCTTCATACTTTTAATTATAAATTGAACTTCCATTTCACACTATCATCACATATTCACCATTCAAACCGATATTATAATATTAATTATACGTTATTATATAAATTATTCTAATATTAACCTAACTCTTGTCTTTCACCACATTATCACTTACTACCATTTACTTGTAAATGATTCTACTTTGAGTAATCTCAATTCATAATATCATTACCCATTTCCACTAACATTTTTATTGTTACTCATCTTAAGATATAACTCTAATATCCATCAAGTATCAATTCATCTAAATCTAGTCTTTTAATTGCATAAAAATTTTACTCACTATCTTTAGTAATATTAATAGCTTGTTATAAATTTTCAATTCAAGGCCAAGTGTTAATGGAAAGGATATCCTCATTATCCTTTCCCAAGAATGGACATATATGTCTAAACTTCGCATTTCACTTAGATAACTTACACTCCTTATTCATTTTGCAGAACCTCAAATTAAATTTGTATAAATTTTGCATTCATTACTTCACCGTTTTATTGTATTTCCACTAGAAGTTTCTATTTTGTGAAATTTATAGGATAATTTTGTTTTACTCATTTATTATATTACAATGTAGAATCTAAGCCGAATTTTGTTATCTATTTGAATAAAGTAATCTAATCTAATCTCATATTTTCTCTCTCATTTTCATCAGCGGTCAAAAGGTCAAACCTCAAGTCCGCCTCTCTAGCAAGTTTAAAACATTTTCATAAAACTCTCCAAAGAAACCACCTACAACTTTTACCCGTCCCGTTATTTACTTGTGAATACAGGATAAAAATATTAAAGAATCGTATTAGAACCTATAATAATAAGCCGGAGGCAAGTAGACAGATGAAAGATAAAATCAATTACAATATTGGAGCGAGAAACTTTATCCTTTGAAGAGCTGACTTCTATCCGTGTAGACTTTTTCCATAAATATAATTTTTCAACTTCTTCTCATCCCATATTAACTGGGAGTTTTATGGGCGTTTATGAATCTCTATCCTACGGCTAGAACCTTATCAGCTGGAAGTTTGAAATGTTCTATAATGATAATGATAATGTTCTATAATGATTTCAATTCTAAAAACTTTTGAAAATATGATTATATTGTATCTTAAAATGCAAACACTCATAGAATAGGGTGGAATGAATTAATATATTCGGCCTGTTCTTTCATAAATATTAGTCCAGGGATCAGACCACAGACCTGTAACATTTAAATGTAATCTTTAGAAAATTATAAACCGTGTATAATTTCATAATGTGTGAATGTCGTCTGTATGTACATGAAACCCTGGCCTCTATTGTACTGAAACAAGTCTAATTGTCCTATAAACTGTAACATTATCTTCACAAGATAGCATATTAATCCGGCCTCATAATGTATAAAGTTTATGTTTATTTAAAATCAGCTACGGAAAATCACGATTAACTTCAAAGTTATGTGTTATCTTGGAAAATGTACATGAGCTCGCCTGAGAAAATTCAATCATGAATGCTCCAGACAGAAATAACCCTGAAGCCATCACGTAGAAGACTCCTCAAAGAAAATACACAATGTGCACTGTGCAGGTTTAGAGGAGAAAATCGTTTCGACTGAGGATTGGCGGGCGCCATGGTAAAATGTAAAAGGATCATGTCAGTTATGAACTAGCTCCCTAGTCACGCAAGCACCATTCATTAAAAAGAGACCAGCTGTATAGTAGCAATATTTGAACGAACATGACGTTGGAACTGATTAAAACCTGGCAGACGTTGATAAACAAAGCACGCGGCAGAAAAACTCACTTTAAGTAATTCTAGAAACTTTACAAGGTGTGGGTTGAACAATATTATTGATTGAAGTATAGTATAAGGGAGTAGGAATGGAAGGATTAAGGATTGATGTACTGAGTATGGGGGAGTGGGAATATAATACAATTCGAGAAAAATTATTTATAGCAAAATCAAACGACTGTAGGCCTATATAATGTAGAAGGTGATAAGATAAGTTTCTCTATGGATGACAATTTTATAATGATGATAGCTTGTCTCTTCTCACCCCTTGAAGTCAATCCGTTTCACCATGAGGCAATAGATACATATTCATACAGAAAGAAAATCAAATTTATTTAGGAAAATAAAGCTATTCCCTTATACAGAATTCAAATAAAGATATGAATATATTTCAATGGAATGTGAAATACAGAATAATACTCGTTGTTGTTCAAAGTCAACATACTCAAATTTTTTTAACGGTTGATAAAAATATCGGTCGATTAAAATGGATCTACTGGAGTTGACAGTGATTTCTCTAGTGCATTATCCAAGAACTGATTCCATGTTTTATAAGATCAGTCGAATATACTTGAAGTTATTCAAAGTATTGTGATTATTAATTCTCGAATAAAGTTTGGTTATTTTCCAACTCATGAACTATGGAATAATTTGTTTATTGATCTTGTTAACAGGAAATTAATGTTGTGAGTGACTTTATGGGAATGAATTATTTTTTCAAGAAAAACATATCATATCATTCCTAACGAGGATATAGCCTACGTACTTTGATTCCATTTGATATTATCGAACTCTTATACTTGGAAAATTAGAGTCCTTTTCTTGGGAATACCTTTACCTAACTTTACTTTATTCCACAAAATGTAAGGAAATACTGGCTGAATTCACAAGTGAATGCATGAAATATATCGTTACAATAATGTCACGTTATAATAATAGGAATAATGCTACTCTATTTCCTCAATTATATAGAAAGCAAATCGTGCGAGCGTCAGTAACGTTGTTTGCTACTTACGGTAGTGCATCCGAATGACCTCAGTAGTGGAATACAACTCAGTGCTTTGTTTATAATTGCACAGGCAATAAAGAGACCAAAATTAGCAAACCCTGTTTAACCAGAGCTTGATTGTAACCGAGTACTCGTCGTTTATTTAATATTATTCCAGTTTTCATGCTTACTCACACCATCACTACTATACTTATATATCCACTCACCGATGCTCTCTCTTTTTACCCCTCATATTTCACGCTAGTTTGCACTCTCTCTCTATCATATCTTTCTCTCTTATCAGTTCTTTCTCAATTCGCCATGTCTGCATTTCTGTCTTTACTACATTATCTACAATCTAATTTTCATTATTCCTTCATTCCATCTAGACTACCACTGAAACTATCTAATTCTGCACGCTAACATGTGC